>JAECWT010000002.1:16391250-17597500 GCA_018150885.1 Drosophila tristis
TTATATGATTAAAACGGAGTAATATACCCTTGAAAATTCTTAGAAATTATCGAATGAATCCATAAATAGCTGAGGGCACAACCACATTCCGGGCATAGTCAGGTCTTATCATTGTCGGGTCATCTCTCAATGGGATTTTATTTGTGGCCACTCCCAGCCATTGACCAGAATCATTTATTGAATGGTCTTGAGAGGCACTCTCGTTCCTGGAACGCATTTAGGTGACACAGTCGGACTCGCGGCCACTTCAAACTGCTCGGGTCTCCCTCCCGCCTGGCTTTCAAGCACTCGAGAGAGTTTTTATTATGCGCGCAGCATCGGTGACAATGGCCTGGATGCTGGAAATTATGCCGAACACGGCCACGAACAAAAGTGTTAAAATTGCGTAGAGAAATTGTTTGGAAAATATGAATTACAAGCCTCTCCCAGCCCAGCCCTGTCCAGCGCAGCGCAGCTCCCTGAAGAGTTGAGAGCACCTGCAGCGCTCTGCAAGGGGTTTTCCTTTACCCTCTAGCTCTTCTACGCTGCGGTGTTGCTCCGGTTATGCAAGCCATTGTAACAGGTTTCCTGACATTGACTTTTGTCTTCGCTCCGCTGTGTTTTTTAAGTGTTTTTCTCCACTGTAAAAAACCATCTTTCTGGTTCGCGCCGATCCTTGAACTAGGTGTTAAACAAACAGCAGCCCCGACCTGAAGCTGTGCGGAAATTGGTTGAATATTGCAAACCAGAACTGAAGTGAATAGCACTCAAGGGGGGTGAGCAGAATGCTTAATGGCAAGTGCCTACTGTTTAGTTTACAAGAATCATAGTTTACCTCTTACGGGAAGGAGTCTCGTGGTTAGTCGGGTGCTACCTTTCTTGGGCTTGGCAGAGATTTCAGTTGTTCTCCACTTCAGTATTCTTTGGTTAGAAAGGTTCGACTATGCTCGTCTTGAGAGTATTTCTTTTCCTTTTATACTTGGAATTTCTACGGCTTTCTTTTTGTAACAGTGAATGGTTCCACTCATTCATTCCCTCTGCCTATCCAATGTCAATGTTTATACAATTAGTAATTTAATGTTTTTCAATCAAAATTGTTAGCTACAAGAAATTATTCTCCTCCTCTCTGGCCATTCATTTGAAGACAAACAAAAGCCATTTAAAAACCTATTTCATTCAATTAATAACAATAAAATTACACTAAAATGGCAACAACACCACACACACCCACACCCACCTCAACAACAACAACAAAATCAACAACAGCAACGCAGTCTACAAAGGACACCAACAAATGCAACACAAAGGACATTGTCAGGGCACTTGCCACTGAGGCCTGAATGCCGCCGCCGCGCTATTCAAAATATCTCGTAATTCTGTTGCAGATCGCTTGGGTTCATTCAGGAGTGTCACATTCGGTGTATTCCTTCCATATAGAATGGCCATGTGACAATGGGCGTGGCAATATGCACTCGACTCTCGACTCTGGACTCTCGACTGCCAGGGACATTGCACGTGCGTGAGCCGAACAATTGTCCGGCAACATGCAATTGTGTCATGTACTGATCTGCTTTCTGTCCTGCCGCTGCAATTGCACTGTCCACTGTCCCCTGTCCACTGTCCACTCTATTTGGAATCAGCGATGTGAAAATGTTTTAAGACGTGATTTTTATGTAGTTTTTTCCGTATTCTTTTTAGAGTCGAAGCGTCCGTAGTGGTGCATTGTTTGGCCAGTTCATTAGTGGCCCGAATTGGGCCCGGGTGAGTTCATACTGGGGTGTAGGGCCATCATTTTCAGGACACGTACAAGACAAGACAAGAGACCTGACTGTGTGTGTTTGCCGCCAAAAGTGTTTGCCTCCAGGGCAAAGGATTCTACTGCCAAGCTTTGCCGCCTCAGCTGCGGTTGTTTTTTTTTTGCTGGTTAGGATCGGTGTTTCAACCATTAAACTAATTTATCACCAATATATGCCAACATCCGAAAGGATGGATGGCCTGGGATAGGAAAGGAAACGTAAGAGGATCGGATGGGATGGGATGGAAAGGAAAGGCCACCCCTTGTCGCGGTGGGAATGCGCGCTTGTGGCCGTCTCTGGGATGCCTCCTCTGAGGTTGCTGACGATCACTGTCGGTTGTTGGGCTTTTGTGTCTACTTACCATAATGAAAACATTTTCAAATATTTTATGCAAAGTTGTTGCTGCACGGCAAGCCCCTGACATGACCTTTGCTGAACCCCAACGCGTCCCGGCGTATCCCGGCGTATCCCGTCGTGTTGCGCGTCGATGTTCTGTCCTGTATGGGAATTGCAGTTGCCACGTTGGATATGCTATCCATACCGGTTCGTAATTTGCAATCTGAACTAGTTTCCTTCGTTTCCTTCGCTTCCTTGGATGGCCTGTCATTATGTAGATTTTCTAGACCAGAACTACCTCCATAGACGCACCAGGTTCCCCCCCAAATATAGAATGATGGTAAGAGCGAGGAGAAGTCTTTCAGCTATTACTTGTTATTCGGGGGTCATCGCAGAGCAATGAGAGTTTCTCACAGGAAATTCGTTAAAACGTTGGAAACCTTTACGGCGGCTGCCCCTAATAAACCTTGAAAGCACAAAGAGAACCAGATAACGATCCAACAAATACAGCAACAAAAGTATCCAACAGCATTGGAACAAATAAAAGGTAACAAAGCCGCAAAGCAATTTGGCTTGTGAAAATCGAGGCTGATCCATTTGCAGGACCATTCCAGATTCCCCGGCTTCTACTCCTACGCGGGGACTGCTGGCGGAGGGAATGACTGACTGACTGACTGTTGGGTTGACTGTCTAAGCCGCAGGTACAAAATGATTAACTTCAATGCCGCTGTAGATACGATTTCCACCGCAATTAGGATCTCGGCATCTCGGCCCTGGCATCCTAATAAAAAGCAAATTGAATCAGGAACTAGTGCAGCGAGAGGACAGGTCCACAATCCAAGGACCCAGGACCAAGGGCCAAGCATCGGGAATCGGGAATCGAGTATGGAGGGGCTGTTACAGCTGATAATGGCAAAGAATTGCGTCGTCACAGGTTCACAGAGGGAGAGAGCTGCCGAATCAAACCGACATTACACTCGAATGGGGGGGAAAAAGGTAGAACAATTTTTTAACATCAAACGAATAAAGGTCATACACGCACACAACGGCGCACAGATGCCCTCACACACAGACTGAGTGGGTAAAAAGGAGCTCGTGATTTGTTGCAAGATTTCTGTGTAAATGGCATAAAAAACGGCTCGAAAAACAAGGCGACAAGCCGTGGGATCGCTCTGGATGATGTGGATGTGGATGTGGGCTCTCTCTCTGGATTGTTGTTAATGGCACCACACCAGACCAGACCTGTTCACGTCCACAGCCACAGCCACTGCCACAGCCACATCCATGATCACAATGCTGGACAATTAACACACAGCGGCGGCAACAGCAGAATTGGAGGCACATCCTTGGGAATGTCGAGCAAAACAGAGGCTAAAGAAATCAAGGCCTTCAATATATATATTTTTTATTCTCTCTCTTCTTTATGAATTGTTCATATTTTGTGCCTCATTCAAAAGGCCAATGCCGCCGTTGCTGCCATCAGCTGATCTGCTGCAGGGGGGCGGGGGGATTCCCAGATTCCCAGATTCCAGTATCCAGAATTGAGAATTTCCTGGGATTAATTATGTTGACAGGTTCCAAGCAATTGAAGTGCCCCCTCCGGCATAGATTAGGGTCCAAAATGTGATCTGAAATTGGAATTAACTTTTTGTTTCATTCAGTATTTTCGGGTTTGACTCTTCCTGGAAACTGTGGCAAATCCTTTGGGGTTCCGCTTGATTCCTGTGGAGTCAGAGCGCTCAAACCTTTTTTCATTGCATAAATTGCAATTTTTGTCAGCCTGGGAAAGTGTTTTTTCTCTTGCCACTTGTGCACTTTGCAAATAGGAAATGATTTGGCCAAAAATTGAGCACAAATATTTTCATTGGAAATTTGATAAATATTTAATAAATTCGTGAGATCAAATGTGCAAAGAGAAAAAGAAAACCCCGTCAAGGTCGGTCCCCCGAGTGTGAGGCCATGAATGAACCGGCCATGTGTAACGGTTGTGCGGGCAAAAAAAAGGCAGCAGTGTAACCGTAGTAACCGAATTCGATTCATAAAAATCGTGGCCAAATGAAAAGACCCAAAAGGTGACACGGCTCAAAGCAAAAACTCAGCTGGAATGCGTTTTGCCTCTGGTTGAATGTCGCCTCAGGTGACAAATTGCAAAGGCTTGCAGCACAGTCACAGCCTCAGCCTCAGCACTGGTCCGCAGGGCAGGACTCAGTCAATGACGCGGCAGGTTCCGTGGGCCCAGAGGCCAAAGCAAAGAATGTGCCATTTCGCACCTCCATAAAAACGTGTCCCAAATGGGTTTCCCCTCCCTTCCATCAATGGCAGCGGCGACCTTCGCTTTGGTTCGCTTTTTGGCTGGCACTTGGACCCTGTTTATGCTTGCATAATGTTTGACTGCTGGGCCGGAGAGTTGCATGTGGGTTCTAATGTGCGATTTGCCGGGCAATATCTGCATACGGCGGAAGGGTCAAGGCAAGGCGAGGCAAGGCGAGACGGGCAGGATGTGAGAGGGCCCTAAAACAGAGTTTCACACAATGTTTACCCAACGGCGATTTGGCGCGCAAAAATCAATGGCATGTGATGGAATGCGATGGGCGTTGTTACCGAACATCCTGCCTTTCAGCATGTCACGTGTGTTTGTCTGCGTACCACCCAGGTTACGTAAGCCCATAGACACTTGTCCCGCACCTTAATAGACTTGTTGGCAAGGCCGCAAAAATTCCTTCCTTCTCACGCCTCGACTGCATCCTGAATCCCGAATCCTGGTTGGGTTCCTTCATTACTTTCCAGCTAAAAACGCGGCAATCTTTCAGATATATTTATTGTGCATTGTGTGCCCCATACGTACGGACGTACGGACTTCATTCATGCAATTCCTGGCTCATTCATGCTCGCCTACAACAATACACGCTCGACGGCAGCATAATAAGGACACAACTAGCAAATCTCTACAAGCACTTCACGAACAATAAGCAGCCGCCGCGTCCCAAGCAAATTTCTTCTTTTTTTTTATTTATCCTCAAAGGACATTCAATGTTCTCACGTTTATTTCACTCATTTTTGGTACCTTCCTTGGGTGTTTTTTACATTTTTTGTTTTCTTCTTTCGGCTCCCTTTTTTTGTTGTTAATGTTGGCTTAAACCTCAAGTGACCGAGGGTTTGATGAGGTCGGACTCTGCGCCGAGAGAATTTGCAAAAAGGAGCCCGAGCGAAAACGGATACTCGACCACTCCACTCAGTCGGAGGCGCAGCGCAGGGGTGTCCGCATCCTCATCATCCGCTGATCATCCCGGATATAGTTCAATAATTTCGTTTTGCGCCCAGTTCAGTGCGGTTCGGTGCGGCTCCTTTAAGGTGCAATTTTCATGGAATTTCTCAAAGACATAATCAGCAGATAATGCTGTTGATTATCTCAGGAATTTTTGGGCAGCTCTATTCAGTGCTGGCGCTGCGCTGCTCCTCCTTCCGCTTCATATTTCCTACGCTGTGTGCGGCGCGGCCTGCCAAAAAACAAGACAGAAGAGAAGTGAGAATTTATGAGGTTTTCGGTTTAAGGAAGGAGGGGGTGGGGGCGGTTTTCCCTGGAACGACAGTGGAGCTGTGCGGTGCGGTAACTGTGGGAAAACTCGCTGCATTTTCCTCCTTGACTTTGGCGTTTCCAATGAATACAGGACGCAACATTATCAGCGATGTTGTTGCTGTTGCTGCTGTTGTCGCTCACCTTTTTCATTGTTTGGACAAACAGAATTTAATTTGATTACAAATCAGAGAACGAGACGGACACGACATTTGCATTGACAACTTTTCCCAGCAACCCCAAAGCCCGCATCCGCATCCGCAGCCGCAGCCGCACATCCCTCTAGTCACACACACTTCCCCCAGCCATGGATCAGTTGGTCAGTTGGAAGTTGCAGCCGAAAACCGAAAAAAAAAATTATGCAGTTGATAAGCACGTTTCGGCATTTGGAAATCTGTGTCATTGTCGCGCTTGATGAAGATGAATGATGTAATAATTCCGTCATAAAAATTACGCATACTCAGCAAATGGCTGGGAGATGTGTCGGGCACAGCACAGCAGAAGCACAGTGCTCGGATCTCTGTTCTATTTGCGGCTCTAGCTCTTATATCTTCGGGGTTGGTTTAGCTTTTGAGCGGACCAAGGCGCGGACCAGACCGGACCAAATCAAAGCTAAGAATCCTCGGGCCAGCTGCCAGCTCAACAAGTTTCCCGAAAAATAAAAACTGCATGCTGTGTGTGTACGAGTACGAGTACGAGTCAGAGAGAGTATATACATTTTCATTTAGAACTGGTTTACTCTGCTTAACCCCATCATATCCATTTACATTTATCGCATTTTCCTAAAACCCAAAAAGCAGCTTTGATGTTGCCTTCCCAAAAACAAAACTCTCGGACTGTCAGGACGGAGTGAAAATCCATTAGCATGCTCAGCCAGGCAAATCCAACGTAAGCCATTCCTTAAAAATGAAATGAAACGAACAACAAAACAGAAAGATGAAATACTTAAATCTCTGTTTGCCTTGACCCTGTCTCCACTCACACAGACTCGACGCGCACACACACAGCTACAAGATCGTGCATCCTTTTTTTTATGTATTGGATACTTGTTTTATGTCTTCGTTGGGCCTCAACCTCGGCCTCTTGCCCTCTGGTTTCACCTCACCACACCACACCACACCGCCAGGTATCGCATTTTCTACAACTTTGTTTTCGACTCGGGCCAATGTTCGATGAATTTTGTTTTGATTACGCTGTCCGCTCTGTCCTCGTAAACCCATGCCATACCCATCATACGAGTCTGCCTATAGCCATTTCCATTCTCAACCCGACTGCCGATACTCCATCTCCCTCGTTTGTAAAGTCAAAGTGTCGAATTGTAAAGATCAGTCACCTTTTGGTGGATTGGATCCACAGGGGCTAGGCCTACTCTACACACTCGCAGATACATAGAGATACCTTACCCGTACGCATGCATGCATGTATTGGGGGGGATACAGGCATATGTACATATGTAAGGTATCCCATAGATACATAAACATTTACACTGCTCTTCCTTGTCTTCTTCTTTGTTCTGCTGGAGTCGTAGTCGCTGCTCTGCCCCTTTATTATGCCAGGCATGTTTGCCGTCTTCCTCCACGTTTCGATTCCACTGTATGCAATCACGCTCAAGTCCAGTCCATTGCCCAGCCATAGCCATAGCCATAGCCACAGCCATCCCATCCCATCCCATCCCACTGCCATCCCACCAGATCCCAGCTCTATCCCCCCCGCTCTATGGCTGCGCACGCTTATTTGTTTGTTTGTCGGCTGGAAAGGCTGTAGAATCTGTAAAGGCTGGATAGGCTGGATAGTGGCTGGTCGTGGGCTCCAAACTGGTACTGGCATCCGTTGCAACGCATTCACTGTAGGTACAGTCCTCGCTGCTCTCCTTGGCTTGGGCGTTTTTCCTGATTTTTCTCCATCGGGCGCCCCATGTTTTCGCTGCCGCACGTCCAACTGGTTTGTCTAGTACGAGTATCTCTGCCCCCTCCTCTTTATTTCTTAGAATGTTGTTGTGTTTTCCCTTCTTCTGCTCTATCTGAATGCCGATCAAGCCCCCGCGCTGTGCTCTCCGGCTGGGCTAGGAGTCAAGTTTATTTACCTCGCCACACAACACAACAAAACACAGCCCAGCCTTGTTTGCTCTTGCTTTCGTAGGACGGGGACTTTCAGTTCTCTCTCGGAGCTGGCGGTGTGGAATGGAACTCTGAAAGAAATCACTTTTTATAAGCCGCTTTACTGCCAAAGGCGGAAGGAAGTTGACCGACCAAATGATGATGCGTGGAAAATATTAAACAGGCCAACCGATGGAGAAGACCTCCCCCAGACTGAATTCTTTGGGAATACTGTGCCATCATGCATTTTAATGCTAAACACTGGAAAATTGTTGTAATAAAAGGGTTTTGGGAGACAGATAAATTGCTTTTCGATTATTCAAAGGTTGGTAAAAGGAAATACCTAAGAGAATATATTAGCATCATTGGCTGTGTGATCTCAGGTTTCCTTTGTAGCGGAGGTTTTTCCTAACTTTATGCCTAGCACATTTAGTTTTCTGCTCAACCATTTAGCAAGCCACAGCTACGCCCTCGAAACGGGCCTCGAGTGTCTCGCCCCTGCACCTGATGCCTAATTGAGATGTGGCATTTTATGGCTAATTGATTTTAATCTAGACTGCGTCGATGGTGGCCAAGGAATCAGCACACAAAATCCATATACATTACAAATAAAGAGCCGAAAGAGGCAAATGAAGATGTATCCCGATAGGAGGGTAACATTTTGCGCATCATCGTCAGCCTTATCGAGAGCAGGTTCAGGACCCAGGTCCACAGAGATCTCTCCTCTCTTGCTCTTGCTCTTTCGCTTTGAGCAAATAATTATGGCAAACGCAGATTAGTTGCGGATGAATGGCAGCAAAGATCTACTCTCCGAGCAGTTATCAATGGCACCCACAGCGGGACCTCAGCTCTGGCCAGCCGATATCTGGGGTCTCGCATCTCCCGGAGATGATAAACGCATCAATGAACGGGACTGTCAACAACACAAAAAAGAAAGGATCGACCAACTGCAGAAAGGATTTCGTTTTGGTTTTTATTTATTTATTTTGTGTTCTTTGGCTCGTTTCAATCAGCTGACTACAGCTATGCAGACCCACTTGAGGTCCAGCCGAACCCGAAGATAATATCTAACTGCAGCTCCTATGCTCGCCTCTGTTCTCCGCTGTTGCATGGATTTTTTGTTCCTCTGTGTTATCTAGGGTAAGGGCAAACGGCCAACGGCAAAGGACAATGGCAAATAAACAAGGAAACTATTTTTGGCGCTCTTTTTTTTCTGGTTTCTGTTTCTGTTTTCGGGTTGGCCGCAGCTCTGAAATAATTTTACTGTGAAAGGATTTTTCTTTGAGGAAAGGATTTGCCTGCCCTGCCCTGCCCTGCCCCGCTGCCCTGCTGCACTGCTGTTCACTTTGCTCAACCGCCGCAGCACCAAAGCCAATAACTCTTAACTGTGTGTGTGGTGCTCATTTCGTAGCTCATATCTGTGGACTCACATCGTGAGTTAGGCCGGCTTAAGATTTCTGCTTCTACTTCTAGTTTTCTGCATTTTTTCCCATTTTGCATTTTCCATTTCCGATTTCCCATTTCCAGCATTTGCATGTGTAGGCTGAAACAATATTCCAACCCCACCCACATATTCATTAAGAAATGCCAAACAAAACCAAACAAAACAAAACAAAATATCCAAGTTAGTTATTCTCTCTCTCTCGCTCAGTAGACTATGCAGAGCCAGCAATATTTTCAAGTTAAAGCAGGCTTATCCCGCACCAAGATCCTTTTACCCCGCTGTTCACAACATTCCTTCCTCTCTGTCTCTCTCCCTGTCTCTGTCCCTGCTTTGGCTATTGTTAATTGATTAACTATCCACAATACAAGTTGTAGCTGTTCAGTTCCAGTTAGCGAGAGCGAGCTGTTCTGCATATCTAGAATAGATCTTTAGGGCAGAGCAAACCCTGACCTGGGTGCTCTGGCCCAGCCGGCCACACATGTGCCAATGGACCAATAGTCCTACTCGGCTGTGCATTCAATCGTGAGCCTAAATGTGTGAAATACCTTTGTTGCCATATGAGATGATCTCGTTTTTGTTGTGCAAAAATTTCAACTGGACGAAAGAGTAGAGCAGAGCGGAGCGAGCAGAGTCCTGCCATCTGCAGACTAGTTTCCTATTCACATAACTAAATCACATTGATCCCCGGCCATTGAGCAATCTGTCGTCAAACAGTTGCCGCCCTAAGTCCCTCGTGCTCATCCCCCCGCTGGACAAGTTCAGCACACACATCCATATATGCAAATTATGCTCAAATTGTTCAATTTCCTGGAAGTATTCACTCAACCAATATCCAAACGTACTCGTTTTTGTTTTTTGCACAAGTGTTACCATTCGGCCGGAAGTTTTTATGATTTTTTCCCGAGAACTTCACTTCGAACAGTAGCCGAGACTTGCGCAATGTTTTGTCTCTGCGCCGGAGATTTTATTCTCGTTTTATACGTGTGTTTATGATTTCTAGTTTTATTGTTCTGCAAGAGCCTAAGCTGCGGAGTGCAGCGGCAAAGATATATCGGCATCTAACGGATACAAATGGATAATGGGTTTTCACACTCTGCCGCTAAAATCCAAGATGTTTTTGACTCGAATGTAAATTACATTTCCAATTGTTTACACCGAGTGTTAGGAACTAAGAATTGCTATTGTCTTTGAGGATACTTCTCTGAAGATTTTGGAGGTGGTATTTAAGGGAATTTCAACAGCCATGGCAGTTGGATTTTGGATTGATATATGGGTTGAGTTGAACACAGTGAGAATTGCCAGTGGAAACCAAAAAAAGAAATCGGTGGGGTATATTTTTAAATCAAATAATTCAATGGAAATCTAAATAAAATAATAGAAAACTATGCAAAAATATGCTAAACAAAAACTAAACTAAATCTATACGAGACGATCCATTCAGTTACCTCCCACTATATAGTAGTGGCCCATTCTTTTGCCTAACAAACAGAGTGTCGGCGCATTTGACGCCATTGTGTGCTGAAGCCACTGAAACCACCGACTCGTACTTCAAAGATCCCAACCGCAGCCAAGCAAATGTATCTTTGGCAATTTTGCAGTCTCATTGGGGCATGCTAATTGCCTTTGGCTAGAGTCTGAAAGAAATGAGTTGTAAATGAGCCAAAAGAACTTTGTGCCAACAAATCCTTCATAGCTAAAATGTAGAATGCCGCAGGAGAGCCACAGGAGAGATGCTGTCACAATGCTTTGAGGAGGCCAGGCGGATTCCGCCCAAGGAATCAGCCAGGACAGAAGCCAGTTAGGGATCATTAATAAACCTTTCTGGACTTGAAACACTTGCCGCTTCGCCAGCATGGTAATAATGATCATATCATCAAAGGATTTCGCCCATAACGGTAACGAAATCGATTTGCCACCAGCCACACAGGAGACACCATATAGATATGGCCAATCTGTAGATTCAAATCAAACACTAAGCACACGCCCACGCCCACGCCGCTGCCTTTCTGCCTACAGCCACAACTAACCAGCCGTGAAATTATATTTTATTTCTTTTGGGCAGACGAGTATCTAATGCCTGATGCATAAATCGAATGGTTATGAGAAGGCAATTAAGTGAGGGCAATCAGAGACAGAGACAGAGAGAGAGGGGAGTCGGTGGATGATGGTGATGTTTGGGCATCCTTCAGCGCTGGTTGAATGACCCCAGACGGGATCGTGAGAAACGGTCGGGAAAGAGTTCTGAAGAGGTTACACGTTAAAAAATTGGATGATTGCATTTTAGTGTGTCATTAAAATCTGTCTATTTGTATTTGATCTGCTTGGCGTGGAAGTGTTTCCACGTATCCATCCAGCCAGCCAGCCAGCCAGCGAGCCTTGGCTCTGGCCCTGGCTCAGCAGTTTTTCCGTTACAGAATCACAACATATAATTTTCCCCCCACTTGAGTGAGGTCTGAGAAGGAGAACTGAGAACTGAAAGAGAACAGAGAGAATCAAACCAACAGGTAAACACATAAGGAGTGAGAGATAGGGAACGAAGGAAGAGTGAGAATCTCGGGGCATAGAGGAAAATCCAATACATACCCCGTACCCGTACCCGTACCCGTACCCGTACAGGTAAGTATATAGACAGAGGCGGGGTAGAGGTTCAGGTTGATCCTAAACAATAGAACCTGTTTGTCAGAGAGAGAGAGGGAGAGCGAGAGAGAGGGGAAAAGTCCAACTGGAACTCGCTGAGATTTCCTGCCAAAAAGAAATGGGAAAAACAAACCAAGAAGAAGGATAGGCAAAGGAAAAATGATAAATGCCATGCAAACAGGTTGAGGACAGGTAGCATGAGGGCCACCACGAGGGGCAGGAGTCAGTGCAGGCGGCAGGAGGCAGAGGGCGGGGGCAGCCACAGTCAGATTCAGATTTAGTTCCAGATATATGGCGCAGTAGCCTGAAGCTGGAACTGCGACTGAAGCGAGGCCTGCACGTGGATCGATGGATGGGATGGGATGGGATGGAGGCCGTGCTGTTGCTGCTGCTGCTGTGCCGCGTAGCGAAGGATTCACCATGATGTTGCCCTTTTTTCTCCTATATGCACACTTCCAAACGTCAAAGGCCTAACCCTATAACGAGTTTTGTATTCAGAGCCCTCTCTCTCTGCTAGATAATGGGAGCCATGGGGGGAGACTGTGAAAATATAAGCGAGCTGAGAGGGTCTCGCTTCGTCTGTCTTGTGGTTTTTATGGGGGTTTGGCTTTTTCACAGATTACCAAATTATTTTCCATTCTTCGAGGCTGCGCAGGCGTTCCAATGTAAATGACCAAACAATGGGGCATACAGCGCGATGTGTGATGTGGCCATGGGAAAATCAATAGGCCCCCCACCACCGCCACTCTATGCTGGAGTTTGATTATTGGACCCCTGGACCACTGGACCCTGGCACCCAGACATAAACAACAGAATTTAGATGAGCGGCGGAGTCGGTTGAATGTGTTTTTGTTAACCAAAAGTTTCCAACACATGTGCACAATGTTGCAGGACAAGCAATGAGGACGGCGGCATAAACAATCACCGAGTTTAGGACTCTATAAATCGCTGCTGATCCTTTCATGTCGCGACTTGACTTGACCCACGGCCTCCAGACGTGTCACTGGGAGCGCTGCTAATGAGCAGCAAGCAACGAGCGAGCTGGTTACTTGAGATTTTATCAAAACAAGACCCGAAAGCAGAGACAGTGCCACAGAGCAGAGTGCTGGGGATGGGCAGGATAACGGTAACGGTAGCTGCGATCGGTTTTCATTAGATCCTTTTTGGCGCTGCCGCCTGTTTTGTTTACGGCTATGTGTTTATTAGGCCCCAGGCACTGGGCACTGGGCACTGGGCACCGGGCACCCCAAGAACAAAAAAACGAAAGAATTACGAGCATGTCGTGAAACCCGAGTCGGCTTCGAGTCGCCTTCGACGAGGAGAGCGGCATGCGGAATCATCCTTGAAGTGGTCAACCCCTCAGACCCAGCCATATGTCGTCGATGTCGCTGTCGCCTGGTGATATATGTATGTGCTGCAGCTCCTTTGCATGTGGTGTTGATTGAGCAATTTGTGCCCTGTAGCAAGGAGGGAGGGAGGGTAGGATGGGTAGCCCATGTGCAGGGGTATCTGTGTGCATTGATTTGGAAGCTGTCAACGTGGCTGCTCCAATTTCATGGGCGATTTGCCCCCAAGTGCATTCTAATTAATGGATGATTCGATTGAAACCTATTTGACCAGAAAACCGAAGGACATCTGGCGTTTGCTTAATTGCGGATCAAGGTTGTTTGGTGATTGGGTTGCTCTCTCTCTTTTTTTTTGTGGGATCAGCAAAGGATTGAGGGCCTCCTTTAACTCTTAGCTGTTCCCAGAAAACGAACAGCTTCAAGTTTGTATTTACTAGTTCGTGTGGCAGCTGTTCCTTTGCTGAAAGTTCCTTCCAAGAAATGCGTTGCTGAAATGCGCAACTTTCAGTGCAGAATTCGATCCGATAGTTATAGAATTTCCAAGCAACTGCAGCAAGTTTTGTGCCCCTAGCCGACAATTTCTGCGAACTGTTCAATTTATGACCGAAAACATTATCTAATAGTCGTGATCGGGCCGGTGGCCACCCAGCATTGTTTTGGGTTTATTTGGCATTGCACTTGAAAAGATCATTAGCAGGAATAAGATCGTAAAAATACGTGACACGCGAAAATAAAGCAAGTGCCGCCCCCAGACAGCCCATGAAATTGGAACAGAGAGCGCCGGGTTTGGGTTGGGTTTGGGTTCGGGTATACCATATTGTATATATGTCCAATCGATCGATGGCTGGGCACTGAGACCTCCCGGGAAATCAAAACGTTCAATTGCAGACAATTGCGGGCTCGAGTGGTGTGCGAAACACAAAGGATGATGACCGAGGCAACAAATTTATAGGGACACAAACACTGACCCAAGGACTCTGGCGGTGTCGTTGTCTGGTGGCTGGCGGCTGGTGGCTGGCGGTGTCTTAGAATCAAATGCACTGCGTCATTCGGCGACCTCAGCAACCAAAATATATCATAAATGCACACAGGTTGTGGCCCAATGTATTTCTTCTCTCAGTTTTGTGTTTTTTGAGGTTTTGCCGCCTTTTTATGATTTTTGTGGGGATGTGTTGGTGGTCGCCTTGGGCCAAAAAAAAGGCCAGAGCCAAGAGCCAAAGGAATTCTTGGAAGGCAGCAAATACAAAACGAGTTGGCGGCGCAGTCTGAGCGAAAATATTATGAGAAATAACATAAGAAGCAATGAGAACACAGAGACGGAGTCCGCCAGAGAGTTCCTGCCCTGCCACTTGCCTGATCGCAGTTAATATTATTCCAGGGATATTTATTTATTTGCCTAATGCATTTGTTTGCCTTGAAGATATTTGATTTGAGCGAAAGGGGAAGGGCGGACGAGGCGAGGCGAGGCAAGGCGCAGAGCGGCCGTTAAGAGCGGTGTGAAGGAGTCGGGAAACCGATTATGATTTGCCACCACACAAGTCGAGGACATGCCCCGTATCGCGCGTTCTATTGCGATATGCAGAGCAACGTGTCAAATTGACAGCAGGACGCTGGCCGATCCCGTTCCCTGCCGGACAATTTCGCACGGTCGCCGAAGAATACCTGCGCCTAGCCCACGCGGCGCTCGGCGCTCGTGACCCCGGGGCGGCCTCCGTGCAGATCTCTTGCCGAGTCGCAAAGTCGATCCAGTCGGGCCCAGACATTCGGCTCATTAAGCCCTGTGCTGGCTGGCGCCTATCCCGTGGCGTCCTCTCTGTTTGGTGGCTTTGCAATTAACTGCATTGTTTGTGCCTCCGAGGAGAGCGCACGCGCAACGAGTGTCCTGCGAGCAGGACACTGCGACACTGCGGCACTGCGACACTCGCTGAGTTGTTCACATTTTTCACTCCTTTGGAGAGGAAATCTAATCGCGATACGCTGACCGTTCGCCTTTCTCTACTCCTCACCTAGCCAGACGCCTCCCGCTGCTTAATTGCAGGCCCACAGGATAGTACATCGACAATTTCTCCAACACATGGTGTGAGCAGATCGGCTAACTGTTCCTCAACGCCCCCAGCCCTCTCAAATGGTGGCCAAAACGATGCCAAATCCTGGCCCAAACATGTGCTGGACAAAGTGCTCCTGTGGGTACGCCCTCCGCCCAAGTAATACACAATAAATATTTTATTGATTTCCAGCCTATAAAAAAGGAGACTGCAAAACCCAAAGGAACACCGATCCTGAATCCCTCTCCCACCTCTCTCTCTCTGCCTACCTGAAGCGAGGGAGTTGACCGTGACCTGATGCTGATCCCGTTCCCATTGCCGATCCTCTGCACTTGAACTAATTGACAAATGAAAGGTGAGAGATTGCATTTGGCTGATAGGACCAAGTGATTTTTGCCGTACCCCTGTCCTCTCTGCCCGCTCTGTCTGCTGTTCCGCCTTTGTGCCCAGAAATTTATTGCATTTGTCGAGGAGATGGCTCTTTGTGCTCGTCGCAGGTTTCCCACTGATCGCACCAAAACAAAGTGCCAGGACGACTCGGGACTGACATGGACTATTAATTTGATTTTTATGTACACTTGTTCTGCCTCCGATTCCATTTTATTGCAGTTTAATATTTTTGCGCCTCGTCTCTGTTTTATTACAATGGAACGTAAGAAGCCACACAGGGATCACGGCGTGGTTCTAGGCCTCCCTCCTCGAAGTTCCCCTGCCAACTGCCAACGACCTACTTATATGTTTGGTTACTCCTCAGACTTACAAGGCGATCGATGCAACGATCGCCACGCTGTTGTAATTCGATCGCCTTTTGGCAACATTTCTTATGCACATGTTGCTACGTGCCATTAAAGCTGGAATCCT
Organism: Drosophila tristis; assembly: GCA_018150885.1. Taxonomy (NCBI): domain Eukaryota; kingdom Metazoa; phylum Arthropoda; class Insecta; order Diptera; family Drosophilidae; genus Drosophila; species Drosophila tristis. The sequence goes on from JAECWT010000002.1 coordinate 16,407,365, forward strand.
TTCAAGTGTTCATTGATGTGAGCTTCCTGCTCCTGTGCCTGCCCCTACCAAATGCACTTTTAATGTGGGAATATTGTGAGGAACACGAAAATTATGATCATCCCGGCTGCTTGGCAAGCAAAGTGTATCGAATTTAACCAAGTTCCAGTGAATCCGCTCACTGATGAGAAAATGTCAACAAAGCAATTAGGAAACACTGTTGTTCTCTGCTCTTTGAGTGCGCTGGATTCATTAACACTATCAGTGTATGGGATGATCTATGAAGGAACATTAAGTGGAACCATTACTGGCAATGTGTATCAATCGAAGTGATGTGCATGCAGCAAAGTGATCTCGGCATCATTGAAATGAATGAAATGTACTCCAAATAGATGACAGTTTTTGGTTTTACAGCAATTAAAAAAAAGAGATTTCAACTACCATATAAATCAATCAATTCGGGGAGAAGCGAATAATTCATGCTTGATTTGGGCTAATTAATTTTTGTGCTAGCTGAAGGCCATAGCAGCCATTGCTTACTGTAAGGTTTAAGCCTTATAGTAAGCTATCAAATAAATAAATAAATACATTTTTGTGTGTTTTATCTGGTACAATCGATTAACACACAGAAAGAGTATTAAAGCAACAATTAAACTAATAATTAAACTAATTAAACTAATGCTAAAATAGATCAATAGATCGTCTGATCATTCCTAAAATACAACTTCTAATGGGAAATGGTAAATTAAAAAAAAATAAAGCAGCAAAGGTCTGCGTACACGAGTGCTGGAGCAAAGAATCGATCGAATGCTTGCCGGATCTTACGTTTATTTGTATATATACATTCCGGCATAAATCCCAATTAAATGTTGTGCTCACACAAAGAGCGCTAGCATCTGGTTCGTATGCTTTTGTAGTCTCTTGGGCCGTTCACATCCACTTGCCATTCTCGTAGCGCAACTGCATCTGAGGCTTGCCCAGTGGGTGATCAGTGGCTGACCACCCACCCCAGAAGTGAAACTTTCCAGCCATTGTGCGGCGGGTGGAACTTCCCACAGCGCTGGTTCCACTTGAAGTGCTCGCCATATGGTGTCCTGTCGTGATCGAGGCTGTACCATTTCCGCATAAACCACACCGCCCATGCCCTGGCCATGGGACAAGCGCCTGTTTCCTAAATTAATAATTGCAACATTTCGCGCTAAGTGAAACCAGGAGAATGCGATTGGTGATGCTTGTGCCCGAAGTTAAGGTTAAGGGTCACACATGCCCGGCACATTTGGGCCACCTCGATACGAGGAGTCAGTTGGTCACATTTTACGAGTCACATTAACAGGACGGGGGAGGTACGGGACACGGCATGAAGCTCACAGTTTCGACTTTGACTGGGACAAACAGCATGGGAGGACGAAAGACAAACAACCGCCAGGATATGCTGCTGCTGCTGTTGCACCCATGTGTGAGCCATGTGAGCCGCTGCTCAGTGGCTGATCCTTGCGTGCGTGACCGTTACAAACAGGACGCCGACCATTCCACCATTCCACCATTCGACCATTCCCATTTCGATGACTCAGCCGAGTGCTATAGGCTATGGGCTATCTCGGGAATATAGCTGGAGAGGCGCGGGTGCGGGGCGTGCGTCAGTTGGTCTAACTGTAACCCTTAAATGCAGCCGGCCAGCCACCCTCTACCGTCGAACAGCTCAGCTATCTAGTGCATCCCACCCCGTGTGTGTGTCCCAGTTTAAAATGTTAACCGACAGATAAAGAATAAAGAACAAGCGGCAATCGACGCGCCCACATTAGCCGAACCGAGCCCAACCCCGCCACGTTGTTATCCTAGGAATATTTTCGTTTTAATTGTTATGCTGATGTTGGCACGAGCCAGCCAGCCCGAGCCCAAGCCCAAGCCCGAGCATATGTCGGCTGAGTGGAGGTCCTGGCAACCGAACGCGTCCAGAGCCCAGTGGAATGTCATTGACTGGCAACGCGGTTGCCACTGCCACTGCCGCTGCTGCTGCTGCTGTTGTTTTGGCGCCCAATTCTCCCAATCGCATCGGACTCCCGCTGCAGGAAAACTCCTCGCACGGGGGTTGCACTGTCGCTGATGGAAAACTGTTAGTTCTGCCACCACCACCAGGCAGCGGAGCGCAACCAAATTATGCTCAAGTTGTGGCAGCAGCAGCGCTTGGCTGACTCTCACTCCGTCTTTGGCTTCAACTTCGACTTCGACTTCTGTTTCTGCTGCTGCTTCGGGGCTGGCCCTCTGCCCTTTGCCTTTGCCTTGGCCATGGGTTTTGGAATGGGCAAAGAGCACGCGCTTGCAGCCACTTCCACATCCACACATCCACATCTACAGCCATTTCCTCAACTTCCTTTCGAGCCACGGCACCCGAAATGTAATGAGTCGGCTGTGTCAGGTGCATGCATGTTACATACTGCATGACCCCGACAGCGACAGCGACCGCGATCGCGACCCCAACCCCATTCAGCCACGAATTTTCTTAGTTTCTCTCTCTCTCTCTCTCTCTCTCTCTCAGTCTCGCGCATAATTACAGTTGAAGTTTTTCTTTATGGGCCAGGTCAAAACAGCGACAACGACAACGACAACGCCAGCGACGAGGAGGACCTCGAGAGCGGTGCTCATTAGACCAAAGCATTTTCATGGCTTATAGAGGGTGCATAGACAGACATCTGTATGCGAGCACGAGCTATGCCCAGTTTTGTCCTTATGTTTAGCGCGTTTCGTTGTAATAATTTGAAATGTTGATCAGGTGTTTCTTTTTATGCACTTTTGGCTTTCTTTCTTCTGCTGCCTATCGCTGTCCCTGGGGCGGGGTTCAAAGGGGAACTCTGAGCGTTGCGAGTCGTCGAACCGTAGAGGGCAAGGCAGGGCAGGGCCATGCAACTGCCTGTCTTGGGGAGGGTCAGTAAGTAGGAGTGTAGCACTCTGCTTGGGACAGGAAGGAAAACCGACAATAAAAAGCGCGCGATTTTTGGGAATTTCTGTGTGTGTTTTGGGCCATTTAGCATACGAAGCGTATCGCGTGGGGTCTTCCCTGAAAGTATTCAATGGGGAAGGGAAGTTTGATTTGCTCAGAGAAAAAACAGGTGTGGAACTAACAAAAGTTCCAAAAATCTTATCCACTCGGAACCACATTTCCTGTACGCGGCTGCCTTGAGTTGTTCTTTCAGTCGGAGAGCAGAACAATGCCCACATGCATCGCCCACTCTCAGTCGAGATCTTGGCGGCACTCCTAGTTCCTGCCCTGCCGCTGCCTGGCCACACGCCAACTCCTTCTTCGTTTGCAATCCCAAAGATATTATTGAGCAATTTGGGGAGCATAAATTGCCATTCGGGACGATGAGTGCAATGCGCCGAGTACTAATGAGTGCCAGATCAAAGTCAATTTCGGGCCCACGTAAAGTCACGCAATATTGTGTGGAGGCAGGATCGAATCAGAACGGGGATCTCTTCGGCATAATTTATGTTTTCGTTTGCCCTTTGTAATGGCAGAAAAAAGCGAAGAAATTGTTGATTGGATTTGCCTTGGGAAGTTTTTTGGTTTTGATTGATTTTGGAATCATTTGCGTTATCTTCTGATTAAATTTGGATAATCAAAGGTGCCTGGGAGTGTAGAAATTTTTGAAGATTTCTATTCAGGGGATCCTGCAGAATCCCTCAACCTTTTTGAGAGTAAGGGTATTCGCAATCTCGACTCGACTCCACTCGTTTCATGCCTCAATTTGTTCTTGCAGTTCTTTGCAATTGAAATAAGTTTTTGTGTTCTTGGCAAAGGCCACCAAAGCGTGCAGCGCACGTACCCACAGAATTATATTCACTGGCAGATTGAGTTTTGGGTTCTGCCTGAATGGATGGACGTTTTGAGGGAGTGCTGACGAAAATTGCCGAAAAATTAGCCGAAAAACGAGCCGAAAAAAACCCGTGAGATGAGAACGGATGGACACATGCAAATCAAATCAAAGTTCAACCGCAACGAAAGCCAGGGAATGGATAAGGGAATGGGGCAAACTGCAATCCGAAACTGAAACTGATCCGCTTAACATTGGAGTACAAACAAGAAGTTCTGGACAGTCTCAAGTGTACTCAGCCGTGACCGGAAAGTGCATTAAAAGTTGACCGCTGGCCGTGGGACAATAGCCTAGAATATTGAAAAGGTTAAACGGGGCCAGGTCCAGTCGGTAAAACAAACAAAAACCAGGGCGACGCACAATGGCCAGCGGTCAGTAGTGGAAGGGGAACCCGTTGCAGGGTTTTCTAATGCAATTAAAGCCGTTTTTTTTCTCCATTCACATCCAGCATAAGTCAAATGCGAATCGAAGCGTAATAACCCGTTGGCGCGACCAAGTCCAAGTGTTTGCTTAGTTGCGGTCAGTTGCGTTTGCCAGCAGGGATCGTGGATCGTGGATCGAGGATATTGTGTAACCGATCTCGATTCAGGCAGCTCCTACGGTTACCAGTGGCAGTGGCCGCTGGATAACGAGGGGTCAGCGAATCGCGTTAGGGCATCAAAATGTTGAAATTAAGCGTTAAATGGAAAAACAAAAGCTTAATCTTAAGAACAAGGCAATGAAAAGACAAACTAAAATGGACACACAAAAGAAATATAATTACGACCCCCGGGCTTGGGCAAAAGGTTGCAGTTGCAGGGGTTGCATTGGGTTAGAATGGGTGGTGCTGTGCTGTTCTGTTCTGTTCTGGTCGGGATGTGATTGGGATGGGGTTGCGATGGGGTGGACACTTGAACCCGAGAACCTGGTCAGTTATGACTGTGGAACGGCAACCGGTTTATTGCGGTTATTTGCAGAGTTTTGACGCTGGCCGCGTAATGAAGATAAACGATTTACAATAAAATTTTATTGTCTTTACACCACCAGATTGCGCCGTCCAAGGCTGTCCAAGGCGCTTACTGGTCAAGGATATTAATGATTGGCTGACCACCACCAAAGGCGCTGTCCTTGGCGAAGACGCTGCCGCTGCCGCTGCTGCTCATGCGGGACTGGGTTACACTTATCCATTTAAAAGAGTGTCTAATGCGCAAAATCCTGTTTAGATACTCGTAGCGCGCACAGCAGGAGACCCGATACGGGATGAAGGTACGTTGCCAAATCACATTATGACTTTGATTGGACAAGGTTGGGTTCGTCTCCCTCTGGGACTTGAAGGACTTCTGCAAAAAGCAGTTCAAACGCCATGCCCCTCACCATTAGATCTTACTGAAATATTAAAAGTGGCTATGGCTAGTGCTAACAGTGGTGCGTGTATATTTTAAGGCACTGCAGAGATTAACCTTTAATTAAATTAATTTTTCACTTCAAAACTGACAGGGCTCTGTGGCGCCAATATCTGCGTCCGTTTTTGGCACTATGAGCTGTCTACAGTATAAATACATTGCACTACATTACATTACAAGACATGACAAATGACAAACGAATTTGTAGTTCGAGGAACGCCCGCTGAGAGAGCGGCTTGAGAGCGCCTTGAGAGCGCCACTGATCTATTAGATTTTGCACTCTGACAAAAGCTGAAAACAATCGATACTATCGAATCGGTAATGAAACGGGTAGCAAAATATAATGGTATGGCAGCCCGCTGGAACTACGAATTGCACGAGTCTGGCAGTGCCAAACAGTACAGTATGACCAGATAATCAGCGAATGAAGATTCATTGTTGCGTCATTCCATACGCGTTCCCGTTAAGAACATTTGATTTGTATGGAAATGAAGTAGCAGCATTGTTGTGCAATTGGCACGGAATGAGCAACAATCTGCATACCTTGGGAAAATGGATATTATGGACTTGAGATATTGTTTGTAATTTCAGGCTCCAATTAATGCAGAAACTACTCAGTCTCGTTTTAAAGATATTAACGCAATTTTGCAGCTCACGACTACCAATAATAGGTATTAAAACTGGGATAAATGTATTTATAAAACACAAAACATATGCATTAATAGGTAAATAGGTTTTGAAAACAACACGGAGCTCATTTTTTCGTTAAAATGTGAGCTCCAATTGGATTTTTATAGTTCCAATACAGTTTGGCGCCATTGGGCAAATTCGAATTGGGAAAAAGTGGAACCAAAAGCAATGCAATTCAATCGGTGGAGCTCGGAAGGCTCCCGGCGCCTTGGATAGAGATAAGACTACCGACCCAGCTGCGCAAGTTCATCGTCATGCCGGGTCTGGTCTGGACAGGATTGGACGAGGAACCCGACCCTATGCACAAGAAAAATGCTCCCAAGGGGTGTGGTGTGGGCCTATTGCCAGACGGTTTACTCGGCGGAATAGATTGTGGATCGTGATCGCGATCGTGAAAGCCTCAAAGGCGAACGTTTGGAGAAGCCCAGCAGCAGTGGCATCTAACAGGATCGCCCGCCGCCCTCGCGCTCTGGCTCCAGTTCGTCACGTCCCACACCCAGCCTCAAGACAAAAGATGTGAGATCGAAGATACTTAAGAATATACCCAAGAAACTAAAACACACATTTATTCTATAAACATATAGATGGAAAAGCTCGGTGCACCAAATTATGCCGCAGGGACCACCGACAGCCGGATATCACCGGGACCACCGTATCAGAGACCAGCAGATCCCTATCAGCGCCGCGTCCACCATCGGCTCCAGCCTATGGACGAGCGCCACCAATGCCGTACGATCCGCATTCGCATGCGCGAACAAATGAAATGGCATTCCACATCCCAGGCTTAATTTAATATTTCCGTGCAATGGTAGCACCTAATAATTGAGGAAAATTAGTACTTCAATGAAGTAAAATAGCCAAAAATTGTATGTAAATTATCTTTAAATGTAAATTACAGGAAGGAAAGCATTAGGAAGAGGAAGGGAATTAGTGGTAGATATATATAAAAATACAGTCCTATAGCATAAGATCATCAGGGGCTCCGAAATAATAGTGAAATTCGACGTTCAACTATTTCTATATGATTATTTCCTTTATTAGGCGACTTTTATCTCTTCCCCATTTATGACAGTGCATCCTTTTTCCATATGAACGGTGAGGGTAGCCTGCAGCCGGTGCTATTCCCGCCAGATGCGCTGGTAGGCTTTAACATATATTTTAAATTGGAATATAAATAAGAAGAACTATAAAGATATATTTACACTCTTTGTTGGTACTATTGTGCTGGCAGAAAATAGAAGATACCCCTGATTTTCCGATCAGCCCGAAAGGTATACTGGTATACCCTCTAAGGTACTTTTCCTGGTCATTAACCAGTTTGGACCTATTTGCACGAGAAAAAGTGATCCGATCTTTTGGCTGTGCAAATAACTAAACTATTGGTAGAGCCAATACCACAGCCAAGCATTCTTTGTGAATGTTTTTTGCTATTCAAAGAGAATATATGTAAAAATGTTTATTAATTCCTGCAAATGTGTCGAACAGAAACAACGAAATGTTTTAAACACCATAAAGCCAAAAGTTGCAATCTACAGCATTCCAATCTGGTTTCAAATAATTGTGACCGAAAATAGCTGAAAAAAATGCTGGATTGATAATGAAAACTTGCACTTTCCATTAAAAAATCTCGGTTGTTTTTTAGCTAAGAGCTGTATCCATAGTTTCGTTAGCTCCATGCTCCGCCCTGTGTGTCTCTTCTTCTCTGTGCCCGAGTCGCTCCCTTTTAGCCGCAGTGGTTTTAGTTTTTTGAATAGAAGTATGTAAATAATCCCCAAGTGTCAGCCCGAGAGATTAGTGACAACAAACCAAAGCCGCAAAGCGAAATGAGATTTTTCATTTGGTATCAGATATCCGCAAAACCCCAGCTTGCAAATACCCAGGCAAACAAAAGAAAAGGCGAGAAAACATAGTTGAATACCCAAGGGAAACGCAAAACGAGTGCAATGCTCCGTGAAAAGTGCAGTGGGAGAGCTTGGAATGGGACAAGTGCAAAACATGGGGCAGCCATACAATATGACAGAAAGTAAATTGCAATCAATTAAAAGTGACTGGTCCAGCAGCCGCTGCAATCAAAGGGAACCTCGTCCCTGGCCCCTGAACCGCAATGGCTGAAGAAGAAGCCGAACGCTGATCGACAACTCGAAAGTACTGTGGGTCAGGTAAGCTCTAAAAAGTGCCAAAGAAGGTTGCAAAATATTATATATGGCACACAAATCGAAGGCGTAGAAGATCAACCTAATTAAGGTCACTTTTAGAGCACGTTCTCTTCACGTTCCGCCCACGGTGCTGTACTATGGCTGCTTTAGCTCCATCCGCGATCGCTGACAGCATCCAGAGTCAGTTGCTACCCACACGCGAAGCTGACAGGTCGTCTCTGCTGTTCCGGCTCCCTACAAGTTGTGCGTCTTTTGCTCTTAAGTCATGGATAACTCCTACTGGCGAAACAAGGTGGCTGTGGTGACGGGCGCCTCAGTGGGCATTGGGGCAACAACAGCTGTGCTGCTGGCCAATGCCGGCATGACTGTCGTTGGTCTCGCCCGGCGAGTGCAGCTCATTGAGGTACGAATTTAATTTTGTACATACCCAGCTGGTTTCTGTAAAGCTCTCGACGATATCTTGTAGGCTCTCAACGATCAGGTGAAAGGCGAGGGAAAGATCTTGGCCCATGAGTGCGACCTGAACAATGAGCAGCAGTTGATGAGCGCCTTCACCTGGCTACGCGAGAAATTCCAGTGCATTCATGTCCTTGTCTGCAACGCTGGCATCCTAAAGGCCAACTTTCTCACTGGTTAGTGATGATTCACGTAGAGTAATCTTGAAAAAACCAAGAATTTCCCTACCTCACACTTCCAGAGTCAGCGACCAAGGACATAAAGGAGCTTTTCGACACGAATGTGGTGGCCACAGCCAGCTGCCTCCGGGAGGGTCTCAAGCTCATGGCTGTGTCCAATGTTCGGGGACATATTGTGGTCATGAATAGGTGAGTATCTTTATTGGCTAGGGTCAATTGATATTCTTATAAATTTCCATATATGGGCTAGAAATAATTTTTACAAGAAAGGTTCCTTTCCGTCTCTCTTCTCTGAACTTTATTTAAATACAAAACTTAATAACTTCACAGAAAGATCATTGGATAGTAAAACGAAGACTTATTCATTAACAATTATGAACAGAAATACAAATGCTAGTCTTTGTTGATTGTTAACGTTTTCCGAATGCTGTTTGCGCAGCTAAAATACGTAAATTAGGCTTAAACTGAAATTAGTGCGTGCACCCACACAGCCGCACCGCCGCACAGCCACACCGCCACACCGCCACACATGCATGCGTATGCACATGTGTTCATATATGCGGTGTGCATGGCGGAAGAGGAGGTAAATCAGTTAGCAGACGCGCACATATTTGTATTATAGTTTTGCTTACATGGGAAACACAGGCTGACCAAAAGCTTCTGCCTTGAGTGCCAAAATATTTGCCAAATTATGTCGTGGGTGCGTGGCTGGGTGTGTCCGATTGGGGCTTAATGAAAGTGCAAACAGGGCAGCCATGCAGCCATGCAGTCAATAGCCATGCCCAGTGTTGGGCAACGCATGCATATTGCATGAATCGCGCAAAAAGGACTCGACTCCACTCCTCCCCCGCGCCATCCCCTTGATGCTGATGTGATGGTTGAGGTGGAGCAGAGTGAGTGAGTGGAGTGGGGCTGGTGCGTTATTTAAATTAAATTAAAAGCCATGCGGCAAACAAACAGCACAACAGCACAAACATTTATTGATATTTAAATGCTGAAAGCAAAGAGAGTGACAGGCAGTGAGACAAAGAGAGTGGGAGAGAGAGTGGACCAGGGAGGGGGTGACCAAGCACAAGCCAAACTCTTCCTGTTCAATCATGTTCATCTCTCACGCTGCTGTTGCTCTTGCCATACCCTTGGAGAGGGTAATGGGACTTTAGGCATCCATAGGCTGCCATACGCTGAACGATGTGGTTGAGAGGGTATCTGATGCTGCGGCCTTGCCACTCGACTTCTTTGCTGTTGTTGTGCTTTTGCGGTGTGGGCGTGCATTAAAAGCTTTGCATGGCCAATGTGTTTGCACAAACAACTCCAGAATCCGGCAGGAACAGCCGCAGCAACACCAGAACCAGAACCAGCAACACCAGCAACAACAACTCAATTATTCAACATAATTAAGTATTTTGCATTAAGCTGAATGCGTATTGCATTTGCATTTTCCATTCCACCCGCAGTTCGCACCACCCCCCAACCAACCAGCCACCCCTACGCCTACGACCATCGATGATTTTTATTATTTCATGGATTCCAATGCGCGACGCATTTAAAATCAAAAATGTTGCGCATTAAGCCGAATGTTTGATTTGCGCTATGGCTTTAATTTCAAATTGCATTGATTTAATTTTAATGAAATTTACTTGAGTGCAGTACACATGTACGAATGTACATGCCACATGGCATACCCCATAGCAGATAGCAATTATTGCCGTTTGCCCATGAGCAAATGGATAAATTGAATAATTGCGTATACGCACTGTGGGTGCGCCTGCTTTTCCATTCATGGAAATTCGTGGAATACAAATTGTATGCCTATATTCTATAAAGTCAACATTAATCTTATTGATTCGCGCAAAAATTGAAGAGTTATGAGTGAAAAGTTTATACAAAATGAAGGGCAAACGGATGGAAATTGCTGGTGGGACTTGACTCAACTCTTCCCATTTTTTGTTTGTAACTTCTGCATGGAATCTGCTTTAAGGACACTCAATCCATAAATGCACAGCGCATTTTTGCGCCATAATGAGCAACGGACACGGCCATATTGTCAAAACCGAATACAATTGAGCAGCGCGAAAGGAGACTTCGAAATTCGCAAACGTTAATTAATGAGAAAATGTATTTATTTGATGGGCGGTGCGTTGGGAGTCGAAGACAATGCACGGCCGTTCGGAGTCGAGGCTGAAACTGTCCACTGAGGCGCTGCTAATGAGCGTGTGACGCTGTGGGGTGGGCCAGTGGTCGTCAATATGCATTTTCGCTTAATGTCAATGAAATAATATTAAGACTTAATTAATTAAAAAAAGTGCACAGGGATGCTGGCAGGCCGGTGGCGTGGCCGATTCTGAGGCTGAGTATGGAGTTGTTTGCTTTAAATGCCATCGTCCCCGAAAACGTATGGCTACGTATGGTCACCTGGCTGTTAAATTAAAAGAAGTTTACGCAATGTTTGCACAAAATGCACGGCGACATGCAGGCAGATGGGGCGAGACAGGACTCCGACTCCGACACGGCCATGGCCGCGGACCTGGACACGGCCACGGGACACGGGACACGGGACACAGCACATTCTTTGAGGCATGCAAAGTGCGGATTGTAGGGGGTTGCGTGTGGAGGCCGTGTCAGCTGCTGACCGCCATTTTTCGTAAGTGTTGCTGCTGTTCCGGGCTCTGTCTCTGTCGCTGTCGCTGTCGCTGTCTCCGTCATTGTTTTTTTGTTGCTATTTTAAGTGCTTAAATCCGTTATGTTGACTTTATTTACCCACACTCACGCACACATACACACACACACACACACACACACTTTGTCTGCTTGTCTCCGTATGTGCCCACTCTGCTGCCCTGCCTGGCGTTTGACAGCGTCCTCGGGCATCGCATACCGGAAGTGCCGGTACCCTTATTCAGCGTTTATCCGGCCACGAAGCATGCAATTACGGCACTCTGCCAAACGGTGCGCCAGGAAATACATTTTCTCAAATTAAATATTAAATTAACGGTAAGTTAAATGCAGTGCATACATGGCACTCCACTCCACTCACCCCCATCCATCCACCATACACCACCCACCGCCACCGCCACCCCCATCCACATCCATCAGCAATCACCCATCACCCAATCCATTGGGGAAAATTTGCATGGCCATCAAACATGAAGTGCGCGTCTGGTAACCAAGCAGCACTCGTCCGTCTTTATCCCCAACAGAGCATCTGTCCCGGGATGGTGGACACGGATTTTCTCAGTGTTTACTCGCAGGCGGTGGCCGAGCTGCCCAAGCTGCAGCCCCTGGACGTGGCCAAAGCCGTGCTGTATGCACTCGATACGCCCGATGGAGTTCAGATCGAGGACATAATCCTGCAGCAGATGCGAAAGGTTAATTAATGTTCCCACCACAACGACGATGGCCACATACCATACACATAGATAAATCGCGTATTTCACTCCTAATTAAATATCAACACAATTTATATAACATATGTGTGCACTTAGATATGTTTTCGATACTTATAAATTCCCATTAAATTTGAATAAATGTTAATAGAGATATTAAATTTGATAAATAAATTAAAATAAAGTACTCTCATATTTAAAGCGCTTATTAAGTGTACATTGAATATAAATTAAATGATAAGATAGGCAGCATCCATGCTGGACATGAAACTATTCATATCAACGTTTAGTTTAGATTTTGGCCAAGGCTTAAATTTCATTTTGGTTTCGCTACAGTTGAGAAACCTTCACTGCCATTAATATTGATGCATATGCAATCCTTACTCAGTGTTTGACACATTTTTGGCTCCGTGCAGACATGAGCCCTATCGATAATCTGTCATAACATATTTTGATTTTGATTGTTCCCTCAAGAACAGGCCATGAATATTTGTATTGAGTATTCGAGTATTCGTTTTCCAACTGACTGGCTGCTCCCAGTCTTATCGTATTTTTGTAATTACTGAACAAGAGATTCGGTTTCTGAGCGGTTGGGCACTTGGATGGCTTCATGTCGCCGCATGCCTCAGTGGGTCTGCTGGCAAATCAAAAATCAACTTTATCTCGACTGGAGGAAAGTATTTGCATGCCAGTCAGCCCAAACCGAAGATACTCAAGCGGCAAATACTGAAAGCCACAAGAAGGAGTGTGTGAGCGAGAGCAGCTCAAAAAATGCACATAAACGGGACAGAACAACGTTGCAGTTGACAGTCCGTAAAATGCAGGTGCAGCTTGGCCAGATAGATAGTCGTGAATGCTGTCACAACGAGCCTTTTGTGCATAGACAGATGCAATCGGGCACAAGTCAAGCAATTGTTTCGATTGGTCGGCCATAAATTTCATCGCATGCATGTGGTACAGTTGTGCAAGCTGTTAACTAACAGAAATCCCACAGGCTGAGGCTTGAAAATCAATTGGAGAAAAGCCATCAAACGAAATGCTCACATACGGGGGGGCAACAGAATTTATGGGGCCATAAACTAAAGTGGCCAGAACTGAAGATAGTACGTATAGAAAAGATCAAGAGGCACTGGCTTGCTTGGTGGTCGTCAAACTGGCTACCAAGCAGACCACACAAATGTACAATTGTAAATATTTTAGGTGGCCCGGGGGCGATGGAAAGTTTCCATGAAAATTGATAGAAAATTGGCGCACAGAATGTACTTGATTTTATTTATTTTCTACCACTTTCCGTGGGGGGTGGGTCAGACCGGAGTGGATGGATTTGGCTGTCGGGTGTGAAGGGGAGTGGGGAGAGGGTGGGGTTTGAAATAAATGAAAAGCTGGCGTCATGGTGGAATTTATTGTTGCATACTTTTCGGCTCAGCGCGCGCTGTGGCATGCAAAAACCAAACGAAGCGAAGCGCGAAAGAATTTTTGTTGCACACATCACGGTGCAGGCAACCCCCCGCAGCTTCCAGCCCCCCTGCACAGTACTGTGTTGGCCTTGTTTATTTTTCGGTTAAGCCCAAATATGCATTTTTCATGGCACAGCGCAGCCTTCCGCTGGTGTTGCTTTCCATTATAATTGTAATAACATTTGTCGAGGCCGAACTTATATTGCATTTACGAGTATTTCTGGCAATTAGCGCCGCTGTTCGGTGCCGCCTTTTATTATATTTATATCACTCATACGTCATGGGTGCAGGGCTGCACTTTTGCCCATTCTAAATCGAATAAAACGAAGCTCTGGGCAAATTACATGGTAACAATGGCCACACACAAATACTCGCGGCATGTGCAAACAAAACGTCCAATTAAATTAGAAAAACTTTTCCTTCAAGCCGGAGCATTTAATTGAATTGCTCAGTGCTTTAACCAACCTCTAACCTCAGTCCAAGGATGGTGTAAAGTATACAATAAAATGTGTAAACATCTCATAAAGTAAAGGAACCTTTGTAAATAAACAACTAGAATGCGTTTTAGAGCAATGCTAACTCTCAAACTAAGTATAGTAAAAAATTTTTTTTTATATTATATTACTATTATTATTATTATAAAAATTATATTATTATTATGGAAATATTAGCTTACAATTTGGCTTTGAACGAAAACTTCGAAAGAAATAATTCAATTGCTTCAAAGCGTGCATGATTCATGATTCAACAAATTGACTTACTCTACAAGTGAAAAGTTTTCAACGTTTTCACTTTTTCTGTCACATAAGTGACTTTCGCCCGGCATTCCCCCTCAGTCTTTCCATAACCGCGTTCAGCCATTGTCCCTGCTCACACGCAATCCACAGAATGTTTGTTATGTGACAATTAATCAAGGGACGACAGAATGATTTAATTAAGTGCCACGCCCACAATTGACACCTGTACAACATGACACTCAAGAGCGTGAAGGAGCGAGCGCAAGGACTGGGACAGAGACGCAGACGCAGGGAAAGGGAAAGGTAAAAGGGGCGTTCGTAAGACGACTTCTACAAAACAACTACAAAACTTTGTTGGAATTTTAAAGCGTGTAAAGCGACAGCTGCCAGGGGCGAGCACGATGTAAACGACGGTGCAGAAAAACCATTTTAAAACCCGAAAAACTATGCGAACAATTTTAATGTAAAATGGCAAAACGGTGTCGGGCATAATGCTTGCTGGTGGCTGGTGCTGGTTGCTGTCGTTATAGCCACACGCAGGCACATCGAGACAAATTTTGATTAAATTAAAATATATTTTAATTAAACAAGCGTCGCAAATGTTTCATTTACGCTTCAATGACATGACAAAACAGATGAGCCAGAGGGACCAGAGCGGTGCGACACCAATATCCCAGCGTAGTGTGGTGTGTGTGTGTGTGGGTGGTGTTCCAGTGTGGCCTTAATGTTTGCGTGTTTTGTGGTCTACTGACAATTTGTGTCCTTCTCCCCCAACGAGGTCAGGCAGCGGCATCAGCCCTATCCCGTAGCACAATTTCTGAGTTGGTTCCCCAAAAATTGTTGGCAACATTATAAAGTATGCTTTTTTTTTGGTTGCTGCTGCTTTGGTTGTTTTGGTGCTTCTTTGGGGAAGCTCAGCAACTGCAATTACATATATTAAATGCTCGTCCGCCCAGAAGTATGCTAACCATTTGTGGCAGCATTTCAGCTCGCAAGGGGTTGAGTGGGCTTGGGTGTGGGCTTGGGGTTGGCACTGCAAGCGTAGCTGCCATTAGGCGGCACATAAGCCGCGCTTAAGTCCAACTAATTAGCCCAAATTTGTTGGCCGGCTACGCAGCCACCTGATAAGTGAGCACAAAACGAAACTAAGCGAGGGTAGAGCGGTGTATGCTGGCATCAGGGTAGAGAGACGTTTGCAGCTGCTTTTTTTGACGTGAGGTGCCCAAGTTATATCTCACTCCTCTACCTTTACAGGGTACATTCGGGTGCTGCCTCCGATCACGTGACCAGGGTGTGCCTGTGCTGTGCGCACATAAAGAGTTAACTCTGCTGCATTTAGCGCTAAGCGAATGCACGACCACAAAAGTTTTTCGGTGCTGCGGGTGTGGCAGTGGCAGCTGGCAACTGGCAACTGGCAAACTGCAACGGCAACTCGGTTGCTGCTGCTGTTGCTGCTGCCAATTGTTGCAAGTGTGGCGCTGTTGTTTGCCAGTTGTTGTTCTGGTGTTACTCGGTCTGCTGCTGTTCCTGTTGCTGGCACTTTATTAGGAAGGAGCCTCGGCATCCCCTCCGCAGACGGGGGCTATTATTTGATGTTATTTATGAGTTGCAGACGTTAAGACATGAATTGGCCAAAACACACACCCAGGCACACACACCCATGCCCACTGTGTGCACCCACTCAGAGATGCAGGTGAACCAGCAGCCACATAAGATATGCAATGTTATTTTCATTCCACAGGCGAAGTTGCCCTGCCCTGGCTGGCGGTGTGGCAATTAGAGGAAAGTGTTTAGGACGCGGATGCCGTTTTCATTAGAGCAGAGTTTCCGGCACTTTTTTTTTTTTTGGCTGCCATTAGGATGCAGCCGCCTCGCCTCGCACTGAGCGAAATCTAAATGTGCATTAAGCTGCAAAACAGAATGAGCAACTTTGTGTGGACTGCTGGCCGGATTGCGTCTTGGATTTCTTGGTTTCCTCTTCTGCTGCTGGCCGGCTAAGTTTTTACAGCGGGGCGCTCGTGCATGTCGCCGGCGATCCTCGCCAGCATCCACTGCTGCTGCTGCTGCTGCCACTGCCACTGCCGCAGGCATAAATCACGTGCGCAGCGCTCGCTCACAAGAAAGTTTTGATTTGTGAAATCAAAAGCCATTTGCCGAGCTGCAATCAGCACAAACATTGTATGCAGCAGCAGCAGCGGTCCGGAGAAGGAAACTTTTGCTTTTTGGCACTCGTCAGATATGGATGCCATCACCAGCAACAAGGCTGAGACAGAGTCTGAGACAGAGACTGAGGATGGAGGATGCAGGCGAAAGTCTTGGTCCTGCAAGTTTTTCTTGCTGCAAAAGTTTTTAATAGTTTGTTGGCGCTTTCGCTGATTTGCTGCAAAGCAAAGTTTTTCTTTTTCTAAAGCATCTCTCTGCATTCTGCACCCTGCCCCCTGCATCCTGCTGCGGCTCCAGGAGCTGCAGTCCGAGATGGCCTTAAAGTATGCATCGCCTTGCTTTGGCATGCTAAATTTCAATGGAGTCCCTAATGAAGAGGCAGCTGCTCCGTTGCTGCTCTGCTCCTAATACGCAAGTGGGTTGTCCAAACATGTCATTCGGCTGCTCGGACTCGGCTGTGGGAGTGGGAGACCCTTTCTCTGATTTTTTTCCCATATACTTTGCTAGTTTTTGTAAAGTAAAATAAATATATTCCTCTGAGAATACATGAGTTAATGCTTTTATGTCTGGTAAAGAGACTAGTTAGTAGTAGGTTCATTTTACACTCTAACTAATACAAGAAAGATGCCTGGATTAGCGGTTCAGGCTGAGTCTGCAGCAGCGCATAGAAAATTGTCATTGCCCTACTTCCAGCTCTTTTTAAAGGATACTTAGTACAGGATACTTTTATGTCGGACTGCTCCACTAAAGTGTTTCCAGTGGGTTTTGTCTGCTCTCTTGGCTTTTATCTGCGAGTGGCTGCGACGTGTCCGCAATAATCTGGCCGCACTGCGCTGCGCCCGAAGTATGCTAAAACCATGGGAATATGTGTCAGGCGTGGCCGGAGAAAGCCGAGGGAATTTGTCACAGTTTGTAGGCTGCTGCAGCGGCAGCGCAGCGGGTGCCTCCGCACCAAAGGAGCGACTAAAATAATCAAGCGAGGCAACTGCCACAACTGCGACAAAGTGTGCCGCACCAAATGCAGAAAGTTCAGGCTCTTTCCGGCATTTTACTCGACTTCTTTTTGCCCGGTCACAGCAATGCGAAAAAGTCGTAGAAAAGTAGTTAAACTGCAACTTTTAGTTGCTCCGGCCTGGCATAATTCTCGAAAAGTGAGCGCGGCGCCAGTTCTGTTCTGAATGATATATACAAGTTCTCGTAATAAATTTTACCCCCCAGACACGCCACAAAGTATGCTCGAGTTTGGCTTTTTCCACAAAAAAGAAGAAGTTCCCATATGCTAAGAGTGCATGGGTGAGGGATGGGAATGCCCTTTAAAGTTGCATTTGCATTGCGCTGCTCTAGCGGTTGGTTTGTGTGACAAGTTGGAACTCGGAAAGTGATTTAGCTGGCAACATTTTTGAAGTCTAGAAAATGCTGCAAGTTCTGTGAAAATTTTGTTTTTTATTTTCACCTTTTCACCTTCACTTGCAGGTGGTTCTGTTTCAACCTTCTTAAACCTTTGGAAATCCAAAGCTCAGAATCGATACACATCCTGAAAGGACTGCAATGTTCTGCAGGAGAGTGGAATGGACTACTTTTTTAATGCCTGTACACCGAATTTATTACAGGATTGGCCCAAAATCAGCCATGAATAATTTCACATAAATCTATTACCATTTAAATTTATTTATTTTGACAAAAAACGTTTTCACGATACAAAGTCAAACCACCGTTTGACGCACAATTCATATGAATAATGTGAGCATTTGAATGGAATATTCATTTCACTTTTGCCTGTTGCCGCTGACCTTCATTTAACATTCACAATCCAGCATTCGCCTGGCAACCAACCGATTAAAGCCGCAAAACTGCAATTTTCCGGTCCCAATGCAGGCAGAGCCACGCCCCAAAGTGGTGTATGTGTAGGGGGTTCGGCTCCAGCCCTGTTATGGCCAAGTTCAAGCCAATGTCTGGCGGCGTCTCCAGCACGTGCTGCCCAGATTCATCTCCGTCAACGGCAGGATTCTCCGTCAGTGGAGGAATCAGCAGCTCAGCTCGCTCGCCATTTCTCTCCATTTAAATGGAGGGGAGAAAAATTGTGAAAAATTTGTAACCGAGGCGTTTTGTTTGCTCTCGTTTGCTTTGGTCACGGATGCCAGACTCAGTGCTAGTCGCCGTCGCCTGACTTTGCTTGCCAGTCAAGTCAAGTAAACATGATATGCAGGGTCTAATTTTTCCCTTTCCTATACCCTAACAGTGGGCATGGGCACTTTGACTAAATTTACTAAATTAATAATATAAATTCAAGTATTCTTGGTTAGTATCTTGTCTGTCTGTCTATCAGTTTTGAATGTATCGCAATGATACTTGGAGCAATGTCCTGTAATAAGTCGAAACTGCTGGGATAAGAAATTACAGCAACAGCTTCCTTGGGTACAAGAATAAGTAGATGACCCTGTAAGGGCATATAAACTTCGACCAGCTTAAGTACGAATTGGTATATTTTTTAGCCATCAGCATCTCACCCTTGCTCTGCTCTCCGTATGGTTCAGTCTCTGTCTGTCTGTCTGTCTGTCTGGGGGGCACATGTACTCGTATGTGGTTGCACAATATTTTACATTTTCATGCATGACGCGTTTAATCACGTGATGCATATGATTTTTAGCCAGCCCTGGTCGGTGGGTCTGGTAGGAGGATGAGCGCGGGAGGGGCATCGTGGCAGTGGGGGAGCAGCAGCACTCCTCTCATATGTTCATGCATACAATTTCATCAGCATGAATTATGTTTTGCATACTTTCAGGCGCAGCTTGTGTGCGAGTGTACATACACATGTATGCGTGTGCGTGTGTGTGTGTGTGTTTGTGTGTGTGTGATTTGCTTGTTTTGCGTTTAGGTCTTTGCCGCTGTCTGGCGCATTCTTGTAGCCCTTGATGCCCACGGCTGTCGCCTTTCATCTCGCCCCACACACACTCGTGGCGAAGTTGCTCTCAGCGTCTTTTTCTTTTTTTTCGGTGGTTGTGTAGGTGATGTTAGTGGAGTGGTGGTGGTGGTGCTGGTGCTGATGGTTGATGGTGCCCACTCAAAAGTTGTGGATTAGAGCGTGTAATTTTAGTAAAAAGCGCCACCGAGCCGAGCCGAGCCGAGCCGAGCCGCACTTCATGGCAGCAGAGGAGTGGCTGGGTGGTGCGCCCCCAGCGAGCGCTTGTTGCCATATTCTAAGTGTTTTCTGGGCTTTTGTCGCTGCTCGCCTAATTCCTCTCGCAGGACCCGGCGATGGCTCACATGTAATTTATGTGCTTAACTTTCACACTCGGCTGGCCAGCACAGTCGCCGAAAAATCGTCATAAAAATATGCACTCTCAAACAGTTTTACACTTTGGCGCCCCCAAACCGAAAGCAGCTGAAAATGAAAGCGTCCAGCCATACGCCCATACCATACGTACTCCGACTCCTACTCCTACTCCTAGTCGTACTCCTCTATGGGTAGACCAGAAATATATATTCAAGTGAATATTTATGAGCGACGAAAGCAACATTTGTCCCTTACGTTTTCACTTTATTTAAGCCATTGTGGTTGGTCTTTTTGTTGCTGTGCTGGTAATGCTGGAGCAACAGTCTCGGCCAACGTCAACATTCTGGCCTGACCGCCTTTGGTGGCTCTGTTGCCTTTGTGGCTCGGTTCGTCCTCATCGCTGTCAGCATTTCCGGCGCTGATGAGTTTATGCTTGGGGGCCATATTACTTTATCCCAGAACCTCCCTAGCCACTGTCCTGTGGTTATGCTCCCCCGGCATATACACACACACACACACACACACACACACACAGGGAAACGCCCATTCATGACTGTCATGAGTTTTCCGCAATTGATGGTCTAATTATGCCGCCAACACTAAATTTCATGACTCTGCTGGTCGGGCCAGCACGCAGGCGAAGGGGCTAGTGATGCTGATGGCCGCAGCACAGGGTGGGGAGGGATGGAGTAGACAGCCAGCTTGTAATTTAATGGAAAAACATTTTGCCCCACATACACCGAGGGGGCTGGCGACGTGGGAGGGGCATATGCTGCTAACCCCCCCTAGCTGAGTGTCACTTTACAGTTTGACAGCCATTGCCATGGCCATGGCTTGGGTCAGCTTTCAGCTGGGATTTATTAAAGCTAGCGGCTCACATGTGACAGTTTGGGAGCAAGCCATGGGTGGGGGGTTGGGCAAGTCTTAGGGTTCAGCATAATTGAACGATGGATATGAAAAGGAATGTAGGTAGGAATGTACGAATATGTATGTATGTGTCCAATATTCCAATGATACTTAAATAATATTGATTTTAATATTTTTTAAGCTTAAAAGTAATTAGCAAAGACGTTGCTTATTTTTTTATATATTATTATTTATTATATTATTTATTTTTAAAAATTATATTATTATATTATATTGCCTAGGGTTGAGTATAATTCAACGATAGGTATGAAAAGTAATGTAAGTAATGTATGTATGTATGTTTAGGTATATTCCACTATTCCAATAATAATTAAATAATATTGATTTTAATTTTAATATTTTTTAAGCTTAAAAGTAATTATCAAAGACGTTGCTTATATTTTTATATAGTATTATTTATTATATTATTTATTATTTTAATTATATTATTATTAAATTATTTATTATTATATTATATTGCCTAGGGTTGAGTATAATTCACCGATAGATAAGAAAAGTAATGTAAGTAATGTATGTAAGTATGTTTTTATATTCCAATATTCCAATAATATTTAATTAATATTGCTTTTAATTTTAACATTTTTAAGGTAAAAAGTAATCAGCAAAGACGCTGCTTATATTCTGAAAGAGTTTTTAGTTTTGCCTCCAATATTTGCCACCCAACTCTCTACTCTCGTGTGCCGCAGCAAAACAAATTCTCGTATTTATATTTATTTATTTCAGGGTCAACTTCTCACAGATGCTTCTTCGTCAACTCAAGATTCAGCTCACTCGACTCGACTCGGGTGCCGATCTCTGGCTCGGATTGAGAACTCTGTGCGGTAATTTGGCCATCGCATGCTGCATATCAAACTGTTCACACTCCATAATATTTGCATATTAATGTGCATATTTAATTAGCCCCAATAATTAATGCCAGAAAACAGGAAACCTAATGAAATGCCAAAATATAAACAGCACAGAATTGGACTCTGTCGCATTGCTCTGTCTCTCTATCGCTATTCTCCATCTCTCTGACATTCCTAATGAGAATCAATGGCTCCCGAGAATTTCGGAGGTGTGTGTTGAGTTAATGCCTGATTTGAGGCTTTTAGTTTCTAGCTGGAGTTTGAAGTGGAAGGTTGCAGGTCAGGCACTAATAAGCCTTTAAATATGTATTCAAATTGGCTCGTTCTGGCCCACTTGGCCCTGGGCTGTCTCTGGTTCTGCCTGGCCGGGGGGCAAATGTTTGAACAGCAGTTGACAAAGTAGGTCGCAGCTAAGTCTGTCTCTCTCTCTCTCTCTCTGTGTGTGTCTCTCTGTGTGGAGCGGGTCAATCTATTGAGCAAACTATGTATTTACTTGCAGTTTGATTTACTCGAACCGCGTGGGAGGTGCCACGGAGCGGAGGCCCCAGGGTTTGACCATTCAGCGCCTTCCCTCGCAGATGATAGAGCCGGACAGGCTGCATCAGCATCTCCAGGAAATCACGGGCAGCGAAGCGTTGGCGCCATTGTTGCTGGAATTACTGGGCCAACAGCCAGGCAACACAGCCACCAATCAACCGCAGCAAAAGCAACAGCAACCACAGCAACAGCAGCAGCAGCCACAGCAACAACAGCCACAGCAACAGCAGCAACACTTTTTTGTTTATGAAAACTCTCAGACCGCGGGGCAAACGAGTCAACAACCTCAAATATTGCCAGGGTTCAATGGCGTCAATGTGCATCCTGCATCGCAACAACAGGGCCAGCAGCTATTCGGAGCGCCAAAGCCAATTCCGGCTCAGCAGCAGCAGCAGCAGCAGCAGCAACAACAACAATATCAATATACAGAAACCGAGCCAAAAATCGTTAAGGCGCCGCCTGTGGCAGCCGTTCAGGCGCCAGCATCCGCCTACATTGCCACATCCTTCGACAGACTCCCACCCGGACTGCCGTCACTCGATCCCGATGCCAGCCTGCCGCACTCGAGGCCTGCTGGCACTCAGCCGGTGTAAGTAAACACTGAACACTGAAAACTACCAACTATAATCCATTATTTGCATTAAACAATGCATTTTAATTAGCTCATCCCCATCCACGGCAACTGCAGCGCCAGCAAGTTGCATCTATCCATCGGCTGTAGGCCCCGTCCTCAGCCCCACCCCCAACCCCACCAACAGTGGCATGAACATGCCCTGTCCCAGCTATGAGACGACCCCGCTGTTGAGTGCCTCTGTGCTTAAGGCGACAGCTGGTTAAGTTTTTAATTAAATCGCTGGCATAATTAATAAAGATGCGCATAGACAGTAAAGAAAGTGTTGCATGCTTCCGGGCTGCTGTCCCTGTGCCCCTGCATGGGTGCATGTGAGCGTATGAGCATGCATGTGCGCTCATGCAATTTTCATCTAAATGACAACTGCATCTGTGGCAGACTAAGAGGAAATACAGAAGAAAACACCAGGGCTGGGGGAGGGCTACTGTGTGGATTATAATAATTTCGTTCGCTGAACAATGCTGCTGAATGGGATTGGGAGATTTTTTTGGCAGAGTAACTTAATCACAAACTCCTAAAAAATGTGTGAAAGACATAATCGAAACACTCTAATTGGTCTCTTTGATGACTGAGTTAGCCAAGCAGATTGCTGCCCACCATGTACCCCACTCTAGGAGACCACTCTTGGCTGCCTGTTGCCATAAGCACAAGCTTCGTGAACAATATGTGACTTATCTGTCGTCGTGGCTCTGCACCACTCCAGATTCTAATCCCAGCGCATCCGTTGCCAGCCCAGCCTGTCCGAGCTGTCACAGAACGTCAGCGTAAAAGTAAAACATGCAACTAAAAACAATTTCTAAAAATATATAAAACATAAAGTACGAAAAACCGCACAGAACACTTCATGCTGAGTGCGACTCGCAAATTGTTCTGCCTCGTGCGATGGCGATGGCGAGTGCGAGTGAGTTGCCACCACAGCAACAGCAACAGCAACACAAACAGAAACAGCAGCAAAAAGGAGAAAAATAATAAATAAAAATCCACAAAATGTATGTGGCAATGCGTTGAGTCTGCGGCTGAGTGCCGCGGCAAGTGTTCGAGCAGGAAAATGAAAGTGCTGAAGTGTTGCCCATTGTTTTGTGTCAACGCCGAGCGAGGCGGACGGGCGGGCGTTGCCACCACGCACCACGATGATTGCTACAAGTTGACGACACGGATAGTCTGCAGTCGGTGCTGTAGGTGCGAGTTAGAGTCTGGGAGTGCTGCTCAAGCTGAGGGGTATCTAGGAGGTTTCACAGGGATTTTTCAAGCTAAGATTAGAACAAATATTTCAAAAGATTGAGCGCTCAAATAATATCGAAATCTACTAGTAAAATGTGTGAGTCTTAAGAAATACTTCAGACAAAGGTTATTTAATAAATTGGAACATATATTTCAATCCACACAGCAACCACATTATTTTACTTCAACACAATTCAAACAGTATTTTGAAATGGCTTATTCGAAATTGCAATTGCAGTTAAACTAAAAGGCGTTCCAGCCATTGGATTCCGATTCTCGCTGGTTAATTGAACGAATGGTAAGTACCTCAAGCATATCGGAGTTCTGGTCCTGGTCCTGGTTCTTGTTTCCTTGTTGACGTGTCCCTCTTAAATACGAAGCCTCGGTTTGTGTTCTGGTTTCGGTCCTGGCTCTGGGTGGCTCTTGTTGACATTGGCACTTTGGTAGACATTTTATGGGTCTCTAATTTCATGCACGCCTAATCAGGGAGCGTCGCTAATTAAATTCTAAGCATTCGCCAGCATCACAATGCTCGGAACACTAAAAAATGTTTTATATGGCAACAGATCCAACCCCATTCCGCACCCCCTTTTTTTGTTTAGTCCCAGCTGAAGCCCATTTTGTCTCCAATCTCCGGGGTGAGACCCATCCCCATCCAAGGGTGCTGTAATTGCAGATCCTGGACTCCATACACGCCCCTATGCAAATGGGACAAAGCTGCTGCTGCCGTTGCTACTGGTCCTTCTTCTGGGTCTTCTCTTTGTAGCCATCTGCAAGCTCATCTCATCTCGCGCTGACGGCTTTTGAACTGCCTTCGTTTGTTGTTTTCCCCTGTCGTAGTCTAAATTAACCGTTTCGTTACGTCAGCTCCGACTGCTGTCTTTGTGCGTTGACAGTGGCTGATGCTGCTGTTGCTGCTGCCGCTGCCACTGCTGTTGCCGCTGCCACTGCCGCTGCTGTTGTTGTCCCAATTGTTGTTGCCGCTGCTGCTGCTCTTGTTTAGTTGCAAGTTTGTATGAGGCAGTCGTGCGTGCCCGGGCGCCTGGCAATTGGAGCAATCAGCTAGCTCCTGCACAGCCCCATTCCATTCCATGCCATTCCAACCTTGCCATCTCATCGCATCGCATCGCATCCCATCGCAGCTTCAGACAGCCAATCCCCCAGCACTCAGCCGCACTCCATTCGGCTGAGTTCAGTTCAGTTCAGTTCAGCTCAGGCTCGAGCCGACAGTTGGCTTTGTCTTGTCAGCTGGTCCCGGGCACACCACCCTGATTGGCATTTACAATTAGCGAGCGGGTAAACAGAGTCGGCGAGCGGAGAGACTCCAGTGTTCATCTAACAAGATTGCAAGTTCAGTTTTTGGGGGTTTCCAAGCTGAAAGCTGAAAGCGCTCAGGTCACGGTTACTCTGAAAGTTATGCACTGGAGTATTGGATATTCATATACTCGGAATTTTATCAGCACTTGTGGTTGGATTTATTTCCATTCAAAGCGCGGAAGTTGTGCAGCGATCCCATTTCGGGTCATTCTGCTAACATCGAAAGTTGCCGCGTTATTTGGCCAATTACCATAATGCCAACGCCTGAAAGTACGCAGAGCTTTTCCCGTAGCTGCAGAAACATGCGTGTGAGTGCGCTTGTATGCGTGTGCCACTGGAATAATGTACTCTTAATTTGTTATGCGTGTGATTAATGATCCGTGCACAGCGATAACTTTGACTCATTACACCTGCTGATTTATTGCTGTCAACGGGCGGTCCGAGCACACACACTCAATCACATTTACTATCCCCCCTCACACACACACACACCCAAAACACACACACACCCAAAACACACACCCACACACACTCATGCATATGCCATGGAAGTGAATTTTGAATTTGGCCGCTTTCGCTTAATCATTTCGCAATTAGCTGGCATTGTCAGGGGCGGCTTTGCATTGATTTATTTCGACTGGTTTGTTGTCCCCAAGATTTTTGGCATTGTGTACGCTTTTTGCCCATCGTTGCACATTTCCATTTCCATTTCCATTTCAGCTTTTTTTTCCGCTCATTTCCACAACTGACATCAAAGTACTCCGAGCTGTTGCTCAACACTTTTCAATTAATTATGCTTTATTGCTTTGTGGTGTTGCTGTTTTTCTCGATTTTTTCCCCTCTCTTTCGCTCGCCGTCTCTTGAATCACAGCTGCTGTCCGCTTGCTGTTTTTCATTTCAATTTTTGCTGGGCTGTACCGGGCTGTCCATGGCTGTTGTTGTTTCTTTCGGTCTTTGGCAAGTGTGAAGATTAAGAGGCATCGATGGAAATGCAAGTAATTAATGGCCGGCCGAGTGGGCGCGGCTACCCAAGGCCCCCAACACTTGTACCGCCTGCACTAATGACCCATATTATGAGGTTATTACTCGTACGAGGAGTACTCACGTCCGTCTGCCTCCGATTGCTTGAGTGAGAGCGAGAGTGTGAGTGCGATTGCAACTGCATCTCTGATGACATTTCGTATATGTTAAGTAATTGCAAAAGGCTTCGATGAGTTGGCAAACCGGCCACGGGAGTGTGGCATGGAAGATTCGACTGAGGCTGTGCAGTTAATTGAAGTCTATTTGGATTGATGGATGGCCTAGTGGCCAGGCACAAGCAATGGGAATGGGAATGCCTTGTCTATGAAAGTGCACATTAATTAGGGTTTGCAGCAGACCAGTTGCAAGATATCTGCTTGCCACCAGCTGAAATAGGATGGATGGGTATGCCCGGGTGCAGACTGGGCTAAGTAAGCGCTGATAGAGGGGCAGGCGAATGCTAGCAGAAGATGCCCAAGGCTCACATGTCTTATTGTCTCTAGGGATCTGTGATCTTGCCTTTAATTCTGTTTGTCTTATTCTCTCCTTAAATTCATTCCGCAGATGGACCCAAGACCTTACCATTTAGTGGTGTTCCTGCTGCTCTATTTATTGATGTTGGCCTCCTTTCTCCGGCCACTGATGAGCATAAGCATAAGCGTTGACTCGCTCTTCTTCAGTGCCCACTACGCTGCCGTGGTGGGTCTCACCTTTAGGTTGAACCTGTTCATGGTGATGGCAGCGTTGCCCATCACCATCCTGACCGTCATTGCCATCGCGAAGTGGAACGAGGCCACAGAACATCCCACGGCCTCGCGCTCATTTGTATCGTTCGTGATTGGCCTGTATGTCGCGTTGCTGATCGCCAACTTTGCTGCCAACGGCCTGGTCATGCAGAACACGCTCGGTAGGTTCCAGCAGCCCCCACTGGCCTGTTGGCGCATGTACGGAGATCTGCTCATCGCCTTCTGGGAATATCTCGTGGACTGCATCGAGAGCATCGTCACCAGGCGAGCGGTAACGATTCCCGTGCTAGTCTACGTTCTACATTAGTTGCAGTTCCCAAATTCGTATTGTTCTGTGTAAACAACATTAAACATGACATATTCTTCAACAAAAATAAACCCAATGTGCTTTATGGTATCAATTATGGCTGACTGGGCAGAGAGAGCATCCCATCACAGCCAAGTTGAAACTTATTGAACTGCTCGTATCATAAACTTGAAGCTCGTGTCTCTGGCCGAGACAGAGACAGAGACAGACACAGACACACAATGACCACTGCCTGCCACTAACCAGTGGCCGAAGGGTGGGTTGGGGCCCCTGTGCGGAGCGGAGTTTGTTGCGGTCGAGTTGCATATTAGATTTAATGCGATTTCCATTTGCTTGGCATGGGGCCTGCCTGCTCCTACATCGATAATGAGACGACACTTCCCCTGGTTTTGGCTCGTTTGCCCTGCCTTGATTTGCCTTGCTGCACGGGGGCTGCACCAGCACCCACAGAGGCATGCAACATTTGTCTAGGCAACCGCAGGGCAACGTGGCCGGGGGCCGCCTGCACGTCTGGCGGGTAAGTAATTTTGCGGTTGTATTTTGGGGCACGTTGCTTTGAGGCTTTCGACTCGATCATCCTCTTCGCAGCCGCTGCGGCCTGTCTGGGGCTGGGCTTCGGCAAATAGTTGAGCTCAAACAGTCCGACGAAATAATTGAAATTTTATGCAGGGCTTTAGCTAAAGTAAAAAATTGTTGAAGCTCCTGTACCTCTCCCTCTCTTCCCTTACAGATATCTCTTTCGGATTGTATTCCGACGTAAATTCCCAGCAAATACGAAAACATTTATTTTCTCTGCCTGCTCCAAAACATGTCTTTGATCTCGAAAAACATGTGCCCAAAAAAACGGAAAAAAAACCCAAACAACAAAAATTAAAAACGGGCCAATTTACACACAAAAGGGAAAACACAAATATAAAAATAAAGCAAACCAAAACAAAACAAAAATGTACACAAAAAATAAAGCAATAAAAGTTTTAAATATTCATATGCAAAATACAAATCACAAACAAATTAAACGAAACGAAACGTTCGAGTAAGTGCTTAAAACAATGCCAAATGAGTTCTGACTTTGGGAAATTGTTGCCCAAAAAAAAAATGCGAGAATGCGAGAAATGCCAGAGGTATCTGGACAGCGGCACGCGGTGGGGTGGCAGCGATGAGGGAGCGGGTTTTTCCGGGACACTAAAACTTATTTATGCCTTCATTTGGCAATGTTGAGGGGGTGGCAGCCTGCTGTCCAAGCTCTCGCTTTCTCATGCTCCCATCGACATTCCATTATACTCGTAATTTATATCTGAACAGCTGGATATAAAACTTCAGATTCAGAGCTGTAAATAAGTTCTGGTTAAACCCGAGCGACTGTCCCAGCTAAGCCTTAAATATTTGCTCAAATTTGTCTCTTCTGGCATTCATCTTTTTCGTAGCGAGACTTGATTTATTGCGCTAATAATCATGTGATAAAATTCTTGACCAAATGAGCCAAGATTCGGCCTATTGGCTGCACAAAAAAAAGGTTAGAGAACACTTGAAATGTTGTGGAATTTGTCGTTTGATTTATGGGAGTTTTTAGCGTTTAAAATGTGAGGAAAAACCAGGTGGGAAGATCAAACCTTATTAACAGTTCCAGTTATTGAGTTCCAAGGTTCAGAATTGAACCCACCTGTACACACAGTCTAATATCTGTGATGGGTCTAATTTAAGAGAGTTCTGCAGCTACTGGGCTGGCTTAGATTTGCCCCAGTCGTATCTTAAGTGATCGTTAAAAGGCCCCACTTTAATGTGTGTTCCCATTTTCGGGTTTCGGGCTTATCCCCGCTACCAGTTTAAATCTCATCTGAGTGGGGACGATCTCCGCCCATCTTATCGCCCACTGAGATCAGTTGAGGTATGGCCTGGAATTTCCCTGAAGGGGGAAGTGTTGTTGAACCTGCGCAGGATTGGGATTATCGGTGGTTCGAGTGACAATCAAATGACAGAAGTTGAAATGTCCGATCATTGGGAGCCAATAAAGCGGAGTGATTGATGTGCCAATTTGTAATATGCCGATTAACATGTCCATGCCCAAATCGACTGCTTAATTACACAAGGCACAGGCACAGGCACAACGCAGGCACAACGCAGGCAACCCAAGTTCACTGGTACAATGGCAGGGCAATTAATATTTTTATTAGCGTTTAATTTGGATTAATTGCCCCACACACTCCAGCGGATGCTGGCTGCTGGCTGCTGGCTGCTGGATGCCCATGAATCAGCCCAATCAAATGTGTGTCAAAACAAGGGCTCCCGTCCCATAGTCCAGTCGATGAAATGCAATCCAGAAGCGAATACGTCTGTCTGTTAAGGAATTTGCATTTCTTTTGTTGACGCAATCACTGTGCTCCCTCCCGTCTCCTGCTGCTGCTGCTGCCAGCCCATTCTGGCTGGAGATGTTCCTGACCTGTGCTGCTCGCTGCTGACTGCTCGCTGCTCTTGTCTCCAGCCAGCGAGAGATGTGGATGTGCCTGACCTGGACTGACGTTGCTGCGTGTGTCACTCACTCCAAGTGACAGTCTCTCCCAGCCAGCGGCAGCGGATTCGCTTGACGCTCTGCTGGAAATCAAAAGTTTCGAAACCGGCTCCGGGAGATCCCAAGCCAAGCCAAACAAATCAAACAAAACAAAACGAAACGCAACGAAACGAAGTGAAATGAAATTCTTTCGGCTTTTGGCTTTCGCCCGAAATTTGCTTTAAATACAAAATCGTCGAGCTCAGAACATTAGACAGGTTTAAGAGCTCGAATTAAGCACAGCCCCCAGGAACATTGACTGGACATAAAACCAGCAGCAGTGCACGTCCACTTTAATAACAAATATTAAGAGAATTAAATTATATAACCCTCGTAAAAACTCAAGTCCCAATAAGTTCACGATGGCCATCACAAACCCCACGCAAATGGTAAGCGCACACACACAGCCAGCGCCAGCTGCAGACAGATCCTGACACTTCTATGCCCTCAGATAATGCTCGGCTGCTGCTGCCTGGGCCTGCTGCTGAGCCTCGGCGAAGCCCTGCCCCGCTACAGTCGGCGCGGCGATCTGCGACCCGCGGCGAGTCTCAACAGCTTCGCCTACGCCCCCAGGCCCCAGGAGCCCATGACACTGACAGGCAACTACAACCTCATCATGCCCGACTACTACGACCACAATCCATCGGCCTCGATGCAGCTGCAGAACTTTGCCAACTTCTACGACGCCCAGGTGAGCCCGGGCGCCGACTTGGGCATGGAGGAGTCCCAGTTCTTGGACAGCACGGCCGTGAGGCCACCACAGCCCCTTTCGGCGGACGAGCGACGCATCCGCCAGCAGGTGCCGTCGGTGGACATTGGACGCGAGAAGAAGTCGCTGCTCAAGCTGAAGAAGGGCAGCACCCAGCCCCGTGGAGCCGACTACCAGGAGTGGGACCAGTTCGACTACGATCTCTACAGCCTCAATCCCGGCGAGAACAAGAAGTACAAGCACGATGCCTAGATTGATGGCTCTGCATCGGCATCGCAATCGGAATCGAGGGCCACTTTTATGGCTCGACTGTTTATGAATTTGTTGCTGTTTTTTTTGTTTTCTGTTTGTTAAGCGCCAAAATAAATTATTTATTTATTGTAAACTGCATTTGGTTATTTTGCTTGCCAATTTTGGCTGCGTCTCGTTGGAGGAATGCGGCTGGAGCAAGTTTTGATGGCTCCCCAGAGCGGGTATTACGATGAGGCTGCAACGCTTGGAGCACAGAAGATCCCACTCACATTTCAGACGATCAAATAGAACTAACTGCTGCGATATTTGTAGAGTATTTTACGCTTCGGTGGAGCGCAAGCCATTGGTTTGTGGATCTCGCCAGCACCTAATGGTCCGGCACAATTTGTCTAATTGCCCCTGCCATTAGCAATTCGCTTAATGACCAAATCCGACCCGAGGAACAACAAATCAAACACGAGGAATTTCCTGGAGCATTTCGTTTTATTGCTGGTCGAGCAGAATCCGCTTGAGCTCCTCGACCCGTTCCGGCGAGGGCTCAAAGAACTCACTGTCCACCTGGACTTCCTTGTGCCTCGACAGGCGACGCGGCGGGGGACGCGCCGCATGGTATCTGGCCAGAGCAGCAGCCTCCGCCTGCGGATTGCCGTCTCTGTTGTTATGGCATTTGTGGCGTGCGGACAGCTGTCGCCGCTGGGCAGGCATCACCACCACTCCGCCCGCACGCACCTTGAGACGTTGCTCCCTGGGCTGAGGCTCCTCTGTCAGCTGCTGGAGCTCCTCACTCGGTCTCTCGTGCGGATAGCCAGCTTCTGGGTTGATGGCTGCGTGGGCCAACATCACGCCTAGCACTACCATCTATGAGACATGAGAATGGTTAGGCATTTGACGTCATTGTCATTGGGGAAACGAGTTCTGTGCTCCGCATTCCGCATTCTGAACTGAGTTTACCAGCAGAGTAGGCAGCCGACTCATCTTCATCGCTCGATTGTGACTGTCTCGCTTCGGGGTCCACGCACAGACTAACTTTGGGCTTCCAGCCTCCGTCTGCTGGCTAATGATGGCCTGCCCTTAGAACTGATTATGAAATCTTGGCTATTACTCCACGTATTATGCCACAGTGCAGAGAGAGCACTGAGAGCAACCGGTTTCACTGTGCTTCTCAGCTGGATTTACCGCTTTGATTAGCATACTTAGATTGAAAAGTGTTTGGGTAAGCAGCTGGAATAGAGCATTCAATTCTAGAGAAATAACCGCGAGAAACATTGGAAATTTAATCGTGGGGCTATGCATTATTATCCAGACATTTGTTTGAGTTTTCTTAGTGCCGCAAACTTTATTCGGGGTGATTTTACATGGTGATAATTAGAGCTTAGGAAAAAGTGCCGTAGACCCAAACAGTTCCGCGCTTCATGCCATTGCCAAACCAAGTGCTGTAGAAGGCGTAGTCACCCTTGGGAAAAGGCAACACATCGGTGAATTGCGTGTTCACAAACTGCGTGGGCAGATGGTCCACAGAAATGTCGTGCTGCAAGGAATAGCGCATTAAATATGTGCTCAACAGGGGTATAATTATGGATAGAACTCACATCGTACGGACACTGGTGATAGGCATTCGAGTAGCTCCTTAGCACTGAGTCAATGAAATTCACCATGGGATTCTGGCTCTTCTTTTTATCCATGTACTTGCACACATCGAAGGTGACATTCATGGCGATCGGTATGAAGCCCTTGAAGCGTTTTAAGACTTGCAGACTTGCCTAAAATTATATGTAGAACTTGGGCACTATAATCCATTAATAGTTAGTGAACCTACCGATGCTTTGACAATGGGTAGCTGATGCATGGTGGCCTTCACGGCCAAGTACTTGTAGCTGCGATTCACGGCCTTGATGTGACAGTTTTCGAACTCGACGAACTGCTTGTCAAGTGAGTTGCACTTGATGTTGGTGAACTCGAACAGGGAATGAATCTGGCGATGCACAATACTAAAGTTACGGCCAAGTGATTCGATATTACTGAAGTTACCTGCGTCACACAATAGGCGAGAATAAATGGCACCATCCAAACACTAAAAGGAACTCGCATTTTGATGCAGGAATGATCTAACCCCAACTGACATCTCCCTCTAAACTCCACTACAACTAAATACCAATTACTTTGCGAGTTAATGTACTATTAATATTCCTGCTCACTGATCGAGAACATTTCCATGATGGTCTGATGGCTGGAAAAATCATTAGCTCACACATCGTTTGGCAGATTCAAATATATAATTATATTCTAGGGCACAATAAAAAGTAGGTTGAATGGTTTTTTCAGTGGATTTTCAGTGTCATAGAATATTGATGGGTTTTATTGGTCACTTCATGTGAGCAGATTTAAAGGAAATAAGACGAATGCAGGCAAGATATTTTAGTTATTTATCTCATTTAAAAATCATAAATCTATTGCACTTCTCAGCTTTATGTTTCTCGCATGCCCATTAACATATCCTGTGATTAGTTGGCCAAACAATCTCCCATAAATTCGCGCAGTGCATTGAGCCACTATTAATTTTTTATGGGTGATTAGCATACGTCAGACATGCGAATGGATGTCGCGTATTAAAAAGCAACAGAGACAGAGGTGAGGCAACAGCCAACCGGTTAATCAATAACATTTCTCAATCGGCTGCAGATCGATCCCCCCAAGCATTGTCTACCTTTGGGCTGTTTAAACGAATCGGGCAATCGGTTATATTTACATTGACAAATCCGACTGATCCGACGAACAATAACAATTATTAAATCTAAAGGCGACACTGGGCCAGTGCTTAGTTATAGGGATGCCGCTCGATCAGCTCCTCCCTCCGCTCGTAGGTGCGCCTGTTCCTGGGCCTCAGCTGTCCCTGACTATTCATGGCGGTGCCTGGGGGCACATAGAGGGCGGGACTCTTGGTGCAGCCCTCGATGTGAGCATGGGCCACGGCGCGTATGTCCTGCAGCAGCTGCTTGTGCTCCGGCTCCACTTGGCCCGGACTGAGCACCTGCTGCTGGCACTGTCCGTTGGGCTGGCAGTTGGTCACGTAGCGCTGGTACTCCCTGGTGTCCCCCGCTGTCGTCTGCTTGTGGTCGTAGTAGTCGAGCGAGGCGCTCTCCGACTGGGCCACGTGGTTGCCCTGTCGCGGCGCTGGCTCGGTGAGACCCGTGCTGGTCAGGAGTTTGTTCAGCACCGCTGTGGGCGGCAGGCCGGAGCCATGGCCTGCATCCAGCACCTGCTGCCCCGTGGGCAGTGTGACCATGGCATAGGGATGGGGGTTCGCGAAGTAGAGTCGCTGTGGCCCCGGGTTCTGCGGCTGTGGCACTCCGTACTGGCCGCTGGGCTGCGCCTGCACTTGGGTCTGAGCCTGCGCCTGAGGCTGGTAGTAGCCGAGCGGTGGGGCCGGTGGAGCCAGCGCTTGTGTAGTGAGCGGCGCTGCCAAGGCTGAGGAGTATTGCTGATAGCTGCCGCTGCCCAGCAGAGGATTGGAGAAGGTCGAATACTGCAGCTGTGGCTGCAGCACCCGCTGGGGTGGCACATACTGCACCTGCTGCCGCGGTGCCACATATTGCTGCTGCTGTTGCTGCTGTTGCTGTGCGCCCTGGTATCCATATCCTCCGCGTGTACTTTGCTGCCCCCTCACATGCACAGTCTGGTGGTTCTCATAGATGGCCGGAGCCAGATGCGATTCCAGCTGATAGGTGCGACTGTTGGGCCCCAGGGTTTGGACCACATACCGGACAGGCTGCTGATGGCGCGCTGACACCTCGCTGAAGGGCACCTGGGGGCGCTGGTAGTGATATTCCTGCGATCGCACCGATCCGGCCAGGGCCAACTGTGGTAAGTAAAATATCGTTAATAGTGTGGCACACAAAAGGCGATTCTATTCGCTGGTAAGTTGCCTACCACGGACAGTAGCAGCCACAGCTTGTAAGTCATCTTTGGATGGCACTTTTTGGAGCAGTTTTCGTGTTGTTTGCGGTTCGCCGACTCGCAGCTAAATGAGTGGTGGCAGGGCAGGCAGAAGCAAAAGGCAGTGGGACGCCGCTGGACGCGCGAAGAAGATCATTCGAAAACTTGTTTCTCCGACTGGCTTTGATTCGTCGTTGCAACAGTTTGAACATTTCATAATTTCTTTTTCCCTTTCGGTAAACGCTTTGTCTCTGCCTGTCTATTTGCTCATTAATATGCCAGCGTAGCGGGTATTTTGGTCTCAGCCAAATGTTTGTTTCCCCACGAAACTCGAGGTTCATATGGCTTAAGATGCGTAGAAATGATTGACCATCCTCTGTCTATGCTATTATATTATTTAACGGCAGCTAGGGTATCCACTGCTTCGATCCGTGCCGCTGGTCTTTGTTTCCTGTTTGTTTATATGTCTGCCCGTGCCTCTTGAGCGTTCGTTTGCTTGGGGCATCATTTGACTGTGCCTCACGCAAAATTTGTGTCATAATTAAAGTGCCGTGCCAACTCTTTCTTCGCATTATCTGAGAGCTGCGTCTCGTCTCGTTTTGTTTCATTTCTTATGGGGCCATGAAAACGTTGACTTGGCCTTTCCTACCCCATCCCATCCCATCCGCTCTTACCCACTTCAGTGGAGCTGCTCGTTTCGGCTGCGTTTAATTTAATTAAATTTGCCTGGCATGATTTTGTGGCTTTCTGCATAGCGTGTGGACCGGGCAAAAGTAAAAGTATATACATAAATGCTCTCCTCTGTGGGTACACGTGTTGGCAAATGACTTGCCAAACGCTCTCGAATCGCTGGACATCCAATTCGCATGAACATTTGCCGATTTTCTTTGGGGTTTCGTTTACGTTGGCGTTTCCTTTTGGCTTTGGCTTTTTGGCTTTTAGGCTAGGGGGTGAGGGTGAACCCCCAATGTGCTATATGGAATGGGCTGATGGGTTGTTATTACGTGATTTTTTTATTGGACGAAATGCGAGTTTAATTAGTTTGTCTTTTGATTTATTTAACAGAGAGACGCGACTGTATTTTGTCTTGTGTTGCAACGCCCAGTGATGAGCCCAATCATGGCTGTATCAGTGGCTGTGTCAGTGGCTGTATCACCATCGTCGCTAAGCATATGCAAGTGTATGCATGAATAGCCAATGAAGCCAGTGATTGATTGACCCACCAGCACAGGCCAGCAGCTGTGACTGACCCACAGTGTATCAGCTGTGGGTTGGGGGAGTGGGAAGCGCAAGCTGAGCTTTGCTTTACATTGCTGTCGCCGTCATTGTTCGGGTTGGCTTTGAGCATTGCTTTGGCACTCTGTCTCAGCTATATTCCTGGCAATTGCCTGCTGCTTGACATATCCTATGCACAACTGCTCCTGGTGGAGCAGCAGCACGCGGGCTGACGTCAATCAAAGACGCGCCATGTTAAATGCACTTGACTGCCACTTGACACAGCAAATGTTGCTGGCGTAGTCGTTCCCGTTGTCCCGTTGTCGTTGTGGCTGTCGCTGTCGCTGATGTTGCCCCGGCGTCGCACAAAACATCTTGCCAAGCCAACTGCCAACACTTGACATTCACAATGAGGGGCAGCTGCATGGGAAGGGGCAGAAGCAGGAGCAGCAGCAGCAGCAGCAGCAGGACTCTGAGCTTGGGCCGGGGCACACGCATAAAACGCGGCCTGGCCTCCAATTCCGCTGTCAGAGAGGGCGATGCAAATGCAGATGCAACTGGAGATGCGGTGGCTTATCACAGCATGTCACACACACACATGCACACACGAACACGGTGAGAGCTGGGGGAGAGAGAGAGAGATGGGAAGTTGCAAGTGGCCAACGCTGCGTATACGCAATCTGGTGCATGCAAGTGGGACGGAGGCGTAGGCGCAGCTGGAGTGTGGGTACGTCTGTGGACTGTCTGTCTTTATGCTGGGCCCCCGCCAGACCGTTTGCATTCATTGCTGTCTCAGGGCACGGCATTCAGGGTTATGAGCTTCGCGCCGCACTGCATGCAACCTCCAATGAGATAGAGCACGTGCATCGCAGAGGCAAGTGCAGTGGCAGCTCGCAGTGTGCACTGTGCAGTGTGCACTGTGCAGTGTGCTCTGTGCATGCCACGTTGTTTGTATGCATTCAGTTGATTCTTTCCACTTGTTTCAGCGCATATAAAGCGTCATTTTAGACACCTTTCTGTGTGTGTAAGCCGGGGCTGGCCTTTCAGCGCCTTCAGCGTTTTGTTTTTGCATACTTTTTGGCTTTAGTTCGAGGGCTTCTGGTGAAAGGGATCTGCTTAATTAGGCACACCTGCCGGGGCAGCGGCAAATTAGTCTCCCTCGGGTTGAATGACCTTTGAGTGCCAGCCACCGCCACCGCCCCCGCAGCCCGTAGGTGAGCAGGGCTTAGCTTTAAGCCAAGTGCTTGCCGGGCGTCAGCCAGCAAACAATGCCACACAAATAAAGCCTGCACGAAAAACAACCAGCAAAAATCAATTGCATAATGGCGCATGTGTTGCGCAGAACAGTGGCAGCAACAGCAACAGCAGCGGCAGCAGCGGCAGAGGCAGAGGCAGCAGCACAAATTTGCAACTCTTTTTCCATTTGCACGTCGCAAGACACAAAAACAGAAAACAGAAAACAAAAAACAAATTCAACCACCGCCACTTCAGCCGTCTTGCAGCAGCGATTTTAGCCATATTTTTTTTTTAACTGTCGCAAATAAGCGGAGAGCGAGAGAAAGAGTGTCGGGGGCAGGGACACAGAGGAGTAGAGAGAGATGTAGACATGTGTGTGGCAGCTTTTGTTTGCACCCGCATGGGGAAGCCATTTAAGTGCGGCTTCTTGAGAAAATTGCAGCCAGAGCGGATGCAGAAAGAGCCCGTGGGACAGAGACAGAGCTAGGGACACAGATAGAGAGAGAGAGAGAGAGATAGAGAGAGAGGGAGAGACAGACTAAGAGCAAGCGAGACAGACTGAGATGTGGAGCGTCACTAACGAGCAACGTCCTCTGTCTCAGTGCCGTGTCCGTGTCCGCCTCAACCTGCCCGTAATTAACAGCAGCAGCAGCAGCAGCAGGAGCCATAGGAACAGACACAGCCGCAGCCCCAACGAGAGCTTAGCTCCCCTGTGGGGCCTATCATTTGTTGCAGCACAAAAAGCAAAATGCAAAAAGCAGTGCCTGCCTGCCTGCCTGCCTGCCTGGCTGCCTGCCTGCCCCAAAACCAGAATCAGTGGGCGGCGGCATGTGCGAGCAGCGAAACCTGGTCGGTGCAAAAGTCGTTGGCTTGTTGGACGACTCGAGCGCCTTAATAGGCTTAGCAGCGAGTCAACTATCACAACAGGACCGATAAAAGTGGAAGCCTCTCCAGCACTCGGCTCGGCTCGTCAGCACAGCACAGCACAGCATTATGCCCTGCCTGGAAATATATCTTCAACATGGACAACTTTACCTATATGATATGCTCTCTCATGCTCCAGATGCCGCAGTCGAAGCTTTGTCAACGCATGCCACATGGAATATTTGTGCGGAGGGGTGGGCAAGGAGCAGGCACGGAGACAGAGACAGACACTGGCTGGGGGGATGGGGTTGTGCCACTGTTTATGGCACGTTTATGCTGGAGCCAGCTCTCATTATGTGCATGCCACCGCAAGTACGTGCCCCGGCCAGCCCATAAGCAGACCATACGCTCCCACACAGCCCCTAATTCAGCCTCAGCCTCAGCCTCAGTTCCAGTTCCAGTCTCAGACTTACCCTACGCCCTCTCCGTTTGACAAGATCCCACGCCCACAGAGCGCAGACTGGGCTTGGGGTTGGGGTTGGGGTGCCTTTGTTGTGTAATTTTCTTTTGATTAAAGTTTTTCTATTCTTTGCTAACATCTCTTTTCTTTTTTGGGGCATATGCACAGTGCTGCATGGCTATGACTAACACGGGAAATGTGCAGCAAATAACATCCATAATTACAGTAATTAAAATAATCATCGGGGGACGAATTTCAGCTGCGAATCCAAATCAAATAGAGTCCGTGCTATTATTAACACCCAACGATCTGGTAATTTGCGGATTGAGCCTTCTGGGCTGGACCCACTCCCCCACCCCCCACCAAGGTCGGCTCTGGCAGTAACCCTTCAAACAGCTGCATCAGCATTTGCTGTCGCTGTGCAACGCCTCTCCCACCGCCGCCAGGGGAGTCCACTAGAAAGTTCCGGCGCCGCTGCTGCACGGCAAAATGTTGCTGATGACAGCAACAATATCATCAGTGGCAACAGCAGCCAGGCATCAGCAGCGGCAGGCACAGACACAGACACAGGCACAGCCACAGCCACCAACAGCAACTCCTGCTGCTCTCGTTTTTGTTTGCAGTCATTCGCATGTGTCATACTCAGCGGCCGAGATGATGAGGCACAAAATATGCCCAGGCTCAGACTCAGTCGAAACTAAACTGCCTGCCAGCCATCCAGCCATCCAGCCAGCCCATCCAACTTGCCAGCCAGCCAGCCAGCCAGTCTGCATGTCGCTCTGTCTCAGTCCCTCTGTCTGCCACACACAACAAAAAAAAAGGAAATTAAAATAAAGCACGGCAAATGGCCTGGCTTTAAGGGTCGCATCGGGGAACACACTCTGGCAGGGTGTTTGCTGCCGCTCAAATATTTCCATTCCTTTCATTCTAAATGAGAGATAGTTTTTTGAATATAATATAATATTATCCTATCTACTATCACGCTCGAGACAAAGTGCAGAGCTCACTTAACTCCCATCGATGGCCATTCCCAAGACAGGAGTATCGCTGGTATAGGCTCCTTTTCGGCTACCCTTCTGTGCGTTGTAGGCTGCTGATAATAGTCGGAGTAGCCTCCGAGAAAGGGCATACAGATACACAGCAAACAGACAAATGAGGACGGCGGCGGTGACATGATAGCCTGTGAACGCTGCTGTCTGCCGCTCGTCCCGTTTCGTCTGCGCGTTGGTCTGCGCCAGCGTCGCTGCTGCTGCTGCTGCCGCTGCTGCGGATGTGGCAGACGCTTTCCTTTCGACGCTCGGCGACTGCTGCATGCGTTGCACTTGCCACTGCTGCCATTGCTGCCACTGCTGCTGCTCCTCTGTTATTCTGCTGCTCTGCTATATTTAAATACGCTGCGGGTTGCAATGAGCACGGTGCACGGTGCTCGGTGCACGGTGCACGGTGCATGAGGCAAGGCTCGGCAGCCCGAGCTGTGTGGCACTTCATTTGCTTCACAACTCATTCATGTTTTGTGGCACGGCATAGGCTGTATAGAAGAGAGCCAGACGGCCTGACAGAGCCCTAAGCTGAGGTAAACACTCTCTGCTCTGCTCTGCCTTGCTCTGCCCTGCTCTGCTCTGCTTGCCTCTTCTCGTCTGCCACGCTGTCTCGCTTCGCCTCATGTGGCAGCCTGCTGCTGCCTTGCCTCACCTACTTTCTGCACTTAGGCGTTTGCCGGCTTCAGTCTCTGCCTCTGCCTCGGCCTCAGCTTCAGCGGGGTGGCTGACGCTGCCTGTAGCAGCAACAACAAAAATAAACCTGAAAAAAAGGCGGAAAAAAATATTGAAAAAAAAACCTCCCCAGCTGCGCTGCCACCAGAGCTCCCTCGCGGCCAGAGTCCTGGGTATCGCTTACAACAAACACTTGCAACGCGGGCAAAAGCTCCTCTTCAACTGCTCGCCCCTCGCCCCTGCCCACGCCGTATGGGCTGGCAGGCTGGCAGCGACGTTAGCGTTAACGTTAACGTTAGCGTTAATGTTTACGGTGCGGCACGGCTCGAGAAGTTCCCCGAGTTGTGTGCCTCGTCTCGACTGAGGAGGCAACTGAGGCACTGAGCCAACGGCTGCATTGCTGCCAGCCCAGCCAGCCAGCCAGCCAGCCAGCCAGGGAGGAGTCCGCAGTACGTTCGCGTGCTTTGCATACTTTGGTTGCATTTTTTCCAGCGCTGCTCCACCACGTTCCGCTCTGTTCTGTTCGGTTCTGTTCTTCCGACCCGCGTACCGGCTGCAACACGGTAGCGCGCGATTTAGCCGTGCGAGCGAGGGACTGACTTCCAGGCTACGCTGCTCGCCGATTCCCCAGTTCGAGCTGGAGTTTTTCGGCATTCTTTTGTTGTCCGCCTGCAGCTGGTAATCGTCGCTGGATTCGAGGCAGCAAACGGTGGCGTTTTTTCGGGGTTTGCCTTGTGCTGCTCCTTTGTCAGTCGTAATTTGCTCGCCATTTTGCGCGTCGTGTCGCCGTGTCGCCGTGTGCGTGTGTGTTTTTGCTTCCGGCCTCGCATAGATCCGCGCCTAACGTTGCCCATTTTGGCGCCAGTTTTTTTCGCCGGGCTCCTTTTTGGCAAGGCAGAGCGAGAGAGAGAGACCAACAGAGACCGCGTTCGATCCAATGCCATAAATCAAATGGCATAATTGTGCGTGCGTGTGACCAGCGTCTAACGGGCATCCTGCAGCGTTGCGTGCCACCGAATCTCGAGTCTCTGGACCACAGCAAGCGGACAGGTGGTCCACCCGAAGGGGGAGTTTGGCGGATTATGTCTTCATAGGCACGCCAGAGTCAGCAAATCCCCGCAACAAATGAAGTGCCGCCGCATTTGATTAGAAGCCACGACTACTAAACGCCGCCCCCCCCCAAAAGCCGCTTAATTCCAGGCCGTGTGAGTGTGTCTTGAGCAGCAACAACAGCAGCAACAACAGCAGCAGCAGCAGCAGCGCTGAGAAGCAGCTCTCCCCCGCATCGATTGCCCAATACACAATGTAAGTAAATTAATCGAGTTGCCTGCCTGCCTGGCTGCCTGCCTGTTGCAGAATGTTGTTTCCGCTTCCACTGAGTGATTATTCAATCAGTCAATCAGTCGAGCAGTCGAGCATTCGATTGGCGCAACGATATAATACCGCTGAATGGTGGGGGCATTCCATAATCTTGGATTAGGGTTAGAGTTAGGGGATGAGAGATTTTGCGCTTTGAATATTGCTTGGAATATTAAGTGAAAATTCCGGCAAGCACTCTTCAGTCCCGAATTTACTTAATTAAAAATCTTTCGACAGAACTCTTCCTTTAAATAATATTTTATGCATTTCACTTGAATGCTCGTACTTAGGCATTTCTTTTGAAAAATATGTATCTTAATTTGCAACATTTATTGCATGCTGCTGCTGCAGGAGCAGAGAGCTAAGTGCTGCCAATTTGGCCAACTTATTTGGGTCTTAAGCCCGGCCAAAACTAAACTAAACTACTATCTGCACCCCACTCTCGCCATAAATCCCATTTAATACAGCTCACTATTTGAATAGATTTCGGCTTGTTTGTTTTCATACTCGGAGCTGAATGGAGCTGAATGCTGCCTGCAGGCGCAAAGCTCCTTTTCAGCTGAGCTCAACTCATCTCAGCTTTCGCATTGGATTCGAGTACTTTTCGAGCCGTTCCCAAACCACAATGAAACCACAAAAACCACACCAAAAAAAAGAGTACGAGGACACTTCAGCTCTGTTGCAGCTTCGGGCATGCACTCATTTTATTCTGCAATCCACCTCCGACTCTATTCAGTCATCGCTGGTCTGGCGCGTCTTAAACTCGGCATCCTTGCTGCACTTATTTCCCATATCTCCGGGCTGGATTCGCCTTGAATTTGCATAGCAAGCGGATCCAGCGGATATCACACCCATCGTAATTATGTGCAAACAAACGCAGCAAATGAAATTTCAATTAAAAAACCCAAAGGGGGACAAACATTGCTCGACTGGCTGGTGGTGGTGGTGGGGGGGGGACAAAAAAGTGAAATCGAAGCCGTCGAGTCGACATCACACGCTTTGATGGCCACACCAGCTGGTTTGGGGTTGGTACATGGACGGGGGAAAGGACTGGTGCATGTGCATCCACTCCATCCTCCACTTGGAGGGCTTCCCAGCCACAGCCACAGACACAGCAGCAGCAGCAAGTTGCAAGTGCGTAGCCAGCCAGCCAGCCAGTCGGCGGTGGCTGGGAAAGGGGAACCAGTCGAGTCGCGACTCAAAGTGAACGCCGAGTGGCAAGTGCAGCAGTGCCTCAGATGCAGTGACATTGGCACACGAGTGTAGCTGCCCCCACTCCAGTGGCCTACCCTCACAGCTTTCCCCCTGCCGATTACTTCTCAAGTGACTGGCCGTGCAATTTTGTTGCCAACCTTGAGGGCGTCCCTAAGCCCACTTCCCAGCTCCTGCTCGCCCAGAGTCAAGGCTGTTTATGCCAGCCATGGCAGAGAAAGCTCTGCCAACTGCTTCAGAGAGCATTATAATTGGGGAGCGAAATTATGCAAAGCCCCAGAGGCGAGCGAAAGCAAACTCTAGCAGCCAAACAGTTGAACCCATCTGGCCCTGTCGCCGGTTCCAGCAATGCCAAATATTACTCTAATAAAACTTGACAAAATACTCTGGAACTCGCCAGTGTCTGCAGCCAAAATCCATGGAGCTGTTAATGTTTAAACGAATTTCCGATGACTCTGCCAGGGTATTTCCCACTTCGGTTCGCCAAATCGCGTCTCAGTTTTTATGTTTTTGTATTGCTTTTGGGTTTTTTGTGTTTTGTTTTTTGTTCACGGCTAGCTGTGTCAACATGGCAGCCAGCCAGCTCTGACTCCGGCTGCAGGTCCTGTATGCCCTCCCCGTCATTATTGTGCGCCTTTTTGTGTGCATTGTTGTTGAGGGTGCCGCGGACTGCGAGGGTGGTGCAGCGCAGTTGCCATTGCAGTTAATTGAAAATACTAAATTTCCACTGTCTAGACGGCAAATTATATGACAATTGTTAGAGCGCGCTCATGTTTGGCTTTCATATTAAAATTAATTACTCTGGCAGAATTTTGCATATAAAAATGCTGTGGCAGCCATAAACAATGGGGCCATTGTCATGTGTGCTTATGTACCTGAGCATGTACATATATGCGAGTGCATTCGATTGTGTGCGACTGTCCTGCGAATGTTTGTTGTTTTGGCGTAATGTAAGCAAAGCCCTAGATCCGATTCCCTGCCGCATCTGGCTGGCAATTGGGTCGAACGGCTGCCATTTCGAAGGTTTCTTAATTAGAGTGCGAAGCAGTGGGCTGTTGCTGGTGGGGGTGGGGGGTAATTAGGGAAAGTGCATTGCACATTTTGGGGAATTTCACACGCCTCAAAGGCCTCAAACAGAAATCACAAAATGCCCCATAATTGCAGGGCCCACAAAGTGCAGCAGGAAATCTCATTTGGTTTTGCATAAGGTATGAGAGATGAGAGCCGAGGAAATTGCACAAAATTTCGATATTAATTACAAACGGAAACACACCTTTGATCATGGTGCGGACTCTCCTTCCCCTTCCCCCTGGGGCAGAACACAAACAATTATTTAGCACTTAATAAACAAGAAGAAAATTGAAAATTTAAGACGCTTATCGGAGTCAGCTTGCGGCATATGCAAATTCGAGCATTTACATGCACGTAATTACACTCTGGTATAAATGGTATATGACATTATATTGCATATCTGGCTGGGACTGTGACTGTGGCTGTATGGCCATGTGGCTGTTGCATGTGCCACTGACATTCATTAACTGAAAGTGGCAACTGCAACTGCTGCAGCAAATAAACTTTGGCCAAGTGCAGGCAGCGGCTGCTGCTTGCTGCTCGCATGCAAAACATCTTCCGAAATTGACTTAACTGATTTTGCCCCCTCTGCATTTTATTGCGTGTTTATTATGCTAACAATGTGCCGAAAGTTATCCGAGGCAGGCAGCTGCTCGGAAGATGGAGAGAGGCAGGAGGTGCCCGCTTCCGATGTTCGTATTTTCATATCTTTTACGTAAATTCTACATCAC
Source organism: Drosophila tristis (assembly GCA_018150885.1). Lineage (NCBI taxonomy): Eukaryota > Metazoa > Arthropoda > Insecta > Diptera > Drosophilidae > Drosophila > Drosophila tristis. The sequence continues at coordinate 16,451,943 of JAECWT010000002.1, forward strand.
ATTCTGGCACAGAATGTCTGTCTTGTGGTGCTCGCATACTTGAGAGCCACTTCTTCATTTGCTAAAAAGCAATCAGCATACGCCCCATTGTCCAGCAATGCTGGAATTTCATCTGGCGTGTATTTATCAATATGAAAGGTGCTCCCCTGCCCTCACACACCCAAATCAAAGACAAATTCTAATTTGTTTTGTCTGCAGGAGCCGAGCCGAGCGAGTATATAAATCAATCCACCACCAGAGAGGAAGAACCCAACCACTTGATGGCTCCACAGCCACACACTCAATGACAGCTGCAGCTAGCCTGCCGCCCTGTGTGCAGGCAGGGCAGAGAAAACAGTAGCCACATTATTTTCATTAGGCCATTGTTTGCCTGATGTCTTGGACATTTACTTTTATTTCGTTCTGGTTGGGCAGAACACCTGAAGGGGCGAGTGTGGAAATGTGCTGCTGCCAGCAGTCATTTGCATTTGCATTTCAAGCAAAGCTATTTCTATTTTTACAGCCAGACACACGCACACACGCACACACTCGACACGAAACAACAAGAAGCCGAGGTTCGGGATACTCCGAATTTGTAGATACCCTGTGGGGGGGCAAGAGTATAAATTATGATGTGATCCGAGTGCTGTAAGGAGCGCTGTAAATGATGGCTGATTATGATCCGATCTAGTCCAGCACATGCCACAAAAAGTAGATTTTATCTGCTGAATGATTCGATCAGAGGCTTGCAGGGTATTCTTCCCATTCGCGTGGCAAGCAGCAGGTCAGCATCAGCATCAACATCAACATCAAAATCAAAATTCCTGCTCCAACGTTATAAATAACAAACGGGTGGAGGGCCCTGCAAATAGTTGGAGGATGACTTCCCTTTGTCTTTTGTCTGTGACCCGAGGGCGCAGTCGGTTCCCTCTCCCTCTCTCTCTCTCAGGCTCTTTGAGATTTCCCCCTGACTGTCTGTCTGTCTGTCTGTGTGTCTGTGTGTGCTCCCTGAGTGTCGTTTGGGTGTGTTGGCCGGTCCATCTGTCATTTTAAGTGGCTTATTCATATGCAAGTGGCTTCCGGGGCTAAACATATTCAAGTGTTTTAGTGGCTCGTGTACATGACCGAGCATTATCATTAAGTGCTTATAGGCAGGATCCCAGCCCTGGCTTCCCCGCTCTCTCCATGCCTCTCTCTCTCTCTCTCCCTGACCATCTGTCTGCGTGGGTGAACAATGACTGCTATTAACACAAATTGATATGCCAGCCCCTGCTATGGCTTTAATGGCAATAACCTGACCCTGGCCTCGGCCCCGGCCCCGGCCCCGGCCGGAAGTATCCAAAACAGCATTACGCATACGCATAGGCACTCGCACATTTGCACTAAGCCTTCTCTGCTTCTCCGTGTCTGTGTCTCTGTCTCTCACTCTGTGTGTGTGTTGCACTTTTTCTTTGCAGCTGCTATGAAGGCAACGTCCAGCAGCACCCCGCCCACCACCACCAGCAGCAGCAGCAGCGCCGCCAGCAGCAGCAGCCATCCCCAGGAGCTGTCCCTGGCGGCGGCGGCAGCGGGAATCGGGACGGCTGCAGGGGCGAGCACCTCGAAGCCGCACCGGCTGGCCAAGGTATCGTTCGCGCCGCTGGACATCGGCGTGCCGACGGTGGCCACGTGATACGCGAACACGATGACCCACCACAACATCGTGTGCGAGTGGCTGCGCACCATCGGGCTGGCCCAGTACGGGGAGAGCTTCCTGGAGAACGGCTACGACGAGCTGGAGATCTGCAAGCAGATCGGCGAGATCGACCTGGATGCCATCGGCGTGGACAATCTGTCGCATCGCGGCAAGCTGCTGAAGAGCGTCCGCATGCTGCGCGAGAAGGGGGCGGCCATCGTCTATGTGCTCATCAATGACCCCAAGGCGCTCAGCAACAGCAACGAGATCCTGGCCTCCGACTGTGATACGCCCGTGACCATGAAGGAGCTGGAGGCGGTCATGAAGCGGCACCTCGAGGCCGATGGCATCCGCCTCACCGCCCACCCGTACTCCACACCGGTAAGTGCAAGTCAGACCAGCCACCAGCCACCAGCCACCAGGCACCTGGCACCTGGCACCACAACAGACCCAACACCCACCCCCGCCAAACCAGAAACTATCCCGCCAACGAGCCAACCGATTGCTCTTATCTTGGCCATTTTGTTTGGCTCTGGCAATTTTCTGGATTTGCCTCCTGCCCCCTCCTCAGGGGCGAGAGAGTTGTGACAGTCGCCGGCGCTGCTGTGTGCGCTCTAATGTGAAATTAACACGATTTTAATTTAGTTAAACCGAGTGGCCAACCAAACGACTGGGGCCACAGCTCCCCACTAACCACTCGCTATATCCGTAGCCTGTTTATTTTATTATTGGAGGCAACATTTTGGTCCCAGGCCGCTGGCCAAAATGTTTTTGCACTGCGTTAATTTTGTTTATTTGGCGCGCGTATTTTTTGGTCAATGCTGTTGGCTTACAGATAAAACCGTGCATTGTGGCTGGCCGGTCTACAGGGGGAAGCTGAAGGGAGGCGCAAATGTAGGAGCGGTTGTTGTGTGGCAGCGGCAAAATTAAGCGATCGGCAAATTGGATGCAGCGACAGAGCACAGTGCAGACTGCATGCCGGCTAGGCTGGGGACAAATCTGCGATGCAATCGTGTCCATGGGGCAAGCAGCAAATGCTCCTCTTTTGCTCTGCTTTAAGGGCACATGAATGCATATTGAAGGGCCCAAGTGCCTCGTTTCGGATTGCCTGCGTTGTCTATAGTTTATTTCACGTGAATGCGTGTGCATCTGTGCATCTGTGTATTGGTGTGTGCACGCTTTGTGGTGGCTGGAAACATGTCACTGGTTCAGGGACGCCTGCATTCCGCCAAAGAAATCGCTTGCAGGGCAATGCAAATAGATGCAAAGCGCAGCTGCCTCCATTTAAACATATTTCAAGAGGAGGCTGCCGAGGAAGGAGAAGATGATGAAGGGGGAGGACTGCATTTGAGGGCGTGGCAGGACTGCCTATTGAGCACGCATAGAGTGTTGACAGTTGCCAGACCCGACACTCGTCAGATGCTGATGCTCGGATGTCCCTGTCGATGATGTGGCAGCTGCTTAATATGCAGGCCACGCGCGTTGAGAGGCTTCCACTGCCACGCAAAGAGCCAAAAAGTGTGCACTCTGTGGCGTCTGCAGTCTGCAGTGAGCAGTCTGTGGCGTCGACTCCTTGTAGAATGTGTGAAAACTTTTGTCATAGGCTTGGGCCTGCAGTGGCAGTGGCAGCGGCAGCGGCCTCTGCTGCTTTGCATTTTAATTAGCGCTTCTTTTTGTTGCCCGAGTACTTAACATAGTTCCAGAGTCTGGCGGGGAGTGTGGTTAAATATTTACGATTGTTGGCTCAAACTGGAAATGGAACTTAAAGACCCAAATGAAATTATATCAAATGGATGGCTAGACGACAGGTGTCCCAGGAGTCGGGGGGAGTCAGACTGAGGGCAGCAGCTGGCTGGCAGTTGTTAGACAGAGACTTCTTGGCTTCTGGCACGAGCTCTGCTGTGGCTCTGGCTTGGCTGTGGCTCTGCTGTGGCTCTGCTCTGTCTGAGCCATGTTGACGCGCAGGCTCCAACTTCAACTAATTGCACTTTGCGCTGATGAGACAGACATATCTATGTATCTGTGTGTGTGTCTGAGTGTGCCTGTGCTTGCATCTATGTATCGCTGTCTGACTGACAGCTGCAGACAAGTTGCATTTGAGCACAAATGTTTGCCCGGGCATTACATGAATGCGACGCTAAATGAATTTTCGCAGCCAACCCTCCAGCTCGTGTGAGAGCTCTCTGTAGAATAGAAAGATGCACACAGATAGAGCAGATGCAAATGCAAATGCGAATGCAGATGCAGATGCAGATACATGCTGCTGCCAGGGGGCACAAAGACGGGCAGGCAGGGAGCACGATGCTTCAGGCTGGGGGATGCTTCAGTGATTGCTTTGAATGTCAAACAGGGACACATTTAAGTGGCAGCCTCACGCTAATTACCGGAAGATATTAACACTTGTGTGGCTCCTGCTGCTGCTGCTCCTGTCTGACTGCTTCCAAGGAGCTGCTTTTGACCCTGGCCTTAGATTGGATTGCGGTTAAGTCGAAGTCGAAGTCTCGTCTCATCTCCAACTCTGTGTCTCTCTGTGTCTGTTTTACAGGAGGGCAAACGTGGCTATCTGGAGGGCTTGGCTGCCCACTACAGCAAGCAGATCAACATGCCGTACGAGGACGTGCTGGATGCCATCGAGCAGGTGCGCCTATCCAAGTGGAAGGAGCGGCATGTGCGCATATCCACGGGCCACACGCTCACCCGCCGCCTGGCCGGTGCCAGCAGCAGCAGCAGCACCAGCACCAGTTCCGGCGGTGGACTGGTTAGCTCCTCCGTCCTGCCCACCAGCCACAGCCAGCCGCTGTATGTGCCCGGCAAGTACTTGGTAAGCGCCCAACGAACTCTGACTTTTTACGGCCCGAGTGCTTTTACGACTCACCCGGACCTACCCCTCCCGCCCGACTAATGCTAATCAGACCCTAATTCATCTCGTTCATTATGCATGTGTCTGTGTGTCTGTGCCTGCGTGTGTGCAGCCCTCCAGCTGCCTTTCGAACCGCGAGGAGAACGAGATCTACAGCTACACGCAGAACGATTTGGCCAATCGCATGGCCCGCAATGCCATCGACTCCAAGTCGGCCCTCAATCTGAATGGGATGCAGCACAGCTATCCGGGGGCGCGGACCAATTTCTTTTACGACTTTTCGGCAACAGGTAAGAGGGAGGAGGCCACTGAGCCAGTGAGCCGAGTGAGCTGACTGAGCCGAGTGAGTGCAGCCAGAGGTTGGAGGTTAGAGACACTTTGGCGGCGGCTGTTTGGTTTTTATGGCTTTTAATTCAATTAAATTGGTTTGCGCTTAAACTTTGTCTGTCTCGATGTCTCTCTGCCACTGCCTCTGTCGCTGTCGCTGCCGCTGTCTGGTTAATCAAATGAAATGTCTGTCTGTTTGCCTGTTTGTTTGATTCTCGGTTTTGATTGTTTGCCTTCTTTCGCTGCATCTCTGAATCTGGATTTGGATTTGGATCGACTCCATTGGCCCAACCACACCACGCCACACCACCACACGCCAGAGGGTCGCAACAAGCACAAGCAGCGGCGCACGGTCTTCGCCCGTTTCCTGCAGGGCCTGCGGCAGAGCGGCGACGAGCTGAACGCCACCGAGGGAATGCAGCTGAAGGTGAGTGCCAATGTTTGAACCTCAAGCAGCAAAAAATTCGGATTCATTGCCTGGCTGGAGAGCTCTGAGAGCTTTCCTTCCGCTGCTGTAAGTGTTCTTTGCCGAATCGAATTTGCTGGCAGCAGGCGTTGCATTTCCGGCACGAGAGCGGAGACATTTCCGCCCGGACACTGCCTGGTTAAATACGAGTACACACCACTCCATAATCTCCGCCAGAATTATGAATATGATGAGAGTTCTCGCACTATATCCGCCCCCTCAATGCCGATGCCACTCCGCTGGCTGGCGCTTATCTTCGTGTCCGTGGGATGCCAGGAAAAGTTCTATAATTTGGAGGCAACTTCAAAGCATTTCCTTGCCACATTCAAAACAAAAACTTTCCTCTGTCTCCGCTGTCCCCTGCTGCATCCGTCCATTCCATTCCATTCTCTGGCTCTGGCCATCTTTCTGTTTAATGTCGAATTTTAGCTATGGACAACTTTGGCAACCGTCGCTGCTGTGGGGCTGCTGTGGGCTGCTGTGGGCTGCTGTGGGCTGGCCACGGGGGCTACTTATAAAATTAAATTAAAATAGAAAAACCGCGTAAACCTACAAATAACAACGACAGCAGCAGCAGCCAAAAGGAAGCGGGGGGAAAGTCGCTCCGTGGGCTGAAATTGGAGGAGGTTTTTGTTGGGTGGTGGCAGGGGGCGGGGAAGTAGAAAACTTTATCAAGGCTAAGCCGATAAAAGGCAATTACCGTTAATTGCGTTGACTTGGCCAAGGCAAGCGGGGCCAAAACCAGACAATGACAACACTGGCAGCGCAAAGAGCACAGGCAGGACAAGGCAGGACAGGAGGACAGGACATGTGCCGGATGCAAATGCCAGACTCGCAGATATGAACTGTCGATGGGGAGGCTGGGCTATGATGAAGAGTCAGATATGCAGGCAGGGCAAGTGGCAAGTGGCAAGTGGCAGTGCCACTGGCAGTGGCAGCGGCAGTGGCAGTGGCAGGGAGTGGACAGCCGCAGCTGCAAGTGCAAGTGCCAGCTACAGATACAAATGCAAAAAGCAGGACAGCAGAGGACAGGCCAGAAGCGAGGAGTGCCGACCAGGACACTGGTAAGAGGCTAACAGGGTAACTGGGAACTGGTAGCTGGTAACTGGGATTGTCAAGGGTTTGGAGCACCTTCCTGGGGGCGCGGAGTTGGCTGGGGTCTTGGGTCATTTGCACCTTTGCGCGCTCCGCCCTTTGTGTTGTTTTTTGCGGCGGTTGCCAGGGGGAACAGGGGGAGCTGCAGATGGACAGCGGGGTGCCAGCGGTCGAGGTGGTCCACAGGTAACTGGATTCCCTACACACGATTGTCCTTTTCTTTTCCGTGTGCATTTGTTTTTATTATTTCAGGCGTGCCAAAGTGTTTCGTTCGGTATGTTCGCTCCTCATTCGGGGGCGGGGTTGTTACACCCCTCCCCATCCCACCCCACCCTGCTCTTTTTTTCTGTTTTCATTTTCGTTTCTCTTCGTTTTTCGCCCGTTTTTTTTGGGTTCCTGAGAGAGTTTATAACTTTTCGTGTTTTACGGTTGTTGTCCGGTTTTCCTTTTGTGTCCTTTACTCCTTGCTCCTTCCCGGTGGCTGCTGCCGGCGCTGTTCATTTAATATTTAAGCACAATTTGCCGCCATCCAGTGCAGAGCCCAGCAGCCACGACTCTTCTTGGGTCCGGCCCACTGCCTGCCCTGCCCCACTGACTCCCGGCTCCCGGCGAGTTTTGCGGTCAATTTTGAAAATGACTTGGGCTAAGCACTGGCGACAATTGTGCTCCGACTCCGTGCCACTGTTCTCGGGACAACTTCTTTTGTGTGTCCTGTGGCACTCATTACCTTGCCAGCCCTGCCGCCTCCTCGGCAACAGCTGCCACTTGGCGGTGGAGCAGCGGGAAGCAGCAGGCGATCAGCAGGAGGGGTGCCACTGCCATCGCCAGTGCCAGTGCCAGCCACAGTCAAAGGTCACAGGGAGCGTATGTCTAAACTGCTTCCCAAGCTCAGTTCCGGGCCTGATGCTGGAGCTGAGCTGGTGGTGCTGGTCCTGGTCCTGGCCCTGGCCACGCTCTCATTATGCGGTCTGCTGCGGAAATGTTGCTTTGGGGAAATTCAGTTGGGGCTGTCGTTGGCGCTGGCGTTGGCCTTTCATTATACTTATTCGCCGCTTTTCATTTGACATTTCCATTTTGAAGTTCTTTCGGGGCGGAGGGGCTGCGGTCGTTTCTGTTTCTGTTTGGAGGTGTCGATTTGTTTCATGCTGTGGCTCTGTGCCTTCCCAAGTTAATGAAGTAATCATGGCTGGGGCGGGGAGGAGTGCCAGAAGAACGAGCATCATCCATCCATCTACCACTTTGCCTTGCAGACAAACGAGCGACTGAGGGCCTGCAGCACCATGAAGCGACCTGAGCCGCATCAGGACTTTGAGAAGACCATTCAGAGAGTAAATATGAGAGTTGCCGCCCCCACCCACCGCATTCCACAACTGACTAATGTATATATATTTCTGCACCAGCTGAAGACACAGAAGGCAGCCCAAAAGAAGCCCGCCAGCGCACCCATGGACATTGCGCTGCACGAACGGAACAAGGAGGTGGCCCTGGCCCATGCCCACGTCAACGAGATGCCGCTGAATAACTACACGAAGCATCCCTAGGATACGGCCCTAAGCAGCGCTGCTGCTTAAGTTCAACGAAATGCAACCCACACACCCCACACTCCCCAACAAACAGGCATTGCAATCAATCTTTCAATCAGGTGATACACACATGTTAGGCAAGCAGGAACCGGAGCGCCGTCTACGCGTATAGGAAGAGGCTTAGCACTTAGGGATAGGTTAAGCAACGTAACGAAGGCAATCGGCCATCGGCTGAGCAACGAAGCAATATGTATATCGATATATAAACCGTAGACTAAGTTGAGTTTAACTTACCTCTAGAACTAATTGAATGACCTAGAACCTTACCTGATCGCCACCTGAACTTGTACTCTCCTCTCGTGTAAAGTCACCCTATAGGATAGAACCCCCCGTCCGCCCCCGTTCCTCTATATATAACTCACTTTATTTCGTTTGCACCCTTGCCCCGATCCCGAAACCAAACCTGAACCTGAACACTCACAGCATTCCCACTCAAAATCGTCCACAGAATCAATCAGGATATGCTCTTGCCCCGAAGTCTATCAACAATTATTTCGAAACACCCCGAGAAACACACACAGACAGACAGACAGACAGAAAGACAGACAGACAGACAGAGTCTGCGAATGCAGCGCCAACTACGCAGGGAAATGTTGACAAAACGCAAAAATCCAACAAGCTTAACGCTAAATCAACACTCATACAGACCGAGAGGGGGCACACACACGCATTCCAATGCAGGGAGAGAGGCGCAACATGCGGAGGAGCACTCTCCCACAGCTAGGGAGCCCGGCAAACTTGTGCTAACCGCAGACGTTGCACAGACAGACCAACAGGCAGACAGACGGTGCGACAGACTGTGGCATTTCCGTTTCAACTTGGCATTGCATCGATTTTGGTCTTTGGTTTTTCGGGTGGTGCGTGGTGCGTGGTGCATGGTGCAGCTGCAGCTGCAGGCGGCCTTTGCCTTTTTTGCATTTTAATTGCATGTTGCGCCCGAAAGTATGCAACGAACTTGCCCCGGACACGCATATACACATCCATATCCTGTGCTGGAGTGTGGTGCGATGTGGTGCGGTGGTATGTGTTGCACGCATCTCTCCGCCTGCTGCTGCTGCTGCTGATGCTGCTGCGACAGAGAATGCGATTTGCATTTTTGAGCCTTGCAAAGGCATTTGAAATTCGTTTTTAATTTTGTTTGCTTTTTGGCCAGGAGGCATTCACCAGCCGATTCGATGATGGCCGGCCGCAGTGGCTCGCGGTTGTCTTTGCCATTTGCCATTTGCCAAAAACGCTCTCTGCGAGCAATCCCCCGGAACAGCGCACTGCCCGTGCGCGTATTATTAAATGTCTGGGGCTGTCGCTGGCGCCGAAATTGAAACATTTAGTGGCTACGTGAGCCACATCCACATCCACATCCAGTGCGTGCCCACGTTGCTCGTTTCCGGTGCCGCTGCTGGCCAAAACTGCAATTAGCTTAAGCACTTAAGGCACAAAGCGGTCTCGTTTGGGTCCCCCCTGAAAGTTTGGTCGAGTCTTGAAGGCTTTGCGTCAGCATTTCCACTGAACAATTTACACACTCGTGCGAGTCCATGAATATTCATTTAATTGATAGAATAGGTTTTTTGTATTTTTATTTGGATAGGTTTTTAGCTCGGGTTAACGTGCAATTAACTCTGCCAGGCCTCGATGATCATTTTATTTAAATTGAATTAAGTGCAACAGTGCCTCCGCCTCCGCCTCCGCCTCCGCCTCCCCATACCCCACAGCCAGCCAACCAGCCAGCCAGCCATCCAGCAATAGTGAAAATAGCATAGACAAACAAACAAAATGCAAACAGTGAAAAAAGGTGAAATTAAATATAGGCAAAGTGAAAACAAAGCAACAAAACTCTGGCCGGTGCCGTGCAGTCAAGTGTAAAATGGTGCGCCAGTTTAATATACATACACATACAAAGCATACATATAATATATACATACATACAAATACGGATATGCAGATACATAGTTATACAGAGATACACAGCCACAGATACAGATACTCTCCAATAAATGGCTTGAAACAATGAGAGCCATCAGCAGATACATAAATACATACGTACACATATACAGTTACAGTTACAGTTACAGTGCGCAATTCATCAGCCATTTAAGTGTAAAATGGTTCAAACAAAGTCAAATTTGTGCTTAATGCTCCCTTAAATTTCAACAAATTATAGCTGCGAGTATTAACTAAATCAGGCGAAGGAATCACTTGTGCGTGAGCCCCAATCAGAATTTAAATTAAGCATTCCATAAATCAATATGACATAGTTTTTGGGTACCGAGCGACAGACTCTCAGCAGATGCACGGCAGTCGGGAGTTGCTCAAGCAAATGACAGAATTATGGCCAAGTGCACTCAGTGGCACCACAAATCATATCGGATAAGGACAGAAGAAGCCCACAGAGCGGGCCCGCAGAAAGACTTCCCTTCACAATGTGTTCAGTTAAGCAATTAGGCTACAAAATCAATAAGTAGCCATATATATTTATTAGTTTACCATGAATATTGATGACTTTCACATCACATATACATATATACACGAATATATATATATTTACTTGTAGCTGCATATATATTTACAATTAAAGTCCATGGACAATGGTCGACAAATTTCAATTTACATACGTAAGTGTTTAAGCAAAATGCCAAAAGCATTTCAAATGCAAATGGACAAAAATGTACGAATAAGTCATGGAAAAAAAAAGAAATATAAAATACATACAAACATACATACATACATACATCTATATATACACAAATTGATTGCAAAATAAATAAATAATATTTATGAAAATAGAGCACGCGTGAAAGCGTGTCAAAATTATTTGACTTCCACCCACACACACACACACACACACACACACACCACACACACACACACACACACACACCACATACACACACCCATGTACCCATGTGGCCATGCAAATATATGAATATTTACAGATTTACAGATATATATGTATGTACAGATGTAGTGTTATGTATACACACCAGGCCCATATGTAAACTTAAATAAATATTTAGCAAACGTATGTCGGTATGTCGGAATATGTTGAATTTGTAATCGGCAAAAATATAACACGGAAAAAAGAGGCAAACAAAATCTGCATATGTTATGTGGGAACTTTTACAGTCAATTGAATCCTGCATTTTTTTAAGTTCTATCCGAATAGAAATAAAGAGAGTTTTTCCACACCAAAACTTGCTCAATGGGAGGGGTACACACCCCTTTAAAGTGTCTATCAGTAAATCATTTTAGCCGCAGGCAGATGATTGATGATTGCTTTTGAGGCAATCCTTTCTGGGTGAAGCGAGCTCGTCTATGCACAGCCCCACCTTCAAGAGGAAGTAAGTGAACCTTAGGCATTTATGGTACATGCATCTGAAGGGGTACAAGATGTTAGTAATTTTGGTGAAAAGATTTAAGGTTTAAATGGGAACATGGAATGTGAAAAAGTTATCTAACAGCACAAAGATTATTCGAATCTAGAGGGTTGCCGTCCTAAAGATAATGTTCCACCATGAAGATAAAAGACGCAGCAGAATGGAACTGCAGTGGATCAATATAACCATAATTATTTTTATTTTATACTAAAACAGAGTGGAAGAAGCTTAGAAATTTGCCTGCCTATATCGAGACATGCATTAAATGGATGAGAGAATGAGACCCCTTTAAAGTTGTTCAGACTCTTTTGTGGCAGAGTTCCACTTCCACTTCCACTTCACTGAAAAGAGAACAAGGATGCCCGTTAAAAAAGTCCCATCTCTGTTTGAGCTTGGGAGATGCCTGCATTCAGCTGCCATCAATATTTATTTTGCAGGTCGATCAACTTACCAATTATTTGGTTTCTATTAAAATATACTCGCACGTATGCAAATCGGGGCTAGCGAAGGGTGGGGCTAGAAGTCTGCCGTATCCCATTAAAACAAATGAAAGCAATTTGTGTGCAGAGAACGGGCCAGGAGTTGCATGAGGGACAGAAAGAAATGCAGTGGCAGGCTCCTACTCGAATATTCCCAAACAAATATGCAGGGCTGCCTCAGCCCTATGGCGCCTGCCCCACTCCTCTGCTCTGCCACACAGTGCCCCTCTCTCGCTCGCTCTCACAGTTCGAACTTCGAACGTGTCATTGTAAGTTCAAGTGTAGCCAAGAGCATCGGCAGCCGCAGCAGCCGGAATGGGAACAGCAGCGGCAGCAGGAACAGAAGTCCTCCAGCTCACTCCTCTGGAGCGGACCAGGATGAGTGCTGATGATGATTGTTGGCATCGCAATGGGTGAGTGGGGGAGGTTAAGGATTCGGGACAGGGACTGGCACTGGCACTGCCGCTGCCACTGGTAGTAGTGGGACTTTTCGGGCCTGGTCTGTGATGATTGTGATGGGCACAAAAGCCAACGGCTCATGAAAAATGCATGCGACTCGCCTGGCTCATATGTTTTATGGCTTGTTGAATTCCGTTGCCTCGTGCCACTCCTCTTGCTCCTGCCGTTCCCCCTGCCCATTGTCGTTCAAGTTGTAGTCAAAGTCGCAGCACAGACCCGTAGAGCCTGTTAAATTAATAAAGGACACGCCGGCAGGACCCTGACAAAAATTTGTATGCGGCCAAAGTTGAGGTTTGTTTTCCAACAGCTGTGCAGGAGACGTCCTGTCAAAATTGCCAGCTGAACGAGTGGGATGAGGGTGGGATGTGGGGGTGGGGCCTGGCACTCCAGCAGGATAGAACAGGACAGGAATAATATGTTTAATTTTCCCTTACATACTATATATCCCCTGTCCCTGTCCCTGTTCCTGTCCCTGCCCCTGCTCTCTGCTGCTTTTGGTTTTTTTTTTTGTGTTTGGTCCAGTGGTTGGTTTTTGGGGACTTTCCGCAGCCTTAGATCACTAACCATACAGTATAAAGATATATAGATATAGATGTGCCCGTTCATACAACGAAAGTGGCGCCGCTGAGTTTTCAGCGTACGTTTCGACTCTGGGGCCGATCGCGTTCGGCTCTGGGATCGACCGCTTTCGGCTCATGACGTGTGGAATGGTCAGAGTGGGTGGGGGTGGGAAATAACTACAATATATAAAAATAAAAAATGTTATTTGCTTGATTTATTTGAAATTGCATATATAAAACTATTTTAGTTCAAATCACTTGTTTAATATAATCTGAAGAACATAAATTTATTGACAAAGTCAATAGTACGTCCGTCAGTTGTCGCTCTGCCTCTAAACTGCAGGGTATTGTGGCCATGTGGTCTTGTATGCTGATTTGGAGCACTCAGAGTATTCACTTCTCGGTGAGCCAGCAGCAGCCGGCATTCTACTCTATAAAAAGCGTAATTTTCGTTTGAATTGTTCAATTTGTAAATAATAAAAAAACTACGCATTGCTTTTAGCTAATTGCATTCTAGTGTTTGCATTTTTCCCTTTAATTTACATTTTTGTCAGCGATTTTTATTACATTTTACATTTATTTTTACATTTTTTCTAATTTTGACATTTTTAAAAAATTTTTCCTAAATCTTTAAATTTTGTTGAAAAAGTATCGATACTAACCATACAGTATATAAATTTATCGACTGAGTTGCCAAGTCAAAAGCCGACGGCATTAGACAAACCAAAAAAAAAACCCCAAAACCAGGGAGAGCTGTGGCAGGGGCATGGACACGGACAGAGGACAGAGGCAGGCACAGGGACAGAGGATATATGGTATGCAAGGGAAAATTAAACATATTAAATTAACCATATGGTTAGTGATTAGATTCAGCTTCTGTTTCTGTTTCAGCTTTTGTTTTCCTTGACTTGAAGAGGGCCCCTGCCCCAGCCCCTGCCCCAAACCCTAGCCCGTATTTGTCTAACGGACTGTAAACTCTTCTACCCTTTCACATGTACACATGGCATGTGTGTGTGTGTGTGTGTGTGTGCGTGTGTGGTTTGAGTGTGTTCATTTCTTGTCTTCTGTTTCCCTTTCCGTACTGCTTGGTTTTTATTTTTTTGATAAATTTTAATTTCCGTTTGCATTTTGCACGTTTTTCATAATTCATGCTCTCCAAGCAGCTAGATTGATGAGGACCGTTTCCAGTCGGGCTTTTCGGGCTGTCCACTGGGCTTATCCCCCACCCGCAGCCAGCAGCAGCAGCAGCAGCAGCAGAGGCTGTGGGTCCAGGGCCGGGGGAACCAACACCGCCACTCACATGCATAATCGTGCGGAAATGCCAGACACACTAAGCTGACCTGAACCGACTCGGGGCCCAGGAAGTTGCCCGAGAGTCTTACTTATATACATATACATATACATATATATATAGATGTGCACACCCATAGAGATATAGATACATGCATGTGTAGGGGGAGGGGTAGTGGAAGTAAATCGCAGTATCTGAGCTGAGCCATCACCAATCACCCAGCGCCACCCTTATGCCCAGCCCAATCTCAACCCTTTGCCGCCGAACAGCTGCCTTGATACAGGCCAGTGCCAGTGCCAGTGCCTGGTGGTGCTGATGCTGCTCCTGATGGCGTTGGCGTTGCCGTTGCTGTTGCCGTTGCCGTTGCATCCCCATAGGGCCATTGACTAATAGGATTTGAAGAGCGTAAAATTGGTTCGTTGTGAACATGAAATATGCAGTAAATCCGCTGGCACACCCCACAACGTACCGCCCCACAACGACACAGCCCGTTGTGTTTTCCTTTAATATTTGCTGCAACGTTGTTGCAGCTTAAATATTCTTACCCTGCCACAAGGTCCTGACTTCTGCTCTGTCTCTGAACCAGCTCCTCCAGCCCACCAGCCCAGCAGCTCACCAGCCCACCAACCCACCAGTGCACGCGCAGTTTGTTGCAATTTCGCGGTTCGATTTGGCTTTGCTGCCCCAGCCACTGGCTTGCCACATCCTTGCTCCAGTAGTCGCCGTCGTCTGGGCGCGATGGTGTGTTTTATTATCACAAATAAAGCGCAATCACTGTTGTGGCACCCGCTACTTGCAGCACTTCTCCGCCGCTTCACCGCTTCTCCACTCCTCTGCACCTCTGCAGCTCTGCAGCTCACTCCAGCAAGTATTGCATTTTTCATGTCTGGATTCCGTTCATGTGGCAGCCTGATGCAGCTGCTTGAAATATTGCAAATAGTTTCGTTCATTCTCGATTGCGTGAAATATGAAAAAATCCCCCAAGAAAATTGTGTAAGAGGAGCCAGTCCTGCCAGTCCTGCCCTTCCTTTCCGAGGAATGCAGCTCAGATTTACTTTTCATTGCACTTCGCCTGCCCCTGCCACTGTGTTTGCTCCAATAATTGTCTTTCTTCTTGCAAATGGCCAGGAATTTGTTTTCATTACTGCCTGGATAGGGGGACAGGGACAGGGACATGGGACTGACCCGACCAGCAGCCAACTGAAAGCGTTGGAGGGGAACATTTGGTAAGGGACATTTGCCTTCTCGGACGACAGCCGGGTGATAATTGTGAGCCATATTTATGCAGTGGTGGAGTGCTCCTTAAAGAGCTCGCTCGCCAGAAATCCCTGCTAATAGCAGTTGCCAAGGACTGGGACTTGGCCCGGGCCACGTCTTAAGGTTAAGCCGCTTGAAGCCGCCTTCTCGTGGTCCTAGTTAAACCAACTCCAGGTTTCCCGCCCCCCTTCGTCGTTCATCGTTCATTCAACTGCAGCTTGGCTGACTTCCGGCGTTGCCTTTTATGATAAATTGAAACAAATAGCCACCAACAGCAACACTCGACCGCCCGCCCGCCCACACACCTACAGCGAGGACTTGGCTTATCAGAAAATTGCGCTCAGCTGTTTATGAAAGCATAACAATGTTAGCTGCCTTGGCCATTACAGCTCCACTCCATCTGCAGCAATAGCATCAGGGCCAACCCAGGGCCCAACATCAACACGATCATCAAACTGAATGGCTGCCTCGTCCTCGTGCTCGGCCTGGGCTGGGTCTGCGACTGCGACTGGGTCTGGGTCTGGCCTGGACACATAACTCACAAGTAGGATAAACAATTTACTTATCGCTGCTGCAGCCCAGCCAGAGATGGGGTTCCGTCGCCGGCTACGTCTCAGAGCCACAGCCAGACGGAAGACGTTGGCCACATCAGCGCGCCACATTGGCAAATAAATCATAATAAATAACTTGAAAAACGAAACACCTTTGCGCACAAAAGTTGCACGTCCTGTTCGTGTTCCCTGTGGCAGTGCCTCATGCCGTGGCATATAATGCTGTGTATGTGCAGTCGTTCCTTGCCATAGGGTAGGGGCGGGCTACATCAGCAGAGTGGAGCATGTCGCACCGCAGAGCAGAGCAGAGCCTTTGCAGAACATATAAAATTAATATCATTATTCCACTCTTTGGTTTCCAATGAAGACCGTTCCCCAGCTGGAGTCTGAGATGAGTGTGTGCACAGCTTCGACTCTCAGTTCGTGTTTATTTCCATGTGTATTGTAATTCCTGTTGCTGTTGTCTGTCGCTACTTTGGTCTTAGTTCCCGCTTACAGTTTAACACTTTGCCAGCTCGCACTGCCACCCCCCATGGAGCGGCGCGGAAAGACAGAACTTGGCTCAATTCTTGCAACTGGTGATAAAAATTGATACATAACTTGCATAAATCAGGCGCCTGCCACGCATTACGTATACGTCGTGTGTGCGTTTGCCGCTGCTGGTTGCTGGCTGCTGGCTGGTGGCTGCTTGCTGGCTGCTGGCTGGTGGCGCGTCATTTATTAAATTAGCCACAGCATTAGCTTGCCGCACAGCCAATGGAAATGGCTGCCAAGGGCGCGTCAGGTAATTTGTAAATTTCTGACAGATGCGCTGATAAACTCATTGCAGAGATTTCTTTGGGCTGCCTCTGCCTGTCTGGCTGTGTGTGTGTGTGTGTGTGGGTGGGTGGGTGATTTGTGATTTATGTGAGTCTTATTACGGCTGCCTACATAACAATACTTTATTCGCAATACTTTGGGCCATACCTAATGTAACATCACAAAGGGAACAACGTGAACGAGATTTCAACAGTAAAACGGTAACGGTAACGGTAACAGTAACAGTAACAGTATCAGTAACGGTTAGCGACAGACATCGGAATCTGGCAATCGATTGGCATATCAGCCTTCAAGGCGAAACCGAAACCGAGACCTCCGTCTGGCTGAGCTTGGTTAGCTCCGGATGGTTGGACAGCGACTGGTTGGGCACTGGCGCCGGCGGCAGCTTTGGCAGACTGAAGAATTTCTGTAAATTAAATTTGTGAAAAATGAAATTAGGCTACGGCTGCTTTGCATAATTTAGATTATAAATTAGATGAGCCCCAGGAATCTGCATGGCGTGGAAGGAGCTTGCTGGAGCAGGAGAAGAAAGGTGAATGAACTCCTTCTCCTGCCGCCTGCCTCCTCCTCCAGCCACTCCTGCCACTCAAGATGAAAAGCCATTGCATAGATGGGAAGTAATTATGAAAAAGGAACTTTGATTGCTTACATCGTGCCTGCCAAAGTTGCCCGCCTCCTCCATGGTGTCTGGCAGCCTCTTGTGCAGCGTCTCGGGCAGGAACAGGGCCCCGATGCCGCCCAGCAGGAAGAGAGTGCCCAGGATGTAGTAGGGCGCACGGATGTTCACCGTGGTGCCCAGATAGACCAGGTACGGGGCCAGCACACCGATGGCATTGGCCAGAATGGTGCCCAGCGCCACTCCCGTCTGCCGCATGCACGTCGGATAGATCTCCAGGCACTGCAGATTGACGGTGAAGAAAGTGAGCGCGTTGAGGAACTTGATGAACGTCGCCAGGTAGATCATCAGGTACTCGTGCCGCTCGTCCGTCGCATACACAATGATGGGCACGCAGGTGATGAACGAGATGAGAAAGGACACCGAGTTGGTGATGCGTCGTCCATATGTATCGCCTATGGAAACGAAAAAGGGTAAGGTACAGAACAAAAAACGAGAGAGAGAGAGGGAGAGCGATGATGGGACAGCCTTTCTCAATCAGCGTCAGGTCTTGGCTGGCTACACACTCACCCAGATAGCGGCCCACAATGTAGGCGGGAATTTCGACAATGCTCTGGTACAAAAAGTTCAGAAAGGGATTGCCCGCCATGCGAGAGCTGAAGAGGACCAGCGTGAAGTAGGAGACGGCCACCACGCACCTGAAACCAGAGTGGTCAGCAGTTAGACATGCAAATTGCTTTTCGTCAGACCTCGGCACGACTGCGGTCCTTGTCCGAATCTGAATGCTGAATGCGTTACCAGCTCACCAGCTAAAGCCCATGATTGTGGTGTTGCGGGCCAGGCGCCAGCCGGCGAAGAGCGACGCAATGCCGTAGGTAACATCCTGCTTGTCCTGGCTGTAGATTTCCGCCAACTCTTTCTCGGTCACATCGAAACGGCGGCCATTAATTTTGGCTATCTTCCTCAGCTGCACAATGGCGTCGCGGAAGCGTCGCTTGCTAATCAACCAGCGCGGCGATTCGATGACGTATCTGGCCAAAGAATTGATGATGATTCAATTGGGGATTGGGGTATTGGGGATTGAGTATTGGGGGGGGGATTTGGTTCGATTGGCAAACGGCTGCCCAACGGAAAAGGGAATGCTTTTGTCTGACTTACTTGGAGAAAATTAAAACCGTTGCCGTGGGCACCGATGTGAGCCACATGAAGGAGTCCCAGTGCCCCAGCCACCAATAAAGCAGCGGCATAAACGTGGTGCCAATGGACCAGCCGCAGCTCTGGAAGAAGGCAATGCGACTGCGATCCTCCCTGGAGTACGTACAAAAAGTTAGTTTCAGCCAGCAGCTGCAGCAGCAGCAGCAGCAGCAGCAGCAGGGGAGAAGTGAAACTTTGTTCAACTGTCAAACTTACTCCCGTGAGATTTCCATGCCAATGATTTGGGGCGACTGGAAGAGACTGTTGACGGTGAGGCCCACGATGCCGGACATGATGAGGAACCACGTATACGAGCTGGTGCACATGATGGACCCGATGCGTCCCAGGGAGCAGAAGACAACGCTAATGTAGTAGACCAACCTGCGACCATAGCTGGACACGGCAGGGACCGACCAGCCACATGGGGAGAGATTGGAGAGGAGATTGGAGAAATTCAATTACTTGCCATCTCATAACTTAGTTGGCGGCGGAACTTAGTTCGGCTGTACTTACGAGTCGCCCATTTGTCCCAATATAAATGAGCCAGCCACCTCCGTCACACGACCCACAACGAACACATTTGTCACGAACAAATCCTTGGCACACACCCAATTGTGGTCCGTGGGAATCGTGCTCTCGTACCAGGTCTTGTCATAGCTCCAGCCATTCTGGCAAGCTGCGCGAATGGGCATGGCAAAAATGGCAAAATGGAGAATTGGGAATGGGCATGGGCATGCGAATGCGAATGGGAATGGAAACGGTCGTAAAATGCATTCGAGTGCAAAGTTGCAAAAATTTATAAGACAGCAAGCAGCAGGGGAGAGAATAGAACAACGAAATGCCAAGTAATTTCACCACTAATCTGGCCAAAGTTCCACGAGTAAGTATTCCAGC
This sequence comes from Drosophila tristis, assembly GCA_018150885.1. Lineage (NCBI taxonomy): Eukaryota > Metazoa > Arthropoda > Insecta > Diptera > Drosophilidae > Drosophila > Drosophila tristis. Next base: position 16,471,419 of record JAECWT010000002.1, read on the forward strand.
AGACACTTTCTTAAGGCAAAACGCTGAATCGAAATACTGCAAGTTCTCTCAGCTCTCAGCTCAACTCCGATGGAATTGGTACGTAATCCTCGCAAGCCGCTTCTAATGCTTCCCCATGTAAAGTGTAAGCTGGAATACCCTTCTCTCCGCTCCTATCCGCTCCTCTCCTGTAGGTTTTACGCACCTTGTGTCTGATTGGTTCGCAGGCTCGTGTTCCAGTTGGACCAGTCCTGGATCTCAGTGAAGTTCATTTGGAACTCCTCGCAGTTGCTAAATTTCTTTCTGCCCCGATTGTCCGCCTGTCTAAACGAAGGGATCGTACAGTGGCACCACTTGGCAGGTAATTGCAACCCATCCGCACTTACTTGGGCAGCGTTATGTCGCGCCATTGCTCCAGCGTAAAGTTTGTGTTCTCCCTGCCGGACACTGTGCACCAGTGATCGGGTATGTTGAGGGCCAGAATGATGTTCATATAGATCATGGCACCGCTGAAGGCCAGGCCACCGATGAACAGAAAATTGTAGAGGGTCTGGTAGCGGCCATGGTTGCCGGCCTTCTCCATGAGCGCCTGGAAGGGATCGTTCAGCTCCGACTCATCGATGTCCATGTGGGAGACGCGGGACGCCTTCCTGCTGTTCGCCTTCTCCAGTTTCTCATTCATTTTGCACTGTTTTGGAGGGGCGTGGAGTGGCGTGGCGTGGCGTGGCGTGGAGTGGCCGCTGCTCTGGCACCGTGTCTAGCACTCAGTCGGTCGGTTATGGGTCCCTGATAACGAGAGTAATCTTTATGGCATCTCAGCTTAAGAACTTCGCACTAAACGAGAAGCACTGCTTGCGCGGCAATTCATCCAAAACTCTTATGAGAATTTTGGCGCCAGAGCAGCTGTAAAAATCTTTAAATTATATGCACAATGGCTAGTCATAATTTCTGCTATTGAAACGGAATAACGAGCAGCGTTTGTTTGCTTAAAACTGACTAACTGAATTCATTTGATTGCTATAAATAGACTTTCAACGAATTCATGATGAAATATTAATCAAATTCGTGATAGGGAAAAGGCAAATGAATTCAATCGATTCAGCACAAAAAATAAACAAATTATTCCAGTCCTCAACACTTTCCAGCACTTATCAGATAAACTCTTGCAAAAAATATCAGTGCCAATCCAACAATTGTTTACCATAAAACTTATAAACTTACCACGACTGTATGCTGCCCGGCACAGAAGATTGTCTCACCGTTCTGCCCACGGCAAGTATTTTATTAAGCTTTTTGGTAACTTTATAGAATTTGCACCTTAAAATTGTAAACAATTTGCGCTCTGAGATTTCACTTGGAGAATGTTGCACGTTGCACTGCTACAACTTCATCCCAATCTGAGGGATATTTGAAAATGTAAATGGTTTCTCACGGCTCGACGAATGCACTGTTCACATCCCGCCTCGAAATGGTGAAACTTTTGACGCCTGCGAGAGCTCATCAACTGTTACCAACACCCGACGGTGTTGCTTTGAACGGCCGGTCGGGTTTGTGGCCACTTATCAGGCCAAGATGGGGCATATACGGCATTATAAACTTATTAGCTGATAACAGAATGTCTTTTTAATTTATACGATTAGAATGGTAAACGTCTAAGCATCACGAGAGGTGCCACACATTCCACTCGGAGCGAAGCGGCCAGAGGGCACTGCACCTGTCACATTTATGGGGCTATTTTTATATAATCCAGAATTGAGCAGGTTATGTCGTTCACGATTTTCGGCTGCCACAGCGAATCTAATCACGAAAATATGCTGATAAGAGCTCTATGGGTCAACAAGCTAATCAGTCGCGGGTGTAGAGCACAGCACAGCACTGATGAAAGCAAATGGGTATTTGATGGATTGGCCTGATCACAGGCAAATTATATAACACATAATCGTTAAGATGTTACACTCTCATTGCGATTGCACATGCAATTTGAACTTTATTGTGGCTGTTAGACAGAAGCAAAGACAGAGCTTTCATGTCTCAAACAAAAGAGATAAGATTCTCGCCCGTAGATACGGATGCAGAGATAAAGACACATTTCGGGGGACTAGACAAAGAGAAATAATGTCTGGTGCGAGGTAACCAGCTTAAGCTCGAATTAACTGCTGCCATCCAAGAGATCAGACAACGATCCCGGCAACTTCCGCTGCATTTGCACCTTGAGTAGGTGCGTTTTTCGAGGCACAGTAAAAGACTGTATGTGTTTATACGAGTATGCATATGCTTATTAGATTATAGATATGATTTAACTTTATTTGGTTCTTTGTGTGCGCAGATGCTGCTGCTGCTGCTGCTGCTGCTGTCTGACGACTCTGACTGGGAACGCGAACGCGCGTCGACTGAGGTTGAAACTGAAACTGAAACTAAGCCGAGAACTGAGAACCGAGAACTGAGAGCTGAGAAACTGTAGCAGAAGATGAGATAAAGTCTACTTAGCTGGGTATGTGCAAATGCAATAATATCAATTTTCATATATTTCATATAGCAGCCGAACGAAAGACAAAGCAATTTAACAATTTACTAAAGCACTTAAGCGCAAATTTAGTTCCCGCTTGTGCTGATACTGGAATCCAAACCGAGATGCGACTACTTACCAGACGCTGTAAAAGTAAGCCCCCCGCCCCCCAACACACAGAGCGGAGCATGTGCGAGTGTGTCTCTCTCTATGAATAAACATCATCATCGTCCCACATGCAGTATAGATCTGGGATAAGAAGTAGATCTGAGATTTAATCAGCGCAGATTACGGAGGCGCTGTCGCTAATCTATTGACTGTCAGCGGCACCGACTCACCGACTCCGACACCGACACCGACCCGTCGTGTCCATCTGAGCGTGTCGCTGTGCCGACTGTTCCTGGTCTACATTTGTACACACATATAATATATATATATATATGTCTTTAAGCAATCATCGGCTCAGTGTACCCGTTCTGGGTGGGCTAGGTGAATCACATGTGCTGGCGAGGTCGCGGCTGTTGCTCTGCTCTGCTCTGCTCCCAATTGCTGTGAACTTTCAGCTCTCCTTGAGTGCCGTCGAAATTGCTTCCTACGAAAGCCATTGGGGCGGTCTCTTTTGTCCGATCAAACGCTTGCTGGGGGTACTGAGGCAATAGCAAAGATCAGATAGTAGATGGGCGCTCGGCCTGCCCAAGGCTGTTGGCAGGTCAATGCCAATGAAAGCCAATGGAAGTTAATGATGGGCTTGATCATTGGCGATAAAGATCCCCACACGTGCCGGCACCGCATGGTATTTGTGTGGATATTGTAGATCGGACTACATACCTAGGATGTGGCTTGCACATTTCACACCAAAAACTTTGTGCACAGAGCCCAAAAGTGTGCATCATAATCTTGATTGATTTTCAATATCGTAGAAGCCAAAACGAAATCCGCACCCAAACCAAACCAAGATAAAAGTCGCGTGTTGTTGTTTATTTTCTTTAGATATGTTCACTTTTATTTAAAGAATTTTACTTTGATTTATGCGTAAACATGAATCATCGCTTGCCATTTTGTTGGTATCTTTTTTTTGTTTTTTGTTTTTTGTTTTTGTTTTTGTTTTCGTTTTAGTTTTGCTTGAAAATTTCTTCTAAAATTTACTGAACTCTGAATGAATGAATACTCGTAATTTAGTTTGCGCTCACTTTTTACTGTGTACTAATGGAATTTTACTGGTTTTGGTTTTTTTTGTTTGTTGGTTTTGTGGTCTTTCGGTGTGTAAAGTGTAATGTGTGAGTGTTTGTGTGTGTGTGTTTGTTGGCTTAAAAATCAATTTTGTTGCTCTTTTTAAGGTTAAACTTTAATATTGCTTATATATTCTTTCTTTAAATTACATCATTTTACAGTGATAATTAGAAGAAGTTAGCACTTGCTGTGTTGCTGGGGTTGTGGTTTCTTGGTTGCTTTCTTGGTTGCTCTCTAATATATAAATAATCTTTTATTTAACTTTGATACAATTTACAGTTGTGAAACACTTAAACGTACTTTGGATAGTTAAATTTAAAAATGCCTATAATCCGGTATCCTTACGCTCACTATCGTTCCTCCCCGCCCCAAACCCCCCATCTGCCGCGTTCATTTCTATCTTAATCGGTAGCTTTATCATTATCTTTATCTGGCTGTAACACGTGCGATTTGTTTGTGGTTTAAATTTGATTTAATTTATTTGGATAGATTTAGATTTAGATTTAGAGTAGATGAATTAGCCATACGATTATCGATATCCTTATGCTCAGATAATATATGTATGTTCAGGTTTAATTATGTTTCGAGTTTCGAGTAAAAGTCAAAGCATTCTTTCGTTCATTTACAATAATGGCCATAAATATTTAGTTTAATATTCATATGCTCTATGCTAGACTATTTGCTATATGCTATGCTTCCATATGTATTCGAATCAGTTTATTCATGTAGTGTGTGTGGTGTGTGTGTGTGTGGTGTGTGTGTCTGTGTATATTTAATTAGATTTATTCGTAGTTGTTGTGTGTGCCGTTGTGCCGATAAATACTCGTTCATTTATTTAACTAATTCATGGAAACTGATTAAAAACATTTGCGCTGCCTGACTAATTTCATTGTCTGCTTTTGATTATCGCTAAGTCGCTCTTAATGGATACATTTTGATATTTTCCATAAATGGCTGGATAGCTGGATCCGCACCTCCCTTCCCTACCCATATGTACACACGATCCGCACACGATTCGCTACGATTTGAAAATATTGCTTAGCGTACATTACATTTCCTCCTCCTCGTTTTTTTCGCTTCTCGTTTGTCGTATTTATTATTATTATTTTGTGTGTGTGTGTGATTTTTTTTTGGCAATTTTTTTACACGTTTCTGACGGATGCTCATGGTCTCCATAAATTTATTTTGCTTTCCTATTTTCATTTCATTTACATTATTATTTTTTTCTGTTTACTTATACGAGTATAAAACAATTAAAATTAGTATCGAATGGCAGTTTGGTGTTTTTGTTCTCTCGGTTTCAAGTTTGTGTGTTAGGTGTGTGGGTGTGTGTGTGTGTGTGTGTGGTTTATACAGTAAATACTCGCATGTATTTCGTTTGGTTATTAAAATTGAATTGGTCTATTGCTTGCACCCCGCTGAGTGCCTTAAAATAGGAATCAACTCGAGAGTTGTCTGTGTTCCGTTTGGTTTTTGTTGTTAATCAAAAGACATTGGAAAGGAGTTTGTCTATGTGTGTGTTTGTGTGTGTGTAAAATGCAATTCAAGTTGGACGTTTCACAATATCACGTTGAGAATTATATGCCTAAGTATATGCAAAGCAATTGAACAGGAAACGGGGAAGATCACGGGGCAAATCAGAAGACGGGGCAAGTCTCACACGAAGCTTGCTATAAAAGAGCTAACTAAAAGAATAGGCAAAACTTTACTAAGTACAATATGTATATAGAATTTCTCTTTCTTTCTGCTTATTTAAGTGTGTGTATATGTGTTGTGTGTGTGTATGTATATATGCTATATATTTGTGTAAATGCCAACATTATCGGAGGAAGGATTGACTGACTGACTAACTCTGGCTCTGGCTCTGACGACTGCTCTTCCTGCACTTCCTGCTCTCTGCCTCTACCTCTTTCCCTTATCCATCTCTTTCTGCACTTGCACCCTGCACCCTGCACCCTGTCTGTCTATCTCTCTCTATACACTATACATTTGAACTGAAAGACGCGTGTTGGCCTTTTGTTTTCACTATCGAATCACAGCAATTGAAATACACTTAACTCAAATACAGTTGGATTATGGAGTATCCAAGAACCTAGACTAAGAATTTGATGTAGTAAATGGGTTATTGATCCTTGTCATCCTGATCCTGCAGCAGCTGTGCTCCTCCACTGCCACTGCCGCCGCCGCTGTTGCTGCTGCTGCTGCCGCTCGTATTTTTGCGCAGGTGATTGCGCAGCATGACCAGGTTCCGGTTGAGGGGCACATTGCTGGATGGGGCATGCGGCAGCGTGTTGCAGATGTTGCCCAGCGGTGCGGCGGCCATCGCACCGCTGCCCACGCCACTGCAATGGGCCCCAATGAGGCTGGCCGAGGCCACCGATGTGGTGGGCGATGTGGCGCCCACACTGCCACCGGCGCCGCCGTGAGTCAGGCCGTGACCGTGACCGTGACCGAGGCCCAGGCCCAGGCCCATGCCAGCGCCCACGCCCAGCAGCAGCTCGTGGGCCAGGATAGTGGGCAAATGTTAAGTGCTGCTCTTCAGCGGACCCGACGATAGCGAACTGCTGCTGACGCCCGAATCGCTCGACTTCTCACTGAGTCCGCCACGTGTGAGCGTATCGTCAGCCATAAGTCCGCCACCGCCGAGAAATGACTTCTTGCCCACCCGGCCGCCACCCGGCAGCGTCGCCTTGAACGGATTGTCCTTGCACCGGCGCGCGCTCTCCACGCGCTTCATTATCTCGCTGGAGCACTTGGTCACCACGTCGTCCAGGCTGTTCGACTCGTCCGTGGAGTTCACCGTCTGCGTCGGCGTCTGGCTGCTGGGCAGCGGCGAGCCCTCATAGCAGCCCGAGTCGCGCGGAAAGTGCCGCCGGCCGAAGGGCGAGGCGCCGTGCTTCTTGTTGATGTTGTTCAGCCGTGCCTCATCGTTCTCCGAGCTGGAGCCGGCTATGTCCACGTCGGAGCCTGTACGGGTGAAATTTGTAGCTGTGAGTATGCATGTGTGTGTGGGTGTTGGGTGTGTGGGTGGTGGGTTGAGTTAGGTTTGCGATTGAAATTAAATAGCCCAAAGAAAGGTCTACAAATGGCACACACTGTGGGGTGGTGGTAGTGGGTAGGGGGTGGTGGCTGGGGCAGGGTTTAAATGTCACTTACATTCAATGTCATGCAGCAGCTGCACAGCCGTCAGCAGCTTGGCCCGATGCTCCTGATTGAGTATGCCCAGATAGTCGAGATCGGCGGGTTCCAGCTCCTTGAACAGTTCGAGGTCCTCGTACCTGCAAATGGAACGATAGGTGAAACAATCCAACACAATAAAGGTTGGTTAATTTGTTTCATCTACACCACTTACCCGTTGAGCACGAACACCGAGGTGTACTCCTTGAGCCCGATGCGCACCAGCAGATCCTCCACCGAGCTGGGTCCGCCCCCATTGTTGCTGTTGCTGTGGCTGTTCGCATTGCTGTTGCAGGCACTGTTGTTGCCGCCCAGCCGGGAGCTGGGCGCCAGGGTCTTGCTGCTGGAGTTCTTCAGACGCTGCTCCGGCAGCACTTCCACATTGATGAACTTGAAGTGTCCCACGCGGCCGTGGCATCGTCCCTTCCAGATGCCCGAGGCGTTCATCGACAGCACGTCGATGAGCTCGCCCTTCTGCAGGCCACAGCACACGGATTAGAATACTTCATGAGGCCACTGCCTATTCGTATAGTTTACCTTGAATTTAAGTGCCTCCTTGTCGTAGGGATTGGGCAGACTGTCCACGAGGGCCTTGGCCTTGCAGATGCTGCCGCTGTGCACCGCCATCGAGGTGCGATCCTCCGCCGATATGGAGCTGTGTGGACTGCCGGGACGCACCAGAGCCTGTGTGCCTGCAGCGAAAGGATTAAGAGTTTGATAAATATTTAGTTTGGTACGCCCCCCCCCCCACACTACTTTGCTCCTTGGATCAAAGTTTGTCTGGGAAAATTTCCAATTAATGCGCCCACAGCCAATTAGCCGCAGGCAGCAACCTAAAGGAATTTTCCCTGGACAAACATGCCCTGACACACTCATACACACACACTCACGATTCGTTTGGTTAATTAAAAACTTTTCAAATATTTTCCCACACACACACAACACACACACACACACACACACACTGAGGCAAAGACGATGGCCTGTACTCCCAAAAATATTCAAATATGCACTTGAAGTTTTCCATTCTATTTTTTTTGTTGTTGTTTCGTTTCGTTTTGTTTTTTGGCTTTTCTTGCTGTTTGGTTTGCTGGCCAAAGCTTTTGGCTAATCCTTGCTTTGTGTATCCTGGCCACATGGCCAAAATAAAGTATTTTTCCTTGCACTTTTCAAAGTTGCCAGCCACCCCCCTTAGCCCGTAGCCCTTAGCCCTTAACCCTTCATCCAGCAGCAACTCCTTCATCCTGTTGCTGTTGCTGCTCCGCCTTTTGCTCTGCTTGCTGCGCCCTTTATTTGGGCAAAAGTTTTGTTCATTAAAAAAGGGAAGCGGTTGCCCTTCATTTAACCACGCCCCAGACATTGCCCTGCTGCCACTTGGCCCGGCCCGGCCCAGTCCGACGGAGCGTCCCTGTGCGCCAGCAACTGCATTAAAAATTCATTAAGTTTGGAAAATTTTGTGCAGCAGCAGCAGCAGCAGCAACAGCAACGGAAAAACCGCAACAAGAACTACAACTGTTAATAGACCAATATGCAAGCCAGGCAGTCTGGGAATTTTTCTATGCAACGGCAACATGCTGCCTGCCTGCCTGCCTGCCGCCCCCACTCAGACAGCTCAGTGTGCAACAGCAGAAGCAACAGACAAAATCAAACCCAAAAAACTGCAAATTGCAAGCTCAGACACTCGCACACACCACACAATAGTTATACATATTTACAGACAGAAACTGGGAGTAGTGGCGCAATTTGTGTATATACTTACTGGAACCGGAAGCGCTGGGCAAACTTTCCACGGAGCTGGCCGAGCAGGCAAACGCCTGATCGCTCATGCTGCCACGGTCGGTATTGTCTTGGGAGTTGCTGAAATCCCTCGATGTATCCTTTGTGGCCACAAAGTTCCGTCCATTCTCATTAAAAGCGCCAATTTCCTTTGGCGAGCTACGCATCTCGCTCGACTGCCGAAAACCCCAAACAGAAACAGCAGAAACAGAAACGGCAACGAACCGCAACCGAAAACGAATCCAAGTGAAAGTTGAATGAGTCGCCAGAGAGAGAGAGTCGCATCGTCGTCATCGTTGTGCAATAAATTGCATGTTGCAAGGGGAGCAGCAGAAGTAGATGTAGATGTAGAACAGAGGCAAGAACAAAAACGGAACGAAAGTTTTGTTAGTTAAATCATTAAAAAGTTTAAAACGAACATTCCAATACACAGAGACTAGAAAGGAGTGACTGCTGCAGAGAGAGAGAGATGGAGGGGCGGATAGATAGCAATGTCTGGCTTGGGGCTACTCGGTATTAGCTTTTTGGCTGCATTGCTTCCGTTTTGGCTCTGGCTTTGGCTTCGGCTTTGACTTGGCTCACACAATTGAGCTCTTGACCACCAAAAAAAAGACGACGCCGAGCAGCAAAGGCTAATGCCAAAGCTTGGCATACACTTTCCACAAATACGAGCATAGAAGGAGATTAAAGGACAGGCGGACAGGCGGTGATTGCAGCCTCATATTTTGTTGCTCATTCATTTTCATTGCACAAAGGGGCACATTGCACATAGACAGCCAAAGGAGAGCACAAAACTTTGCTCATATTTTTGTTGTTGTTGTGGGCAGCGGCACCCAAACATTTAAAGTTTCTCGAAATGAACTTTCACTTTCTCGTAAGGAAGGGATTTCCGCTTCGGGGTTTCGGGGTTGGGGTGTGGGGCCATAAAAACTCATTTAACTGGCATTTGCATTTAGAGTGCATGTTGCGCCTCTTTGCAGCCCTTCTACGGTCTCCATTTCGATGCCAAAGAGTTTAGGCCAACATCATTATGACGGGGCTTACGAGTGCCCGTGGCCCGGTTGCTACGATTGCTACGATTGCCCCGATTGCATATATGCAAATCACCATCACCAATGACCGGGCTAATTACATTTTGCGGCCGACAGAATCACAGAATGTGTCAACAAAATGTGTCCCTGCAGGTGCGCTGCATCTGCATCTGCAAGTGCAGCCATCCTGCCATCCTCCCTTCCGCTGCTCTCTCTATCTCCGCTTATGTATATGCTGCAGGGCTGAAGCGATTAATTAACTTACATGATGCACTGTGGCCTTCTGGCAAATGGTATTCGCCTTGCCGTGCGGCAGTCCATTCTTTTTTGCCTTGGCGGCCAGCAGACTTGGGGCCAGGCCGTGCATCCGTGCGGCCCCGACCCCAATGTCCTCGTAGTCCGATGAGGGGCTGGGCGACAGCGAGGGCGACTCCCCGATGCCGCCGCTCAGCGTTCGATATCGAGCCGTGCAATTGTTGGTGCCAATCTGTCGGTGGAGAAAGGGAGAGAAAGAGGGAGAGTTGAGACCAGTTGAGTGCGTTTCCATATTAGCCAAGTTAAGTCAAGTCAACTTTGCAAATGAAATGCTGATGTCCGGACTCCAACTCCGCACTGCACCCCTGCTGCACCCCCTCCAGTGCCCCATCGAATGCGGGCAACTTTGTTGGTATTCCGACAACGTTTAGCCAGCTTAAGTGCCAGGACCTGGCCCTGGACCAGGATCAGGACACCAAAAAAAGCAGAGAAAACGCAGGAGACAGCGGGGGAAAGAGGCAAAAACTTGGCTAAAAAGCTTTTCAAGTTTTTATGCGCCGAGGCTCTCCTCTCGTCTCCTCCCACGGCGGCGCCCTCAATGTGCATTTGCTCGATGCTCGTCCACTTTCGGCCAGACGAGACGAGACCAGACCAGACCAGACGACATTGCCCAAATGCGAAGTTTGTTTGTCACAAAGAGCACTTAATCAATTTAGACGCATTCAGATGCGCTCAGTTCGACGAGGGCTGCAGGCGGCGGTGCAGGTGGAGGCGGAGCAGCTGCAACTTAAATGAGACCAGGACGAGTCCCAGTACCAGTACCAGTACCAGTCCCAGTACCAGTCCCAGCTGAGAAGGGGATACTTACCGATACAGCACTGAGCCGGGAGGTAACGCTTTGTAGATCTGAAATGGAACCCGCATAGTCGCCGCTCTCACGATCATGGGATCTGAAAAGAAGAAACAAATCCAGTGTCACAATGGTGTATCCATTTCCCATGTCCAATCTCTGTCCCAATGAATCTCCCTTGAATCGTATGAACCCCCACAATAATAAGCTATCTAAGCGGCAGCACACAACCTGAGTGGGTATCGCATCCTGCAGAACGACCGAAGGAACTTTAAAATCGTTTTGGACAAACATTTTGATGGCAAACAATAATCGCGCGGGGCGAAGGTCTCCCTCGCTGCCAGGGGCTGGGGCACGGCCAGAGGTCGTGTGGCAAACAAAGGTCATACTCGTACATATAAATAAATACTTGATATCGTTTTCCTTCCTTCCTTTTTTTTTCTTTTTGGTTTTCTTGCTGCGAGTTTTTCTTTTGCCATTTGGCTTCAACACTGTGGAGATTTTCACTTTTGGTTGCCTTTTGCTGTTTGTTTTGCACCTTCTTCGGTGCTCGTTCCCATTCCGTTCCGTTCCCCCCCCACCCGTTTCGTGTTTGGGAAAGTTTTCTTTTGCGCTTGGGCCCCAGAGGCGCACAGGGCGTATAAGTTATTTCAGCAAGTCCTTTTGTATGCGTACGTGTGGAAAACGCTGCCCGGGACTGCCGGGTGTGCCGGGTGTGCCTGTGTGCCTGTGCGCCTGCCTGCCTGCCTGCCTGCCTGTTGGTTGATTGAGAGCAGAGCCTGACTCCGTCGTCTGGTGGATTGGCGTTGAAGTAGCAATAATGCCATTTCATTCAAGTGTCGTGCTGTCTCTGCCGCTGCCTTCTCGTCTTCGTTTCGTCGTCTTATTGGTTTTGACTGCCTGCCACCTTGGCACCCTGCCACCCGGCCACCTGCCACCTGCCCTTGCCACATAGCCCATCGCCCATCGCCCATCTCCCATTATTGTGGCATGCGTAACAATATGAAATTGATGACTTTCGCTCCAATACGTTTCGATATGTTGGTCTGCCACTCTCCTCTCTGTCACTGCGTCACTCACTCAGTCACTAATTCCCTCATTCATTCATTCGTTCATTCGTTCGTTTGGCTGATTCATTCATGTGGCTGCAGAGCATTGATAACCGCACTAATGAAGTGGAGACTACCTACCCTTTTTTTCCCTCCCACTCTTTCTGTCTGTCTGTCTGTCTGTTGGGTCAATCCTTTGGTGCACCTTTTGGCGATTGAGCCTGTTTGATTGCTTTGGTTTTTATTTTTCTTTTTGCTTTCTGGCCACCTACCATTAAGGCCAAAGCCAAAGCGGAGCTAGGCCTGCCACTAGCCTGTTTACTGGCCCAAAAATGTTTGGCCTTTTCATGGCACACTGAGCAGAGATTTTGTGGCACAGTTTTATGGTTCAATGATCATTCGATGGCTGCCCCTGCCCCAGACCCCCTTTGAAGTGTGTGGCTGGGTGGGGGGGTGTGGGTGTGGGTGTGTGTCTGACCATTGACCAAAAGGGGTTATCATAACTGTCCCATGCCAACCCCTACAATCAATCCCAGCAACACCCCAACCCGTCGCCGGATTCATCGCCGCCTTTCCTGTCGGCCCTTTGGCCATAAACTCAACTGCAAATAATAATGGCAATCAACAATACAGCCCAACGCCCACTCCACAATCAAAATGCGATGGGGGGGCGGGGCGGGGGTGGGGATGGCACTCACCTGGCATGCGTTAAGGGTATTATTGTCGGTGGATTTGGCGGCTGTTGGGGCACGATAAGACCTCGTCGCGGCGGCCCTCGTTGCGGTAGTGAAATATCTCCGGCGGATCTTAATGAAATTACGCCCGTGCTCTCGCGGTTGTTCGAGAAGCGCACACGGCCACCCTGCAAAAAAACACAAGCAGAAACAGAAAGAGATGGCGAATTAGTGAGATATATACAAGGGCAAAAGAGATAGAGAGAGAGACAAAGAGAGAGACAAAGACAAAGAGAGGGAGAGTCAAACATGGGGATTAGCGTTCAAGTAGAATTTGTTGGCCGCCGTAGAGCAACAAAATTATGAAAAATTAACAAAGTTATAAAAGTTTATGATGGCAAAGCGACACCACGCCAGAGAGGGGGGTGGGAGGGGGGCAGGAAGCAGTATAAAGAGCGGGCCGAACGGCCTGGGCCTGCTCCTGTGTGTGGCATGCCACACTTTGCGCTGTTGCAGTGGCTTCAGCTTGGAATTTTAAATTTAGTAAAATTTTCCTCTTTGCAGATACTTTTTCCCGTGGTTGCTGCTCTTGTTGTTGTTGCGGCTTTTGTGTGTGTGTTTTCGGTTGGGCAACGGAAATTGCAAAGTTTTCCCGTTTTTAATTTGGAAAACTCTTCGGAAAACCAATCCACTGGAATTAGATTTCGGACAGAGGGAATTCGAGTGTTTTGTGCCGAGTGGTGGGGGGAGAGGCTTAGTGAAAGGAGTGGAAAGGGAATCCGCTTGATATGAGACACACAGAGGAGAGACCGAGGCACAGGCAATATCAGTGGCCAGTCCTGCGACTGATCTGATCAAAGGCAGAGTCCCAAACAATTCAATTTCAATGAGCCAACGTCCCATCAGGGCACCCGTTGCCCGTGCCGCCAGATAGCCAGTTGCCAGTCACATTACGGCACATCTTTCGGGCTGGCTAATGCGGTCCGTTAAGCAGCCCCAACGAACCGACGCGCGCTTAACCTTTTTTGGCCCGCCCGGCCTGCAAAAGTTTCATTTCAATTTTAAACAAATTTCGCTTGCCACATCAAAGGGAAGAAACAACGCAACATGAAGAGCCCCCCACTACGCCCCACCCCACCCCCTATCGACTCCGATGGGACTGCGCCGTTGAGTGATTTCAATTGACTAAGAAAACAAATTCCGCCCTCAGCCCACTAGAAGCGAAGCCCAAATGCCGATAACTTGCCTAATGCGTTCCCACAAAAGCGCAACTCAAAAAAAAAAAAAGAAAAGAGGGAAAAAAAACCTAAAAGAAAAACGAACCAAAGGAAAATTATGCAAAAGGAAAAGTCTCAAGACGCGCCGCCGTCTGCTGCCTTCCTGCAGCCCAGAGCCGGAGTCAGAGTCAGAGCTGGGACATACAATACACAATCAGACTGAGAGAGGAGAGTCAAAGTCGAGCAAGTCAACAAGAATTATGCACTTTTTGACTGTCAATAAAAATAAAGTGAGTTCGACTTGGAGTCGCAGTGGCAGTGGCAGTGGCAGTGGCAGTCGCAGTGCCAGTGCCAGTCGCTGGGCGCACTCAGCAAAGAAGTCACAGTTTGTCAGTGGGCGGTGGAGGAGGCGAGTGGCAGGAGGAGAAATGCCAAAGGACATACAAATCGAAGTCGGTAGAAATCAATGCGCCAGCACAAAATATATTCAGCGTATAATTTAATAAAGCAAATAAAGGAGAGCCACAAAAAGCGGCGAATCGAAAAAGGAAACCGAACTGAAACGAACCGAACCAAGCAGAGGAGAAAAAGGCATAAAAAGTAAAAAGAAAAGCTGTACAGGAAACTCCCTCACAACTTTTGTGGCTGGCAAATTCCGTAGAGAAATCAAAGCTGGAATTGGGATTGGTATTGGGTATTGGCAAAGGAAAGGGGCTTGGGAATGGGGTTGGGAAGCAGTAGCCAAGTAAGCAGGATTAACGGCACAGACACAGCCACAGAGACGGAGCCACGGAGACAGCGACAGGAGGCGGCATGGCACATAAATTCAAAATGTGATTGCAACTGCGACGCGACAATGTTGCCGCTGCGACCGTCTTGTTTCGCCTGCCAATTCTATATTCTATATATGCTGTTAATCCTGCTGCTACGCGCTGTCGAAGATCTCAATAAAATGCAGGAGACTAGACACAATTTGCCAGGGTAGAAACAGGGGGCTGCCATAAGTAATTTGGGCTTCGTTTTTACTTGAAATAATGAAGTTGTGGTTATATATGTTTATGCGACACTCACCTGAATGGTGGCAGCTGGTCCGCAGTTGAGGCCGGCCATCAGAAAGTCATCGGGATCGCTCTCGTAGGGCGGCTCGTCGTACCAATGACCTTGATGGTGCAGCGCACTCACCGCATAGTGGGCACCGCCTCCGAGGCCTGCAATGCCACCGCCCATGCCCACGCCTGCCCCAGTTCGGAGGGCCTCGTCGTACATGTAGGTGTCGTCTGCAAAGGGATAGACTGTGTTTAGCAGCCGCAAGTTGTGCGAGTACGCGCGCCCGCGTGTGTGTGTGGGTTAGTCTGGCTTAGGTTTAGGATTATGTGGAATCCACAGACAGAGCGGGCGAAAGAGTGAGAGCAGGGCGAGCAGGGGGAGCAGTGGGAAAACTTTAAAAAGTTTTTTAAGCGCCCCGAAAAATTGTGCAGTGAGAGGGAGGGAGGATGGCAACACAATATTATTATACGCAACGTTGCACACAAAACTTGAAATGCCATTTGCCACATGCAAGGCGGCGCAAAAGTTGCTCCGACTGCCAGCTCACAGCTACAGCTACAGCTCTGGGCATGGTCGTGGCTTCGGTTGCAACTCCTTCTCTACGGCATGCTGCATGCGGCATGCGGCTTATGGTCGGATGCAGGTCCGGAAACGGACATAAGATTTTATGCTCGCTTATGCATGTGACGCTCGCCAGACGACAGACGACGACAGACGACGACGACGACAGACGGAGCCTGCTGCAGTTGCAGCAGAGGCAGCAGCAGCAGCAGCAGCAGAAGCATTTCAAGTGTAAAATTCCCCACTGCATACTTTCGGGGCGCACCAACAGCTGAGCTGCGCTTTAAAGTCTCCCTTGCCTTCCCTTCTCTGCAGCACCTCTTTTTTCTTTTTCTTTTTCTTTTTCTGGGTTCTGGGTGGGGTCTGTGCGTTGGACTTACCCATACGTCCCTCGCCGCGACTCATTTGCAACAGACCCTGACGTATGTCACGCAGAATCTGCAAAAGACAAAACAAAGTTGCATTAGTTTGTCATGCGAAATATTTGTGGGGGTTGATTCGATCAACGGCCAAGTTTAGCCGGGGGGGAGACAGGAAACAGGGATACAGGGACACACTGACACCGAGTAGTCTTCTTTTAGGATGACGATACGAATATTAAAGTGAATTTTTGTGCATATATTTTGGCAGCACTTTGTCTGCTGGCCCAGACGTGACTGCTGTACGAAATGCTGTCAACTTTTGAAGGCGCTGACAACAACAATAGCGCCGAGTCGGGGATCTACATCTACATCTCCCTCCCATCACTCCCATCTTATTAGCCAAGTTGCTGGAACACTTCCAGCGCCGGGCAAAGGCGTTAAAATTACAAAATTCCATTTGAAAAGTGAAACAATTTTCCCTTCCAGCAGAAACTACTTGAATGTGACTTTTTCTTCATTTCTATTTTTGTTCTGGTCCCGCCGAATAATAGCATTTTGTGTGCGCTGAATACTAATTCTAAAAGCACACAGTACACTCGTACTTACTGCCACTACTATATGAAAATGCTGTGCCGAGAGCAGAAAGCGTGCCAGGGCCACAGCAGCAGCAGCAGCAGCAGCAGCAGCAGCAATAGAAATAGAAATAGTCATGTAAAAGTACGAAAAGTAGTAGCAAAAGCAACTACAGCGAGTGAGTGCGCTGAAAAATTAGCTAAAAGCTTTTTTTGGCCAGTGCCCGTGCCCGTGCCAGTGCCCCCCGTTTGCCTCACATTAAAAATGCATTCAAATGGCATTTTACTTGGTGGCTGCAGCAAACAGGGAGGAGGGTTGGGGTTTGCTACACATGTGTGTTGCCAGTTGCCAAATTGAAATTTACGTGGCCAAGACACCGAAACCTGTCTTACAATTGTAATCACATTGCTCTGCTTAATTGCCTGGCCAAATGCAAACGCCCTGTCCCCCTGCTGAAGGAAAAGAAATAGTATGGCCAGGCCAAACATTTATCCTACATGCCCCATACCCCGTCATCCCCTGCCACACACACTTACTCTCTGGACTTTTGCTCTACTCTCGTCATAAATATTTCATGTGCATGGCTTTTACCAGCTTCTTCTTCTGAATATCTCAGTGGCAGGCAGAGCAGAAACAGAAGCAGGAGCAGGAGAAGCAGCTGGAGCTGAAGCTGAAGCAGGAGGTGTGTCCATTTGCCATTCCTTGTGGATACTACAAAAACAGCAATTACAATTAGACAAACAGAATGTTGTTTGGCCAAGTTAAGCAGCAGCACTAACAACAATTCTCTCCCTCTGCTGCTGCTGCTGCTCCTCTTTATCCTGCTCCAGCTCCTGTGCTGCTGCTGCTGCTGTTGTGTGCTTTTCATTTATGCACAAAAATTATTGCCCTTGCTTAGGCCTGGACACATTTTCGTGCTGGATGTTGTGGAGCCCCGAGCAAACAGACAAATTGTCGTGCAGCAACGCAATTTCTGTGTGTGTGTGTGTGTGACCTTCCTTCCTTCCATCCATCCAGCCATTTTTGCATGTATAGGTGAGTGTATCTGTATCTATCATTGAAAGCTGATAACTGCCATAATTAACTGGGGGCCTGAGCCACAGTTGATTGAACAGACAGCAGCAGAGAGCAGC
Organism: Drosophila tristis; assembly: GCA_018150885.1. Classification (NCBI taxonomy): domain Eukaryota; kingdom Metazoa; phylum Arthropoda; class Insecta; order Diptera; family Drosophilidae; genus Drosophila; species Drosophila tristis. Next base: position 16,488,839 of record JAECWT010000002.1, read on the forward strand.
AAAGAAATGATTTCCTTAATCGATTGTGCCTCTCCCCGCCCGTCACAATCCTCGACAAAGAATCTCTGCCTGGACATTCCTTGAGCTCCCGTTCCTCCCTCCCTTCCTGCGGGCTTACAATATCAATCAGAAACGAAATCGGAATCGGAATCAGAATAAGAGTCAGAGAAAGCTTTAGCAATGGAATCCCCAGTAATGCCACAAGAGTCAGGCAATCAACAGGAGACACGAGCCATGGCAAGAAAGGAGTTTTGCTGCTGAGTTTTGCTGGTTCTGGTTCTGCTTCGTTTTTAATTCTCTTGGCATATAAATAAATAAGCTGCTCTTTCATTCACACTTCACACACACACACACGACAGTCTAGCTCTCTGAATCTTTGAGTACTCCCCATGTTATCCCATCATCATGTCCTTTCTTGCCAGAGTGTGGCAAGTAATTCTTTTTTGTGTGTTGTGCATGACAGACAAAAGTTTATCATTTGGCAGGTTGCACTTCATTGTTTCTGCTCTTGTTGCTATACTTATGTGTGTGTGTGTGTCTGTGTGGTGCTTAACATTTTGGTCCCTGTCTGTTTTGCATGTTTTTTTGGGCGCTTGTGCCTTTGGATTGGACTTGGGTGCTGGATTCGGACTCGGACTCGGACTCCGCCTTTTATGCCCTGAAATAATTGCTGTTTTTATATCAAATATTTTTAATAGCTTTTTTAATTGGCTTGTGCATGTAAGAGTCGTAGCATTTATGTTGCATGTACACAACACAGTGAGTTTCACAACTATAAAAACATTTGAGCTCGAGCTTCGCTTCCATCCATTAAAAGCTAATCTGAAGGCAAGCTAATGTCTGACCGCAGGAGATTACTCTCATTCACCACCGAATGTGCCCGAATGTGGAGTTTTTAGTTTAATTTAAGCACAAAAACTACACTAGCGAAACGCACTGTAACCCACATGATTTGAGGCTGTTAAGAAACGCTTTCTGCATCCAGAATTGCATCGGTTTTCCGGCCTGTGACTTCTGTGTCTGCCTGTGTGTGTGCTTATTTTATTCATGAAAATACTTGGCCTCAGAATCTGTGAAATTAATAGTGTGGCATCTGCCTGCATGCATGCCTCCCCGGCCATGCCTGCGGCCCAAGTTTTATGTTTATTTAATTTGTGAAAAGTGCCTAAAACAAATATGCTTGATTTATTCGCAGCAATTGGCAAATGTTTGCCATTCGCATTTATCCATTTGGATATGGAAATCTTGAGCGGGAAGGTCGGTTGGGTCGGCGGGTCGGCGGGTCGGCGGGGATGCTTTAAGGATGTTTTGATTTTTGCTTACCTCCTCGTGCTCACGTTGAAATTTTTCCTTTTTTCGCATGGCCTCTTGTACTTTCAACTGTAATTGGAAAATTGGTTGCTATATATAGTTATTGCTGAGTGATTTTGTTTATTTATGAATGCAGTGGAACACATTTTGTTGCTGGCCCAGGCCTTGGCAACAGCAGCAACAGCAGCAACAGACGTTGACAGGGCCAGAGTTTGCTTTTAGGCGTGTCCTGGTTTGGTCTTAGAGCGGGTGGCTCGGCAGTGGGAAGTGGAAATGGGAACGGGTATATGGCTGCATATGCATTATGCATTTTCCAAATGTTTTCTGTTGTTGCAACTGCTGGTGCTGCTGCTGCTGCTGCTGCTGCTGTTGCAGGTGTCGCTGTCCTGTCTGTTTTGTGTGGGTTTGTGTGTTTGTGTTGTTGTCGCTGCTGATTGCATTCTGCTGCTTGTTTTTAGTTGGGCGCCGTGCGCGCTGTCATTAATAATGAATGTTGACGGCAATGAACTTTTAAATGTTGCATGCATCTACACGCTTCCTTTTCTGCTGCCGGCACCGCCACCTCCTGCTGCTGCTGTTGCTGCTGTTGCTGGTGGCATGCCATTACAGGTAAACGTGCTCAAAAGCAACAGCCGCAGCTTTCGTGTTGAAATTGCATTGCAAATGCAGTCAAAAAGGGTGTTCGGTGTTTGGGGAGTCTGCAGGCTGATCGGGAGGTAGGTTTAGGTGTCATCCAGCGAAACTTTCTTCTTCTTGTTGTTTGTGCAAATTTTTCTGTGTTGAGGTAAAATTTGTTGGCTGTCACAGCTGTTGCAACAGCAGCAGAAGCAGCAGCAGCAGCAGCAGCAGCAGCGGCGGCGGCAACAGAAGCTTGTTAAATTTGCTGCATAAATATTTATGCGACTATGCCAACCTCTAACCAAGCCAATGAGCATTCCACCCACAGCTATATACATGGATGTATATACATATGCATCAAAAAGATACATAAATACCTACAGTTGCGGTCAAAATATTAGTGATGGTTCAGTGGTTTCCTCGAGCTAAATAAATACTTGAGTTGGAAGAATATTCCCAATTTTAGACTTGATTTTGTTGATTGAATTAATGCACTGAAAGCTCTCAAGGCAGCGCAGACATTTTGTTTCTAATGAATATCAATTAAATGTTGATTGAAGATGCATTCTAATCTATTTCACGATTGTAAAGGATACTTCCTGCTCTGTTTCGTCGCTCTACTCCTCTTTACTCCTCTTTAATGTTTAACTCTTTCTACACTTTATCCACCGCCTAATATTCGGACCTTTGCTGTGTGTCTTGGGCACTTAAGTTACCCATTTTTATGGCTTACCCTATGGATTGTCTCCTCGAAGCTGTGCTGCTGTCCGCCCGCACCGCCGTTTATCATTTGAAAGTGCCGCAGACGATCGTTGGCGGCCTGAAAAGAAAGAACAAAAAAATAGCGAAAAAAATCAATTTAGGGAAAAGTTTTTAAATTCAATTTCTGCAAAGGGTTCCTCTGTGTGGGACGGGACAAGGTGGCTTATTAACCTTCATGGCTGCCCCTGAACATTGGGGATGCTGCTCATAAATCAAGGACTCGACTACTTGATGGGGGCCCAGGCTCCGCATCGTGCTTTATCGCCATTAGGGACGCCATTTTCTATTTCACACCTTTCGGCGGGGTTTTAATTTTTAATTAATAACGAGAGTCAAGGGTCAGGTTAGGGTCGCGCCAACCTTCGGACCCTCAGCGACACCTCGCACCTCTCTCGCACCTCTCTCGGCTCTCTCTCTCAGTCTCTCGCTCTGGCGACCTGCTTAATGCGTTTGTTTTCTTATCATAAATAGCAAATCAGGTGGGGGTGGGCGGACGAACACATGGCCCAGCCCCGGTGAGTGCTGTTTAATTATATTTTGAAAGGGCCCCTGGACCTGGATCTGAATCTGGATCTGGGGTAGGATGCTGCTACTTAGGCACATATCCTTAGTCATTTCCTGCGCTTATCTGCAGCAGGTCCTTGCCGTGGCAAGCCCCGCCGCTCGCACTTTTCCCTGACTCCATCCACTGCCAAGGCGCCTGCTTGTTCCCCCCCGCCCGCACCTTCTCTTCCCAGTTTATTATTTATTTTTTTCTTGTGTTCTGCTTCGTGTTGCTGCTCTTCTTTTATTTATTCTTTTCTGCGCCCGGCTGCTCGTTGGCTGCTTGTGAAAAATTTATGCATGTCCTTGCTTATTTATGAGCAGCCTCGTCCTGGCCGCGTTATCTTTGGCCACAGTTTCACTGCCAGACCCCCAAGAATAGTGCTCCTTCTGCTCGGTTTTGCAGCTCCCCAAAGGTTGCTTCTTCGCCCCCCGACCCGCCAGCAGCAGCTCTAATCAAAGGCGCTGAATGAATCCTTTGTGAGCGGCGCAGATAAAGCGAGTACAACATTAGGGAGGATGCTGCAGCGGCGACGACGGCGACGACGGCCACTGCTAAGAATGAGAAGTGGCAATGTAGACATGGCCGCTGGCAAAACATTTTTAACCTTTTCAGTGGAAACAGCAGCAGCAGCAGCAGCAGCAGCAGCAGCAAAGAAGCAGCGCGCATAAAAATTTACATGTCCCCAGGGCCAAGATTAAGTATGGCCAAGGCGGAGCATAGCATGGGGAGACTGGAGACCCAGGCACGGGCACGGGCACAAGCACAAGCACTGGGACAAGTCGAAGTCAAAGTCAAGACGCAGAAAGTCATAAAATGGCTGCCTAGAAGAAGCGATGCCAGAAACGCAGCTCAAAAGGAGCGCAAAAAAAAGATGGGAAAGGAGAGCCAAGAAATGGGAAAACGCTGTGGAAACCCAATGCGAAATGCGAGCAAATAAATTGAAAGAATTACCGCAGCAGTTGATTCAAATGAAAGGCCACAGAAGAGTGCGAAGAGGAGGGGGAAAGGATCTGGGGGCCAGGACAAACAATTTGCTTGCGGTCATAAAACGAAGCGCGAAAATGAGTTTCCCCCCCGCCACCCAACGCAGGATAACTGAGAACAGTAGTGGGTACAGTGCGGGGGAATGGGGTTGATGGGGCTGATGGGAGTGTGTACTTACCCTGGCCTGGGCGCCATTTTGTTGATTGTTGCGATCCCGTCGATTGACAGTTTTCAAGCCTTTCAGCAGTCGGGCCAATGTGGTGCGTTTCTTTGTCTCGCGTCCCTCTGGAGATTACAGTTGGAAGAGAGAGTTGCAAGAGATATACAAATTGAATTAGTCAGGGGAATTCCCAAGTTACTGGCTGCTGATTTCCATATACTACTAAATATTTCATCTTTCACTTACCAGCTGTCGGTGGAAATTCATAGAAATATGCGGAGCGCGGACTCAGGCAGCTACGATTGGAGGGAAGGAGGGCAGAGAAAATAAGTTTAATTTAAGCTTTTGACAAACATTTGAAAGGGTTTCATGCACAGTGTAAACACTTAGTATTTAATGTATTTATAGTGATTTTGTTTATGTAAAAATCAAACAGAGAAGAGGTCTGACACCACTGTTAGTGCTCTTTGTAGCTTTAAATGCTTTTAGAAAGTCTTTTTGTTGCTTTGTTAAGGGTCAACCAAAAATCGTACTCACTTTTGTTGCACAAAATTCAGATGGGCTACATTCGGTGGCAGAGTCTGATGATGTTGCGGTCCAATTCCGGCCTGTCCAACGCCGGCTCCCACCGCCTGCTGTTGGCCTGGCACGATTGGTAGTTGCTGCTGTTGCTGCTGCTGTTGCAGTTGCTGTTGCATCTGCTGCTGCTGCTGTATGCTCTGTTGCGTCTGCAGTGTTTGCTGTTGCAGCAGCTGCTGCTGTTGCGTGAGGCCGCCGCGTGCCACACGCGGTGCGAACACGCCATAGCCAAAGCCATAGATTTCGTCCTCCTCCTTGTCGGACAAGCAGCTGGAGGGCTGAAATGGTTAGCAAAATTAAATTATTAGCTAAATTAAAAGTGGTAAGGTTCAAGTTTGGGCATATAGCAGATATATGGTAGCTGTAGAAACATGCAACATGCGGCAAGCAATACACAAATATTTACACAACTATATGTACAGATTCAATGCGAATTTTTCGGTTGGTATTTTATTGTTGTTGTTCTTTTTGTTGCTGTTGTTGTGTCAAGTGCCAAATCAACGCCAACATCAATCAGATTTTGTAATAATAAATATATTTCTTTCTTGATAGGTTCTGTAAATATTTTCCTTGGCTCTACTTGCGGGGAACAGTTGTGGGTGGGTGGTTGGCTGGGTTGGGGGGTAGGGAAGCTCCTCTAATGGCTCTAATGGGTCTCTTTTTTGTGGTTTCTTTTGTGTGTATGTTTGAGTGTGTGTTTGGTTAGGGTTGCGGGGGGTAGTGCTCCTTTGAGTGGGGGTCATACATACCGAATACTTTCCGGGCACATAAATGGGCTGACTATGACTATTGGGCAGACCGGCGCCGTGCATTGAATGCCCCCGATGGCCGTGCTTCTGACGGTGATGGAGTCCGCCGCCGCCGCCGCCGCCGAGCCCGCTACGGTTGCTGCCACCACTGCCGCTGGCAGCACTGGCGCCGCTGGCGGTGCCACTGCCACTGCCACCAGCACCGCAGCCGCTGCCGCTGCCGCCACCGCTGTTGGCATTATGGAGCGGACTGTGATCCGCCCAGGCCGCCTGCCTGGCACTCTCTAAAGCACTTAAAATATCTCCAAAGGGAGCCATTAACAACTCACAATAGACGGATGCCAGGCCCTCTAAATGGCCGCGTTGTCCATCCTGCAAGACACGATAGAATAGCACCAAGAAAATAAAAGTTTACGTTTTCCACAAGCGGCAAAGGGGCATGGAATGACACGGAGACAGAGAGTGGGGTGGGGTGGGCGAGAGAGAGAGAGAGAGTGGGAGGGAGGAGTGTGTAGTGTGATAAAGAGAGAGAGAGAGAGTTATGAATGCTAATGTGCAGTGGTTAGGCGCGATTAAAAGAGAGAGCAATGAATGATCTGGCTCTGCCTGGCGGGGTTTAATGAGGTTAGAGATTGATGTTGGCGTTGGATGGGGGTTTTTAGTACAAATATTTATGGGTTAATAGTTTAGTTAGTTAACTGCTAATAGAACCTGCCACCTTAGGGGAGGGAAACACTTAACATTATTAAATTGCTGCACAAATGTTTTGCGATTATTGAGTCCGCATTCCGTTCCATTGGGGCAACTAAAAGCCCCCTTTGTGCACTTAGTCTGGCATAAATTATGGGGCAAACACACACAGTCACCCATAAACATATCTGTACACGCATCTTATTTACAGTTGAGGCTCTGCGGAGAGCACTTCTGAACCCGCCTCTGAGCCCCCTTCTGAGCCCCTTCTGATAAAATTGTTAACAAACTGCCAAGTTAAATTACACAAAGCGAAAGCGAGACAGAGGCAGAGGCAGAGGCACACATACTCACATATAGACACGAAGCAGAGACGCACACACACACACACCATGAAAACAATGGGGGAGCCACGCACTTTTTCATTGCATACCTGCAGGGGCAATTTTTACAGACGAGCCAGGAGGAGCACAAAATGTCAGGAAACTGTGGCATCAGAAGGGGAGCAGCAGCAGCAGCAGCAGCAGCAGCAGTAGTACGTTGGGTATGGGGTATGGGGTACTGCCGTGACATTTTGAGTGGCGCTTGGGGCAATGTTAAACTCTTGACATTGTTCCACGGCCGTTCCATTTGGCTTCGGAGGGCCGCGCGTTGTGGCATCAATCAAATATGACACGCATTAAAATATCGCATGATTCCTGCTGCCTGCTCTTGCCTGCTGCTGCCTGCCCCATGCGTGTGCCTCGCCATGGGGTGCCGTGCAAATTGACAGTCATCTCACCTATGCAGAGTCGCGGGCATACCTGGTACATAGGTGCTACCCATATAAAAAATGAGCACTTAAACAGACCCAAGGGTCTATCGCATGTCACAGCTGTTGGCAACAGTCGCATCAGTCCGTGGGCTCAGCTTTACAGAGGGTAGGGTATAGGGTATCTTCCAGTCGCAATGCCAAGCGCTGCCTTTATAATATATTTATTTATAGTTGCGAAGTGGTGGAGCAGCCAAGCGGCGGAAATACACACAAAATGTACGTGTGTGTGTGTGTGTGTGGGTGTCTATGTATTGTGCAATTTGCGAGGAAATTGCCACGTTTAGCGTAATTTTTGCTACTTATTGCCTCTTTGACTAGGATGCCTAAAGGAACACAGCGATGCAGAGAGAGAGAGAGAGCAGGAGAAGCAGCATTAGTAGGGCAGCTCCTTTTCGTTTTTAGCCCTTGGCTTTTCCATTCGTTTTCCCCCTGTCCGCTCCCTGCTTTCCTTTCCTTTTTTTTGTCCCTTTTGGGTAATTTCACAATGAGCCCTTGAGGTGCTGGCTGACTGGCTGACTGACTGGCTGCTGTTGTTATTGGCCTTGTTTGGCCTTTTCATTAAAGGTTAACTCGCAAAGTGTCAACTTTTGATGAAGGAGCATAGCAGCAGGTACAAGTAAGTGCTGCAGAAAAGAGTGTTTAATGCTCAATTGGGGGGCACAAATTTGTTGACTATACAAACAAACACACACATATATATATATATATAGGCTGTTGTTATATCTACACAAATGTTTGGCATACTCTCTGCCAGCAAGGGTCAGAGAAGGAGTAGTCGCTGCTCTAAGGCACTCTCGTGTCTGGCCCATCAATCAACAAGATGTTCGGCTGCTCATTTTTCCCTTCCCGCCATGAAAAATGTAGTACTTCAATGCTCATTATGATCTGCTGCACAAGTTTATTATGCAATTCCGTGTTTATGTGTCATCTCTGCTCGTACGGAATCAATTTCTGGATCTCTGGATTGGATTGGATGTGTCATTACTCGTGCCACTACGCGTATCTCTGGCCTCATCAGTGGGCGCTTGTCGTCGTCGCTCTCTTATGGCCCAAGTCGTAACAACAAAAAATTCATAAAGTCATTTGCAATTTGTGCTGTCAAAGGGGCAAGCCGGCAAACGACCAAATGCGTTCCGACAGCCACTGCTGGCTGCTGGCTGCTGGCTGGGGTACATACATATATAGTTATATAGATATATCCTCGTACTTATAGTTATGGCTGGCATATATATGTGTGTATTTTTTGCTGGGGATAAACCAACAGAGCAACAAGAGCAAAGCAAGCAAAATAACTGTCGCAATAAAATAATTTATTGAAGTTTTGCAATGCCAGCGACAAATGCAATAAACTGCGAGAACTCAACTCTGTCTTGGCTCCTCGAGCTCTCCTCTAGCCCGTTTCCCGGCTCACATGACGTATGCGTTATAAATTTATTTTCAATAGCACTGCAGGACTCCTCCCCGGAACCTGCCAGAAGGAGCAGCAGCAGCAGCAGGCTGGGGTTTATTGGCAACTCTTGACACACATCCGCGTGTGTGGAGAGAAAAAGTGGAAACGCGGCAGACCAAGACAAACAGCAGGCGAGGAGGCAGTTAGTTAAAGGGCGGGTAGCTGGAGCAGCATCTGAAGCAGCAGCTAGAATGGGTGCCAGGATAAGGGATAAAGTGATGTATGAGTTTAACGCCCTCACGTATCGCGCAGACAGCAACAGCGACAGGACCTTCCTCCGTAGCTCTGCAGCTCTGTAGCTCTGTAGCAAAAACTTGTCTAAGCACGAAAAAAAAATATTAAGCAAGGAAATATGTTGCCACGATATTGACAGAACGAATCAGAGAGGGAGCAGGGGACACAGAAACCAAAGGATTTTGGCAATGACAGCAGCAGCAGCAGCAGGAGGACGGGCGGAAGAACGAACCAAAAACTTTTTGGCAACGAATTCTGTTATTTCTGGTCCTGTGCTTCTGGCCAAATGACTTTGTTTATTTCGTATCATTCCGTACACTCGTATTCCATTCTGGTAATCAGCTCCTGGCTTTGGGTGCTGGCCCTGGCACTGGGCCCCCGAAAAACAAATTACAACTGCACTAAGACAACAGGCTAATAACTTTTGACATGTGATTCTGCAAGTGGCATTGGATTTACTACTTATTCCTGCTACGTTTGCTCATTAGCACTGGGCCTGGCGCTGGCCCTGGCCCCGGACAGTGGCAAGACGCGCGTTCGCTTCATGGGGCTTTGGGGCTGTGAATTCTTTGCGCAAACTTCGTTTGGCACTCGACTTGAGGCCAGCTAATTGATGACGTCTCCGACTTGGGGAGGGGAGCTTACTTCTACTCGGAATGAAAGTGGGCACATGCCCTGCCGCATACAGTTTGATTGGATGGCAGATTGGGCTGCGTATATTGCTCAAATCTTGGATATATTTGTGCTATTTTGTATTTCGGGATATTTCAATGAAACGTTGCCCAAAAGTTGGCTTAAAATCAGCAGCCCAGCAAAGATGGAGCATTCGTGCATCTGCAGCAGAGAGTGTGACTGAAATATATGCACAAATATTATTTCATTCGCTGGCAAAATCCGTTTAATGAGCAAACAAAACGCACGCAAAAATTACAAAAGAACTCGACGAAAGTAGCCGTAAGAAGGGGGCAGCAGAGGCTGCTGGTCAGTGGCGGAACGGGGTCTGTATTTACACAAGTCTTCGGGGGGGACAGAGCAGCAGCAGCAGCAGCAGCCACATGCAAACACCAATTAGAGTGACCACAAAGCAAACAAAGGGCATCAATTAAGGGGACAGAGCCACCAACCAGCCAGCCAGCCAGCCCTCAGACTCCTTGAGTTTGCATTTCTCATCAGCGGCGACGGCGGCGGCGTCGGCCAGCAGCTCATCCTCCGGCAGTTGGCAGTCAACTGTTCAACCATTCAACCGTTCAAGCATCCATCAATTGCAAATTGTAAATCGCAAAATCTATTTGCAAGTCACAACATGGGAAACACACACACAATCGCTCATGCTGATGCTGATGCTGATGATGGCTGGAAGGCTGGGCAGAGATCCGTTTCCGTTGGCTGTAATCAGCTGAAAGAAATCAACTTGAGGCCAAAGCGTTCACTGAAGCGATGTCCATGTCGGATGTCAGCCAGCAACAACGAGCACTTAAGGGTTAATTTCATAAATTGTACATCAAAGCGGCAGCAACAGATGGGGGGCAGGGCAGGGCTGGGCTGGGCAGGGGCTGCCGTCGGTGGCTGCGGCATTTGCCCTGCAGTTGACAATTTTTGAAAGTCAGTGATTTGTAAATAATCCTTTTATAAGCACAATGGCTGCTCGTTAACGGCAAATGAGTTTTGACATGGCCAGTGGACATTTTACCCAGTCACCAGCCCCCCCCACACACAAACACACACACGCCTCCTCGCCACTGCTTATCGCTGTGTGACAATCTGGGAATGAGGCCCTGAATAATGCCTGGCCATTAACACAGTCATCATCGTCATCGTAGTCGGCGTCGTCGTTGTTGTAGTCCTTGTCCTGCTCGTCCCTTGTTCTTTTCCCTGGCAATTTCAGGCAACACCATTTGCCTAGCTGGTTGTTGCTGTTTCGGTGCTAATATCCCACATACATGCAAAGTTCGTTGCCTGCCTGACTGCCTGCCTGCCTGCCTGGCTATGCTTTTCCTCTACAGCGGCTTTCCATTAAGGAAAATGCTATTTTGTACTTACATCCTACATGAAGAACATGGCACAAAACTCAAGACCGAACCGAAACTATGTTAACTTGTTAAAAAGCACAAAACTTGAGGCGTTTACATCACACTGCCACACTCTGTGCTCTGTGCTCCGCTTTCTGCTCCTCCTGTGTGTGGAGGAATTCATTAGCTGGGGCAGGAGTATCGACAGGATGCCTTTCGGATGATGGAGAGTGCTGGTGCTGCTGCTGCTGCTGATGCTGCCGTGTCTGCGCTGCCTAAAAGTATTTTCTAATTAAATACTCATGTTTTACAATATGGCGCTGACATTCTGCGGAAATGCCTTTTAATTTCCACATTTGAGATGCTCACCCGCACACACACACACACACGTGGCGCATACTCTACCCAGTCCACCACTCTCCTTGGCACTCTCCACCCTTTTGCTCAAACGTGGCACATTTTGAGTTTAATTTGCCAGAAATGAGTTTTAGTTTTGCGAGGAGGACACAAACACATTTCATCTTCAGGTTGGAGGGCACCGTACTCTTTTGCTATATCATTTCCGCCGAGGGGAGGGCAGGGGTGCGGCATGTGGCATGTGGCATCCACTGCTGCTGCTGCTCTTCTCTCACATACATTAGCAGCAAATAATTTAATTTCTCATTTGTAAAGTGATGGAAAAATCATTTGAAACAGAGCACAGCAGAGACACAGAGACAGAGAGAGGGAGAGATAGAGTGTGGGGCATTAAAAGGGTTGTTTCCCCGCCCCCAACCCAACCCAAAGAAGTAATGGGAAAAATTACGCATACGCCACGTTTGACATAAAATTGCGCATAATGACGAGTACGATGTGGCAGCTGGCGGTGGAGCTGTAGCTGGAGCTGTTGCTGTTGCTGTGCGCCAGTATTAAAGTCACGAGTCAACGTCACAGACAGCCCCGGGATATGGCAGGGAGTGGCAGTGGAAGTGGGACTGGGACTGGGACTGGTGACTGCATTACATTTCAATTTTCATTTTCATTTCCATTTTTCCTGCCATTTAATTTTAATTCATTTGCATTGTCTCTCTCCCTATCTCTCTTTCTCTCTGTGCCTCTGTTAGCGTTCCTTTTGTTTCTTTGTCGTGTTGCAGCTCCACTTGCCGCTCTCTGCCCGTGCAACAAATGGAATGAAATCAGCCATAATTAGCATAATATTTCATACTTAATATAATTTAAGTTGGCAAAATGCACGACAGTCTCACTTCCCCCTCCCCTCCACTATTCTCTCTCTCTCTATATCTTTTATTAGTCGCTTCCCCCTCTCGCGCTAGCTTTCCGCTGTTGGAGTGACAGCCATGCAATGCCCAGGACAATGCAAGTCCTGCCCAGTGAATGCAGAGTGCCACGGCCCTTGCCTCTTCCGTTTGACATATGCACACGCAAAGTGCAACGTTTGATTGCCACGCCCTTCACCGTCGCTTTTTCCATGGCTTCCCACTTCCCAGCCACAGGACGCGAACATGAACTCGAACCTCCCCCCTCGCTGTGTGTTGTTAGACAACCTTCACGCACGTGCCCTCCGGCTGGATTGTCTTTGGCAATTTATGCGTTAGCCCTGACGCAATTATGCGAAATTTTCGCACACAGCTGGAACCCTCGCCCCCACCGCCCAGCCAACGAGGGGCGGATTGACAGTGGATGGGGCGTGGCAGAACGTTTGTTGCAGGGGCGTGGCACTTTAAGTTTTGTCGGGGGTTTTGGTTTTGTGCCTTGGGTTAGGGTTACGGGTTTGGAGGGTTTTTTGCCGCGTAATTTAATTACTTTTTTGCGCCATTTATAGACAATGATGATGGGGTAATGATGAGGATGCGGCTGCGGATAAGCGGATGAGGACGAGGATGAGCGAAGAGACAATCATTTGTTGGGGGCTGTTCTGTTTCAATGGCAATTAGAACTTTTGGCCAGCAGCAGCAGCAGCAGAAAATGCTTGAGGTCATATTAGAGCAAAATTAATGTTGTTTTAATTGTAAATGAGTTTTGCAAATGAACAATGTCGGGTGACTAATGGAGGTGGTATGGGTATGTGGTATGGGGTGTGTGATATAATTTACTTCTAATGTCTAGACATTTGGGGGAGTTTCCAGTGGGACAATAAGATGAATAAACTCAAGATTTATGGCCACGGGATCTTGGAAATATTTACTAGTTGGCTGTATGCATGGATTATTATGGCTTCAGACGTTAGCATGGCTATCAGACTCATTAAATATTAAAAATAAAAGTATTTTTTATATTTTTGGTGAAAGTTTGTAAATAAAAATAGATTGAAAAAAAGAATTAGCTTTAATTCTATTTTAAATTGTTTTATTATTAAAACAAGCTTTCTTCTTGCTCTCTGATCTTTCTTTTTGCACACTTAAACGTCTTGTATTAGCCATTTATCATCCTAATTGTTGGCTAATTATACAAAAATGTATGCACAAAAATATCTGCCTCTTGGCAGCGGCCCCTTCAAGCCGCCTGCTTGGTTTCCCATCAAGCATGATTGATTTCATTTTGGGTGTCTGCAGAAACATTAGTCATACAAAAAGGGGGAGTACCAAAAATACCAAAAAAAAAACACACGTTAAAATTGACATTAAATGCACAATCGAACACGAAAGAAATTACTGGGGAAAAAACGTAGCAACAAGAAAGAGAAACAACAACAAAATACATAGACTAATCTGCCACAGCAACGACAACAACAAGAAGAAGAACACTAAGAGAGAGAGAGATTGAGAGAATGAGAAACGGGACATGTCCATTCATGGCTGTGCGTGTGTGAATGAGCAAAAGGCAAAGCGACTGACAACAGCATGAGAAAGTGCCAAAATGACTAACGCACGAATGGGAGAGTGGGAGAGCGGTGGGGCGAGAATGGTAGGGTAGAGTGTGGCTGAGAGCAATGAGTAGGCATCGATGGTGGGTGGTGGGAAGGGAAGGGAAGGGAAGTGAAGAGCATGACTGGCAGAGCGACAGGGATAGGGAGCGAGAGGGACAGGGACCCTGACAGATTGAGTTTCATTTGGGTGGAAAGAAACCAAAGTCAAACGAGGAGCAGAAATATTTTGCCAAATTACATTTCAACAGCCTTTTGCTGTTACAGTTTTCCTTTTTTTGGCACCATTCGCCACACTGTATGACTACTTTTGATACCCTTTTTTGTTGGGGGGTTGCTGCGGCGGCAGGGTAGGTAGAAGTGATTCCTTCTGATCTAAGAATAACCTTCCCATTGGCACTACTTTTTGTGTGCTTCATCTCTGTGAGAAGTCTGTCTAGAGTATTCCCTGGTTCGGCCTATTTGGAATTAGCTTTTCCTTCTTGTGGGCTCTCCTTTTTCGGTCAGTGGAGGAAAAATTTCCACATTTGGCACATCAATGTCAAATTGAGGCATCGGTCAGACAGCAGACACACACACGGAGAGAGGTGGAGGGGGGAGTGGTATGAAAATGGACGCCAGGAAATTGCCAAAAATGCACATGTGTGTGTGTGTGTGTGTGCTGTGTGTGTGTGTGGGTGGGGTTTTGCCTGGGAAAGTAGACATAAAATGAAATGAAATGAACAAAAAAGATTTCTATCTCGAGCGCTGCTGCTGCTGCTGCTGCTGCCACTCGAATGGTCAAAGTTGCTTAATATGACAGCTGCTGGCCGGGAAACAAATGAGAGTGTGCACGAGTAATAAATGCTGTGGCACAGGACACAGGACACAGAACACACAGCACACAGCACACAGCACAGGAGGGTTCAAAGTTCAGCCAAAGAAACTGCAATTGCCACACGCACGCACACAGAGAGTGACACAGGGAGAGAGACAGGGAGAGTGGGAGAAAAACTACCTCTGGAACTATCTCTGGATGTGGGCTGGCACGGGGTGGCACGTTGCTTGTTAAGGCGCAAAGTTCTTTATCATTTGACGTGCTACACGCCCCCCCAACGGTAAACCGATGCTAATCCGTGGCAGCAGCAGCAGCAGCAGCAGCTTTGAATGCTTAAAACAATTTACTTTGATGCTGCCCCCCCTGCCACCGCCTGTGTGTCTGTCTGCCACATCGCAATCCAATTGACTTCATTTGTCCAACTGGAAAGCACAAGACAAAATGGATTAAGTGCCCCCCGACCCACTCCAAAGCTGCGGCCATTGTCCAGCTCGCTAGCCCAGGGGGGTTGGGGGTGGGGTGGTTCCAGTCGTAAGAAGGATAATGGTTCTGTGGCACCCCGGAGTCATATTTGCAGTTAACCGCACACAACAATGGGCACCAGGCCCAGGCCCAGGCTCAGCGTTTTGATGAATTCATTCACTCACTCCCCGCCCCCATCGCAATCATTCTTGCCACACACAGCCCCCAGACTAACCCCTGCCTAACCCCACACTGGCTGAGGGTGGTTTTTGGTGGGGGGGGGCAGGCATATGAATTGATTTGCTGTCAGACGCGAGACTACAACGCTGCGGCGGCTGCATGCACGAGTTGCCTTTTGGGGCCCCCCAGTTCTGCTCCTCATTATGCCGCACATATGGCCATGTTGCCACACCCCCATCCACCCATGGCCAGCAGCAGCTGCCACTTGGTATGCGCAGGCATGTGGCAGGAACTTGGCAAAGCATTTGCCCACAATTTTTGTGTCCCTTGCCTCTGATTTCCGCCACCCACAATCAATTTGCATTGTCTCAGCTGCTTTGATATCCACCAATAAGTTCGCTTTCCAATTAGTTGGCAGGATCCTCGAGTCGCCGGCTTAATTCCATTATCATTAACCGAAAAGAAGAGAGAGAGAGAGAGAGGGAGAGAGAGTGGCCAAAGCCAGACAAAAGTTTTGCCGGCAAACAAGCTGTCAACATTTTAATAAAACAGGAAGGAAGGCAGGACCGAAAAAAGGCAGGCAGACCAGGAAAACGCTTTGGCAAAATATTTGTATAAAATTAAAAAGGCAAAAGGGACGCGGCGGGGGCGGGTGCGGGAGGAGCGGAGCAGAACATGACTAAGAAAAACCTAGTGTACAGCTCTCTCTCTCTGTCGCTCCCCCTGGGGGCAATAAAACTTTCTTCATCAAGTCAACAGCAGCAGTGGCATCGGCATCGGCAGCAGCAGAATCAGCACTTGGCTGGGGTCTCCGCCGCGCGCGGCGCCTAAAACTATGCTTAATTTTTTATCAACTGCAAGTCACGGCAACGACAACGACAGCGACAACGGGGACGCTGACGCTGAGACGTCGACCCAAAGACCAACTTTTACTCTGGCTTTGGGCCAAAAAAACGGGTAGGAGCAGGGCAGGAGAGCGCGGAAAGCAGCCAGCAGCCGTGACAGCGCAGATTGTGTGCTGCGGTGAAAGCCGCGGAAAATGAGAAAAGAAAATGGCAACATTTGGCCTACAACAGAGCGCCTACCTCTCTGCTTAAAACAAAAGGGCGTCCATTGAACTTTCACCAGCGACAAGAGCAAAAACAAAACAGAAGGAAAACTATAAAAAGCGAGAAAAGTGGTGGAGGGTTGGTGGGAGAGGCCAAGCAGGCTGTTGGCGTAGGCTGTGCAAAAAGTGTCCAAGTGGGCGTGTCGCTTTCCGTCGTAAATAGTTTCAGGGCGCACAATGAGAGGCAGCGACACACTGAGAGAAAATGCATGGCAGCTGCAGACTCAAGTCAAGTGGAAAACATGGCAGCAGCTTTGGATCTTTTACTGCTTTAAGCATTCCAATTAAATTTCCAGCCGTAAATTAAGATCCTTCAAAGATACTTAAAGAGGCCCCCGGTACAGCCTGTTAACCCTGCCAGTGTCGGGCGGCGCGGCAGTTGCCTGTTGGCACTTTGGCAGTCAACAGACAACGAACAACAGACAAGTGCAGCCCGCCACCAGCCCCGCACTTCTTCGCCCTAATGAAGCCAGCCAAAAACAGCAGCAGCCCCCAGCCCACCCAGTCCTACGGCAGACACAATGTCTGCCCCGTGTTTTTGTGTGAGCCGAAAAGTGCATATGTACATGCCACTGTTCGTTCGGTCTGTCTGCTCCTCAGTCCTGTGGCCTACCCCCGTTCCAGGCGCAATCTGCCAGCCATCTGTGAGGCGTACACACTTGTCAGCCCAGGCCCTTGCCCCCTCCACACACGGCAGACACTGTTGACAGCCGGAGCAGCACAAGGTGCAGTGCAAGCAGCGGCAGTGGCAGCAGCAACATGGGTGCACCACCACGCCCCACTTGGGATGCCTTGTGCGCCACGTCGACGGCCGCTTGACAACTATCTGTCCTGGTGGCTGTTCGCCTGTCTGGCTGTCCGTTGAGTGTCCGTTTGCTTGCTGTTTGGCTTTTAGTGCACTTGCCAATTGCCTGACCTAGAAAGTGGCATGCAACAAACAACATAAGCCCCCCCAACTCAGCCCTTTTTCAGCGGGATTTTGGGCATTTCACCGAGCAGAAAACGCTGCTGTCTTACCCTGGAATTTCCTGTAGCCTGTAGATCAGATCTGGTAGAAAAGAGGGTATCTAACGCTTCGGCACTCTGCAAAAGAAAGCCCCTTCTTTAGCCCTGCCTCTTGCACCGATTCATTGCGTGTTTTTAGTGCACTTTTCTATAATCGTTTCTTTTTTTAGTGAACTCGCGGGGGCAGGTCATTTTTTATGGCTCTTTGAATCGTTTCCTTTTTTTCTTTGCGAGCTGTAAATCTGTTAAGCTCTTGAGTGCCCCACGGCTACCCCCACTGGCACACTCTCGCACTCTTTTCTTTTTTGGTGGCTGGTATCTGTCCTGTTGTGGCGAACAAATTAATAAAATTTTATGAAGCCATTCCCCCGGGCACTTGCATTTATTATGCTAATTTCCCGCTCTCCAACTGTTGATTATGGCTTATCAAAGCTATTGGCGCTTTGGCAATTGCAATTTCATTTTATGTGCGTCTCTCACTCACACATACACTCACTCTCTCTCTCTCTCTCTGCCTCTCTGTGTATGTGTGTGTGTGGGCAGGACATTAAAAATGCAAAAGTGATTATCTCTAATGGGAACACATGCAGGCGGGCATGAGCCATGGGGAAATCTATGCAAAGTGGAGGAATCAGGACTCTGATTCCACTCGGATTGAATCGATTAGAGTCGCCCCCGTACCCAGATCCCGTTTAGCAGCAAATCAAACAACAAATGTTTTCAGTTTAGCCACAAAAAAGGCATCAATTTCATATCAATCATTGCCACTGCCCACAGCCACACTCACACTCACACTCACACTGACACTCTGTGCAACACTCCTCTATAGACAGCGCTCAGTCTCTCCATTCTCCATTATAAAGTTGCTGTCATTCGTTTAGCCGCAGACAGATGACAACGCGAGGGGCCGCAATGCAAAATCCACACAATGCAAATTAATATAGCATACTTAACAGCCCGGGCGCCCACTCGCCAAGTTGTGTGGCAAGCAACTGACTGCCACACACCCTGTAATACAGCAAAGAAATGTTAGAGCTGCTGCTGATTTAATTATAGCTATAAATTATTAGATTGAACACTCGCAGTAGATACTTTTAAGGCATAAGAATAGCCAATGTTTTCTTTCTTTTCGTAGTTTATTTCTGCATAGATATTCCATAGATTTTCTATAGGTATTTCGCTGCGTTAAGGGATTACCTAACAGTCGTTGCTCTTGGCTGGCAAATGTGTGCATTGGTTTTATTCTGTTTTTGTTTCATTTGACAGAGATTGACACTTTCCATCAAAGCGACAGCAGCAGCAGCAGCAGCAGGAGAAGCGGCCGCAGCAGTTGCACATTTGATTTGGTTTTGTTTGTTCTCCAACCAATCCACTATGGTCCCACGACCACTTTGAAACCATTTTAAAAGTTAAAAACACCGGTTTTTGATACTATGTATTGGGAGAGTGAGCTTATAAGTTGCGTACGAAATTTTCATAGTGGGACATTGAAATCAGTGTGCACCCGTGTTGTTGCTAAGACGAGCGTGAAAGTGTCAATTTAATTACAGTTTTAAATCTCTCTAAATTGAAAATATGTTAACCGACCAAATTTTTGATTGATCTTATTTGTTGGGTTTTATAGTGTTTTGTATTGTTAATGTATCTGTAGTTGTGATGTCTTGTATTTTAGGTTAAATGAGCCTGTTTTTGAATTTTATTGAAACTGATTTTGAAAGGTATATTTGTTCCTGTCCTTGAAATCTATTGTGTGTGTGATTAATAAATCCTTGTTGAATGCATGTAAATACACATTTGACCAATCTTACAATTTCATTAGTAAATCATAACCTCAAATAAACAATACGAGTTTTTGGGTTTATTTTGTTCTAAACCATTACTTGTATGGCGAAGGGCTAATGATTCGCAGGCTATACAGAACACGTGAAGCCGCCGCTTTCGACCCAACGGCGCCCTGAAAAGCGTTTTCCCTGACACAATGGTTTTTTCTAGGTGGCACATTTAAAAAATTATTTTTTAATCAAAATTGTGTTGTTTATGTGTGCTACGTTTATAATTTTAATAAAATTAATTAAACTAATTTCTTATAAAACTGTTATAAATATTGCTATTCCTAAATGAATTATTTTTAATATGCATTATTTAAAAAGGCGGTGCCCACCATTTTTTGTAAATCTTCTTCCTATTGATTATATATATACAATACAGCAACTAATTTGAAAACGTGCTTCGTTTTGTATTAATTTTAAAAGTGGTGTTGGGACCATGTGCAATCCAATCCACCCCACCCACTCCCACTCCAGTCTCATCCTGCTTTAACCCTTACAGTGAAAATTTACCACAGAGCAGACCCCTCCACTACCCCTTCCCCTACCCCTCTTCCATGCTATGCGAAATCCGCGTAGCATTTCTGCTCGGCTTTTGTTGTTGTTTTATCAACGCTGACAAATCTTTATGTCGCCTGCAAATTTTTTGTGTGTGTTTGTTGTTGGTTCTATTTTGTTTTTTTGTCTGGTTTGTTTGTTGGTTATATCCAGCACTCTCACTCTCTCTGCCTCTCTTTCACGCTTGGTATTTTTCATTAGAGCCGCTGCCTGCGGTTAGAACGAATAGCATGAGAGGCACGAGGGTTTGAGGCAAAGAGGATTTGGATTTAATTTATTTAAATGCTTATCACGAAAGGCTTAAATGTTGTTGCGCTTGTTGCGGCGGCGCCGACGCTCGAAAGCGGCTTATGGAAAAAATGAATCTAACCATCTAAAAGGGGTAGGACCAAACCCCAAGGCCCCCCATGCAATGGCTGATTGTCTGAGTCATGTATGGCTTAATTAAAGGCACTGGCAGGACGCAGGACGCAGGACGCAAGACAGCAACAGCAACAGCAGCGGCAAAGGCAGGAGAGCAGCCGCAAGACAACGCCGCAAATCGGACAAAGGTACACAGCGGAGTGTGGGGTCGGAGGACACAGGATGTCTTTTGTGACTAGAACAAGAACTGGAACGAACAGCTACAACCGCAAAGAAGGGAAAATGTAGAGACAGAGGAGCGACGAGGAGGAGGCGGAGGAGGAGGAGCTGGGTTCTAGAGATACTTCGCCTCGACGTTCAATTAATTATTCAGGCGAAAATGTTTCATATCCTGTGTGCACTGCACACGAAATAAGTTCGACAGCTGCTGTTGACCTCACCTCAAATTGGTTAAAGGACCTCGCCTCCTGTTTGTTTGCTGTGGCACAATTTATGGTTTGCAAATTGTTTTGCACCCAAAAAGGTTAAGCCTTCCACCCCCTTCCCCGGGGGGGGAGGGTAGGTAGGGCAACACACGGGACGGATGAGTAACATATTTGGTAGCTCGTTGAAAAGTCAAAGGCGGCAGTGGCCGAAAGGTCCAACTGCGGGCTGCTGTTGCTGTTGCTGCTGCTGCTGCTGCTTTGCATGCCAAACGAGCCTGAACCTCCGCCTCCGCCCCCGCCCACGCCTGAAGTCTCAAGGTTGAGGATGGCAGCTCCTGCTGGCTTGGGTCGCCTCCTTCTCCGCCAGAATGTTGTTGATGATGATGATTGTAATCCGGTTTGTAAGTTATGTGCTGCTTAATTGAGTTCACATGCACATGACCTGAATTCTTGATTGCCAAGCCCCACAGCCCACCCAGACCCACTCCCCTGCTGAGCATCTTCTGCACAGGATTCCCCTAAAAAGCCAAGCCAAATCCCATTCTACTACCCTTAGGAAAAATGTGTGTGTGTGTGCCCATCAGGTGTTCTGACTGCTGATGAGGCCGCAGAACGTGTTGCCCTCCATTTAAGGGCACAGCAGGAGCAGCACGAGGAGCAGCAGGAGCAGCAGCAGCGGAAGGCAGCAGCAGGGATCAAGGATGTGGCATAGATAGGAGCAGGTTAACCTGCAACTTGATTTCACTTATCCCTTTTGCTTCTTTTCTCTGCTTTTATTACGTAATTTTATAGTTTACTTCCATTCCATCTCTATCTACCTCTTCCTTTCTCTCTCTCTCTCTCTGTTTGTGTGTGGGCGTGGCGGCTGCCCTCTAGGTGCTCCTCACGTGCCTCAGCAGCAGCAGCAGCAGCAGCAGCAGCATGGAAAAACAATCTCTTAATTTTCGTAAATCTGCACATCATAATTTATTTTAATTGCCACTAAGACCATGCCTCCCATGCCCCGCCACGAGCACTCCTTCTGTCTGGCTGCCATAAAAAATGACCCAGACTTTATTTCGGGGGTAGAAAAATACGTGGCAAAAGCAATTTATGATAGCCACATGGATTGTTTATGATGTCTGGCCATTTGGCTGGAACATTTACGTGAAATCTCGTTCAACCGTAGCCCAGGCAGGGAGGGAGCGAGCGGCTCCCGCTGCTGCTCCACAGATAAATGAAACTAATTTAGTGAGGTGCTCCACAAGAGCGCAGAGAATGCTGGCGAAACAATCTAAACAAAAGGTAAAGGCTTAAAATCATTTGCCCGCAAAAATCCCTGCCCCCGAAAAGCTGCCTGGAACAACAGCAGCTGCCAGGAGGGAGAGTGTCGAATGCAGATACTCCTTTGCAGAATGGATTTTCCATGCATGGCATATACATATCTATAAATATTCCCAAGTTTGGCAAAGATAGCGTCTGCCTCTACTCTATAGGGTATCCCAAAATCTGGACTCATCAAAATGGTTGTACATAAAAATATATGTAAATATATGCACCTGCCTGTGGAGAGACCCTTTGGGGTTTCCTGTCCCTGATGTTACCTTTTACCCAAAGCCCAAATACACTTAAACTTTTGCTAAACACACACATACAAATAAACAGGAGCGGCAGCAGGGGTAGGCGTGGTCTGCGGTAAGTTTTTGGCTGCTGGAACTTTTTCCCTTGCTTTTTTGGCAGGGGCTGGGCGCGGGAGAGGTAAAAACTGTTGCTATTTTGCCAGGCGCCGAAGCCTCGCTTGCCTTAGCATTTGACAAATGTTGGCACAAGACACAAGGACCTCACACAACACACACACACACACACACGCACACAGAACGAGAGAGAGAGAGAGACAGAATATGCCATGCTGCTGGTGGTGAGGTGGTTGAGGTGGTTGTGGCTGCGGCTGCGAGATCCCCTGGAGGCCCTACTATGAGGCTTTTAATAGTTTGATGTATGAGTAGCTCATACTTCTTCTTCAACGTGTGCGATGTCTTCTACCCACACCCCCCTGCCACCCACCATTTCTACATCCATTGATGGCAGCCGCACATATGCAAATTTTTCGAAAAAAGGGTTCGGCTTCCGTCTAAGCCTGCCCTGCTGCCTGTGCCTGAGCCTTGTGTCCTGTGCTGGAAATTAACACAAATGTATTTAGTTTCTGCACCCCCCAAAAAATGTCTACGGGGGTTTGGGTTTTGGGGTTTCTCTGTGTGTGTTTTAAAGGTGCTCTAATGGTTGTCTTGTCTCTGGCCCGTCGCTTTGGGGCTTAACAACTTTTTAAGCTAATTTTAATTCCAGTTGCGTTCGTTTTAAAGTGAGGAAAATGAGTTGTGGAATTTCTCCCCTCTACCCCACCAAAAACAGGAGATGCATACAAACTCGTGTATCCTTTTGTTGTTGTCGCTGGCAAATAATGAAGACAAGTTCAAAGCAAACATAAATAAAATTGTTAACATTCTGTCTCTAGTTCCCCTACCCGTCCCATTCGAATTCCCTTGCTCTCTTTGCGCCACCGTCATCATCATCATCATCATCATCACGCACACGCCCCAACAATTGAATTGTGCTGTTGGCGGAGAGGAGTGAGTGCAAGAGATACAACATTTCTATATATACGTACATAAGAATGTATCTAAAAATAAGAGAGAGAAAAAAGAAATACGCAGCTCTGGTGCTGCAGAAGACAAAAAAACTTTTTCCTTTTCGTTGGATGGCAAATGAAATTCGCTCGTTTGATGTGAGGCACGAGCCAGAGCCAGTCCCCCAAAGTTGGGAGTTTGATGCCGATGCTCCTTTTTCAGCTGAATTCAGTTTTCGTATTTTTATTTTTTATTCTTTATTTCTTTGGCTGCTTTCACTTTGGGCGTCGCCTTGTGCAATTGTTTGAATACTTTTGCAGCGCATTAAATTAGTTTCGTTTGAGTTAACGTGCCGAGACGCTGGCCAGACGGAGGCAACAGAAACAGGACTCAGACTCAGACTGAGCTACAGCCTCAGACTCAGCTACAGCTACATCCTCAGCCTCAGACAAAATTATAATCATGTCAGTCAAAGGCAACATAAGGGAATTTTTGTTGGTTATAGCGGCAAAAAGTTGAAGCAGACAGCCGGCAGCCCCAAGCAAAGGCTTAAATGCAGCCATCAAAAATTAACCAGCTAAATAAATAAATGAATTGCCAAAGAAAACTATAAAAAATACAGCAAACAGTGGTTTGGGGGTACTTGCACAGTAATTGTTTCCATTAAGGATATATGATTATTGGTGTAAATCTCAAATCCATATTCCCTGATATTATGCATATTAATTTGAAGCTGCCACGAAGTCTGGCTGAGAGAGCTAGAGCGCACCCTTCTCTGGCAGGCTATTAAATGACCAATATGAAAACCCATTGACTTTAATGCGCAGACCAGCACTTTTGCCAATAAAAGTGTCGAACAAAGTCCAAAATACGTTCATAATTCCCGGCACAGCTCCACTTCAACATCCACTTTGCGGGGACCTTCTCCAGCTACTGCTGCAGCTCCTCTGCTGCTGCTCCTGCTCCTGCTAATGCCTTAATGCGCAGCAACAATAAATGTCCAATGCTCAATGAAGCTGAAAGTTGAAAGGCAGCAGAAGCTGATGCAGAAGCTGGAGCTGAAGCTGATGATGCTGCTTTTGGAAAGCAGCTGAAAAGGAGCTGGCGGACGACGTGGTGTTGAAGTGCAACTATTTGGCTGCCACAGCAGCACCAGGAGGCAGGCCATCCATTGATGCAGCCAGAAGCCATTGAGCTGGTAATTGAAAAGCGAACAGCATTGGATATATCAACAATAGCAGCACCCAGCACTCAGCACCCAGCACCCAGCCAGTGAGCGAGTGCAAGGCAGCAGCGACTTAAAGCTGTTGACACTCCTGAAGGTTGAGGAGGGCCAAGGATGCTGGTCCATAAGTCTGCGGATTATAAACTTGTCAGATTGGAAGGTTTCAAAGGAGCTGAGCAAGGGAGCGCGCCCACTGAAACACGATTCCTGTTTATATTTGTATTTATTTTTATTTGCTACTCTAATTGAAGTGCGCCAAAAAACAGCGCCCAAGCCGAACCCCTCATGGGAAAATTATGCAATTTTCATAATGCTCGCCCCATGATTGAGATCATTTGTTGTAGATACCACACACAGAGAGAGAGAGAGCGACTGCGACCCTTTTGTGAGTGCGGCACCAAGGAACAAGGCACGCGGCTGCCTCTCATACCAATTGTGTGGTTGAGCAGAGCAGAGCAGAGCGGGCGGCTGTGTCTGTGGCTGTAGCTGTGGCTGGGGGGAGACTGCTAAGCAATTTTCATAACTTCATTTGCATTTAATAGAAGGGAGATTGCTCTGGACGGGGGCAGGGCTACTCCTGCTGCTGGTGCGCCCAATGCAAATAGAAATAATAACAAAAATTAAGCAAAAAATAAATATTTCTTTACTTTTTTTTCTTTCTTTAAAGTCGGAAACGGAACGGGGGTATGGCTTGTTGTGGTGCGAGACGTTTGTTACTGTACATTTGCTTAATGGAGGGTACCTTCTAGTCGAGACACACACACAGCCACACAGCCACACAGCCACACATAGACTGTGTATTCTATTCACATTTTGCAGTGTGTCATGGCAACAGCACACGCATGTCACCATCAAATAAATCACTAAACGCTGTGACAGTGTCAAATGTCAGGAAGGGAGAGCGGAAGGGCCATGGCACAGCAGGGCAGGACAGGACCAGAACCAGGAGCCAGGAGCCAGGGAGCCAGCAGCAGGATCAGACTTTGGAGCGGGTAACGGGTTTACGGGCAAGCGGAAAGGGTAATGAAGGCGGGCGGGTTGGGGGCTTACTGAAGTGGTGTGGATTGGATTCCGGAGAGCAGCCGTTCCGTTGCCCAAAAAAAAAGAGAAACACCATCGGATGTTGTCTCAGTTGGTAGGCGCACGGGGACAATGACCGTCCTGCCCAATGCCCCTTCTTCCTTTTGGCTACTCCACCCTGTAGCCTGTCCGCCCCAGCCCCTCTGTGCCCGCTCTGTGCCCACTCTGTGCCCCCTGTTACCCTTTGCGCTGCGTCGCGTCACTTCATTGTTGACATTTAACGTGTTCGTGTTTGGCGTGACAAGTGACATGCTGCGCCTGCGACAACCTGACGGCCGCCGCCGCCGTCGCCGCCGTGGCACTCCGACTCCTGCGCGACCAACTGTTGAGGTCTGGGGCAGGGTTCGGGTTCGGTCCCTTTGGCACCCCAAAAAAAAGAAGGGTTGACGCTGTACAAAAACGTTGGCTGGAACAAAAGGTAGCGTATAATTGCATAAATATGCAAATTAGTGAGCGAAACGAGTGGCAAGGGATGGGGGTGGCAGCCTGCCAGCCTGGCAGTCAGGCAGTCAGCTTGCCTTGACGCATTGTCGCCCCCAATGTCAACGAGTGTCGCCTCACACAGCCAGACAGACAGCAGACAGACAGATGGAGAGACAGACAAGACCTCACTCTCATGCACCACACGCACTCTTCACTCTGCACAGTCACCCCACCCCACCCCACCCCAGCCGCCGTGTCTGTCTACCTTCAGGATGTGCGAGGCGCTCGAGCAAAAATCTATAGCATACTTTGCAGCTGCCCGACTGCATCCGTTTCCACGTTCCCCTGCAGGGCCCTGTACCCATCCCAGTTCGTGTGTGTGTGTGCGTGCGGCATATCAATGCTGCAACGAAAATGGCTATAAAAGGGGGGCTGGTTGGTTGGAAAAGTATTTGCAGCCGTTGGCATTTTGCATGAACGGAAATGTGTCTAATTTCAATACAAAGTGACTTTGTCAGTCCCTCTGTGAGGGCACTGTGTGGGGGGTTCACAGACAATTCTTCGTTTGTCTTTGTGCAATTGCACTAACAAGCGACACATGAATACACTCAAACACTCACACACACAGACAGACTGCAGTGGAAACACTCAAATAGTCAGGCATGCATTACCTTCATTTGGCAACAGTTTTCATTTCCATTTCAATGCACAAAAGGTGCGCTCAGGTTGTTCCAAGTTCAGCAGTAGCAGGAGCAGGAGCAGCAGCAGCAGCAGCAGTGCAGCAGCAAAGAACTTTTCCAGAGTGAGGGAATATTTTTCCAAGCAGAATAATAAAGGGCACAAAAATAAGAAGGAGAAAAAACGAAAGGTGGAGGTTGGCAAATACCCAGCTGCCTGCTACCCAGATTGAAGCACTTTTCATATGAAGCCTTTGGCATCCCTCCTCCGATCAACTGCACTGCACTGCACCCCATGGCTGCCAAAAGGGCATATCAAAAGGGTAAACAAAATGTTATTTATTGAAAATTGTTATAGACCCTTCCCCCAGCACCAACTACAGCCCCTCCCTAACGACAAGAATCTTAATTTTGTTCGCAAGTTCCTTTGGTGCTTAAAGGAAAGAAAGAATTCCCTTTTGGCATGTCCCAAGGGCGGGACAGGAGTGGGCAGGGACGGCAGCAGGAGCAGGAGCGGCGCACTTGAATCCACTTTGGTCTGAGCGGCGGCAACGGCGGCAACATTATGACAAAATGTGCATTTAAGTGCAACATTTATGTAAAATGTGCGTCTGGCAAGTTTCGCCTTTAAAATATGCACAAACATTTCAGGGGATAGCACAGGCGGAAGGCAGGAAGAAACAGAAACTCTCTGCCAAAAGACGTTGAAAAAGCGAAGCTCAAGTTTGGTGACGAGAGCATTTTGTAAGAACCCGAATTGAGGGGGCAGGCTGTGGGTGTGGGTGTGGCAGTGGCAGTGCTGGGAATGCCGCCTCGTCGGGTGCAAAAGTTCAGAAATTAAGTTTGCTGACAAACGTTTGTTCAACGCGGGATGGGGCGGGTGCTGTGGGGGGTTGGCAACTTTTTGGGGAAGGCGCATTTCTAAACTTAAATAAGCGCAACTTGTGCGCCCGTGCCACATGTGCCGCCACTCGCTGGGGCTCCGTCTCCGTCTCGGGCTCTGCAACTTTTCTAATGCAATTAATTTCTGCACTCAACAAGAGATGGGGGATAAAATGTGTCCCAAGACTGTGAGCAAAACTTTTCCGGGTGCTCTGTTTTTCGCCAACCAACTTGGCGCAACGCACAAATTAGTGTAGCAGCAGTAGCACCAGCAGCAGCATGTGGCAAGGCTCTGTTCGTAGTTCCTGGTTCCTGGTTCCTGTGCCTGGTTGGTTACTGCTCCTAACCATAATGCATGTCATAATGGCAGGGGCTTCTCTCTTCTCTACGCTTTGCTTGCCTGGGAAGTTCAAATGGAAATTTGTCACACGCACAAATTGTTGATCCTGCCCTCGCCCCACACCCACCACCTGCTGCCTGGCCTGGGCCTGGCCTGGCTAGAAACTGCATTCTATTTGATGTAATTTAAATTTTTAATTAAGCACGCAAATTGTTTTTGGTGGTTTTGGCAAATCTCTGACAGATTTTTCGTGCCTGTTGTCAACGCTTTTTGGCATAAATTTTCCCTCTGTATGCGAAATGATAATGAAAATGTTTAAATATTTACCACAATTTGTAACGACAATCAAAGCACACGACACACACACACACACTGATACACAAAAGTACACAAATAGATAGACAGAGAGAGAGAGACACAAGTTTTAGGTTTAGTTTTTAGTTTTGAAAATTTGTTAGTGGGGTTGGTGAATTTTGCAAAAATATCTAATCTACATTAAAAATGATGAATATTATGAAAGTATACAGAGGAATGCAGATGATGGAAAGTCGAGCTATGTCTGTGGTGAGGGGTGTGCAGAGAGAGAGACAGAGGAATACATTGATGGAACATCGATTGAAACGATTGAGGAAACGATGCAGGGCCAGCGGCTGATCACACTTACCTAGAACGAGAAGAAAGAGTAAAAAGGAAATTAGTTAAGAGGCAAGTGCAAGCAACAATAGTCATATTTACATAATTATATTGGATCAATTTTAATTATAATTATTAATGTTAATTTAAAATTTAAAATATTTTTGAGAATTTTATTGATAGTGTCGAATCGGGAATTATTCTCAGTGTACTTTTCATAGTTGTCCGTGCATGACAATTCACTACGAAATTATTCTCAGCTTATGATCATTTGCTTGCTGACTGTGCTAGTCCGCTAGTGTTGCTTCCCATTGCTTTACTCGCGAGTAATAGAGAGAGAGTTCGTATTGTGAGAGATTCGCTCAGGAGCGCGCTGCGACAAGAGCAATCGTGCAAAGTAGTCCCAGGTGTTGCTGCGTGCGAGTGAGAGGCAAATGTCTGTCTATCTTGCCCAGTTGCCTATGCTATTGCTGTACATGAGCTATGGTTCGTGGAGAGAGTGCGTATTAAGAGCGGCGCTTCGCTCAGAAAAGATCGTAGACGCGATAAGAGCTCTGCTTGGTGTAGAGAAGTGCGAGTGAGAGGCCATTTGCTGTGTAAACAATTGCCAACCAAAAGAGAACGCAAAGCGAACATCTCAGCACCAAGGAATTCCGCTATTAATTCAAACTGTCTCATTTACAGAGGCATTCACTTAGTTCCAAAACCTCTTCAATATTAAAACCAAAACTGGCTTAATATGTATTTAAAATCTAAAGATTTAACGTTTATTTGCAGTTAAATTGAAAAACAGTTGCAGAAAATAAGACAAATGCTCAATAAATTGGCAATGGCAGTCGTAATTGCTCACCTACGGCACAAATCTGACAGGCTATATAATTGGCCTTATCCTTTCCACCGATAAACAATAAATATAGCTTTTATAATTAACTCTTTTGCGTCTCTCTGGACGGTGCCGTGCACCCCCCTGCCACCCACCCACTCCCCATCCATTTGGTATTTGCTTAAAATTATGAAGCAAACCAGTTTTGCGTGCCACAAAATATTTGCGTGTTAAATGAAAAACAAGCATATCAGAGAATTGCACAGGCAGCGGGCGGCAGAACCTATGGAAAACCACCATACATTTCCAATCCGAAATCCAATTCGTGCTAGACACAAAAATATTTGCCTTGCATTTCTGCCAGTTTAATTTCGTTATTTTTTGTTTTTCCCCCTCATTCAATCTGCTCGTTTTTCGAAAGTTTTTGGAACATTTTTATTATTTCGAGTTGGAGGTTTGCATTCGTATTCGCGGGTTTGGGTTGGAGTTTGGCTGGGAGTTGGGTTGGGTTTTTGGTATTTGTTTGCGGTTTCTGTGGCCAGCATTTATATCATATTTTTCCTTTTTTTTCCTTCCTTTTTAATGTTTTTTTTCGGGCTGGTATTTTGTGTATGAGTGTGTGTGTGTGTGTGTTTGTGGCAGGAAAAGCGCTGGCGGCGATACAGAGTTTCAATTCGTGTATGTTAATATTTATGTTTTGATTTCAAACAACGCGCCACCTCTGAAATATTAATGAAATACAAACACAATGTTAGCCTGCCACACACATACAGAGGCGGCGCCCACTCGCTGAGGTACATAGTGGGGATATGCAAATAACGAGACGACTGCGAGACATTGACAGGGTAAGCAAACACCTGGCTCGAGCTCCCCACCCCCACCAAAATGCTCTCGCCCTCGGAATGAAGTGCTTGCCAGCGCTTAGAAGTAAAAGATATCCCCCCAGAAAATATATATGGAAGCAGCGCCTTGAAAAGCTGTCTTTGAAAAACTTTCTGTGCAGTTGGGAAATTTATGCTAAATCTATGGGAAAGTCACTGCCGCCCAAAAAGAGATAATCAGCAGCAAAAGAAAACCCTCAACGTGAAAGGCAAGCCAAGCACTGAAGTTTTAGATACTCTGGCAGGCATGGAATAATATGGAGATACCTCTTGGAGCTTCTTGGAGCTTCCTCTATGAGCTGAGTTGCTTCTGTATGCTGCAAGCTTCTGCCCAAAGTAGAAATACCCTCTAAAAAGGGTATACAAAAGCTGAGCGTATGTTCGGTTCACGACTTGCTGCGCCCATAAGTATGCTGCGTATTTTTGGTGGTTGAATTTACGCCTCGCCAGCGAGGAGTTCCGCCTGCCTCGAATAACAAATATTTTATTTCGAGATTAACGCTTGTCAGGAGCCCCAGTCCCTGGTACGTACTCTCCATCTTTCTCTCTCTCTCTCTCTCTCGCTCTCTTTCGTTTCTTTTATAAATGCAAAAATCGTGAGTGGCGTCGCACATTTTCCATTTCCAATTCGGTTTGTTGCACTTTGTAGCCAAACGAGAGGCAGAGAGAGAGAGAGAGATAGAGAGAAACAGCTGCCAGGAGCCACACCTAAGTCCTGCCTGCCATGTGTCTAAAAAGGGGAGTCCTCTGAATAGTACAGTGTACATACATACATACATACATACAATATATACTCGCAGACACACACACACACATACACATATATAAATTTGTGAGCGAGGGACAGGCAAATTTAGCTGCAGGCCAAACAAATGACAAAGCAACGACAACGACGACATCGGAAGCTCGTCCTGTGAGCCTTGGTAGCCTGGCAGCTGAGCGAGTGCGAGTGCTGGGGGTGCTGGGAAAAAGTAAAAGTGGCAAAAGCAAAACCGCCGCATCCTCGCACACGTTTTATTGATTTTCTTCGTTCAGCCACATGCCCCCCACACGCCACATGCCACATGCCACATGCACATGCGTCGCTGTGAATCCGGCTCCACTTCAGCTTCCTTTTTCTCAGCAGCAGCTTTTTTTGCTGCGTATTTCCGGCGATTAAGCCGAGAGCATGACGGCGGCGGCATCGGCGGCGGCATTGCCATTTGTTTGTAAATTATTTAATGTTACGCTTAAATTTTCCGGCAGGAGCAGCACCAAAGGCTAACTGACTCCAGCCACTGACAGGAGCAGAGAGCCAGTGAGACAGTGAGACAGAGAGGAGCTGCAGCAACAGCAGCTTTCGAAATGTCTTTGAACTTTTGTCTCGACTGGACAGGGACTGGGACGGGAACAGGGACAGGGACAGGGACAGGTCCAGGAGGCAGCCATAGGAGATGCTTTCGGTTTCGGTTTTTTTTTTTTTTGCGCCAGCTGAATGTGTCCTCTGCCGGATGGTGTCCTTTTAACTGCTAGTGTCCTGACCAGTTCCAGTTTCCCCCGCCACCCGCCACCCACCGATCCAGCCATCCCTTGCCATCACAGTTGGAGCGCTTATGTCTTTTGTTGTTCCCTGGATTTGCTGCTTCCTTTGCTGGCTGGCTGGCTGTCTCTCTCTCTCACTCTCGAGTGGTATTTAACATTATCTGCTTGAGTACATGTTGCGGTATTTGCAGCAGACAACAGCACACCAGCCACCAGCAACCAGCCGCAGGGACAGCAGCAGCAGCAGCAGCAGGGAGGCATGTGGCAGTGGCACTGGCACTGGCAGTGGCAAGGACAAGGACACGCCGACATTTGCACTCCCATTTTTAGCCAGTGCCGCGAGACCCACCATGGTGGGTGTTTGGCTGGGTTTTGCCTTCTTACTTTGCTTCGTTTTCTCTCTTTTATTTTCTTCCTTCTTTTACTTTTTTTTTGGTTTTCTTTTTTTTGGTGTTTTTTTTTTTTTGCATTTGCCATGTCTGCGTTTCCGTTTACAGCTACAACGCAACGCGCTGCTGTCGCCATCTTTTTTGCTTGCCCGAGCAAGCCGCTTATCTCTGGTTATGTTTTCTTACATTTTTGCCCATTGTTTGCTTTTGATTTGATTGTTGGCAGTGCTTTGCTCTCGTAGCTCGCCGGTGCCGTCTCCCCTCTATGTATTTGTGAGAGGAGCTCTGTGCTAACTTTTAACGAAATGTCTACAAAGGATCAAGCATTATGTCCCGCAGGAAGAGAAGGATACACGAGTATGTGCGCCTGACTCCAGCTCTGGGGGGCTCTGTGGATTGTCTGTACGTTTGTCTGCCTGGCTGTCCGTCTGTCTGTCAGAATCACAGCACAGCATTCCCCGGCATCATTTTCCGTTTGACTAAATGCACTCTCTCTCCACTCTCTCCACTTTGCACTCTCTCTACCTCTGCCACTCTGCCTCTCTCAATCCGCAATCTGCCAGCGGCATTCCTCGGGTTCATTCTGCTCCTGCTCCTGCTCTATCTCCTTGCTGGCACTCTCTATCTCTGCGTCTCTCTATCTTTGTCTTGGCTGCATTAAAAGCTAATTAATTATGTCTTCAGCTAGCTAGTTAGTCAGTGTTTGACATCTTGCCAGTGATTTATATAGCGTCCAGCGCGCACAGCACGCAGCAACAGCCTCTGATTGAAAAATCTCCCACTCTCACTCTCAGTCTTCAGAGATTTTTGCTGTCAAAAGTCGTCTTGGATTTCAATACGAAAATAATAATTTACAATTTATTATGGGATATATATTCCAGCGGCATTTGACACCGTTTTCTGTCATCGAATATGCAAGCAAATTTGTTTCCTTTGCAATAAATCTTCTTTGGTTGCCCCAGACAGATTGCTGGGATTTCCGAGATATATCTTGGGCGAGTGGCGGATATCGGATGGCAGTGGAATGAAATAAAAAAGCCGTCTTAAGGGATTTGCAGGGGTTGTAAAATATACAGAAAAAAAAAAGCAAATCCAAAAGAAGGTGAATCCAAAGCAAAGAGATCGGCCAATTAGCTGAGGCTTATGGAACCCCAAACGAGAACCCTCCACAGCACAGAACTATTCCCTGCCTCTACTGCGGAAAATGAGTCACAGGCACAGAGTAAGAGAGAGAGAGTGGAAAATGTCAACTATGTGTCATGGGTTTTCACTCAAAATCCGAACAAGAAATGTGAAAAATGTGCAGTGTATTTTTTTGTGTGTTGGTTGCATGTTCTTGGCTTTCATTACGTTGTGTTCCTGCTACGTTTTTACTTGACTTTTTCTATTCTTTTTTTTTTATTACTTTATTTGCAGTCGCATAACAAGGAAGAGTCGTGTCGTCGTGTAGCATAAAATTCGTGTCGGTGGCAGCAACAAAACGTAGAAAATGGCAATTTCATGTCAATTGTCAATAAGCTGCAAATGAAATGAAAATATTATATGTACGACGCTTTTGCTGGCAACATTTTCTGTGCTGTTTCCTGTGGAATTCTTTAGCTGCTGCTGCGTTTTTATGAGCTGTGTGGGGAAAGACAACAGCGGAACGAACTCCAATGCTGAAATATGCTGGAATTTATGCATATTTTATGTTTTTTTTTGGCGAACAACACAGGGAAAAGTGTGCAGGCGGGGTACAAGTGGGGCAAAGTAAGGCACGTAACACGCATACGACATGTGGCTAGGAGGGAAAAGGTGTTTGGTTTTCTCGTGTCTTTCTGGCAAAGTCATGTCAAGTGCGTGTGTAAATATCAGCCATAAATGGTTCGCAATCTTATCGGAACCACTGACTGAAGCTGATGAAAGATGTCGAGTTTTTGTTCGCATTCGTTTTCGTTTGTTTATTTACTTAGTTTTTAAATAAAAATCACAACCTGCCACACTTGAAGCTCAAGACAAACACACTTCATTTCAACCTGAAGCGGCGGCGGCGGAGGCTGAAACTGAAACTGTGGAAAGGCAAGGCAAAGGAAAGGGTTCACACAAAAAGCAGAGACAACACTTCAACTCAGGGCAAGTGCCCCCCGCCAGACAGAGAGTAGGAAGAGAGAGAGAGAGCTGGTGCTGGTCTCTGATGGTGCTTCATGCGCCATTTGGCAGACAACAAGGGGCACAGAGAACCATCAGCAGCAGCAGCAAGCAGCAGCAGCAGCGGTAGGGGCCGAGCAGCAGCATCAGCTGCACTTGAAACAGCGTCGCACATGTTTTAGACTCTTTTGCCACTTCTAGGGACTCCGCTCAGCCTCCTCCTCCTCCCTCTATCTGCCACACACTCTCTTTCGCTCTCTCTCTATTTTCCTTTCCTTTTTTGCTGTCCATTCTCTCTGTGCTGCTGCACTAATGAAGTCTCAAAGGCGCGATTAAAAATGTAACTTGTGCACAAGAAAAAGAAACACAAAGATGAAAGCTTTGGGGCCCACGTAGACCGATGCTAGCAATACCCTTTCTCTCCACAGCATTCCAGCTGAAATAGCCCTGTCGAAAGTGCTGTTAAACCTCTGCATGCTAAAGAGTATTCAGCAAGAAAGAAAAAAACTACTCTAAAGAGGACATGCAAAACGCAGATAAAAAAGCAAACACGCCGATGGCCAGAAAGCAGACAGCAGCAGGGGCAGCAGCAGTAGCAGCAGCAGCAGCAGGCAATGGTGGCAGAAATGGGTGGAGCTTGTTGTGGCGTTGATGCGCTGCCAAAGTGCTGCTTCAACACTTTCAGCAGAACTTTCAGTTGGTGAAGCGATGGATGGGATGGGGCTTCCCCACCGTTCCAGCTGCTGGCCAAAGCCAACTTCAAATGAAGTAAAGACAAAAAGCCATAGCACATTTATCACAAAGTCCCTGGCAGTGGGGTAGGGGCATGGGTTGGCTGCTCCTGACTGCGGGGTCTGATTGGAAGTTTGTTCTAGCAGTTTGGGTGCTTAGTGGTTGGCGGCAAGGGTTTCAGGGTTTACGATGCGATACCATATGATATTGTTGTGTGCCTCGGTTGCGTCTCTACTCCTACGGTTCTTCTTAGAGTACGTTCCAGAAGTTCCTTCCTCTGATATTATTCCTGGCTGTTGTTTTTTATATAGATTGTGCGACAAGCAGGCATGACATTGAAAAATTTATTGCACGCTTGTGAGTGGGCCAGCAGAGAGAGCGAGAGCGAGAGAGAGCGATGCAGCGAAAGGGAGAGTGTGGTGA
Source organism: Drosophila tristis (assembly GCA_018150885.1). Lineage (NCBI taxonomy): Eukaryota > Metazoa > Arthropoda > Insecta > Diptera > Drosophilidae > Drosophila > Drosophila tristis. The sequence continues at coordinate 16,524,112 of JAECWT010000002.1, forward strand.
GGTGGCCAGGTCTAGGGGTTCCAGCCAGGGGTTGTGTCAATGTCAATGTTCAGGCGCCCCCAGCGGGGTTGGATTCTCCCTTTCTCTGTCTCGCAGTCTCCTTTTTATATGCGCCTTGCTTTTTTTTTTGCTGTTGCTGTCTAACATAGAAGTTTTCCATTTAACACCTCAAAGCGGGTGCCCTTAGAGGGTGGGTGGGTGGTTGGTGGGTTGGTTGAGAGGGTAGCTTACAGCCTGAAATGCAATTAAAAAGTATATTCCCCCTTCTGCTTTCTTTTCATTTTTTCCATGTTGAGCTCTTGACATTTGCGTGATAAATGAAACAACAATCAGCAGATGAGATAACTTCTCTCTCTTATCTAGCTCTCCTGCTCTCTATCTGCATATCTACTTCCTGGCTTCCGTATCCGCTTTCCCCGCTTTCTCCTCTTTCAACGATTTCGTTTCCTCTTTCGCTGGGGCCGGAGCCTCAGCTGCTAAATTACACAAAATTTTTATTGTTGCCCCTCCATTGCTCGAACCTTAAATGCATTGACTGTGAAATTCGCAATCCTTTCACACACACACACAAGCGCACAGACGCACTGACATATACAAGAACCTTTTCACACGCACAGACACAGCTACAGATACAGATACTCGTACAAGTATATTTCACGCGCCAACGCAAATTTGAAAGCGAAATTCCATCCTCACACTCCAAACTACTCCGCTCTCCCCTCTCTCGCCACTCTCCGCACCCTTTAAGCCTTTCTCTTTTCGTTTCCCTCCTGCATTGTACCCTTTTTCCTCAAAGGGGTATACGAATTTCCATCAGAGATTTGGCAAAAAAAAGTATTTTCGCTTGCAAAGAGCCTGCAAGTTAGATTTAAGCCCTTAAGTTGACTTTCAGTTGGCGCAGCGGCAGCCATAGAAAGGATTTGCTGGAGTTTAATTTTAAATCTGAACTGGTCAATAGCTTCTTCAGCAGATAAAGCGAGTGCCTAGGGTATTTTATGCTTCGGATTTTTACTTTCCTTTTGCGGCGTTTTTGTTGTTGTCTATTTTTCGGCATTTAAATGTTTTACGGTGTCGTTTCGCTTCTCGCGTTCTCGTTCTCGCTCTGTTCATTCATTTCATTTGTTGGGCACTGGGATCCCGTTGCTGTTTCTCTTACTCTTCCTGTTCCTGTAACTGCCCGCCCGCCAGCCAGCCCACCCCACGCCCAACCTCTTGATCCCACCCCCCCAGCGGCCTGTCTGTTGTTTGCGCCTCTTCAGCGGGTTTTAATTGCGTTTGTATTACACAACACACACACACACACACAGGAGGCAATGGTACTGGCACTGGCAATGGGCAATGGAAATTTAAAGCATTTTCCAACCACCATCCCGCCACCTCATGGCCAACGCTTGAGTTATTCTGCCACCCTCCACATTCTCATCCTCATCCTGCTCGGGCTCCTTCTGTGCTACTCCAAAAGTTTATTATATTTCCAGTTTGAGACTGATTTTTCCCGGTAGCTGCGCTTTTGCCTCTCCGCTCACTCGTTTTTTGCTAAATTAACTTAATTGTTTTTGCATGGAATTAATTTCATTGCATAAATTTTCACCTTCTGAAGGAAGGATTGTTGCTACTCCATTTCCACCCTGTGCCCGTGTGCCCCTGTGCCCCTGTGCCCGTGTCCCGTGTCCATCTCCCCCCACCACCTTCTTCTTCATCTGTCAGCTTAAAGTGTGAAATGCGGCACCTCTCGAATAATTTACAAGCGAAGGCAACATTTTTTGGCCTGCCACTTGAGCAGGCCATACAATTAATTATTATGTGGCAGCAGCGGCATGGGGGGCAGGATGCACGATCCACGTTCTGTGTAAATATTTAAATGTTTCCAAATTAATGAAAAATACATTTCTCAAATAGCAAAAATATTATCTTAGGGTCGGTGGTCTCTGCCCCGTCATTCTGGACAGCATTTAATGAGTTCATTTATATGCCGCATTTTACACTTAAGCAGCTTTTGGCCATCTGGTGGATGCAACGTCCACATAATCCCCGCCCCCGCCACAACTATTTTTTAATGCTTTTTAAGTAAGGTTCGCTGTTCGCTTTTTTTGCTGTGTGGTTTCTTTGTGCGAATTTTTAAGTCTTAATCTTTAGCTAATTTGCATAGATTTTGGTTTGAAATTTTTTGTTTAATGCAAAATAAATGAGAAAAAAGATTTAGATCATTTGTGTGGATAAAAGGAGCGTTGTCGAGTGCGAGAGTCTCACTGGGAAGAGAGTGAGAGAGAAGCTGCTCTGCCTCTACCTCTAAGCTACTCTAACAAATTTAACCAAGCTTTTTCCCTGCCTCCAATTCCCTTTGCCAGTGCTCTCCACGTACAACAATTTTCTCTTAGATGCTCCAATAACTCTCGCTCATTTGTCTCGATTTGGGCTCCCAGCCAAAGCATAATTTCAGTTTATATGCCAACAGCAATAACAAAAAAATAAATAAGCAGCGAAAATCCAATTTCAAATGCTTTTCAATTTATATTTCACTTGAGCTGCTGATGACACGCGAGGCGCCCACAAGCGATATACCGAGTGAATGTCCATATAAATAACGCGTACGAGCATGTGGAGTATGTGGCAATAAAAAAGAACAGAAAAGAAAAGAAAAGGAGAAACCTGAGCTTTTGGCAAAGTTAACAAGGATTTAAAAGGTTTTTGCTGTCAAGCGCACACACACCCACACCCAGCCAACGCAGGGATATTTTTCTGTGAGGATGTGCCGCAATGCAGCTGACAATGAAGGAAAAAATTAAACATAAATAAGTCGCGCAAATTGTCAGCCACACACAGGGGCACACACACAAGGACACACGATTAAGATCCTTAAGAGACATCCTTCCATATACATGAAGAAATATGTTTATCAGGGGCTCATTTCGCAACCCCACCGAACCCCCCGCGTCCCGTCCGTACCGAATTTGGCTTACTAAATTTTCATTTTGTAAATGAAATTTTTTCATCACTCGCCTTCAGACTTTGTCTTTTCTTGCCTTCCGCCCGCACGCCCTCGCGTCTAGTTTATATTCCTTTTTTTTTTTTTTGTGAATATTCGCATTTGTTTTTTATTGTCAACACATGTCCCTGGCAGCTGGCAGGGCGAGCAGACAGCCGGCAGCCGGCAAGCAGTTTAATTTCATTTCAATCACGCTAAAAGCAAAACATAATAATTTCTCAAGCTGTCCAAAAAGTTCTCAGAGGGCTGCAGCGAGGTCTCCTTGCGAAAGTGAGAAATAATCGAAAAGACACTTGAGTTTCTTTCAGTGTAATCCCACACACACACACACACACACACACACACACCTCCTGTCGTCAGCGCGAAGGCCTCAATTCATAAATCATTGGGATTTCGCTTGTCTCAAAACCTTGAAAAACTTTAATTTACTCGAGACTTTTATACCTTTTTCGATATTTCACGGCTACTCTGCGAATACGGACTAAGGGTATCTCAACTATGGCATTAAGTGCACGTGCACTTCGACTCATAAGATCTATGGCGCCGTATTCCCAGCATCCCTTTTATGGCCTCCTCTAAAGTGTATTCCCGCTTCGTCTTAGGCTTTCAGCGGCCTGCGAAGCTTGCTCGGGATTGACCTTCCCCCTACATATGTTATATCCCCCATCTATATGCAACATTTTGGTATTGATGAAGAAGAAAAAAAGGTATGTGTGTGTGTGTGTGTTCCTGCCCCATGCTGTCGACTTTGTTGAATTATTAATGAAGCTACCCAAAAATACACACGCACATACACATATGGATCTTGTTCAAATCAGATGTGCCACAACAACTACTTTCAACACTTTATTGTTTGCTGCTGCTGCTGCTGGGGCTGCTTTGCCCAGGAGTTTGACACTGGGGCATGTCTTGGGGCGGGGCATATGCCATGTGTCATTACGCTGATGTTTTTGACCTTGAGAGAGGAAATCCTCTACGTACTTTTAGCTTTAATTTTTGTCGTCTGTTCACACACACACACGCAGAAGCCTTAACTTAATTAACACAACACACACACACACAATAAAAAACGCTTCCATCCACCCACTCGGAAGGGAGAAGCCACACCCTTTGGGGCGTGTGTTTTGTGGGCTGCAAAGTAAGCAAATTTTTCAATGAAATGGTGTCTGTTTTTTTTAATGTAATTATTGCAGGTTGTTGCTGCCGCGGATGATGTGCTGTTGCAGTTGTGGCGGCTGCAAGTGCTGCCACGTGTTATGGTTCTGTTGCAATATCCGATGTTGCTGCTGTTGAGGTTTTTTGGTTAATGTTTTGCTTTTGCTGCCTCTGCTGAAGGATTGTGTGGCCGCTTCTTCGGTCATTGCAGTTAAATAATAAAACTAATAATTTGTTGCTGTGTTTCTGTTGCACTGTTGCTGCTATTAGTGCCGCTGTTCTTTGTTGCTGATGTTGCAAGTAGTTGTTGGACGCTGTTGCATTTGTTACTTCTGTACTTCTGGCATCAGTCGTGTATTTAATGATGTTGCCACTGCCGCTCTTTTGCTTTCTAGCTGTTGCTTTCTTGCTGCTGCCGCTGCTGCACTTGCTCCTGTTTGTTAATGCTCCTGTTGCTCCTGCTGCCTCTCCTGCTGTGCATTAAAAAGCCACTTTGCGGCTTCCTGTGGTCACCCCAGCACAGCCGCCCCACTTGCCCACTTTCCCACTTTTGTTGGCGTGTCAGAAGGTCTCTCTCTCTCTCTCTCTGTGAATTTGTGGGCGTTGAAACTTTAAATCGCCATTGGGGCAGCCATGCCCAGCCCAGCCCAGCCCAGCCTTTCCTTCCTTCCTTTTTTTCGTTTTGTTTTTAAGGGCCTGCCAGGAATCGTTTTTTTATTTTTAGTTCTGTTTGCGTTTTTAATGCCCCTTTACCTAGGAACATAGAAACGCCCACATAACGACGATGACGACAACAAGTGCATGGCGGGTGGAGCGGCGGGCAGCATAAAAAGGTAAGAACGAAAGAACGAACAGGCAGGCAGGCAGGACCCTATCGGCTGGGGGTTTATGCCTCTTATCTAATCCTTTGCAGCGCAAGTTTTCTGGCCAACCAAAAGTCCATTTCGGCCAATGGCTGCTGCTGTTCCGTTTGAGGCTTTTATGAGGCATCGTAAAAACTTTTGTGGCTCCGTGTGCTCGTTGTCGTTTTCTACCTCTAAACAACAGGCAGCCGCCGCCAAGGCAGCCAAGGCAGGCAACACAAGAAACTAAAACCAACGTGCGCCTAGAAATATGCTATACAAATTTAATGCTCCGCCCCACCAAAAAAAAGGACGAGAGAGCTCACGGAACCCACACACAAAAAAGAACCAGGCACAGGCAGAAGTAAAGTTTATATTGTCGACGTTTTTATTGATATCGTAAAATTTTTGCCAAAGTCCAAAACACGAAACGTGGGTCCTGCCGATCTGTGGGGAAGTCCCCACTCGCTGCTCTGCCTCCCCCACCACCCACAATTTGCATAGTAAATTTATGAGACAATTACTGAGCATTTTTGATTTAATGACAATTATTGTCATAATTTTCATCAAAATTGCCTAGAGTCCTAGTCCTAGTTTAGCCTGGGCCTGGGCCTGGGGCATACATTTTCTGTTGTTGCCAGCATTCGTGTCTCGGCTGCAGGCCGAGGGGGGCAAAGGCAACGTTGATATTTATGCGTTTTTGTGGCTCATGAATTTTGGAGCATGCTCGGGGAGTCAGTCAAGCCATAAACTGTCTGGCTAAGGTCCTCCATTCTCTCTCTCTCTCTGTCTCTCCATGGCCAAGTGGCCTTCGTTTTTGCATATTATTGCCTTTAAGACCAGCTGCTCCGCCTCCTAATCCTCCTCCTGCTGCTGCTGCTGCTGGGAGCCATTTCAATTAAACAGTCACGCAATTTCCTCCTTGAATTGTCTACCCTTAAGCCATAAATCAAATATATTGACTCTATTTTCTGTGTGGCGTTGTGCGCGGGGTCTCTCGTTTGTTGGGCGTAAAATTCTTTTGTCACTTTGTTAGTAATCGATTGATGATTCGTGGTACCACCTGCCACTTGGCACCCCATCCCCCCAAATGCCTACAAATAAACAGAAAACATTTTTATGGCTGGAATTGGGGCCACTCCTTTGCATTCCGCACTCACTTTTTGCCTCTACTTTCGATGCGAATATCTAACCAAATTTAGTTTTATTAAAGAATCATTTCGAGTGGCAGCCCCACCCCTAGGCTGCCCCCCTGGCTATACCCTTTCAACCCTTTTTTATACAGACACAAACACAGTTCAAGTGGTCTGTCTCACCCGTTTTGCGGTTATTTCCGTCTGGCATCAATAAATCCTACCCAGCCCACCCAATCCAATATACACCCCACATTTTCTAGGTATACACATATACATACATATATATATATAAAAATGCAAACAAATTTCGCACTTTCATGCAGCAAAGGGCTGCAGGTGTTTTTGCAATCCTTGCGGCAGCAGCCAGGAGTGCTGGGTCCTCGTCGATTCAACCACTCAATTTGTCACATTTGAAATACGATGACAGAAACACACACACACAGCACAGCACAAACAAAAACAAACAGAAATAAACGCAGCAGAAAAAAAGTAAAAGCAAAAAGCAATCAAATTGCATTTTTATTTACAGAAATGCATTTGGTACTTGAATTGAAAGCAAATGCTTTTAAAAACGGCCTACACACCCCCCTGTACCCCATGTAAGGGAAACTCCTCACCCAGTACATCCTGCCACAGCAGCAAGGAGCGGCAGGAGCAGCAGCACCATCCACGGGGGCAAACAAGAAAATCAACTTAGAAATTATGACTCCTTGGGTGTGATGGGGCAAAAAAAGGAAAATTAAACAACGCACAGAGAGAAACAAAAGCACAGAATCATAAAGAACATAAAATAAATGTAATAAAAAAGAGAAGGCAGCAGCCAGAGAGTAGAGGAAAACGGATGCTGGATGCTGGCGGAGGGAGTGTGGCAGTGAGAGAAAATAAAGCCAACAATGCAATTTTCGGGGGCGTATGTGTAACAGGCCACAAAGGTCATAAAACCATATCAACGCCATTAAATGTACAACGCGTGGCAACAGCAGCGGGAGGCAGCAGCAGCAGCGGGAGCGGGAGGCAGCATCACCCCAGCCCAGACATCTGTGGGGGTGGTGGTGGAGAGGGTATGCGGGGGGAGCATAAACACCTACACGTCTGAAGCTCGGAAAATCATAAAAAAGTGCGCAACAAAATAAAAACAGCAAAAACTTTTCCCCCGCTCCCTGAAAGATGAGAAGCTGCGAAAAGAGAGTGTGATGAAAGCAGGGGCGGGGCGGGGGAGAACCCAACTGGGAATAGGATATGGCTGGATAAGGGAGGGAGGATACGATATATGTGTACACCTTTATGGCCAAAAGACCCGTACACTTGTTGGGCTCTCCTTTTGGCCTTGCCCGGGTGTTTAGACAATGTAAACGACTCGCAACAAAAAAAAAGGCACGGACACGAACAGAACCCACAAAAAACTAAACAAACTGAAATTGAGGTGGAAACACACGGGACACGGAACAGGGGACAGGGGATACAAGGATACAAGAATGGAATGGAAGCAGGAGGAGCTGAAGCTGAAGCAGTGGCTGTATGCGGCATGCGGACCGGATGGGGCAGAAGAGGTTGCGGCTGCGGCTGCGGATGGCACTCAAGTGTGAGCACAAACAAATTTTTTACGTTCCACTCCTCTCTTCCTCTCACTTCGCAGAGTATTTCTGAGTATGTGAGTGTGTGTGTGTGTGGTGGCATCAGCGAATGCGTGTGGGTGTGAGTGAGTGCCTAGCCAAAATGCGGGGCGCGTCAATGAAATTAAGGTCGAAAATGAAAACAACACACACAACGGAAACCGTTTTTTGAGCAGGATACAGCAACAATCAGCTAAAGCGTCAAGCTAGAGCGGTTGAATGAATGAATGGATTGAGTGGAGGAGGAGGAGGCTACAGATGGCAGACAGGGATGCAGAGTTGCAGAGCCTGAGATAAATTATGTATGATATTGTTTTAATTAGGAAATAAAATAAACAACAAAGCGGATACATTCGTGAGGAAATTTGCTTGTAAAATGTAAGAAAGGAAGGAATATTTCTCGCCAATTCCTTTGATTTCCACCCAACCCTCACGGCTAAGCCACGCTGTGAGAGTGCAGTTCTCGTAATATTCAATATTCCCCCTAAAAATCAAATAAATTTCCACTCAAAAATTAAGTTTAAAGCTTGCATTCTCCCATTGAGAGGGCCATTTGCAGAGCCTTCGTTTTCTAAGTACAACATTTCCACAATTTTGTGTGTGTGTGTGTGTGTGTAGCCAAGCGAAACGTAATGAGCTGTACGTTACGTTACGTAACGGTAATGTCCGTGCCCGTAACCGTAACGATAACGATAGCAGCAATTAGTTTTTAATGTACTTACGCTCCGGCATTTGCAACTTAATTAACTTTTGCGTCCAAAAACGGAGCGGAGCATCCAACGAATGAAAATGAGTAAAACAAAAAAACAAAAAACAAAAAAAAAACTACTTAGAGGCGGAACGATGGGAGGTGCTTGTTGTACAAGCAGAAAGAAACAACAATAATGACCACGGAACGTGCAACACACGCTGATGTACGGTGCTGGGACTTTGCACCGTCATGTGGCACATGTGAGTGGTGGCGGGGCGGGGGGGGCGGGCCAGTTGTAGTCGCTGTTCAGTTCGAGTATCTCCAGCCACTTTATCATTTTAATAAGCGCATTAAAAATGCAATTTCAATGTGCTAGTTTCACACAAACAAAACGCAAATGCAAGCAAACTAGAAAACAGATTGCGTTGGATAATTAAGACAGCAAGAACACCCTCTAATGGGACGTACCGTATAGAGGGGCGCTCGAAGAGTGACAGCCACCACTCTGGGAGAGAGATCAAAGGAGCGCACTGAAGCTGTGTGCAAGAAACGTTAAACACATTAAACGTTCAATAGATGTGTGGCTTATATTATGTCACAGCATTATCTATCAGCGTAAATTATAAGATTCTTTATTGTTATCCACTCTCTGTGTCTTATATTCCAACTCAAACAAAATATACCCTGTTGCATACCCCACAATTATCGTGTATAAAAATGCAAGGAAATGTTTGCCATATGCTCGACACATACACACAGGTTCTAAAAGTACACATGTGTGTGTGCATGAGCTTGTTTAACGCTTAAGTATGGGGTGCTCTCTGTGTGTGTTTGGGAGTGGCTGTGACTGAGGCTTGGCAAACGGCAAACGCCATAATTTATGCTTTATGTCGGCACAAATTTTAAATGGCCACCAAAGTTCCAACGAGCTTAAAGCGCATTAAGTCTCCAACACAAAAACAAAAGACAGAAACAGCCACAGCAACAGCGAGGAACCGAGCAAAGTGAGCGAGAGAGACAGCGACAAAAGAGCCGCCGCGGTAAGCACAGCGAAAAGTGAGGCAATTTCATTTTGCACTTAATAAAAATTTAATGGAGCCCACATAGCCCGCACATAGGGAAATATATGACCTGTAAATCAGGCAAAATTGTTGCCTTAAGTGAGCTTTAAATGGAATGAAAACAGATTCTTTCAGCCGTCGAAAGGTTCGTCTTAAGTGTGCAATTTACTGTCCGTGCCTCGGTGCGTAGCTTCACTGCTAAGCCACGCTGGAAGAGAGAGCACGAGAGAGGTGAAACCCAAAACACAGGAGAGATAGATGGAGGTGATGCTGCTAGATTCCCCCTTAATGCTACTTCTCTCTACACATTCCCCTGCCGACTAAAACAATAAACCCTTGATCCAGCTGGCATACGTATACAATAGCAAAACGATGAGAGAACCCCTGGCTAGTGCCAAATCGAAAGTTTGTCAAGTTTGTGGTTCGGGCCACGCCCATAAACGAGCATTAAACGTTTATTAAAGCGACAGATGACAGATTACAGGTGTGCAGCAGCAGCAGCACACACACTCCTACTCCCCGTTTGCACGCCCATGCCTCAAAGGGGCCACGAAAAGTCAACAAATTGACACATTAAAACAAATGAGGCCACTGCCATGCCAGGACAAGGACCAGCTGTCGAACGCTGCCACAGACAGCCGCACAGCCACACAGGCCACATGGCAGAAGGCAGAAGGCAAACGGCGACGACAACTAATGGAGCTTGTTATAGTTCTTGCTGCTGCCCGACCAACAGAGGAATGGCAGCAGAGGGATGGCAAAGAACTGCGTGAAAGAGCTGAAAGTGTAGCATACTTTTGGCACCCAAGTTAGTGCCAAGAAATTAACGCCGCCTGCCTCGACTTGACTTGACTCTGGCTCGAGAGACTGTGTGTGGAATGTGTCGAGTATTTTTGGGGCCAAAGTTTTTGTCTGTTTTTTATGTTCCAATTTCAGGTATTTCTTTTTCGTATTTTTTTATACTTTTTGGGTGGAAACTTTTGTCGCCGCACGCATAAATCAAGTTAATCATTTTCAGGCGGCAAGGAAAAACTTTGGCGCAAATTGGACATTTATATTTTGAGTTTCAGTTCCCGAAAACAGCAACAAGATGTGGCAGTATCCTGTTCAGCACCCAACCCCCCTCAAAAGTCTCTGATTTATGAGCTTTAACCTTGCACTTGACACTCGTGGGCTTAGCCAGATGATGAGTGTTGTGTTAGTCCAAATTACTTCTCTTTCTCTCGCTCCTTGAAGCTGCAGACATTTTCTATGGCCTTTCCAATAAAAATTGATCGGGAAACTTACCTGCAAAAAAACAAAGACAGAGAGAAAATTTGATTAAAATTTGTTGCTAAATTTTCATTTGCAATTCAAAATTCAAAATCTTTTTGGCAATCAACAACAAGTGCAGCACAGCAAACACATCAGTCTCGCACAATAACCAAATTAAGATATTCCTCAGCAAACAAACAAAAATATATCAAACTGGATAATTTCTCTAGAGATTGGACACAAAACTTGAGCGGCTGCAGACAGTAAAATAGTTTTGTGAATCGGAATGCAGATTTCAAGGTATAGGTACAGCTACAGTGGGGTTCATAGTCCTTTGAACACATTTATTCCGTGAGAGTTAATCGATTGGGTGTGCTTGGTTATGTTTTTGATTTTTTTCACTGCGCAGCTCGCATTGGATTACTATTTTGAGGTACCCCTTAGCTGCTACGAGCTCTTAAAGTAGCTGGCAAATTTCATTGTCTTTTTCTTTTGACACACACTGTACGGGCAGAGAAATCGATGGGGCCTGGACCAACAGAAGCAGGTGCATGTGGCAGCAGGAGCAGCTTGGCCATGTATATTCAATAGAAACTATTGAAAACAAGTTGTGTAAACTTTTAGCAAGAGATGGAGTACGCCTGCACACACACACAAGGATCCACTCCTGTGCGAAAGGTGCAGCTGGAAGTCAGTTAGAAAATTAAAATTGAAATGTAAAAGGGTACTGGGGCGGGTGGGCTGTGCTCTCCAATTGCATCCAAGGCGCCAGCAGCTGGCGTTCGGGGCATGGAAATGGTAGGACCATGAACTGTGGGCCAGAGATTGACAGGCCAGTGCGCAGGGCACAGTGCGTGACACGCGACAGACAGGCACATACACGGGTACATATACGGGACCAGCCAAAGCTCCAGGTAATCCTTTTGGGGACACAGGCCGAGAAGGAGCACGGCAGAAATTTGCCAAAAAATTTCATTGTGTGCCCAGTCGGGATGATCAATCCCCCCAAAACACTGGCAGCCAAAAAGGACACAGACAGCTGTCCTGGCCCTCTCTCCTATCCTCTCCTGGTTATGGTCCTGTGGTCAGTTAGGTGTGCGTGTGGGGGGGGTTTCGGGGTTTTGTTTGTCTCGACTGTTTGCAATTTGCATTTTCCATCCTTCCCCTGGTGACTCCCTGGAGTCCGTGTGTGTGTCTTGCCTCAAGCTATGCTTCATTATTTTTGCAAAACTTTTTACTTAAATGTGAAGGCATCGCCACATGTGTGCGTTGTGTGTGTGTATGTGTGTTGACCAAAACACTTGACCATTTATGGCCAGGCCAAAGACAATTTTCCCTGCCATGCCTGTGTTATTCTCTCTCATTTATTGATAAATTAGTTTCTCGACATTTGTCGACAGTTTTGTTTTATTTCTGCTCTAAAAACAAAATGCAATTATTGTTAATAAATGCCTTTGTCTGCTGTCTGTTGTCTGTTGTCTGGCAAAGGGAAATTCAATTAAAACTGAGACAGTTGGAAAAGCAGAAAATGTCAATTGCTGGGAAAACAGTCGCAGTCTCTGTCTCTGTCCCTACTTAAAAGGAAAAGGTGCCCTTCAGCCTAAATGGCCCTGGTTTTTGTATGACACAAAACTGTCACGACCAGTCAAGCAGCAGGCAGCAGGCAGCAGGGCAGCCATAAACAAATCCGCTTAGCTCAGCTTTTCCACAGTTTTTCCCCCCATGAAAGTAATTTTCCAAGGGGGAAGCTACTTAAGTTGGCCAGCGTGTTGCAAGCACTTTTCCAAGCGATAGAAAAGCAATTCACTTTGAAATTTGCACCTGTAAACATTGTCAAACAATCAGCGGACGGCAGGAGGTGCAGGGTACAGGTACAGTGCGGACAATGACAGACAACGGCATAGCGGAGCACTTGCCGAGCGAGAGCGAGCGAGTGAGGCCGGCCACCTGATGTCAGGGTGTGTCTGTGTAAATCGCCTTAGCTGGTAATTGTGTATATGAACAAACAACAACAACAGACGCCCCACCGCCCCCGCCCACAACAGCAACCAAGAAAAGAACTTCGAAGCAGCCATCGAACGGGGCAGACAGGACAGGACAGGACATCAGACCGAAGACAGGCGACTACGACTACGACTACCAGGAGAAAGCAGCAGGAGCAGCAGGAGCAGCAGGTCTTAGAGCTCCTCGTTAGGCAACGCCTCCTTCTATTTTTGCACATTTTGCTGACTTTGCTTCTCGGGTTACACCCACCAGCAGGCCTCCTGCTCCTGCTCCTGCTCCTGCCACTCCACAGATACTCCTACGCTGTGCTCCTCCTGGTCAAACTTCGTGAGATTGACCAGCTGCAAGGGTCCTTCTGAGAGTAGGAAAATGCAATCATAAAATGTGTCATTATATTAAACCCATGCTGCCCCAATCCACTTAGCCACCCACTTTCCGACTTATTTTATGCTTATTGAAAGGCCTGCCAGTGCCATGCAACATTTTGCTGCACATGAGACACCGCCCTCACCATTCCCATCCGCATCCAGCTACACTTTTTGCCTCAAATTAAAGTTGAAAATTGTTTTTTGTGGCAAAGTTCTGCCTTGGGTTTTCAATTTTTCCAGCTCTAATGGGTGGCAATTGTCAGCGGGGAATCATCATCGAAGCGGCAGCCAATTGAGCGGCAACCATCAGCTTTCCAATGGCTATGGGTTTTCCACATCATCATCAGCAGCAGCAGCATCGAGAGGTAGGGGGCCTTAGCATATTCACTTTCAATTTTCCATGCTCTCTTTTCGTTCTGTTCCTGCTGGCTTTTCCCTTTGTTCGCATTTCAATTGCGATTTGGCTTTTGTTTCGTTTGCTTCTTTGTAATTGATTTTCATGTTTCATTAGAAGGCGATTTTCCTATTCCTTCTGTGTCCTTCTTTCTTTCTGGAGAGCTGTGGCAGCATGTTGCCCTTTGTTTTGGCTTCTCATTTTCCATTTAGCATTTTTCTCATTTTCTCTTTGGGTTAAATGTTGCAGAATTTCACTGTCCCTGCCTGCCTCCCTCCCCCTACCGCAAACGCAATGTTTGTGTTGGGCTTCCACATTTTTTCTCTTTACATTTCTCACAATTGTTTGAATTTTTTACTTTCGCATGTGCGACTTGATTTCCGTTGCAAATGGCGTTGCAAGGACATGGACTGAATGGGGCAGGACTTTTATAAGTGATATTGAAAGCGTTCTCTGCCCCTATGTGGGCCAGCAGCCCATTGTATGTATTGGCCCCCAACCCCCATCGAAGCCATTGTTAAATGGTGCGTATGATTTATATTTTATTTTGTATTTTATTTCTTCTTCTGCGTTTTATTTTATGTTTCTAGGGTTACCCATTTAAAGGACAGAGAGCGAGAGAGAGCCCTTTCTTGGGTTCGGGCGAGTGAAGCGCAAAGAAATGTAAATGAGTCACAATTAAATGCACATTTTTGCTCACTTGATCACCAAAAACCAAAGCGAAATTGTCCACATAAATTATGTCAGAATCGGTTAAGATAATGCACATGAAATATGTGAGAAATGCTGCTAGAACAAAAAAAAAAAACAGACCGAAGGGACAGGACACACAACAGGCCTTGGGATATGACCAAAAATGTTTGCATGTTCGGGCCAAATAAACAGAGTAATAAACCCAAAAGGAATTCCATAAAAAAACACACACAGAAAATGGCCAAAAAGCCAGCAAACACAACGACAACAAAAAAAAAAAGGGCACAAATTGTTTTGCCAGGAAGACAGGGAATAACAGGGCCAGAAATGTCTGCCATTCTGCAGAACTAATAAAACGGCCAAAAGTAAAAAGAAAGGCACCCGAAAGGAAAGCACAACTCAAATAGATTTTAAGGCAATTTCACTTGTGAGCGAACGCAATAAAAATCAAGAATATTTCTCAATGAATTTCCACCCGTTAAGGAAAACCCCAGCCCCCCGCCGCCGGCACAGCCCAGTCGACCTGCAACGGAAAAAGCGGAAAAGTAAATCGGCGGCAGCGATGGCGTCTGCAGATAAACACGAAGGAGCAAGCAGAAGGGAAGCCATTGAAACACACACACGAAAGGATAGCAAACGAAAAAAATAAAAAATTGTTGCAGAAGAGTAGCAGAAAAAACGATTAAGCTACAGTGTGTTTCATTGCCATAAGTTGCAGAACTCAAGAGCTTAAGCAGTGTAGCCAAAGCAACAGAACTGATTCTATTTTGGCAGGAAAGAGATACAGTCTACGAGTGAGTGGCAGTATGCCAAACAGCTGATTTGTGATTCTTCGCCATAGGCTTCTGCCCACAGGGAAAAGTGTCCACGCTTTAGCTACTTAAACAGCATCATTCCAAGGCTCTCCAGCCTGTGAATAATCCCCAAATCATTGCCTGATTGTACCGAAACGCACTGCACCTGTCATGTGGCTTATTTTCCCGACTTCTTTTACTTCATACGTATGCAAAAATGAAGTCGTGTCGCTGAATGAATATCTTTATATTGAGAGGTGGAGCAGGACACGTAGAAATGCCAGCGAGCGGCAGAGGCAGGTAGAGCCAACTGTATGTGTGGCAAATGGGAAATTGAATTTCACGCCAGGCGAAAACAAAAACCCAGCCAGCCAGGGGAAGCGAAGCCAGATCCGCTTGCCGCTTGCCACTTGTCGTTCGTTCGTTCTGCCTGGGAGATATGTAATAAAATAATGCTTAAAGAAAATTTACGCCATCGAACTGGAAAGTTTAGGACAGGCCATACAGGACTCATCCAAGGGCGGACGACGTTGTCGCACGTGCGAGCAGTCAAAATGAAAATCGAAAGCAATAAAAACTCCCCACGACACAGCATGGCGTATACGTAATGCGACCAGGTACAGAGCAAAGTATGCAGCAGCATTCGCAGCAGTAGTAGCAATCAAAGGAACTTGACAATGGCAAAACCCTGCTGCATACTTATTGGGTTTGAGGGGCATGCAGCTGACACAAGCCAAGCCAAGCCAAGCCAAGCAGTTGAGCTATTTTGTCAGGGGAAAGTGCGGAAAATATGAAAAGCGACAGATTGACAGAGAACGATGACTGTCGGCTGAGCCACTGCCACGCCGCGGCTTCTGCCGCTGCTCCACAGAGAAAGTGGGGGGCTAAAACCAAAAAGGAATTTTTTTTCAATTTACTTTCCGCACATTTCCAAACATTTTCATGCGTAAGAATGACAATGCCTCGAGAAATCACATGAATACTCGGCTAAGGCCGCAGAGCAGAAAATTTAATTCGAGGCGGAATACCACGCAGGCGGAAGGAAGCGGAGGCGTGAGTGGCAAATAAATAGAAATAATCAATGGGACAGGCACAGCGAAACTGTGATACCCTTCCAATGCGGCGATTATTGCAAACAAATTTCCATATTAATAAGAAATATTCGCTATGTAAAGAAAAATTATTAAAATAAATACAATAAATAAATAAATATAAATAAAAATAAATACAAAATTGTAGGAAATATAGTATGCCCGCCTCTCTTTGTAAACATCTCATACAGCCAGCAAGAGTATTTCCCCAGGCCTTTGCCACCTCCCATGAATTATCTACAGAACGTAATATTTCCACTCGAATTCCTGTGGCCCATTCAAGCATAAACAAAATGCTGCCTAGACAGGCAGACACAGACCAGACTTGATTAGTTGTTGGACTGAAGGACAGTCAGTCTCTTACTGTTTCAATGTGTACACTTTTTGGAGGGTTTGAGGGTGGTCTTTGAGACATTTGCATTTTTAATTCACATTTTGCTGGGGGTTTTTGCATAATTCGATGTCAACGTGTGTCAACGTGGCAAGTTCGGTGCTGCTGTCTGTTTGTGGCTGCTTTTGCTGCCACAGGGTCTGCGTATCTGTATCCTATTCGTTTGCTGTCTCTGGCACAAAAGTTTCTAACCGAAACACGAAAATTGTCTTGTCAGTTGGCATTTGTCGCTGTCTGGATGGGGAGTCGCTGTGAATGGAATTAATATACAATTGCATGGCTGAAGGCGCATTTAAATAAAATAAACAGCAAACCGAAACTAAACAAGGACGAAAACTTCACTGTCACATTCATAAATATTCATAAAACAAAAGTAGCAGCAGCAGCAGCTGTAGCTGTAGTAGCATTTTCCATTTGATTGCCTCCAAAGTCAAAGTCCCCGAAAACGGAGTCAAGTTTTTTATTTTATTTTGTTGTACAGCTCGCGGCGGGCCCTTTTGAAACTGGCAGTCAATTTTTGGAGGGCTCTCCTCTCTCCCAGCAGATAAAACTCATTAAAGTGGAACTTTCTTTCGAGTGATAAGAGATAATAAACAAAAGAGAAATGACAACCAAAGTTGGTTTACAAGTCAGTTCCGTTGCCATTTGCCCATTCGAACCGAACCATTTCCCAGTTTCCATTTCCCCGTTTCCATTGTTGTTAATGAAGGTGATCTCTATCAAAGTTTTTCCCGCACTGCGAAGAGCTTTGCTGATGAGGTGTCCTTCGGTTTCAGTCCACTTCAATGTGCGGGTGGGGAGGGGGCATGCCAGCATGCCACAGCTGTGTGTTGCGAGTTGCGAGAAGCAACAACTAAATTAAAATTTACAGCACTTAAAATGGAAACGTGCCTGTTTTATTAAATCAATTTTTACGGCCAGAGGGGGCGCAGAGGCGGAAAATGGAAAATCTTGGTTGTAAAAACTGAATTTTCTCTGGGCCAAGTTGCTGCTGCTGTTGCTGCTGCTGCTGCTGATTGTAGTTGTTGTTTTTCTGAAATAAATTAGACATTTAATGATGACCGCAGGCTGTTTGCTGATTGCTCTCTCTCTGTCTCTCGTCTTTTCTCTCTGCCGCATTCGAAAATGGAAAAGTTGCGCATTTTTATCCGAGATTTATTTAATTTAATTGAAGTTTTATTGCTGTAGCAGCCAGCCAGCAGCCATCGTTGTGGAAGAGATAGTTGATTACTCCCCTGGACATTGCCTTAAAGGAAAGCTTTAAGAGGGATTTTCGCTCATTGGGTTGAAAGATTTTCCACACAGTTTTCTGCTTGTTTTCTGCACTTTTTATTTTTATTTTTCTGGTCTAATTGAATTAGACAAACATAAAATGCTGAATGCAGTGGCCGAGCCAAGGCGATTACTTTCACTTGAGCGCCTTTAAGGCTTTCGACACTCTCAGAGACAGTGACAGCGACAGCAAGGCAGAGAGGAAAGAGAAGAAAGAGCGAGAAGGGCAAGAGAGAAGAGCAAACAAAAGTAGGGAGCTGCTTTTGGTCAACTGAGTGAATGGAAAAAGGACATCAGCACATCAGCAGTTTTAGCGATTTTTGCTAATGAAAATTACAAAACAAAAAACGAAGCGAAGCGAACTGCGTCCCTAATGCACTCCAGTAAATGCAGCAAAATGGCCAAAGAAAGTCAGAGCAGCAAAACCAGAGAAAACCAGAGAAAAGTCGAGAAAATTAAAGTAAAAAGAGTGCAGCAAAAAAAACATGAGGAATGAGGGAGAACTGTCTGTGTATGAATTTCAATTTGCAAAACGCCTTCACTGCTTGCTGCACATGCCTAAGAGTGCTGCTGCCTAAGCCCAAGGACAACAGCCCCAGCCACACACGCAGTCAAACACATGTACACTTTAACACACACACATACAGACTCTCTCTGATGTCTGTGTCAACAAATTGCAGCCAGTCAACAACCTTTTTGCCAAGTTTAAGGTAATAAGTTGCGCACAAAACACACACACACACACAGCCAAGAAAACGGGGCAACAAAAAAAGAAAAGGACACATTGTCTACACTTTGAAAAGAAAACGGAAGAAAATTAAGAAAAGAAAAGCTGGCTGCAAAGTAGAAGAAAACTGCATTTCAGCGAGAACAAATTAAACCCAAAGGAAGTGTAAGAATGAAGTGGAAAACTACGCTTGAAACTTGTTTAAATTATTCGATTAAATGAGAAAAATTGTAAAACATTTCCCTATCCCATAGTAGCTTAGCAGCAAAGAACAGAGAGAGTAGGGAAAAGAGAGTGAAAGAGCGAGTGCCAGGGCACTGTTTCAAATCTCAGAAATATTGAAGTTTCGCAGGCACACTTCTCCCGCTCAGATCATATATTAATATTCGCGAGGCTATCAATTTCTCTCAGTGCCTCAGTGGATCCTTGCAAAATAGTCAGCCTGCTCTCCGGCACACTCGTGCACTCCAAGCAGTTAGGTGTCCTGTGGACTATCACTGTCAGCCACCTTATCCAGATCCCCTGGAGTAGGTATCCTAGCGGCCAAGATGCATATGCATAAGTTACGCTACACGACTAAGCAAAGTTCAAGACCCCGGGTTAGTAGTAGCAGAAAAAGAAGAGCACACACACACACACACACAGACACATCTTTAATGTTTCTGGGGCGTTCTTTAATTATGTTTGCCTGATGGACTCTGACTGGCTGCGGGAAAATGTCTGACTGCAAATCATATTAAAAGTTTTCTTCTTTTTTTTTGTTTCATATTATGTGCCCAGAGACAAAGGCGCAATGGAATGGGAGTGAAAGCTGGCAAAGAATTAAGAAACTTTGTGCGCCGCAAAATGAACTGTGGAGAGTGTGACCGACCGCTCATGCTTCCCTCCCTTTCGCTCTCTGCTTGACTTGAGTCGAGACCCAGACGACGACGACGACGACGACTGGAGTCTGGCATTAGCAGTGGGCCGCAGGATGAGTCGAACGGGAAACACCATCTAATTATTATGCTATATGCGTGCGGGGTCCCAAAACAAATGCACAGACGGGACTAGAAAAGGACAAAAAGAATACAAAGTGGGCAGAAGGACAGCGAGAGAGAGAGTGAGCAAGAGATGGACATAACAATAAGTCGAGAAAAGGAACCCCAGGAACCCAACTGGGAAACATGAACATGGACTTGGTCTTGGTCTTCGAGTCCTGAAGGTTCTTTTTGGCCATTGTTGTGGCTCTGTATCTGCCGTCTCTCTTGGTATTCCCTTGCCCCGCATTTTCGATTTCAATACAAATACAGAAATGGCCCCGAAGAAAGCTAGAAAATTGGCAAATGGCAGCCGCAAAAATTGGGGTGGGAAAAAGACACAGGGAGAAGGGAGAAAACTTTTCCTTTCAGGCCAGCACTTAAAAGCCACAAGAAGAGAAACGGGAAAGGTTCCGCAGAATGCAATTAAGTCTCACAGTCAGGGGAAAATCTCAGTTGGCCAAAAACTCTCTCACCCGCAACAATTTCATGCGTTGGCCAAGTCTCGGAGTCTCAATAAAAATTGCCAAGAGGACTTGAGTTAATACACCACACACACACACACACACACACACACACACACAGGAAGTCACCGAGAGAGCGAGCGAGCCAGTGAACAAAAGGGCAAGACAGAGAGGGAGAGGAGTGGCATAGAGTTATATCCCTCTAACTGCATTCTGCAGCATTCAAAAGGTATTAAAAAAAAAAGAAGAAAAATAATATGTGGAAAAACCCCCCAGCGAGCGAAAAGAATGAGTAAAAAAATTATTATTTCACATTTAGCACGTAACGCACATAAATCCTTTTAAATAAACGTTTGGCACGTTTTTTGTAATATTTTTTCTTCCTCTTTGTGCAGCGATGCTGTCCACGTCCACGTCCTGGTTCTGGTCCTGGTAGTCGTCCAGGTAGCTGCAGGTAGACACTTAAGCCTTATCCTTTTGCAGCAACTCAAACTGAGCTGCGTGCTTTTTTAATTTCTTTCCTCTACTTTCAGCATGAAGGGCAACAAAAAAAAACACACACAAAAATTAAAAATAAAGTAAAGGCAAGTGCAAACGAGAAACGAAGCATTGGATACCCTAAGGGAAGTATGGGAGAAAGAACAGAATATCTTTTGGATTTAAATCCCTTCTGGAACTATCCATAATTTCTCTTGAATTTATCGCAACTATTTCTGCCTGAAACTGCTGAAAGTTCAAGAAATAGTGCGAGAAAATATCAAGCAACGCATCTAACTATTATAGCCTTCCACACTGTGCCATCTACAGATGATACCCATAATGGCAGGGTACCAAATTACTTAAAACAGCGGCAGCTTGTAGCAGGAGCCGTTGCAGCAGCCAGTAGTAGTGGCAAGGACAACGAGCAGGGATTATGGCATCATTCACCATGGCGCATGCAAATGGGCACTGAAATTAATCACGCTGAGCGCCAAGCAGTTGACAGGAAGTAAAGGACAAGCGCACAGGAAGGAGAGAGTGTGGCCATCTGTAAGTTACTTTTTAATTGATCGGATTCGCGGGTCTTGGCTGCGACTTTTTCTCAAGATCCTCCTCCAAAGCAGCTCCAGCACCTGCAACCTGCGACTTCCTCCGCCTGTTTTCGGGCCACTAATTGCAGACACTTTGCAGACTTGGCAAGGGGGCAGGCGGCGGTGGGCCGCATTCATCATTCAACTTAACCAAAAATGCAAACCAAAGTAAAAATATATATATGTATAAGTATGTATGTCTAGGAGGGAGTATTCATAATCAAGCAAAAGGAAATGCAAATGATATGCAAGACACTTGCAAAAGTTATCTTCTGCATTGCAGATGGAACGAACATCCGTTTCGGCGGTGGCGGCGAGTCCTTGGACCAAGGCTCACCACTAACGACTGACACGTGAGAAGTTTTTAACACGTACACGGCACAAAAATTTACGAGTCTTGCTTCGCTTTTCTTTGTGATTTATTTTCTTTCTACTGTGTTTCTGCCGCTGCTCGTCTGAGCAAGAAGTATGAATTTTCCTTTAAGCTTTAATTTTTATCACTCCCTCTGCCTTTGCCACACTCTCTCTCTGTCTCCGACTGAAGGTGCCACAACGTGGCACGCGATAAGGCCGCAGCACACTTGAAACCGGCAACCGCAAAATGTTGGTGGGGTGGGTTGGGGCGCAGAAAGAAAATAAAACTGAAGAACGAAAGGAAATGCAAAAAATGACACGGAATCGTTAAGCGACTTCGACTTGAACTCTGCCTCCATAGGAGCTGCCTGACACTTGCAACACAGTACCCCCACCCACCTCTCCTCCCACTGCCTTTTTCCGTGGACTAACAAGCGTGCCCAGGCAACGGAAATACTTGGGTCCTGGCAAAGTAAGCCCTGCCAGCCGGAGTCCTGCCCTGCCAAGTGTTGGCGGCGATAAGCAAAACCACGCCACGCCTCAAGCCCTCGAGCAGCGACTGTACTTGAAACGATATGCAAATGTTGCATGTGGCAACCCTTTTTTGCTGCAAAGTGTCCCTCCCAAAAAAAAAAAAAAAAGAATGCAGAAATCTGTATCGATAGATTGTTTAGAGGGCAATCGATGACAGCGATATGACAGGGCCCACAAAGGGCTGCATTCTCATGCCCTGCCGGATTATGGAGAGAGATATATACACATATATGGGATATGGAAACGTTTTATGGGGATGGAAAATGTTCAATTCTGCGGGTAATTTGTATATTTTTTTTTTGTTTTTTCGGGGGTGTTCGATTTCTGCCTTGTCACTCGCTCAGCATCCGCAAAATATTCCCACGGGACACAAAGGCAACACTGGCCATGCGTGTGTGTCAGGCTCTCCCTCCCTCTCTCTCCTCTGCTACTCCATCTCTTTCCTGCTGGTTTTTCTGCGGTTGAATTTAAATTGTCTGCCCCACAGTGACAGACAGTGAGAGACAGTCGGAGGGGGATTGTACCCCCATGTAGGTGCAACCATAAAAAAAGGGATTCCCAGCGTCATCCAAAAAATTGTCATATGAAAAATGCATAATAAATGAGCTTGATTGGCGCACCAAGTGGGGGCGGCAGTAGATGGGCGTGTCCGTGGTTGTGTGTACCCGAATACGCCTTAAAGCGTTCTATATTTTTCGAGGATATTTCTCCGCCCGCAACAATCGCTGATTGATTTTTGTCCCCACCACTTTTATGATATATTTTGTTCGTTGCTATCGTGAAGCCGGAAAGCCATCAAGTGGGCGTGGCTCAGGCACGAAATTGAGTAGTTTCTCGGAGAAAGAAAAACCGAACAACATTTTTGGCCGTATGGAAAAAAAGCAGAAAAATTGGTATTATTATTGGGAAAACAAACGATCGAAATGCAGTTTCGAAACGAACGAAATGATCAGAAAGGACAATCAAAAAGATTTCTGCTGGGTCCACATTTCACATAGACAGAGAGCGATAGAGTGAGAGAGTGGAGTTTGGAGTTTGGAGCTTATGCAAATCTGTTGCAGGTAAACACATGGAAATGTTTGTTAAGCACCGGAAACATTTCCACAGCTTATTAAATATTTAATGCGTTTCTAATTGTGCGGGAGGTACGCACACACACACACACACACAAGCACGTATGTCCTGTGGTCACAAAATATATATAATAAATGTATCAGGCATTTTATAGGCATGTGTGCAACGGCCAAAAAATTATGCACAACATTTATCGCAATAGTTGGAAAACGATGGAGAGGCAAATGATTTATTGTTTAACCAAATATTTAAATGCAATCTCTTTCCCACTTTCGCCATCTCTGCATCTCTCTCTCTCTCCCCCCCGCTGTCTAAATGAACCGCTCTCTTTCTCTAAATTATGCTAAGTGCTTTAGCAGCATTTTGGCAAACCAAAACAAGGCACACAGCAACCGAAAATAAACACACACAAAAAAATAAAAATAAAAACAACTAATGCTAATGCATTAAATTGCATTTAAAACTAATTAAAATTGTAGACAAGCACTTACGCTAACATTATTCATTATTATTGTTATACGAACTGTACGGCGTTGCTGTTGTTGTTTGTTTGTTTGCCTGTTGTTGTTTTTTGTGTGTGTGTGTGCTGCTAAAAAGTGTGGGCTAATGAGCTTACCTGCAATTAGAAGAACAAATATATGCAAAAATTTAATCAGTTTGTTAAGTTGATTCATTCGAAAAGGGGCAAAAGCTATTTGCAGTTCATTAGAGACAAAGGTGGAGGGGCGACAAAAAACCACCACAGAGGGTCGCTGATTCTTTTAGGCACCAATTATTGGCATTCATAATGCATTCATTTATTCATTTAACTCGTACATTTTATCACAAAAAGCGTCTTGATTATCGGGTAAAATAGTTGAAAGCTTCAGTGGCGTAGATTCGAGCACACAAAATCCTCCACTGCCTTTTTGTACCTTTTGAATCTCTTCGGTATTCATTCGCTGCGTATATTTATTACACACTCAGTCCCCTGGTCACTCAATCATTCATGGAACTCTCTTACAGTTTTTCCCACCTGCCTCAGGTAATTTGTTGCCCAACAAGGAAACAAAGGACACCCAGGTAGTGGTGGTAGAGACAAACAATTGGTTGTTGGTTGTTGTTGTTGCATCTTTTGCCCGATTGAACCCTTCTGTTGTCTCTGTCTGCTGCAAAGGGCAGCAAAATTGAAATGCCATCAAATGAAAATTCCCGTACGTGTCCCAAACAAACGCAATCCCCTAAAACCCATTGGGGAGCCATCAGTCTTCTTCCCCTTACTCACATGCGACGAGTCCATGAACAAAAAAAAAAAGAACAGACTCCTCCGAGTCTGCTAAAAATGTGAAAACTGGAAAAGTGTGCGGCGAACAAAACTCTATGCCATCAACTGTTCTCCCACTCCTGCACCATTTAACGCCTGCCCCGCCAATTACAATGACAATGAATAATTATTCAAGACCAAAGACCAAATCACGGGACAGGAATTTTAATGACACCGCCACGAGATGCAGCAGCTGTCGCTTCACTTCAGTTTTGTCAGCCAGCTAAAAATGGCTTGTGGAAAATTTTAATGAAGATCATCTTTCATTTTTGCCCTCCTTTGTTGTGCAAATTTTCCATTTTCCATTTTCCGTGAACTGCAATTGGAATTGGGAATAAATTCTAAATGCAAATGCATTTACCATTAACAAAAGGCATTAATTACTTTTAGTCCTTGCCCAAGGGACAGGCAGCCAGCAAGCAGCAGCAGCCAGTAAGCAGCAGCAGCAATTGAATGACAAAATGGTTCTACTATTCGAGGATTGCTTACCGCTTCGCTGTGCCATTTAATTGCCAACGATTTTTCGGCACATATGCGAAAATTAGTGTGACAATTGTTCGGGACTGCGTTAATGATAATGATGATTATGGCCGTGGCAGTGGCCGTGGCCAAAGCCACGATATTGCATTACAGCACGTTTCAGGCATATGTATGACCCGCCCAATCAGTAATCCCAGATCCCAATTCCGTTGACAATTTTCGCCATTAGGTGGGCGACGACAGCCAGCAGCAGTCAGCAGCCAGCAGCCAGCAGCTAGCAGCCGATGGCCAGCCACTCCAAATGGCACATCGACATTATATCAATTACTCAACAGGACAGAACGAATGGCTCTCAACACTCCACCATTGGCAGCACCACACACCACCCCTACCTCCCCCCCACACACAACCACCACCAGGCACCACTAGTACGAGGAGCACCCACCACTGTGTGTGTGTGTGAGTGTGTGTCTTTGTGTTCGATCTGTGTTCGATGATGCACTGAAATTGAGCATTGCAATTGATGAAATAATTTGCTGCACTGACATTTTTGGTTGCCATTGATACCCAAAACCGACACCGATGGGCAGAGCAGGAGAGTGCGCCACGCCACGCCCCCCCGTACACCCATACCCATCCACCCTTATGTAACACAGCTGCCGCTGTTGCCGGTGCTTCTGCTGTTGCATCAATGATTTGATTTGATTCCCTTAGATAATTGCTCAAACTGAAACATGTGCGAGAATTTTAGGCTATTTGTTAGTCCCAAGGGTGATATTTGATGCGAGGATGAGTAGAATGGCCAACCACTAAGAATTAATCAGAGCGGAATATCAAATTGAGCGACGTACACAATTCCATTCGAATGTAACCCCAGGAGGGGATTGGAACCAAGTGTTGAAATGAAGAAACCATTTCTCGACTTTATTGGATTGTTGATTGATGGACTGAGCATTGCTGAGGGGTCTGATGAGATTCAAATATAAAGATTCAGCATAGATATTTACATGATTTCCCCACACTCATATCTACTGGATGGATGAGAAACGCAGTGCAATCTATTCATTATTATAGCTAGAATAAACAGAAGAGTTTGGCTCTTTGAACACGAGTATGACTACGAAGATCAAGTTTCAAAGCATAGAAGCTTGACTACTGGTTTCTTTACATATTTTTTTATTTATTTTTTTTTTGCCTTTGGTCGCTGTCTTCAAATTTTAGTAAAATTTTTGATAAAAATGTTCAAAAATAGTTTCCGAACATCATTATTCAGCCTCTTGCTCAAAGCATTTGTGTTGTGAAGATTTGCAGCGCCTTTGACATTTTACATTATTTTTACAAAAGATATATTATATATAAAAAGTGTTTTGTGTTATTTCTGTGCGGCATTTTTGTGTGTGTTTTAAGTGTTCTTTGCCGCTTTTTGGGGGCTGTCCAATGTGTTTTGTAAGTGTAAACATGTTCAACAGTGTAAATCGTCTCTCGCCTGTCACTAATTCTAATGAGTAAAAAATATGTTTTCTTGTATTTACAGATAGAGATTATTCTAGTATAATAGTGTATTATTTTTTTACGATTTTCTAGTTTTTGTTTGTTTTTTTTTTTACTTTTTACGAGATTTTTAAATTTTTGTGCTTTTACGTTTTTTTTAAATTTTTTTTATACTTTTTATTTTTTTTTTACTTTTTAATTTTTTTTTACTTATGATTTTTTAACTTTTTTTTTTTTGATTTTGAATTTGTTTATTGGCCTTTTATGAAGTGGTTTTTTTGCTACGGATTCTTGGCTACTTTTTTTGTTTTTTTTTTTTTTTTTTTGTTGGAATTTCCCAATTAATAATCCGGCAAACAAGTTTTTGTGACCGACGGATGATTATATCTGTCATTTTCTTTTTCGAACCGGGGTGTCAAAATTAAAATAGAAAGCTGGGAAATTCCCTATGGAATGCAACGTTGAATTTAAAATTTTTTTAGTTAAAATGCCCTGGGCAAGCAGTCCGAAATAAAAAGGAAATGAAATTAACTTTACAACATACAAATTTTTTTCCACTCCCGAACGGACTTGGTCTAGTGATTTTTTAGATTGTTTTTCAATAGATATCAAAGCTAAGGTTCAGACCTATCTGTCGGGGGGGCTAGTCCCACTTGTGGTTGTTCGATAGTTACTGTTTTGGTGGAGCTGCTTTCTAGCGGCAGTGGCAGGGGCAATTTCTCATTGATGTCGCCCCAAACGGCGGTGGTGCACTTGTCCACCATCTTGGGCAGAGGCGGCGAGACCGCCGACTCACTGTTCGATTCAGAGGAGGGTGGTTTGTACTCCGCGTCCAGTGGCTGGGGCCGCATCGCGATGGTTGGCCCCTCATAGTCCTCGAATATAGACCTGAGATTCCGTGTCGACTCCAGCCGTCTGAAGCTGCACAAAAAGATGGCGCGAACGCGCTCAAACGTCTCCGGATCGTAGACGGAGCGAGCAGTGTTGGTCTGATCGAAGGGCTCCTCGATGCACAGCTCGATCCACTGGTGGATGTCGTTCTTGGGTGCCGTGGCGGCGCGACACAGCTCAATGGGCAGCAGACCACCCACGCGTATGGAAATGGCATATTTGCCGAACTCAAAGATGCTGTAGTAATGCAGAAAGCTGAGCATCAGCTCGCCCAGCGTCTGTGTATTCTGCGACTCGTACGGCGGCATCACCTCGTTCATGTCCACGTAGCCACTGCTCGCGGCATCCAGCAGCTCAAACTTTTTGGGATACATCTTATGGAGGCAGGGCAGCACCGGCGGACTGACGCCCGACTGCAGAAAGTGGATGACCATCAGCATGAGCGAATAGCTCGAGATGGTCATGTTCTTGGCATTATTAATGTTATGATGCTGGGCCCACTGCTTCACGGCCAGGGCCATTGGTCGCACACGCCATTCCAGCTGCGAGTAGCAGTACAGCAGATGCGTGTTGCGTATGCCCACAGAATTGTTGAAGTTAATATCGATCTCCACTTTGTGCTGGCTGTCGGTGAAGCGGAGTATCGGCACTCGGGCCTCAATCAAATTGAAGTCCTGAAACCGATTGGTGCCGCTCAACAGGTTGCGCATCATTTGCAGCTGATAAACAGCCTCGGAGCGCGGATCAAGGCTCGGATTTGTGTAGCCCACCATGCACATGTCCATGTCCGAGCATTTGGAGCCAAAGTTTGAGATGGACGAACCCACCAAATACAGCCCATATCGGGGGTATTGACTCTGCACAGGAGATAAAGACACAGCTTAGACTTTGGAGTTGCCTATCTACCATGTCAACTTACCATGGCCAGATTGTAGATGAAGCGCCACAGGCGCATCTTCGTTTTGTAGATGCTGCTCGTCTGCTGCGCTTCGAGGAACTTGTTCCATATGGCCACCGACAGGGACTCCCAGCGGGTGCGACTGGGCACAGTGCGCGGCGGCCGCTTCATTTCCACGTGCTTGCAGCGCAGCATGAAGCGATCCGCTGGCGTATAGCCGTAGAACTCACGCCAGTAGCGACACTTTAGGTGCAAGGGCAGCATCTCCTCTGGCGTTGCATTCTGACAGTGGGAGGGGGGGCATGATATTTGAGACGGGATAGTCCCGCAAGGATATACAGACAGTAGACATACCACATAGAACGCAGACAGTGTGCTCTGGCTGGAGCAGCCTTCCGGGCTCACGGATCCCGCCTCCTCATCCGCCTTCGCATTTTCTCCGTGCTTCGCCTGCACCTCCAGATCCATCTTGAATTCCGCATGCTCTGCTATCGAGCCGAGCATGGGGAATCGGAATCCATTGGACTGGCTTACGCTCGGCGAGACACCGCCGCTCTCCAAGGCATTCAAGTGGCTCATATCGCCGTAGGGCACCAGATTGGCGCCCCCGAAATCGGGCAGCTCAGTGCCCGTGGCCTTGGCCACACACTCCATGGTGATGTTACGCACAAAGGACTCTATGGAGGCGTCACTCAACTCACCCTCGGACTCGTCGCTCGCGACGCTGGGTGCCCAGCTGGCAAACGACTGGCCATCATCGTCCTCCAGGGAGCTGTGCTGCCCACCATCGCGCTCACGCTCGTGTTCCTGCTCGGAGATGTCCTGCCTGCGATCGGTCGAGGAGTAGTCCGACCGAAGTGTCGTCCAGAGCGCCTCCAGTTCGGCGTCGAGCTGCGATTGTGGCACCGGACTGCTGGCAGTCAAAGGCCGCTGCATGCCAGCTCCAGATGGGGTTTCGGGTATGCTGCCCTGGCTCTGGCCATAGTTGAGGTAGCCAAATTCATCCATATTGCGGGCATGATAGTAGCGCGATTGCTGGCTCCGATGCTGCATTGGTTTGTTGTACTCCATGGGATGCGGGTTGCTGTTGCTGTTGTACTTGTTGTTGCGGCGCATCGATTGACTCGCATTGAATTGCTGCTGCTGCTGCTGCTGCTGTTGCTGTTGCGTCTGCTGCTGTTTCTGCTGCTGTTGATTCTGCAACTGTTGCTGCTGCTGCTGCTGCTGTTGATTGTTCTTGCCACCTGCTTCTGCATCTGCCTGGGCATAGTGCATCTGACTGCGATATGAACGCTTCGGGTGCTTCGTTATGGAAGTCAAAGAGGTGCTGTCCTCCAGGTTGGACTTTGAGGAGGAGCTCGACAACGAATCGGACGAGTGGGAGATGCGTTTCTTACCCAAATTATATTTCTTGGCCTTGGTTCCCCAGCGAGACAACTGAGAGCCACGCGGATACTGTTCCTGCAACTGCAACTGTTGCTGCAACTGCTGCTGCTGCTGTTGCTGCTGCTGCTGCTCCTCCCCGTTCGGCGGATACAAGTTCCGCTGGTTGTATGGCTGCTTGTACCGGGGCCCGCCCGATCCTGCAGCACTGTTGTAGAATGTCTTTGACTCGCCGTGGAATGCCTGATGATGGTAGCCCGTGTTGGGCGTCTGTACACGTCCCGATCCGACGTATCGCTGCTGTCCAGCGCGGCCGAACCGCAAGGGCAGTCCATTGCCATTGCCATTATCGAAAGGCGGTGCTGGTCCTGGTCCACCTGGGGCTGCTGCTTCCATCTGCTGATTCTCAGTGGCTCCCAACGGCTGTTGCTGTTGCTGCAGGGCTGGCTGGGAGTTGTTCACCTGCGCTGGCCTCTGCTGTTGCTGCTGCTGCTGCTGCTGTTGCTGTTGCTGCTGCTGTTGAGCATTTCCCGTGTTCGTGGCAGAGGCGGAGCTGTGATTGTGACGATTGCTGTTGCTGCGGTTGCTGCCCCCCGGCGACTGATTCATGTAGTTCGGATAATACAACCGCTGACCGCCGCCGTAGTTCTGCTCAAAGCCCATGGGCAGCATCGGCACCCCATACTGTTGCGCATAGCCCTGATTGAAGGGATAGTTGCGATCGAATTGCCACACGGCATTCTCCGTGTGCCACAGTCGCCGCTGCTGCGGTGCACTGTGCACGTATCCCGGATACATAAACTGTCCTGGGGGGGCCGCTGCTGCTGCCACAGCTGCGGGTATGCCCCCGCTGCTGTAACGACTGCCGGACGACACGTGGCCCTGACCCGGTGGCGACGTGGACAGCAGCGGTGCACCTTGATGCGACGACAGTGGCGCCAGCGGTGGCGGTGTGGTGCGCATACTGCGGGGCGTTATCGATGCCGGCGTGGGTATGTCCAGCACGACGCCAGCCATATTCGTGCCAATGTTGTAGAGGAACTCCATCGTGTACTTGTAGCCGCCGGGTGGACGTGGAAAGATTTTCGGCTTCAGTTGCTTGAAGCTGCGGCTTGGAGTCAGCTGCACTTCTTTTTGGGGCGCCACACCCTCGCCAGCCTTGACAGGAGGAGGCAGAGGAGCGGCAGCAGCAGCAGCAGGAGCAGCCAGCGCTGTCTGCTGTTTCGGCAAGGAAGCCTCCTTAGATGCTGCACCACTGACTGCAGCTGCTGGCCTTGCTCCACTTGCTCGCACTTGCTCCACGGCCAAGCCCTGTGCTGCTTCCGTTTGGGATCCCTCTCCTGCGTCTCCCATGGCGGCCCCAGATCTCATGCCATCGTCTTCCTTTTCGGCACCACTTGCCACCATAGATCCTTCTCCCTGGGCGCCCAAGGCAGTGGCTCCAGTGGCTGCCACGGACTTGGCTGGTGGATTGGTCGGCACCATTGCAGTTGTGGCAGCTGCAGCCACAGTGGCGGTCGTTGGACACTTGGCGGCCATGACAGTGGACATAATTACGGATATTCACGGCCCTAAACTGTTTGCCTCACACACTTCAACAAAAGGCTAGCCAAAGAAATACTGACACGAAATGGGAAAACCAAATGCCAATGTTGGTATCACCCACTGGGATCGGAGAAAATTGTTGTGTTGGATGTGAACTGTGAAATGTGCCTTAGATTGACGTTTCCAAAATTTTCATTTTTTTTTGTTCAGTTGCCTGAAAGAAGAAAAAATTACAAGCTTTTCTTGCCAGTTTTTGTTGCACTCAGTACTTTGTTTTTGTGCGGCACTCACGCTGTGATTGTCCGCTCTTCGATGTTGAGTTCTTTGTAGGTTTTTTGCCACAATTTGCACATGAATTTCCACACCAATTTGCACCAGGCTGAGAAGAAGACTTACACATCCACACACTGACACACACACACACACATATGCACTGGTGCACGTCACGCAATGTCAAAATGTTGACCAGTCATGGATCAGTGTTGGTAAACGCCACAGCACATTTCACAGACCATTTTTCGTGTGATGAAAGCTCCGATAAAATCTTTGCCAACACTAGTTCGTGCATTTTCATTGCATTAAACGAGGAAATTTCACGGAAAAGCCGGAATTAAATTATATACCATAGGTAAATAAAACCAAAATAAATTTAAATGCAAGGGAAGTGAAATGGAGTGGGAACGAACATTTTCTGAAGCTTTTAAATATATTTTTTGTCTTGCGAATTTCCTTGCGAATGATTAGACCTCTCCATTGGCCTGTCTTTCTGTTCATATACGTATTTTTTCCATTTATTCTGATAAATTTAGCAAACACTTCCAACACTTTCCCTCTCTCGCTCTCTTTGACACTTTGCACACACACCTGTCAGTGTTCGGCAACGTCACACATCATCGATAGCAGTTGGCTGAGTATTCGTTGCGATAAAAGAGTTTCCAACACAACAAACAGAAGAGTAAAGAAACTTATTCCCGTTTTTTTTTATCCATTCAAAATGCATTTTCTTGCCACCTCTTTGTGGCTGCAGCAGCTGCCACTTGAGCCAAATTCTTTTGACGCATTGAGGCGGCAAACAAAAGGAGCCACAAAAGCGAGTGAAGCTTTAGCTTGACACAATTTCTAGTCTGCGGCATCCACTCAACATACATAGTTACATTCTGCCCCCGCTCCACTCTTATGTGGCATTCTTTTTTGTCTTTTTGTCTGCCAATTACATTTACAATTTGATTTGCTTATGTAAATTATTATGAAAATTGCCCCCCCACAGAAGAGTAACCACAAAAGGCAGTCTAAGGATACAACAGATTTTCGATTCGATTGCAGCCCAAAAAAGGAAGCAAAATAATAAGAGGGAAATTTTTGAAACAAATCAAATTTATTGCCCCAGACGCAGTGGCGCCGCGGCCAATGGCAATTTTCAGAGATGCGGCCAGATGCGGTTGAGCATATGAAATGAGCAGCAGGCAGGCAGCAGGAGCACCCTCTTGTCGGGGGGGAGGGTTGAATTGTGGCCAGTAGACTACGTGCATATTTAGATTCAGATACGGGTCTGCACACAGACACACACATTTCTAATTAGATTTATAATGCAATAATAATGGTGCCTGCGTTTTAAATTTACAATTTTTGGCTTTGCTTGAATTTATGGCCACCCAAAGGGCACACCACACCACACACACCGTATGGGTAGATATTTTGGGCGAGAGATAAACACTTTTACCAAATCTACGTGGAAAATCAGTGAGTCATGGCCCGCAATCCTCTCAGCCCGGCCATTTCTTTCTCTTTAATGCGCTGTGTGTGTGACGCGTGTTTCAGATTTTCGATTTGGCACAGAGGATGGAACATTTTCTTTTTCCAAACTAAAAATTAGCCTGCAACAAAAAAAAAAGGGAACGAAGGCAGAAAAGTTTCATATTACATGCAAGCAATTTGGCAAATAAACTGTCAGCAGCTTTGAGGCGGCGGAGGAGGAGGAGGAGTAGCATAGAAAGGCATCGATTGGGCCCCTGAATAATTCACAGAAAAAGGCACAGGCACGGACCACTGAGAAAATGATGCCATGGCCCAGGCCCAGGCCCAGTGTGTCCATGGACCGTGTCCCCAGGGCAATACGCAGTACAAATACAAGGACAGTGGCAATGCAGGGGAGGTGGAACAGTGCAGAGGATAAGGCCTGAACCTCAGCAGGGTTGGTTAGGCCTCTCCTATTACCAACCCACAGAAAAAAAAAATACATACATCTATTTTTCAGATTTTCTAGTTTGTGCGGGGTGGAAATCCACGCAGATGAAAACTCTCTCTCTGTCTCTCTCGCTCTCTCTCTCTCTTGATGCGTGACAGGTAATTGGATTAAAGTAATTTTTGGCTTTTTATTGACAGGCAGGCAGCGAAATCCGTAAGAGTGTGACCAATTTTCTCCGATATTCTTTCGTATTTTTTTTTTTTCGTGGAATGTGGTTAATAATTTCATTAGTCGCAACGGGAAACGGGCAACCAAATGCCGCAATGCAACACTGACTGCCACGGTTTCATATACACACATACATACATGCATATGCGTGTGTGAGTGTGTGTCCGTGTTGCTGGCTGTGTGTGTGTGTGTGTGTGTGAAAAGTAAATAATTAATAATTCATGCAACACGATTGACAGTGCGCCCCAGTTGAACTCTTTGGCCAGCCCTGCCGTATGCCTGCCCCCTGCCTACAGTCGGGATTCCTTGCTGTTCCTTTTGCCTCCTTTTTATTTGTGGCACGCTCATAAATTTACAATTACACATGCCACACAGAGAGCCGAAGACAGGGAGTGAGAGAGAGAGGAATTGGCACACAGGCAGCAGAGTCTCCTTTTTCACGTTTTTACGTTTTTTTCTTTTTTGTTGTTTTTAATTTAATAAATTAATAAAACGGCAAACGTGACAACACTGGCAACACTGCCATCAAAGTGGCAAAGTGTTGCCATTTGCATTTTTAATGCACTTTTACCTCCTCCCCACACACACACCGAAAGAGTTCTGCGCGCAAAAATAATTATCAACTGAATCGGCGATGAGAGAGAATACCTGAGAGAGGGAGAGACAGAAAGAGATGCAGAGTTTTAATTGAATTTCTCAATGTGCGTGTCAACTCTGGCAGCTCTCTTTCTGACAATTCAATCAGAGGGAAAATGTCAAAAGCATTGCTATCATTTTTTTCGTTTTTTTCCCTTTAGAAATTCAATTTTCACTTTCAATTGTTGTTGCACCCAACCACTCTCCCCATGCCCCATGTACACTGTCGTATCAGGCAACTGTGGAAACTCTAGACAATTTATAAGTGCGGCAAAAATTGCACTTTTCCTTTTGGCACACTTTGGTCACACAATGCCAGGGCGGGGCGATTGCTTCCTCCTCACCTGCTGCAACTACAGTTAACCCCAATTATAGCCACAAAGACGTAGACGGAGACGGAGACGGAGACAGACAGACAACCAACCCAGCAGGGGTGGAGGGGGGGCGACAAAGTCAAGAGAGAGTTGGGCGGCGGCGCAAAAATGTAAGTAAGATGAAAATGTTGCCGCAGGCATTAAAATAATAAGGATAAGGAAACGGTTGTTAACCACGAAACTGTTCAACAAAAAAGTATGAATGACTGAATGAATGCCATGCCGTACTCTGTACGGTACTCCCCTTGCCGCTGACTGCCACAGGAGTGTTGCCGGGGAGACTCTCTGCCTGGGAGTGAGTGCGGCGCCACGTTCGGACTTTGTTCATTATGCGTTTCCTGTTTGCATAAGACTAAAAAACAAAAAAAGAAACCCACGAAAGCAGGAGAACGAGAAGCAGCTCCTAGTCCCAGCCTGTTCCTGTTCCTGTTGCTGTTGCTGTTCCTAGTTGTAATTGTTCTACGGGCTACGTGCGTCCGCCCCTGGCCTGTTTCTGGCAGCCCAGCAATTTCTGCAGTCAAGTTGGCAGCCCTCCCATTGTGTTGAGCGTTAAATTTCGAAAGTTTGCCCAGTGCCCGCGGCTATTTGACAAAATGGGAAAAACGAAACGGCAGCAACAAAACAAAAAAAAAGAAAAGTGAAATGCAGGCCAGGAAATAGGAAAGAATTTTCATTTCATTTTCGTTTCTATTTATTTTGTTCACTTTTAATTATGCAGAACTCGGAGTAAACAGCGTGGAATAAGGTGGTTGGAATTATGAATATGTAGCTCAGGGAGCACTGCAAATAAAAGTACGGAATGTACTTTAAGCCGATATCTAAGACTGTTAATCAGCACTCAATTATGAACCAACTCTCCATGGAGCAAGCAATCAGGGCGGGGGCCCCTTTCGACACCACAAAAGCCAATCAAATGCCTACTGAAAACCTGCAAAAATTAAGTGACGAAATAAGGGAAAATATTCGCATAATTATAATTTCAATGGTCACAGTCTGTTACATTTTCCATATGAATGATTTTCGCACAATTACACAGGGCAGAGTCGCAGAGCAGCGGCACGGAGCAGAGACATACAGAAACAGGAGGACAGGAGGAGGACACACACAGGCACATGTCAGCACATGACGCGTTGACGATGACGGTGGGCCTCTCTAGTAGAAGGCACAAAGATCCAACTTCATTCACAATTAAGCTAAAAATACGAGAGACCCCCCCGCCGACGCCACCGCCACCACCAGCACTCGTTCCTGCTGTCTGCGTAGGTAGAAATTTATTGTCAAGTGCAGTCACAACATTCAAGATGTGTAACAGTCACAGTCACAACCGAAATAATTGAGCAGCAGGGAAGCCAACTGTCTGGCGTTGGGCTCTGCTCTCGTCTAGGTGGGACATAACAAAGGCCAAAAGAAACTCTGGGAAAGATGGTGGAATGGTAATGCGAAAAGGGGGAGGAGTCACGCTGTCGCTCACTCTGACAGGGGGTACGGGAAGAAAATCAACAACGCAATCTTAATGAAGGCAATAATTCAAACAAAATGCAAAATTCCCTTAACAAACTGTAGGAAGTCGTGGCTCCCCAGTCACTCACTCACTCACTCACTCACTCTGAGTGGCTTTGGCTCTGCTCTGCTCTCTCTTGCTGAATTCTTCTTTGGGTCTCTGAAAAATTGCCGCCTTGTGTCGACATACAGCCGCCTGCCCTGCTTCATTCCTTGTTGAAATTAAATTTTTACACAAATTCAAATAAAATCCAATGCGTGGCAGTCAGTCAACTCCCTCGATGGTTGTTCTCTTATTAATTAGTTTGTATATTTTTGGCACACACACACACACTCACACAAAACTGTTGAACATTTTTGGCCTGCTGCTGCCCCCCAGGGCACAGCCGTAGCATACATTAAGTGGCAACATTTGTCAATTTGTTGTTTTTCGGTTGTAATTTTTTGGTGGGGCCCCACTCCCCCCACCGCATCACTTTTGGGTCAAACTTTCCATAGTGGCTGGGTCCCGGTTCGGACCGTTTGCTGTTTTGGGTTGTTTTTGTGTAGTTAATGGCTGTACATTTGCCTAAATAATGAGGCACCGGTGTATTGCTTTGAATTCGATTTAGCTTGATTAAAAATATATTTCATTGTCGAGAGATGTTTGGCTGCTCTCTGCTTGCCCCCACAAACATCCGCAGTGGTAGTGGCAGAGGGCAGCGGCAGCTGAGAAGCTAATCAGCCAAATGTGGCACAGTTTTTGGGGGATAAGGTGAATTCATTAGCCTTACCTCCGTCGCACCGGAATTACAAATGAGTGGAGGCCACAGCTGTCACTGAGTAATGTATCCCTGGCTGGGAGGCCATCATTAAAGAGGCCATGAATCAATAAAATCCAATAATTATATCAATAACTGAGCACTTATTTTGTGTGAAAGCAGCTCAGCCACACTGGGCAAGAGCTGGCACGAGAGACCGTTGCCTTCCACAACCAAATGAATTCTTAAACAATTCAGGATATTCTTCTTTCCGTATTTGCTACAAAGTTGAGATTTGCATGCATAAAGTAAAAACATTCCTTAAGCATTTCTTCAGCATTTTTCTTACATTTTATTGATTTCTTGCAGACATAGCTGTTGTACCTACTGCATATGTATGTCCATATATAAGTTCCCTTAGTTGATTTCTCTCTCGATTGTCTAAAGCAGAGGATTACACATTTTTCGCAGCAGCTTAGGAAATAGTTTTCGCAAACAGCACTCTCGCTCCCTCCAGAAGTTATTCTGAGGCACATAAACCAGCTAAAGCTGAGGAGTACAAAAGGCATTGAGAGTGAGTTTTTGCCATTAAACCACTCATAACCCAGATACTCCAAATGGAAGGCAGGCGGGCAGCCAGGCTGGCAAAGGAGGTGGAGCATGGAATCTAGGGAAAAACAATAAGTACAGACACGACTCGGCAGAGCAGGGGTAAAGAAAGAGGCAGCTTGTTGGCCGGTACTTATGCCAAATGCGTTTGCGATTTGTGTCAATAAACGGAGCAGCAGCAGCGGCAGCAGCAGCAGTGGCAGGGACTTCTGGGGATGCACAAAAGAAGAAAGAAATTTCTATTATCTGTGCAAAGTGTGCGCGAAATTGAAAATTGCAGGCTGTCGTTGGCTCGGTCCTTCCTTCGAGCAGCACCAGCAGCAGCAGCAGCAACAGAAGCGCTCTAAATTTTCATAGCCCCCCCGTATCCACCATCCCTCCCCGCTCTTTCTCTTTCAGTTGATAAAACTCTAATATGACATTATGGGAGCAGAGCGATGCGGAGAGCAGAGCGTGCGCGCGCCTTGGCTTATGCCACAGCATTTTGTGGAAATTGCATTCGCATTGGGGATACGTACTACATCCGCATGTTGCTGCAGCCTGGCCTGGCATTATTGCAAATGGGGGGGATACGGATACAACACAGCGAGAAGGGGCGGGGCGGGGCGGGGCGGCATGGCAACAAGTTTACAAAACACATTGCGGTCTCGCGCAAAAGTCAATTACCATTTTAACTGACAGTTGCCGAAGAGCTGTAGCGCTGCAGAGCTATAGCTATAGCTATGTACATCTACATCCCAGGATCCTACCCCCTACCATTCACTCAATCAGTTGGTAATCGATTTTGTCTGCTGTACGTGGAATCGGGCATCGGCATCGAAATCGGTCTCTCGTTTCTCGTTCCGCGTTTCTGGTCTCTGGTCGGTCTCCACGTTGCTTGAGGTTAACAAATATGCTGCTGCTGACTGCCTGCCTGCCTGCTGCTTTTTACGCACAATTTTCCTTTGGCAAAGTTTGCGCTTGCCGCCGCGTTTGCCAAATTGAATGTAAATATTTATTTTTATTTGCATCCGAATGCATGAGATCTGTATGTGCTGTGTGTTTGTGTGTTTGTGTGTTTGTATGTGCTACTCGACATAATTAGACGATGTCTGTGCGACTCAATCCATCTGTATATCTGTGTGTCTGCGGTCGCTCCGATTGCAAATGAGACTCTCGTCATAGATTTACAATATTTATTCAGGGAAATTGCCTTGGGCCACCAGACTTTGGCCAAGCAGCAGCAGCAGCAGCAGCAGTCTGCTGCAGCCAAATGGAGGACGAGTTGGGTGCTGGGTGCCGGGGGGCGGCGGGAAATTACGGGGCGTCAACCTTAAACCAAGTATTCATAATTGAATTTTCATGTTTGCCACTGCCATTTGCAATTGCTACAACATTTATGAGTTGGTTTGGTTAAGGAATACGACTACTACATACCACTAAAAAAATACAAATAAAAATGCAAATGAATGCATTAGAGATAGAGCACAATGAGACTGCAAGATACTCTCTAAAACAAGTTCGATTGTTGGAATAGAAAATTCATTTTACACGATTTTGATTTTTGGTGTTCTATTTAAAAAAAAAAACAAACCAATTTATTGGTAGTCCCTGATCGCGTTAATCCCCTCATAATTTAATGATATTTGGGAGATTTAAGTGCCTCAAAGCCTTCAAAGTCTTTAACACTCATGCTGTTATATGGGACTTCATGGGGAATTAGAGATTTCCAAAGATGCGACTTCCATATGGCTGCCCGATCACTCTTTTTCGGAGCTTATTGCCATTACATAGAGCATCACAGTTACACCATAGCCCCTGTATACCCTGCCCTACCTGACTGATATAAAAATAGAGTGTTTAAAAAAAAAAAGTACTATAAAAAGAAAGAGAGCGACGAACAGAACACGCAACGTTGGCCAGTCAAGTCCTTTTACTCCTTTGCTCCTTGTTTTAATAACATAATTGAAAAGTGCCATGGAACGAGGATAAGGATAAGGATGGGGAGGAGGAGGAGGAGGTGGAGGAGGGAGGGCTCTTTCACTGTGAGCAAGGTAAATGGAATGCAGACGGAAAGCAGCAGCTGGCTTTGATTACACCACCAAGTGGCATAGGGGGTTGGTCAACGGCATATTACGGCCCTTCCATGCCCCTCCCATGATGCTATTACCCTGTGCCTGTGTGTGTGTGTGTGTGTTTGTGTTTGCCTGTGTGTTACTGGGTGTTGGTAATGGGTGTCGATCGCGTGTTCCGACTGCCTTGTTAACAACCGTTTGTCCTTTGGCTGAGCTGAGCTGAGCCGAGCCTCGGAACTGTTTAGCAGTTCCTCCAAGCAAACAAAAACTACACGAATAAGCAACAACAAAAGGTTAATAATGGTCAGCTTGATTACCGTAAATCAATAAGCACAAAACGCTGTACTCTGTCTGGTATAATTAACTGCAATTTCCAAGCAATCGCTAAATGGAATGCCCATCAGGGGATATTGATTCGTATCGAGAATTCTTTCGATTTCTCTTCTTTTTTTCTTCTGTCTTTTCATTTTATAAAATTGTTTTATCTCTCCTCTGCCGTGGAGTGGAGTGTTTTTTTTTTTTTTTTTCTGTGTCCTCTGCCAGATGAATAATGAGCATTCCTTGGGCTTCGTTCTGGCACAAAATTGAAACTATTTTGCATACCATTTCCAAGTATTTTAATTTGAATTTCTTCACAGCAAGTGATCAGAGATGGTCCGTCCCTGGACAGGAGACAGGAGACGCAGATGGAGATGGAGACGAAGACCTAGACCCGGAGCCCCCCCTCTGGTAATGGCAGTTTGGTGGCAACATTAAGGATAATTGTTGTAGTTAGCATGTACTCTGGCATTTATAATGTGCTTCATTTATTTCGCTCCATCTCCACCCCCCGCTGCTCCCCTACTGCTCCTGCTGCTGCTCCTGCTTCTGCTGCATTTCCCCCCATTTAGCCATTTTTTCCATTTTGAAATACTTCTCTTGGTTCTGGGTTTTGGTTTCTTTCTGCTTTGCATATTTCTCTATCGCTAATGATAAAAATGTTGATTATGCATTTCTCTCTTTTTTCTTTCGTTTTATTGCTTTTGGCTTTTGGTGTTGATTGCAGTTGATTGCGTGGGCTCCTCGCTCGGGGGTGTTCGGGGGTTGTTCGCAAATGTGTGCGGAGTGTGAGGGTGGAGAATATTTGCTCAAGGTGTTAATGAAAAGCTTTGAAGATGGATATCTGCATATACACAAAGTGCCAAAGCGATGTGCTGAATGAATATATTTTCTAATTCACTTTTTCCAATTTTCAATTCAATCCAATTCATTAAGTTTCCCCATAAAATGTTTATCTCAGCGTATTTTGGCTACTGGCTGTGACTATGAAATTTTTCGCAGTGTAAGATCTTCTGCTGGCTGTTTCTGTTTCTGTTTCTATTTTGTTCGTCTGTGCCTTGGTTTCCGTTACTTTGCTACTGCGTTCCTCTTGTAATTTGCGTATTTAATTGCTGGTGGGCGATCCGCAAGACGCAGCAGCAGAGAAAAGAAGTCGGCGTACGCTGCCCAAGTGCAAGTGAGATGCAAATTGTTTGTCTCTTTTGTGCTTGTGCTGTTCTTACTGCTGGACAGAATGCGTATTGAGAGAGTTGCGCTCAGAGAGGATCATAGCAGCGCACGGCGACAAGAGCTATCGTGCAAAGTAGTCCCAGAGTTGCTGCTGAGTGCGAGTGAGAGCCAAATGCAGAGAGTGCACATAGAGAGCGCTCAGAGCTGATCGTAGAAGCGATAAGAGCTTCTTGGCGTTGCCGAGTTCGAGTGAGAGTCAAATGTCTGTCCCTGCTTTGCACTGTGCAAAGCTGCGTTCCAATTTTTATTCAAGTCCCCCTAAAATATTATTTCCTCATAAAATGTGTGTA
Source organism: Drosophila tristis (assembly GCA_018150885.1). Lineage (NCBI taxonomy): Eukaryota > Metazoa > Arthropoda > Insecta > Diptera > Drosophilidae > Drosophila > Drosophila tristis. Next base: position 16,565,254 of record JAECWT010000002.1, read on the forward strand.
CATATATTTTTAGAGTTCCGCAATACTTTTAAAGCAAAACGCCTACAATCAGAAATGAAGTTTCCACCTGAGATGCAAATCAGCTTTGCATCGGCATCAAATCATCAGCGCCGCCGCCAATCCATTAGGTTTAATGCCCGCCCCTACGCCCACCGAGCACTCCTAATTACAGTCTGTGGTAGTGTGCCACACAGCAGCTAATTGCCATTACGAGTGTACTAGAGCACGGGGAACTAAGAACTTATTAGGCAGCGCACACAACCCCGCTCTCGGCTCTCCACTGCACACTCCACACTCTGGACTCGTCGCTTTCCATTCCATATCATAATTTCAATACCAACCTGAAACATTGCAAGTCAGCGATAGATAGACAGATAGATAGATAGACAGACCGACAGACAGACTGAGGGATAGACACAAACAAATTGACGTGCCGACACATCGACTAATGGACATGACTGCTGCACTACTCGTGCCCGTACTCGTTGTCTACGGGTGGGGGGTGGTGACTACGGGGGTAAACACCCGAAAAAAGCGATGCAAACAAATTGCAAGCTCGCGCTCTCTCGTAAATGATAGACAAAAATGCCAATGGCAGGGAAATTTCAGTTGGGGGCAAAATTGCTCGCTTTATGGTAAAAATTGCATAAATAAATCATGTTCTAATATTGCACTTGCCCTTGCAACAATCTGTCAAAATGGGTGGCGAGAGCGCAGAGCAGCGCGCTAGCATCAACACCCACGAGTCAGTCGGAAACGAAAACGGATGCGGATGTGAGAGGATGCGGATGCGGCTGCTCTATGGCGCAGACAATGGGCTGTGGAGGCAGTGGGGCAGTGGAGGCAGCGGAGGACTAGACGGACAATGGGAATGCTGCGAATGGGATTGGAAATGCTGTGGGAGGGGAATGAGTGTATGGCAATGTCAAACCCTGGCCCCTGGCGTGAATGAGCGCGCACAAAATGGCGTTTAAGGCCATAAACAGCGATGGAGAGAAGGCTCCCGGTCCATGTCCAGGTCCAGGTCCAGCCAAACCAATCGATGTCCGACCATAGATACTGCAGAGTCATCTACTGCCTGACTGCTCCTCCTACTGCAGGCCTCGAACCCTCGAAACCGAACTCGAGCCAGGGACCTAGACCTCAACCTCAACCTGAACGTGAACATGAACCTGCAGCACCAGCAGCAGCAGCAGCATCAGCACCCGGAACTGTATCTGTGTCTAGCGCTTGTCTGACAAACTGAATCGCCTGTCTGTTTTGGCGCTTAATTCGTCACTAAATGAGATTTTTTTTCCACTTTTTTTCCACTGTTGCTGGTTGTTGCCGCTGCTGCTGCTGCCTGTTCGTTTTTGGCCATTGTTGTGCGCCATCGAAATTGCTATTTTGGAAGTTGAACGAGGAGCTGCTGCTGGTGCTGCTGGTGCTTGCTGTTGCTGTGGCTTTGCCGCATAGCTGAAGTGTAGAGGAGTTTAGGAATAGTACGGGAGCGGACCTGTGGGGGAGGCTGGGGGATTGGCGTTTTTTTTTTTGGTTGGTTGGTTGGTGAGGCAGCTGCGCTGATGTTGCCTGCCGCCTGGCGCCGACAGTTGCAGCCACTTTGCAATAACACAGCGTGAAATTGCAACGCCAAATCGAATCAGTCCGCACGGGAAATTCGATTTTTTGTGCTCGCTGCAACCACTGGAGCTACGCTCCTGTGTGGAAAGGAGACGCGACTCCAAAAGCTACTAGTCTTTTGCGGGCAATCAGACAGCAACAAATGCCCGGGATGGCCATCCACAGAAACAGAGTGGGGCGTGGAGCGCAGAGCGCAGAGCGGAGCGCAAAGCAATTTCGAGAGAAAAGTTTTTCGGTCAAACAGACTGTTGCTAAAGGCGGGAAAAAAACAAAAACAAAAATTACAGAAAGCTACTCGGAAAATCCGTAAAGTAAGGATAACTCGATGCACTAAATACCCTCAGAGAATAATTGAAAAATCTCATGATTCCACTGGCATGTTAAGTCCCAGGCAGCAACAATCCTTTCTGTTAGCTAAGTGATGGATGTTAAGCTGCTCTGTGCGAGAGAAATTAAAGAGCACATATAGATTTATTTTCGTTTAGTTTAAGACCATGGGAGACCTTTCTTTAAAGCTTACTTTGCGCCTATAAACACTTCGCTGTGCACAGATGTTGGAAACTATAAAACAATCTACAAAAAGAGCATTCAGAAGTGTAACAGAGCTACGAGCGGATCGGACTTCAAGCTGCCAAGTGTCCAACAACTGTCCAGCCATCCATCCATCCATCCATCCATCTGCAGCTACTCGTCCGTCTTTCCGTCCGTCCATCCATCCATCCATCCATCAGGAGCAGGAGCGTAATGAAATGAAATTACAAAATGTGCTGAATGCTGGCTGTTCGAATGTTTTGTAACATTTTTGCATAGCCCTTCTCCTTCCTCCCACTGTTCCACGTTTGCGTCCTGCTTTTCCTTTTTTTTTGTAGACTCTATTGTGGCATAAATTGCTTATTTATTGTTTAAAATGCTTTTTAGCTGCTAAACGACAATTTCAGCTGCTCCCTCTCTGTCTCTGTCTGTCTCTATCCCTCGCTCTGTCGACGCTTTTGGCCATTGTTCGAATACGAGGAGCTAGCAGGTGCCAAAATACACGTGTTCAGAGTGTCTCTCTCTCTGTCTCTCTCTCTGTCTCTATTTTTGGTTAAACAGCACATTGCATTTATCTCTATATTTGTGCAAATTTGCGGGCTAGCTTTTAAGGGGGAAAATGCTAAAATTAATGCTTGATGAAGCAGTAAATTAATTTGCAACATTTTTGGTGTCATTCAAGTGGAATTTCCATGAAATCTACATATTCATGGCATGGCATATAAAAGTACGCCTAATGTATGCATTTTCGCAGTGGATGCAGAATTATTGTGGCATAGATTTGAGCTAGCTACTGCTATGCCTTTAAATAGATTATATTTATTATTATTACATTATTTATAATTATTATATTTATTAAACAAATTATGGTTAAAAAAACAAAAAAGCTTCGCTGGTAGAAACAATAATTCTACATGATTGATTCTACGTGTGCGTATGTGGTTCATAAATCAATCAATGAATAGATAATTATCAGAATATATCAGGATATACAACCCGAGGGCAAAGCGGGTTCCGTTCTCACTCTATTAATGCTCAACGTAACTGTTTTAGTTTAGTTACACAATTTAGCATATTTTCTTGGTCACAAAACCATCTGCAAAAGTCCCATCGAACAAGAGCCGAACCGTACCGAACCGAACAAGAACTCAATTAAAGTTGGTGTAAGATTCGTAACCCACCAACAGCCTCAAAGCTCAAGGAGCTGCTGACAGACGTATAAATAAAAATCATATGCAAATAAAATTGTCTCCATGCGACACGAATCAAGGGGATAAACCGTTAAGATCATGTCCCCCACACACACACGCATACACAAACACACTTGAATGTGGGACTCATCCAATTTTGGTCAACTCTGACGACGGCTTTGCCAATCAAGAAGAGCCATGGCATCAACGGCAAACGGCAACTGCAACAACTGCATAACGATATGCAAAATATGCAACACAGATGCCATATCGGCTGTCAGTTGTCAGAGTCAGAGTCAGTGGCAGAGAGACTGAGAGACTGAGACTGAGAGACAGACAGTGGAGACGGAGACTCCTGTGGCAGCCTCCTGTCGTTTTGCGCCCAATTACGCCTTCAAATTGAGTGATAAATGTCTTGGAGATGGCACATAAATAAACTTGAGTTAAATTTATTACACAACCCACACAAAGACTTCATAAAAATGCAAACTAAATGAACTATTAAAGGAGGGCTTTACACCAAAGTAAGAAAGGGAGTGTGAGCAGGAGAGGTGGACCAGTGCGGCAGTGCGGCAGTGCAGCAGTGGAGAGTCGGCAAACATGAGAAACTGAAAGACAAACAAACAAATGAAGAAGACTCCGGTGGATGAAAAGACGAGCAACAGATCCGCTCAAAAGCTAAAGACAATTGAATTGCATTGCAAGAAGCAAAAGCAAACAAGGGGCACCCAAAGCAGCGGGCAGGGAAGCAAGGCGGCAGGTAGAGCTGTGGAGCTGCAGTTCCGAAAAAAAAAAAAAAAAAACATTGGCGGTGTGAGAAAAAATGCAAATAAATGCGCAAATAAAATGTGCAATCAACGTGGAGATGGCGACTGGGCTACAAGCAACAGGCAACTGGCAACAGTCAGGCAGGCAGGCAGGCAGTCAGGCCAGGCCAGGCAATACGCTGGAAAGTGTGAATGTTGCGCATGCGCAGGAGTCGGAGTCGGAGGAGAAGCCTGGAACCAAGTGCGCATCAATTAGGCCGCCAGAAACGGAACGGAACGGCAGCACGAACTCCAAAACGCAGACTGCTCTTGACCAAAAGATAAAGCAATGCCACAGAACAGAGAACAGGGCACAGGCAGCTCCGCTCTACACTCACACACACACAAAATGGAATAAAACGTTTAGATAAACAAATACAGAAGAATGCTGAAATGCTGTTAAAAGCTTACAAAATGAAGTGGCGGCAATGGGCAATTCCCCGCCTATAGGGAAAAGGGCAACACAGCACAGAATTGGGTATTGGGCAGTGAGGATTGGGGAATTGGAACTGAGATTGGAGACTCACTCCGCAGGCTGGTTTCTCGCCCTCTCTCTCCCTCTATCGCTGGCTCTGTGTGTTGCCACAATTTCAATGAACATGCTCGCACACAGTTGAAGAGCAAACAAATTTATTACGCGCCGTTTGAACAGCGCATAAATTTTAAGCCAGAGAGCGAACGCGGGACCCCAGTCACGGCCTGACCAAGATTAACATACTGGCAACCGAGAAGCGCAGAGAGAGAGTCAGAGCCAGAGACAGCGACAGAGATAGAGTCAGAGCCAGAGCCAGTGCCAGTGCCCCAGCAAACCAATCGATCCATTGCCGGGGATTGCGTGCAGCAGAGCTGAGAGGCAAACGGCATGCGTGATTTACAAACAGCGCCACATTTGGCAAAACATTTCGAAAGAGGAATGGGGAGAGACTGCAACCACGAGACTATACGTAAAACGATTTAAAGCTGAACACGACCAATTTGTGGATAGTCTTTGGGGCTCGGTCTCTCGGTCTCTGTGTCCGCAAGGATACCCCCGTCATATCGGTTTGGAGATACAGAGAGAGAGAGAGACAGAGAGGACCCCCTGATGATCGGGCACGATGCTGAGTTGCTGTGTGCCACACATTTCTCATTTCCAGAATTTATGTTGAGCCACAGACAATTGATTGTTGAATGAGGCACCAAGTCAGAGCTTGGCCAGGGCAGGGCGGAGATCTCTCCCTCTCTCCCACTCTTTAAGTAATTCAATATGTTTTTAGGCGACTAATTTTCGAGTTGATGCTGAAACTAATATTGGATTTTAGTTAAGGTATTAAATTTCCAATGAATTTAACTGTCCACAATGTCATTTACAGATTTTTGTTTTGTTTTTCTCGTTTCGTTCGTTGTGGCGTGTGGGAGCGGAACCTGCGGGACCTCACACTTTTGAGCCGCTGTGACATTTCGATTTATTTTTATTGATTCCACCAAAAAGCGGAGGAGCCCAGCCCGGTCATGTGGGGATCCCAATGGGGAACGAAGGTGATGCTCTGAAATGCAAGTCAGGCGCCGAGTGGCACGCAAGTGATCATCACACCTTGATAAAGAGCGGTGTGCCCCCACACCCTTCCCTCCCTCAGGAAACGTATCGAATTTTTATTGAAATGCAGCCACATATGATGCATCGGTATGGGGTATGGGGCATGGGGCATGGTGTGTGTATGCGTGTATGTGTGTGTGCGTGTGTGTGGTGGAGTGTTCGTGTTATCTGAAAGCTGCCTCTGCGCTCTGCCCCCTGCATTTGTTACTTTTATGCTTGATTTATTGACTTTATTTTATGGCCGCTTGATTGGACACTAAATGAGTTTTTAAACTCCCAAACGAAGGCCAATGGGGCGGGGTCTTATCAATTTTTGATTTTTCCCCTCTTTTTATTGGAAGTTCGGTACAAACAAAAAACAAAAAGCGAGATACAGATACGTATGTATGTACGTACATTCATTTATTTGTTGGAAGTTAAAGTCACTTACGTTTTACATTTAACCCACGTTTTTTTTCGGTTTAATGTCGGTACAAAACGTTTCGTTTCGATACGTAAAAGGTTGCAAGAAGGTCTGAGAACTTACCTGAAACGAAATCAAATAAAAAGAGAGAGAGAAAGAGAAATGTTAATTAAATTGTGTATGTCTTTGGAGTCTTTTTTGTGGGCTCTGTAATTGCAATTAAATGTAAACACTTTCTGAGCAGGGGTTCATTTAGCTGTCGAGCGATCAATCACCGAGAAAGTTGTGGCATGAGCAAGTTCCAATCGGCATCTCAGTATTGTTTCACAAGTGTGGGTGGAAAATCGTATTGAAATGAATCACTTTACCATTGCAAAGAGATTTCATTTGATTTGCTCATTAAAGCTTAAGGATTATTACTGAGTTTATGCCACCATAAAGCAGTTCGCCTTCCCCAAACGAATTCGAATTTATTGCACTCTTTTGTGGCCGCTCCCTTTGCCATCCCATTAAAGTAAGTATAGCTTCGTATTCATGTAACAAAAGTCCACCTTTATCTACAGGTTTTACACTACCCACTAAAAGGCAATTCAGTCAGTTTACTTGCGGTACAGTGCGTTGCAACACAGTAAAAAAACATAGCACAAGAGGCTGATGTGTGCATAACTTTGTTGCAAATTTATAAAATTTATCGGTGAACTATTTTTTAAATTCATTTAAAATAAATCAAAAATAAATATTTGTACCCAAACATTAATCGTTAAAATTGCAATACAATAAGAAAAGGTTGTTGATTACTACAAGTGGATTAAATAAATATTTTGAATATATTTGGAATACCATTTTCACTCAATCTATAACTCTTAAATGACTCAAGTATCAAGTGTACTGCCCTGTTACTGCCTTGAACCCTAATTGTGCTTCGAAGCATCTTATAGTTCCGCGACGCACTGTCTAGGGCCTTTAGACAGCTCTCTCTGGCCCACGCAATCTAATTACAAAACGTACATCAAAGTCGTGCACAGACATAGGCATGGCATGGGGATTCTCATACTCATTTGCGTGTGTTTCTGCCCCTCCCCCTCCCAGCGCTCTATTCAACATTATAGACACACAAAAACATGTTAACTATAATTAAACATAAATATCAACAGCAACAGCAACAACGAGTAACGACAGCAATCGACAACAAACAGCATGAATGGCAAAAATGTCCATCAAAAAGTCTCCTCTGTCTTTCTGCTCTGCAAGCAAATGACGCAGAATTCTTTTTTAATTAAACATAAAATTACTTTGGCGCTGCCAGACACACAGACAGACAGACAGACAGATCACACAGGGAAAGAGATGGCTAGATTGTGTATGAAAGAGACAGGAAGAGAGATCTGATACTGAGGCGAATAAATCAAATGAAATCTACTTGGGTAAACAACTTTGTAAAGTGGCAAGTGGCAGTGGAAGAGGCAGAGGCAGAGGCAGAGTGGCGGGGGAGTCCACGCGGGGAGTCGTCTCCCGTCTCCCGTCTACCGTCTCCGTCTCCGTCTGCGGCACGTAATAATCATTTACATGAACACTCCGCATAAATGTCACGTTGTCGCGATTATAAAAATAACTCGAAATAACTTCAAACTTTACATCGAAGGAGAGATGCGAGATGCTGGATTGCTCTGGCTGTGGGTCTTGCTCTGGGACTGGATCTGGGACTGGCTCTGGCGCTGCTTTTGCCCCCTTTGGCAGTCATAAATTAATGAATTTTTATTTGCTTATGCAATGGCGGGGGGGAAATTGCATGCCACCATGCACCACCCCACCCCGCCCCGCCAATCCTCATCACCATCGTTCTGCCATCTACATATCTGTCTACTATCTATCCATAATGAAAGCATATCCTGCTTCAAAAAAAAAGAGTAAAAAAAAAGGAAAACCCAGAGATGGAAAAAAAAGCAGACCAGGTGGAAAAATTCAATTTCCAGTCATATGAAGGCTGCCTCCTGTCTGCCTGCTGCCTGCTGCCCTCCTGCTGCTGCTGGAGCTGCTGGAAAACAAGTTGCATCCGCAATTAAGTCATCAAGTTGCAATTATTGCCATAAAAACGAACAAAACGCAGGCAAGCAGGCAGCAGGCAGCACTGCAAAAAATGTGGCCACGCATGAACGTGAGAGATGCGATGCTGTAGCTGTAGCTGAAGCTTTGGGCTTGGCTTTGGCTTTGGCAACAACTCAGCAACGAAAAAAAAGCGAAGCCATTTAGCTGTCATACGACTAAAGCATACCCTACAAATTATGGCAAATTTTCCAAGGGGATTCCGAAGAAAAGAATATGCCATGGCTGCACTTTTTCGATCTACACTTTCTTTCTGCTGCTAAGCCCTTCATGCTCTTTCGCTACAGCTATTACAGGGTATCATGGAGCAGAAAAAAAAGACAGCGGCTCCATGGCTGGGGTGTTGCCAGGCTCAGCGGGGCAGCAGCAGCAGCAGCAACAGCAGTAGAACTGAGACCTGAGCAAACAAAGCCAAATGCAACAGAAGGCAGTGGCAGAGGGCGAGGTATAGCCACAGATACAGATACCGCGCAGATACAGATACAGATACACGCGCTGTGGCGGCGGCGGCAGATAAATTATTTTTTTACTTCATCTCTCTATCTCTCTCTCTCTCGCTCTCTCGCTCTGTCTCTCTGAGCAGCTCAAGTCCATCCCGAACACAGCAACAAGTTTTGGCTTAATTAAAAGCTGCAGCAAGCCCCATGGATTGTTCCACGGATTCGGAATTGAATCGCATCGAATCGAATTGGATCGGATCGGATGGGCTGGCATGGGGATGGGATCGGTTTTGGTGTGGTGTGGATGCGAGCTGTGGAGCTGTGGAGCTGTGGAGATGTGAGATGTGTGCGTTGTAGCTTTTTATTTACTTTTCATGCTGCGGTCAAGTCGTCTCTGTCGTCGTCGTTGAAATGACACTACAATGTCTTGAAAATGAAAATAAATACGAGTACAAAGCCGCCACGGGAATGGGAATTGGGCTGGGGCTGGGGCTGGGGCTGGGGCTGGGGATGGGGATGAGCAGCAAAGGAGTTGAAGACCGCGAGACAAGATGAGGCAGCAACAACAACCGTGGTGGGGCCTACATGTTACACATTAAACCACATCGATTCGGTCATCCAGAGACGAGACCCGACGGCTCTTATCCCTTACCCCATGCCCTTATACCTTTGCCTACTTTATTTCCCTTTTTTTTTGTTTCCAGTTGTCTTTTTTTTTTTTGTTCTTGTTTGTCTTTGAGATTTTTGCAGCCAAGCGCAACGCCGCCGACAATGACTTTGCCTCTTTTTCAGTCGCTCTGTATTGTTTCTGGTGCTGCGTTTTATAAATCTGATTTCAAGAGGATTTGTGTGTGCCTGTCAAAATGTTGATGTTTCACAAAACACCAAGCCGCAACAGCAGCAGCAGAGGGGGAGCAAAGTGGAGCGGATTGGAGTCAGTGGAAGGTTGCAGAAGATACGCTCTGCTGCTGCTGCTGCTGCTGCTGCTGTTGCTGTTGCTCGATTTCAATCATGATCGATTTCATTTTCAGCTTCGTTTTGATCTCTGCTGTCTGGTCTGTGTCTGTCTGGTGCGGAATTATACGATTTCAGTCGTCGTTCCTTCATTCGAGAAGGCATTGAATTACCCCGTCAACTGGAGGTCTGACTTTTGCGGTCTCTCTGTGCTGCTTCTTAGCCAAGTTATCTGTAGTATCTACCCCCTCTCTCTCTCTCTCTCTCTCTCTCATTCTCTGTCTCTGTCTGTCAGTCAGTCATTGTCAGGTCTTTCCAAATTACAACAATTTGTTTGCCTTATAAAGATAATGCCAGAACAAAGGCAGAAACAATCATCATTATCGAAATGTCATAAAACCAAATGAGCGGGCATTATTCAATTTTAAACAACGACGAAGCATCATCATCATCATCATCATTCCGCGCAAAGCAGAAGCCACATTCACAGTGGATGCAGCAGCTGCCAAACAACTTAATATCAGTGAGGATTCTGCACAAAAGCCATGAGAGGAGGAGGCAGGAGGCAGAAGGTACTGGGGATGGGATGCCGAATTCTTGGCCAGCCAAATAAAATGTTTCAACTGCCACAAATGCCCTTTCACTTTGCCTCCATCCATCGATCCATCCCAGAGGAAGCAAAGCACAGCCACAGCACATAAAACAAAACAAAAAAAATACAAACAAACAGCCAAAAAAATTAAGCATAATTACTGACAGCAATCGAGGCGGCCCCACACAGGGCTCTGTGGTTCTCGCAACCAAATCAAGAGCTACGTGAAGGCAGCCAACAGCAGCAGTCGAGGCAGTCGTGGCAGGCAGGCAGCATCCAAGGAGCCTCTGACTGTGCACTGGGGCTGGGCCAAAACGTTTTCATTAAAATTGCTGGCTTGGCCAATCTGCGGGCCAGCAGCAGCAGCAACAACAAACTGCATTATAGCCCTAGTTCTTTCGCCGAAGATTATATGCTCTTTCAGCTTCAATGGGGCACACAGAAACAGCTGCTGCCAGCGCCAAGATGCATCTCCGAGTGATGGTTTGATCTTAAACTCATCATATCTGAGGACAAACCCTTGATTACAACTTGAGATACCTTCGCTGCCTTCGAGAGTATGCCAAGAAATACCAAGAGCCAACAGAGAGAGAGACAGAGAGAGAAAGAGAAGAGCCCGTAAAATTGCAATTTGCCCCAACAACGAAACGGAGTGAGACAATTATAAGCATGACAAATGAATTTCGCATTGGAGTGGAGTGGAGTGGAGAGACCCCTGTCCCGTCCTGTTCCCAGGAAAAACTGTCAGTGGAGGATCAGTGTGTGTGTGTGTGTGTGTGTGTGTGGACTGTGTGTTGCCTGAGACAGATTCGAGAGATCGCCATTGCAGTGGCAGCTGTTGCCGCTGGGCACACACCTTCAACTCTTCTGTTTCGAATATTTTTGCATTAAACGGCAGTGCGTGTTTCGTTTCGTTTTTATATGAATAATTGCATCTGGATTTTTGCTGCTTGCTGCTCTCCGCTACAACTCTTTTGCGGTCGGTTCGGGTCGGGTCTCGATTGTGGCAGCAGCAGCAGCTGTGCGGAGTATCATCAACGTACGCATTGTTGTTTCAAGGTGAATTTTCCAGTCGCATTGCAACCGCACTCGACGTGACATGCGGCCGACCACCATGAATGCACAGAGAGAGAGAGCACCCAACCATACACCCGAAAAAAGCAACAGAAAAGGCATCCAAATTCAATTTTAATTCACGTTTCCGTTGCTTTAAGGCGAACAAATTTGTATTTAATTTTTTTTTTTGAGGCACATTCTACACACAAATTGTTGTTGTTGTTTGTTGCATGCTGCTTATGTGCTTACACAATTTTCCCATGCAACAAATGCCTTTACCTCTTTGTGGCTGCTGCTGCTGCCACTTTGCGTTTGTCTGACGCTGCGTATACTTGATTTTTTTGCTCTCCCTCACATTGCGCTGGTTATCCTTTGGCATGTCGACGCTTTTTGCATCTTTTATGATGAAACCCATTTTTTGGTAGCTGGTTTTTTTTACATATTTTTGGCATTGAATGCGGTCCAAGACTTCCACAGAAATGGAATCTATGGAGGCAAGGGCTTACATTAACCCTTTTTTTATTTTGTATTTGGCAAACATTTTTATCAGGGTGACTCACTAAGAGAGAAAGGCTTAGAAAGTGTCTTCTAAAAATGCTTAAAATGTTTTGAAATTTAACAAAAATTGTGGGGAATTTCCGATAAATTCTTTCGGATTTATTTGACCTGAAGGTGTGACTATTTTGAGCCAAATTCTTTAGGATTTTCTGGCATATTGTGTTGCATTTTAATGCCATTAAAAGCCTCACACATTTCCATCTCTAAAGATAAAATCTACACTTCCTTGCACCATGGCACACCCTATTCGAATGGAGGGGCCATTTTCGTTCTTTTTTTTGTACACAAACATACGCATATTTTTGGCAGCCACAAAATGTTGCACCATTACCAGCAGGCAGCCAGCCAGGCATCCCTGGGAGGGGGGTTGTGTGCACAAACAGGACATGAAATTGTTTTGCACATAACGACAAACAAACAAACATGAAAAAGGATATGGATATGGACACGGGCGTCCATATGGCTGGGCATATGTATGATGTGTGGGGTGATGCGGGCGGGGGCCAAAGTATAACTGAAATATTTCGCCAAGCAAAACATAAAAAAGAAAGCGAGCAAACAAAATTTTTGTTCAACGGCTGTTCTTTTTTTTTTATGTTTTAAAATTATATTTTACTTTATTTTGTTTGGGCTGTTTTGTTAATGTAATGAAAACGATGTGCTAAAAGTATTAAATTTGCATTGCATATACGAAAAAATAAAAAATGTGGTATGGGGGTGAATGATGAATGGATGTAGGCGTTTGGCATGGCTAAAAATTCATTTTTAAACGGAAAAATGGGAGTTTAAACATCTCAAGATTACAAGGAGCGCTCATGGAGCGCTGTGCCAATTTATTCGTAGGGAAAATATTAATAGTGCTGCCAGTTCATTATATTTGGAAATTTTCTAGCTAGTTTCTAGTTCTGTTTAAATCTTTCTCGGCTGCCAGATTCTCTGATAGTCAGGCAACGCATCTGTAGGATTATTAATTTTCAGGCAACTCAAGCGATTGAATGCAACAAATCTTCTACGGAAATATTGCAATCGGTTGAAAACTTATATTATTATTATTTTATGCCCAGTAATGTTCTTTGTAGCTGTCAATCCCCATTAATTGGAAATCCTTCAAATCCCCATAAATTCGTACGTCAAAATTTCCATTACCAAAATGGAATCCTTTCATTTGTGTTTGTTGTTTGAAGCTTAGTTCATCATTTACATACGTGTGAATTTTCCACCGTTAAATGGCATGATATCATTTCTGCCTTTCACTTCTGGGACACCATCATGCATGGTGGGGTGTGGGGGGGGTCGTTAGGTGGAGGATATACCCTGCTGTATATTTAATGCGCATTGCACGTGTTTGTGTTTTAATTAACAAAGGCACAGCACAAGTATCGCAGTGGCACAAAACAATAAAAATGCTATATTAAATTGAATGTAAGTGTGTGTGTGTGTGTGTGTGTGTGTGGGGGTTGGGTAGGTACTAGCTGTATGCTTTTTGCTTTTGCTTCTGTGTAAATGTTGCTGTTAAAAGTTGCTCCATTAATTGTGCAAGTGACTGACAGGGAGAGAGCGAGCGGAGAGCACTGCCTGATGGCCCGATGGCTGATTTGGCAGCAGTACGTACCGTACCTTCCACCTTGGCGCTCGTAAAAATGTAACAAAATGTTTACCAATTAAGCAAACAAAGCCAAAGGGAGAGGCAACAAACAACGTGGCGATGCGTCGCGACGACGAGCGAATGTACAGCACTGAATTAATTGCGTGGGAACATTTAAGTGCGTTTTTATGCATTGCCACAGCGAGGAGGAGCAGCCAGCACTACTTGCTCGTAGCAGGCTTAAGTGCTATAGAAAAGTGAGAGAGAGAAACTTTATTTCGCTGCAGATTTCGGTTTGGGGACCCATCATCCGTGCTAGTGCCGTTAGTACCTCATAAATCAAAATGTGGCGGCATTAGGTGTTGGCGCTGTTGGCCCCTGTTAACAGCCTGTCGGCTCCCAGCTCTCGGCTCCCTGCTATCCCGCTGTGCGTGTGTGCAGTGAAATTAAAATTTCCAGCCAAGTGTTGCCTACTTCTTGGCCATTAAGGCTCATTAGTAAGTCACCCAAAATAAAATAAACTATATATAGTTATATAGTTGTTGTTTTTATTTTTTTGTCGTTGCCAAGCCTCTTTGATGAATGGTTTTTTGGTTTTGAATCCTTAAGCAGGTCTGGCAATTACTAAAGCCCCGTACTCGATCAATAAAATTAATTATTAGTTGAGGCCAAGCAAAGCTCCAGATTACCGATATCATTATCATATTATAATTCCCACACAATGGGGCGAATGGCGCTTGATAAAATCATTTGTTATGCGCTGGCACGTCCTCTAGCTCTGGCGCTCACACTCCCCACCCCGCCCCCATTTCCGTATTAATTTCCCTTTTTAATTAGTAATTTAACCAGCAAAAGCGGGGCAAAAGGAAAGGCCAGCGAAAAAAAACGAATAGACCGTTAAGCCTGTGCACAATTTTCACAGTTTTCTATTAATCAGCTTAAATATTTTTATATAATATATTTTTAATATATTTATTTTTTAGTTCATAAAAAATAGATTCGATTCTGTTGCTAATATTGCGTGCTATTTTAATGCAGATTTTGTGGTCTCATGCATGCAATAATTTCCAAACAATTTATAATTGCAATGTAATAATTTTTTTAGGTCGAAAAACACACAAAAGAAATTCCAGCGGAAAAACGTTTGAGCTCGCAGCATACGTGGCTCGACACGAAGATACCCCCTGGTACTCATGGTTTCTATGCAATTTTAAAATTATGCCGAAAGCCAGGAGCCAGTTACAGGAGCCAAACGAGGCTGGCGCTTTAATTTGTATTTCATTCATTCTGCCTTCTGTATTTATCCAATCTAAAATCTTCGATAATTCTTAGTGATTATTCATTTGATATTTTCTTTGATCCCCAATCCCCTTTCCTACACCTTCGCGAATTCAATATACCTGTGTGCTCTTTGAGTGCCGGGTACAATAAGCTGTAGAACAAGATAGGAAAAAAAACAGCGCGGTAAAATGCAATCGATAGTTAATTAGCCTTTGTGTGAAAGCAAAGCCTCATTGTTCCTGTTTTGAGGTTTTTTTTTATTGTATGAGCTTGCAGCCGTTTTAATTGCTATTGAAATTTGTGTTTCTGCATTTATAGAGTATTATTTATAATTGAGTAATAATATGCGTAATAGAAAGCATAATTCTATGCAGAAAATATATGGTTAAGCCATGGCCGCTGTATCTCATTAAGCTTCGTGTTCATTTGCATTTCAATGCGGAGCAATCCCTTTCTGGCTAACCCTTTTCGACAGCTTCATTTAGCCATTGGCAGTGGCATTTGTTCTAGTTACTTTTTCAACACTTTTTCTTTGTAGCTCTCGAAAGTCAAATAGAATTCCAATTAAGTTAAATACTTCAACTAAAATTGAACTAAAATGCAGTACAAAGCAGCGATGAAGCGTCATCAGGGCTCATTGCACTTCAAATGGCAATCTATCTGTATCAATTTGAGTAGAGTGGAGTACAGTAGAGGACTATCACGGAATTCGTATAGAAATTGTCATGGCGATGTTCCCACCATTAAAATTCGAAGATTATGGTGATTCTCTGCTCTTCTTCAATTTCGTTCGATACATTTTTGATCTAAATTTATTCATATAAAATCAAAACTAACGCAATTACCAAATATATTTTAATTTGTTATTTTATTTTCGACCCTTGAGTAATTTTCATCTCACAAATCCAACTAGTGCGAGTCTCTACTGTATTTGATAATGAACACAAATACATGCACACCTCTCTCTCTCTCTCTCCGTCTCTATTTCTCTGTGTGTCTCTGCATTTAGTAGACTTTCCCCACTCATAGTCGCTTCTCTCCCCTGGAGAGTCAAACATTTTAGCATTCGCTTCATTGCCGCTCATCATTTTATTTGTTTAGGCTATTGGCTGCTAACTGTACTGGTCTGCCGTGTGTGTGTGTGTGTGTGTGTTTGATTGCGCAAATCGATATGAAATTGCATTTCCTTTTTATTTTTATTAAAATTTTATTTGGTGGCTGGCCACCCACTCATAATAAAAATGGTTTTTCACAAGTGGCCTTCAATTCTGAAGTACAGAAAATAAAGCTGATAAAATCTCAAAAAATAAAATTGAAAAAAATAATTTTGTTTTTGCTTTTGTTTGTTTTTGATATTTGCAGACATAATATGCGCCTTAACGCTCAAATACGCTCTCAATTGTCCGAAATATTTCGTCGGAGAATCCCTGAAACCCTCCGCAAAATTCGAGTGCAGTCTGGGGTGGCTGCTAGCACCCGGTGGCGGTGCAAATAAAAATTGTTATACAATATAAATAGAAGTAAAGTTTTGTGCTGCAATTTTTCAAGTTGTCTGCCGCACAACAGAGTTCGGGAAATATTAATTTACGTGGCATCTTTCAGATAATTGTTGGTCTGGGCTGCGAGGAGATTTCCCTTTGTGGTGCCGCCCCAAAGGCCAAGCCCGGGACATTGTGTGGGAGTTTCTTTATGCGCCATAATTATGTCATTTAAATGCAACAAGCTCTATATGCGGCAGTCAGCCGCCAGTCAGACAGCCAGTCAGGAAGAACGATGATAATTCATAATTAAAAACATGCAACATTGCTCATCTCAAAGATGAGACCCCCGGACCCCGCCCTGCAAAAAATGCCACAGCAAAAAGCGAAACCGGCAAAAAAACGAAAAATGCAAAAGAAACCAGAAGCAAGGCCACGGATAACCGAAGCTGCAGATACTCTTTGCACGTCGTCAGATATATGATAATAAAGATACAGATTGTGATCAGCATATGCTAGGATTATCTTTTGCCAGTTCCCACGAAAGCCATGGGTATTAGTGCTGGCTGAGAGGCACTGCCACAGCTGCTTTCTTCCCGAAATCATAATATGCTCTGCACACAAAAAAAATTAAAGAGTACTTCCAAGAGCAGAGCACGCCTTGAGCCTGAGCCTGAGCTTGAGCTTGAGCCAGGCTTCTCGGCGCGGGTCCAGACCAGACCCGTTTCGGGCCAGCCTCCTTCAGTGGTTGCCTCCTCCTGGTGCTGCTCCTGCTGCTGCTGCTGCTGCTATGTGCTCCTTCTATATGGCGTGGCGCGCGACTGTTAATTAAATGAGCGAGCAGGCAAACGAGCAAACGAGAGACTGATGGACGTGAGTGTTCTGTATCGTAGCCAGAGCCAGAGCCAGGGTCTTCTTTTGGGGAGGGGCAGGGGCAGGGCCCAGGGCATGTGAGTGGGTGTGCGGCTAAATTGCTAAATGAGATTTGCCGAGGACACCCGCATGCACAGACACAGATGCAGATGCAGACACAGACAGAGTCACAGACAGAGAGACAGCGACAGACAGACATACGAGTTGCAGCAGCAGCAGTAGCAGAAGCAGGCAGCTGGCAGCAGCCACATGAGGCACAAAGGGTTAATAGTGCATAGTTGCAAGTTGTCGTCGTCATCGTCTAAGCCAACTAGGGGGCAGAGTGGCAGTGCCTTCTAATTAAGGCTCAGGACGACATTGCATGCCAAGTGTGAATGCCCCCGTCTCTGTCTCCGTCTGCGTCTCCTACCCTCCTGTATCTGCATCTTTCTCCCACTCTCTATCTCTTTGTGGCTTTTGCATTTTGTCGCTCATTAGTTTATTGCCCAAAAACGTAAGAGGCGAAACAGCCGGGGGAAAACAAAAGCCTGACTTGGGGTTCAACTACCCGTCGGGGCAATGCAGGTTAATTGCCAGAGAGAAGCTTTCCTTTCCTTTCCCTTTCCGGTCCCTTTCCCCACGCACGGTCTGCCAATTAGCGGCATGCGGAAGCTGCCACTTCTCGCTGCTTCCACCATTAAATCACTGCGCAACTTTAAGACTTGTCAAATTACGCATACGACGCGTAGCGTCCGCTCCATCTTCCATCCTTGAGGCCACAGCCAATCCATTTGCCAATCAAACACTGAGTTGTCAGCATAAATCTTTGGGTGCCCGCTGCCCGGTTCCAGGCCCCCCTGCCAGCCCGGGGTGTCTGTCTTTGTCGCGTTGACAGGCCCTCCGATCCGTGGCCCCGAACATGGGGCGTTGATGCACATATGTCACATGATAACAACATGAGGTCCATCCACACAGCACAGCGCGAAAAAGTAAATATAAATTTAAGCAAAAATCACCCAAGGCCTGTGTAGGCGGTCGACAGCAAAGAGACAGAGGGAGAGACAGACAATGGACCCAGACCCCAGCCACAGATCCGAGCAGGACCATGACTTGACTTGACTGAAAGGTGTTGCCAAATGAAATGAAGGCATGTCCATGTAATGCAAGCCACAGCAAAAAGTACAAAAATGAAAACCAACCACAAAACAGCAAAAGCAAATGCGGTCATCAATGGACCGAAGCTTTAAATACCCTCGAAGCTGGATCGATTTCAATCGGAAATAAAGGCAAAATAAAAAGAAATGAATGACACGAGTGACGTTTGATTGGCCGTATTAAGTTTCCATAGGCAAAAGGACTCATTCTTCATTCAACAGGTGGAACGGTGAAGCCCTACAAATTCTTCCCTCTCCGCCCTGCAAAAATCTTCTCAAAATCACTAGACTCTTTTCGAGAGTATGGGAACAACAGACAGACAGACAGACAGGCAGACAGACAGGCAGGCAGAAAGAAAAGCAAAGATCTGAAGCACTGGAACACGGGCCGGGCCGGGCCGGGCTCATAGTTTGTTGCCTGTTTTGGCATGTGTCAAGAGTCCGAGGTCTTGCAAGACAAAAAACCCGAGTGCTCTGTCTGCAGCTCTCTGTGTCCTGCCACATGTCCATCAATGCGCTGCAGGCGCCTCATGATTCTCTCGTTCAGATCTCCAACTGATTTTTGTTGCAATTAATTTCTAATTAAAGACGTGCCCCAAAGAGTGAGGCACAAACCAGAGACCAGACATGGAGTCAGGGTGGAGAGACCGGCCAGAGACCGGAGGCCAGAGAGCAACGAGAAGACCAGGGAAATGGGTCAAGAGGTGCCCAAAAAAAAGCAAAAAAAATGAAAACTAAAAGTGTATGCAAAGTAGGGAAGAAAAAAAAACTGTTACATGTGGGCCATGTAGATGAGGCACTGGCATGATTAGCCTCTGCCCGCTGGCAGCCTAGATCTTACTTGCCACAGCAGAGCAGCAGCGGCAGCAGCAGTGGCAGTGGAGGCAGCAGAGGCAGCAACACAGGCACTTCATTAAATATTTAAATGAGCATCCTGTTTTCTCTTTTCTGGTTTTCTTTTCTGTTTTTTTTTTTTGCTGTTTTTTTTTTGTAGTTCGCAACAACCTCCTACAGCACCTACACAAAGAGAGCGCGGGTGTCCACAGATAGTGGCAGGAACAGAGAGTCAGAGTTGGGGGCAGAGCCAGAGCCAGTGGCAGGGGGCAGGGGCAGAGTCAGCGGAGAACGACGACTGCCTCTGCATATGCAGATTCATAAGCAGTTAATTAAGGCCGAACCCGGGCCACGGCAGCGAGAGCGAGAGCAAGGCGCATCTGGAACTGAAACTGAAACTGCAAAAGTGGCATATGGAATGGGGTTCTGGAGTTCTGGGGTTCTGCGGCATGGACACAGCAACACACACACACACACACACACACACATCTACAACTGCAATCAGCAGGCATAGACCGAAACCGAATGAAATAAGAAGGCAACAAATTGAGTGTAACACGACTAAAAGATACCCAGTAGGCAGATATACTTCTTCGTAGTAAATATCTATGCAAAAAACTTATTTCCTATTTATTTTAGCTATTTAATTTGCTACTCCTATATGTCTGATTTATTCCATTTACTGTACTTAGTTCCCATATTCCACAGGGTAAATTTCCTGGCGTTATTTTGGATGCTTTTTCTGGCAGTCCCCGAATTACAGGTCTTGCCCATATGTATACCCTTTCCTGCCAGTCTTATAGCGGTTGTAAAAAAGTGAAAAACCATATAAAAATGGCTTTTGCCCCCTGGTCTGACGGACTGGCTGCAGGCCTCGTTGTCGTAAGTTTGGGGCAAGGCCTCCTTTAGGCTGTTGCTTGTGGCGGCGGTGGTGGCAACGGCAACGGCGGCTGCTTGTGGCTCTGTGCCGTGCAACATATTTTACACATTTCATTTTCATTGCTGCACGAATTTATTTGGCAATAAGAGCAGACATTCAGACAGACAGTCAGACAGTCGGACAAACGGAGATGCAGAGTCAAGAAATTGTATTTTTGTGCCAGGCCTTGGGGTTTTGCGTTTGCGTTGAATATTCCACATGTTGTGTGGGGTAATTTTCATGCAAGTGAAATATTATTTATAAAATTTCCTTCGGGTGGGCGGTAACTGCGGCACTGGCACTGCGCTACGCCGTAAATTATGTCATTTTAGACAAGTGCGCCAGGGAAAGAGACACACAGCGAGAGAGAGAGAGAGAGAGAGAGAGAGAGAGAGAGAGAGAGAGTGAGAGAGCGAAAAAGAGAGCCACAGCGAATGGCTATGGATATGGACATCCCACTAACGCCTCTCCCTCTCATGGGAAACCCATTGAGATTTTCGCTTTATGGAATTGGGTTGAGAGTCAGTCCTCCCGTGCCCGTGCCCGTGCCCGTCCCCGTTGCCGTCCCTCCACTCTTGCAGTGAAAATTATTATGCATTTTGTCTTGTCTGGAGGCCCGGGATTGAAGTGCCTCCTCCACGGCTCATGGTGCCAGGGTGCCAGGGCATGCGAAATTAGTTGCCGCTGAAAGTGGAATATGTTTGGGAATGTGTTGGGGGCTGACATGGGTAGCCTCTGGGAAACTGCCGAGCATGAAAATTGATATGAATTTGGTTTAGAGAGCAGCAGCAGCAGCAACAGCAGCAGCAGCAGTTCCAGCAGTTCCAGCAGTTCCAGCAGCTGTGTGAAGTGTCACCACTTCTGATAGGCCATGACAGATGGAGAACCCAATTTAAATGAACTAAAAATACCTCGTTAATTGCTTGAATGAAATCTACTTAAAAATTAAATTGGTGTTAAATGGGAAGCCTGTTTTTTGGGTTGGTTTTAATAAGAATAAATCGAATTTTGAGTGTTCTAAATAGCTGATTAGATTATTCGATTTTTAATCCTATGCTAGAGGCTAATCGAACGATGAAATGAGCAACAGTTAAGCTGAAAGAGAAGCAGAAATAAGAGCAAATAGCGTGGAAGTAGTGCAACCACTTGACAGATCCCCCCATAAACATATTTACCTTATCTATATAGATAACTGCCTTTTTGTTTACCCCTATCGGATCCACTGTACATCATTCCGAGTGCTACCATTTTCTGTTGATTTTTCCCATTATTCTGATAAATTTCCTGCTGCATGTGGTAGCACCTAGTATCCGTATCTGGCGTATCTTTATAAGCACATTCGCCCCATAACCATTTCACATGCACCACAACACTGCACAGCGCAGCACAGCACCACTGGCACACACTCAATTTCCCGTATCTTATCGGCAGGGAACGAGCGACGACTTAAGCGATCTGACTCCATCTCAATTTTCGCTTAAACAATCCGACATATATACCCCCATTTAAAGGCAGCTAAGACCCACGGAACAGTCCTCACACCTCGCATGGGCCACTCGGAGGCGTCTGGGGTGCTCTTCTCCTTCTTGCTCGTTTAGAGTTTCAGGCTGGAGCTGGAGCTGCAGCTGGAGCAACTCCGTCGCATAAGCATACTAATGTCAACCAATTCATTTCATTGAGTGCCATGCATTGCCACCACCAAAGACCAGACGACACGGCAAGCGGGCAGTGTGGTGGTGGAGCTCTAGAGCCCCATGTCCAAGTCCAAGTCCAAGTCTGAGTCTCAGTCTCAGTCTGAGTTTGAGAGGAGGTTTTTGTGGCATTTAAGGCGCATGTTCTTCATTGGCTTAGCCTCAGGGTCAAGTTCAACGACAACGAACAGAAAAGAAGATACAGATACACAGAGAGAGAGACAGAGAGAGAGAGAGAGAGAGAGAAGGAGAGGCGCAGACTGCGAGACCCAGAGATGTTGCAACACACGGCAGTCGTAAAGCGTAGCCAAAGCGTTTGCATATCGCATATCTAAATGAGGTGATGATGCTGCACATATCAGCAGAGATACAAAGGCAACAACAAACATCAGCAGCAACAGCAACATTGCCATGGCAATGGACACAGCAGCAGTGGAGAGCGGTGTGTGGCACGGGACAGGGACAGGGACAAGGGGCAGCGACAGCGACTGAAACGCAGAGTCTGATCCGAAAAGGAGCCTCCTCAAATGTCCACTTGAGTGGGAAGCAGCATGAACATGAAATGTTTGCGCAGCAACAGAACAGCCAACAACCAACACCAACAGCCAACAGCCATTGGAGGACAAACTCTGGGGCAGTGCCAATTATGAAAACTGATATGCTTGCGAAAACCCGTTGATGAGCAGGCTTCATGCCGCATGCCGCCATGCCCCATGCCCCATGCCTCATCCTGGCAGGAACACAAACCCCCCCCATACTCTTGCTCTTCCTGAGCTTCAAAGCAAAGCGAATTGCGGCAGACAGACGGACAGATAACGCAGGGAAGGCGCTTCAAGAATTTTGGATCCCTTTTTAGAGCGAGCGCACTGTGGTGTCTCGGTTATTGGACACTCCATACGGACACTACACATGCCACACCATGCCACACGCGTGTGGCAACAATCAACTAAAATTAATTAAGCAGCCAAGGGGGGGGCCATACGGCCACACGGCCACCGGACTGCACTGTTGGCTAATGAAAATGTAATATTATCGAGCATTGCGATGGCATTACGATTGTGTGTGTCTGGGGCATTAAATATCGATTATGGTGTTCACAGCACAAGCGAACGCCGGCCCAGGGAATGCCCCCCGACTAAAGTACAGAAAAACAACTTACATGTCCTGTGCATGATGTAGGATTTTGAGTGTAGACTTGCCTTTTGTAGCTTAGGGTTTTATTTTTATTATTTTTATTAATTTCTGGGACCCTCCCATCATTCCGTAATTAAAGCAAAGTTCAAGGGGAAATGCTGCTGTCCGTCTGTCTGTTCAACATAATTCACTGGCAAACAACAAGCAGCAGGAGACAGACAGCCCCCAAACCCCTCAACACACTCACCGAATTGAGAGAATTTATGACCCCAAAAGCAAAAGTCACGAAATAAGGAAAAGAGCAAAAACGGGGAGCAGCAGCAGCAGCAGCAGTCAACAACTGCAGCGCGACAGTTGCAACAACGGATGCAACTGAATCTTGCAACATTGTCAAGGAGTGAGAGACTTTTAACAACTGCATTTACCTGCCCCCTCAGTCGACTTGGAGGTTTCTCTGTGTGGTGTTTGGTCGGTGTGTGGGTGCTCTAAATTGGTTTTGAGGTGATAAAAGTGTTGCAAGTGTTGCAGGTTGACCAGACGACACCAGCACCACCCCAGCCCTCCTCCTTTGGTGTGGCACTAATAGCCTCCCTAGCAGGCGAAGGTGCGCCTGGAACCACAAAACCAATACGAGGGAATGCCAAATTTATGGCTGTAAGAAGCTGACAGATTTCGAACAGATACAGATACAGCTAGAGATAGAGATAGAGATACTCTGCCCTGTTTGAGGTCTAAGCATCATCATCATCATCATTATTATGCAAATCCTTCTGCAACGGCGGAGGCACCACACACACACACACACACACACACACACACGCACACACGAAATGTGGCAACATTTATATCAAATGTCAGACGACCCCAAATTGCCAAATGAATCATAAGCGAGTGAAGAGTTGGAAAGTGGAGAGTGGAGAGTGGGGAAAAGAGCTTTGGACCACCATAAAACAGGAAATATATTTATAATGGAAGAAACCCCATGGTACATGCTCCTCGAACCTCGAAAATGCTACGCCTACACGCTGCAGGGACAGCGCAGACAGACAAACGAGTCACACAGAGGGCACTGTCTGCCGCATGCAAAAATAAACGTGAAGCACCCACACACACAGATAGATACAGATACATCCACAATGTCCACGACTTCTTGGAGCAAAAGCAAAAGCTCAGCCAGCAAAACTGCAGGCGACTGACCAACATAAATGGCGCAAAGTTGAAATGTTGACAGGGCCACATTCGTTATGACGTCCCACAGAAAGAGACAAAATAGTCAGCAAGAGAAAGAGAGAGAGAGAGACAGAGTGAGAGCAAGCTACAAAAGAAACTCACTGGGAGAGAGTCAGAGAAAGAGACGTTCAAAGCACGAGTAGGAGGAGACGGGACGAGACGAGTCGAGACCTCATCTATGTATTGCCATGAAGTAAGTAAATCAAGTTGTAGGTAAGTGAGATTTATGCTCATGTCGTTTAGTGTAAGCCAAACAACATCTCGCAACGTGAAACGTCCGTATCCTCCCTTCTCAAGTCACACACCTCCCCAAAACCCCCACCATCTCCTGCTCCGCACAGATGGCGAAATATGACAAAACGGGCAAATCCAAAAACGAAAAACGAAAAACCCAAATGCAAGCGAAGCTGGAGTAGCTGCAGAGGGGGTCAGGCAGAGAGAGAGAGAGAGAGTGTAGAGTGTAGAGTGTAGAGTGTAGAGAAAGTTGCACCAGTGGGAGATGCTCTCGGTGCACCCAACCACCGCGACTCATAGCCCCGCGGCGCCGTTTGCAACATTTTCTGTAACTATTTGCACAGCATTTCCACAGGCCCAGATTTTCTGCTCTTCTACATTTTTTTTGGGGTTTCCCCCTTTTTAGGGTATATCTATAACTCATCTCAGTTGCATATACCCTGTAAAAACCAAAAGGGACTTCCGCATAACACATCCAAATTTCACATGATCCATGTGCAGATATAAATCGAGTCTTGTGCAGCTGTAGAATGCTGCTCACTCGTTGATTTCCTCTATTAATTACCCATAGGTAGGGAAGCTTTTCTACCTCCCTGAATCAGGTATCCCTGCAGTCGTAAGACATTTTCGCTGTGCTTCTATTTCTACTTGCTTCTTTTTTTGGCAACTCTTTCGTAATCGCTGGCGTTGCTTGTTAATTACAGCAAACACAAACTGCAGTCCCTGCGCTCCTGCCACTGCTTGCCGCCGTGGTTCCACCTGATGATGCAACTGCTGCTGCACTTGTGTGCAATGTTTGATTTATGCCCCATGCAGCAGCAGCAGCAGCGGCAGCAGCAGGCACTGCTCTAATTAGCTACCGGACCCGGCTCTAACTGGAACACTCCTTTTCAATGGATTCTTGGGCTCTGCAGAGATGTGGAGATGGCCTGTAAATGTGTCAGCGTGGCAGGAGGCAAGCAAGCAAACAACTTTCACTTGCAGCTCGCCAGGCGTTCTCTATTCAGGAGCCGAAGTCAAGAGCAGTGTGAAATGACGCCCACAAAAAATATTCTGGGAAAATCTAGGCTGGTCTCCCAGTCCAGTCCCAGTTCAAACGCCAATTAAAAGCGAAAAGCGTTCAAAGAGAGGGAAAAACTCAAAGGGGGGAAAAGCGAGAAAAAAAGAAGGAAGGAAAACAAAGCGCAGAAGGAGCAGAAAGAGCAGAAAGAGGAAAAAAAAAGGAGGAGAAGAAAAACCAACTACTAAGTTGATGACATTAATTGACATTTAGCAGCGACGGGCATATCAATGCGCCGGACAGCACAATCACCCCAAAGTCAGCAGCGGACCGGACTCCAAGTCGGACGCGGAGTTGCAGGCAGTCTCCTCCACCTTGGAGGAGGCAAAACGGAGGAACAAGTCCATCCAGCGAATGAAGTCTGTATTGCCTAGGCCGCCTTTCACTACCGACTACCGGACTAGCGACTCCCGAGTCCCGAGACTCCAATCCTACAATCCTACAATCGTACAATCCACTCCACGCAATTGTACAATTGGCTAATGTCACAAAAATCTACAGGCAGTTGTCAACGGCGCTTTGGACGTGGGACTCCCATCATTAGCGTGGCACAATTGTGAAATGTGTAATTGCTGCTACAGCAGCAGCAACAGCAGCAGCAGCATCCAGGCAGCGGCAGCAACAGCAACATCCAGAGGCCAACAACTGCGAGTATGAGACACACAGACGACACATTGACAGCGAGTTATGTCAACTCGAATACGATTTGTTTAGCCATCGTTTCCCATTTCCCCCTTGAAGTCACTGTCTCAGTTCAGTCCCTCAGTGGCTGCTGCTGCTGCTGCTGGCAATGTGAAATATATCTCGCAAAAAAAAAAACATAAATACAAGCAGCAAAAGAAAGGCTCTCGGCTTTCGGGGGGTACGGAGCACTCAATGCCCTTCCAGGGCGATTGATTAAAATACTCTGGCCTAAAATTCAGGCAACAGCATTAAATGGGGTCTTAGGAAATTGCATTATATTTTCTAGCAGCATTTAGTATTCTAAAAATAAAAATATTCAATCATTCGCTTCGACACAAACAGAGATCGAACGCTATGAGCGATATGCGATAAATGGCAGCGATTATTTATATTTAATAATCTATCGTTATTTTATTGAAGTCATCGACCATTTATAGTTGTTTGTTGCATCGAACATTTATAGATTATATCAATTATAATTATAAATAAGTATTTACAGATTTGATTAAAAATTTATCGGTTTATTCGTTAAATTTAACCAATCAAAAGATATATTACTCGAACCTTTCGATATCCTACTGCCTGCCACAATACCCTTTCTGCCTGCAAGAGTATTAGGGATAAAAAGTCCAAAAAGTCTTTTGCAACAAATTGAATAAAGGACAAGATGAATTTCCCGCTCATCCTCCGGCACCAGCAGAAGCAGCAGCAGCAGCAGCATCTCCCTACCGCTTCTCCATTCCGCTCTCCATTCCGCTGCTGTCTCTTACTGTTTTCTGTAATTGGTTATATGAAACGCACAAGTGGGCACGGGCACGGGTACGGGGGACTTTAGCGTAGGCTGCAGCAGCTCCCGGGAAGGAGCAGCAGAGCAGTCAAAAGCTGTGGAGCTGTGGAGCTGGGGACCTGGTCGAGAAGTGCGCGACAAGATTTATAAGCGCCTGTCAACGATCCCAGAGAGGCCGAGGCCTGGAAGAGGGAAGCCAAGCGGCCATGCCAAGCCATGCCTTGCCGCAAGTTGCCGCCGCCGTGGTCACTTTTTGATTTATAAGCAAAATGTTTGCCGCGTTGCTCAAGTATTTATGAAACATTTCAAGGCAGCGGACACGGGACTCTGGGACTGGGACTGCGACTGCGACTCGTACTGGTACTGGGGTGTACTGCTGCTCTTTGTGTAGGCTGCTGCTGCTGCTGCTGCCAGTTGACACTAGAGTTGGGTTTAGGGGATTCTGATGTCCGCTAGTAAGTAGCTTCTGCTGATTCTGCTGCTGCTGCTGCTGCTGCTCCTCTCTGGCGGCAGTAATTGCGGCGGCATGTGAAATATGAGATAAACTCCAAGTAAGGCCAAGTCGCAGCTACAGCTACAGCTACACAGGCCGACTTTGGCCGCCTCAAAGCATGTGGCAAGTTGTTTAGAACTAACCAACTAGCAGCCCAGCCAGGGGAACTATACGACAGGCAGGCGACAGGCGACGACAGCATTTTGGTGCCACTTTGCGGCTGAATGCGAAATAACTTCGCACAATTGAGCATGCCGACAACGACCATGGCCCCACGACCAACTCCGAGTTGGAGCTCGGAGTCCAAGTCGGAGTCCAAGTCAGAGTCAGAGAAGGAGTTGCGGTCTCAGTCGCAGTCCCAGTCCCAATCGTAGTCGTAGTCGGGAGTGAAACAACTCCCAACTTGGGCATTCTATTAAATTAATCGTCAATTATCAACGGAGCCTGCAAATTATCTTTGCCTATGGGGAGCACATCACACGATGCAGGAAGCAACCAACAACCAACACCTTTTGGCTGCTCAAAAGAGAAAGCAAAACAGAAACGGCAAAAGAAAAAGCAAAAAGCAGAAAAAAAACAAGCCAAAGGATAGATAGATTAGATAGTTGATAGAGCAACTTGTTCGCTACATTGTTCATTCTGTTTGTAATCAAAATGGAAGCAAACATTGCACCAAAGGAAGCCCAAAGAATGTGTTTAATTTAAATATAAAAAATATATATTTTTTTAAATATATTTAAATTAAATATGAAAATATGAAATATGAGAAAATTTATATACTTTATAAACATATATTTTTAATGTGAAATATATTTAATTTAAATATAAAATATATAAATGTTTTAAATATGAAATATATTTAAATTATTTATTTTATTTATATTTACATTCAAATTAAATATCTAACGCTCCCTGCATTTCTTTTGCTATAAGTACTTAACTCCAAGTGTAAATATTCACTTCTCAGCTCTCTTTTTCTGGGGCTGTGTATCCCCCGTCCGCATCTATAACGTATCCAATCCATAGCCAATCCAAATAAAAACTCCCAAAGCAAACACCTTGGTTCCACTTCAAATCAATTCAACTTTTGGGGCAGTTATAATTGAGCCACAAAAAACTATTCCCACTCACAAATTTTTCGGGGGCAAGCGCTTCCTCCACATGCTTCATTGAACGTTTCGAGGCAGGACCCTCTAGCAGGACGCTCTCGCTCACTGGCTCTCGCTCACTCGCTCTAACTTGTGCGCTTGTTCAATGTGTTTAATTAAATAGCAAGCGTAATTAAATTGCAATTAAATTAATTAAAAAGCACACTGCCGCAGCACGTTAGCTCCTGCTGCTGGGTCCTGGTCTGGTCCCGACCGACGACTCCTTTTGTAGAGTCGATTTTTTGAGCAGGGGTTTTTGCCATTCCGTTTTCGGGGGGGCGGTGTGAAAGGAAAACAAAACAAAAAATACAATGTTGCCCAGGACTTGGATTTCCCTTTTTCCCACCCAACCCAACCCCACCCCACCACCGCAGCAATTTACCCCCCATTTTCCATGGCTGTTGGCTGTCCGCTTGCCCCCCTCCTGCCGCTCGTACAATTAGACTTTAATTTTTTATGAGCAATGAATGGTTTCGCAGTTTTACTTTTTGGTGTTAAATACTTGATTAAGTTGAATGAATGGAGGGGAAAGGCTATGCAAATTTCAGCGCCCCCTCCACCACGCTTTTCCACGAGGATAAGGGTTAGGGGCTGGGGCTGGGGCTGGGAAATTGCCTGCTTTGATGTTGGGGTAAAGTTGGGGCAAAGGGGCGATGGCGGAGTGGCATATTGAAGAACAATTCTTAATTAGTGCATTGACAAAAAGTTTATTTCTAGCTCTGAGCTGGTAAATGCAGGCCAAAAGATCTAGATAGAGACAAGGAGAAAAGGAAATGCGGGTTAACGAAAGAAAGCTCACTCAGCCTGCCAGATTTCCGCACCAACCCCACAACATTAATTGGCTACCGGGCTCAGAAGGGGCTTTTTGGGCGGTGCTAATGGAAATTTAGTGGAAATCTGTCAAAGATGGTGGCGATTGTGTCTTAATATAATAAAGTTCTAGTGTATTTTGAGGCGTTGATTAATGGAATGGAAAGCAGCAAGAAATCTATAAAAGAAATCAGCACACAAAAAGCAAAAGAAAAATTCACAGAAGCGAAAGAGAACCTGTGGCTCATCAACCATTAATTTAATGGAAATATTTCATAAATATAAAAAGATACAACCAAAATATAATTGCAGTTTTTTAAATCATTTATTTTACATAATTTCCTTTATTTCCTTAAACCGCCTACGAAGAGCGTTTCAAGGGCATAAATCCACTCCGATGCTGAGCAATTTGCTGCACAAGTTGCACAGTTGCCCCACATAATGAGTGAAGCTGAAGAACAAAAAAAACTACAATAATAAAGCCGCATGGCACGTAGGCAAAAATGAACAAATTGAACTGCGGCAATTACTTGCCACGCTACGCAAAATGAGCAGCAAGAACAAAAAAGGGGCAGCGAAATATCCAAAATGAAAATGCTCGGGCAAAAAGTCAAGTTCATAAAAATGAATTCATGCCACAGCTCAGGCAGAAGATCAAAGAGGACAAATCAATAAAAGCCAAAGCGCAGAAATAACTTAAGCTCAGTCAGTCAATCGGGTTGGCAGGGAGCCAGAGTCAGCAAAGCCAAGAGTCAAGCTCCAGGAAGACACATACAAACACAAATACAAACACAAACAGACACAGACACGGACGGACATGGACGACCCCAAAAACACTGTTGACCTGGTCAAGGCTAAAGGCACATAAAATAAAATTATACAACAACAGACAGGCAGGCAGGCAGGCAGGGAGGAAGGAGGAAGCAGAAGAAAACTAAAGCAAACTGTCTTTTGATCTATGGCTGGCTACAGAGAGTACGACGGTTGTTGCATGCCCCTCTGCTTTGGATGACGACGATGATGATGATGATGATGGGCATGGGGATGAGCCGCAAAGTAGAGCAGCCTCAGCCTCAGCCTCAGAAATCTCCCCAAGTAAATTGGCATAAGAAATCAGAAATCACAGGAAGGTCTCTACTCGGACTCAGCGCTCTGCGGACTCTCTGCTTTCTGCTCTCTGCTCACTGCTTCAGCTACAGCTCTGAGATAAATGGTCATGGCCTGGACCTGGACGTGGACTTGGACCTGGACCTGAGACTGAGACTGGACCGTACCGTCTCGGACCAATGCAATATTAAGTAAATATACAAAACGTTGTCGGCACGGCGCACAAAACTAATGATGTCGATGATGCTGCGGCTCAAGATTGGGTGGATGGTGGAGGCTGGAGGGTGGGGGGCACACACAAGTCGGAGGGGCCTCTGATAATGATGCGGCAGGCAGACAGCAGGCGGAGAGAGAGAGAGCGGCAGGCAGGAGGACTTGGACACTGGCGATATACACACGCCAGGTAATAAATTTCATTTCTCAGCTGATATGGGCAATTAAGGAACAATTTTGCAGCTGAATGAGTAATAAATAAAAATTGTATGCCACAGCCGCTGAAGATACGCAGATACAAAACTGCAAAGACGTCGACGGTTGTCCGGTTGCTGTCTGCCCTGTCTCCCGATTGTCGGTCGTCAGGCTGCCGCTGCCAGTCAGGGCAGCCCAGTCAGGCCAGAGACGATAGTTTTTGGGATAAAAATATACCAAAAACAAACGAGCAGCAAGCAGCGAGCAGCGGCCACCAGAGCCAGGAGCCAGCCAGCCAGCCAGCCACCAGAAGAAGGAGCCATGAATGAAATAAATGGAGAAGGAATGGTGGCAGGGCAGCGGAGCAAAAAGGGAACTGCTGCAGTTGCGGCTATTTTTTTCTTCTTCTCTGTGTGTGTGTGTCTCTCTCTCTCTCTGTCTCTGTTTTCTGCATGCCTGCCCTTTTGATGAAAACAACTCAATGACGTGATTTGTGCCGCCAACGATGCTGAGAAGAGACCGATGAGACCACGGGACTCGAGACTGAAAGACGAGATGAGACGAAACGAAACGAAACGTTGGACAGGCAAAAGGCATAGCCATGCCCACACATCGTTTCCTTCTCGTATATAAATCACATTTACCAAACCCAAAATTGATGTGCAAAATTCTTAAGCTATGAGAAGTCTGCAAAGGGTTTCTTCTTAGATTTTTAAAGCTGCGAAATATTTTTGCATAATAAATCAAACTTCCGCTGGATGGCCAGCCGCCTCGCAAGAACTCCATCAAATGGTTGATCCAACCAGCAAGTTGTCTGCTCGTTTGGCATTATTTTAATTACACACACACAGAATGAGTATGAGAATCAGAATTCAAGTCAAAACAAGAGCCCAAAAGGCAAAAGGTATTTTTTAAATGCCGCCCCAAGTGGATTTGGCTAGCAGGATCGAAACGGAAACATTTTCGGGTCCACATTGGTGGTGCCTTTTGGGTAACACATGATATGTCGCCTACCTGGTGGATGCCGCCGCCTCGCTCCCAGAGCTGCAGGCAGGCACTCACTCGCCCGAGAGTACAGAACAATGGAGAAGACCCCAAACATGACACTCGACGGTGGTGGCAGGCAGGGGCATGGGGAGCAACAAAAGCCCGTTTTCTGGCCACTGGTCACACAGGGAGGAGGAGCACGAAAGGAGGGGCAAGAGTTACACAGCAAAAGGAAGGAAGGAATCCCAGGGAAAGAGTAGCCAGTTGCAGGTTACAGGTTACAGGGAGAAAGAAGAGCAGGCAGGGCTTTGCCTCGCTCTCTGTTTAAATGTTCTCCATTTTACTGTCAAGTGGGGGGAACTCTTGGACCAAGGATCGGACCGGCTTTGACATTTTGCAACGATGCAGCCTGCCCCTGGGACACCGACACCCCCACAGACAGTCCTCCCACCGCCCACCTCTTGAAGCACTTGGCATGTCCAGAATTTTAATTTAAGTATGTAAACTGACATTGAATAGTTTCTCGCCAGGGAGTTCTTTCTGTTCTCATTGCACTCTAAACTTCGGTAGGAAAAGTGTTAGAATGTGGATGGGGTGGGTGGTGGTGGGAAAAGTGCAATTTTCGGTTTTGTTTGCAATTGGATTTTGTAATAAAAAGCTTCAGCAGTAGCTAAACTTTTGCCTGCAAGTTGTGTGTGTGTGTGTGTGTGTGTGTGTGGGGAAACCCAATACAGATACATTTAATAGATACTTCAGTGAGCCCCTCCGTCCACGCTCTGTTCATGACAGTTTCATAGAGTTTGAAATCCGCAGAGAGACAGACAGAGAGAGCTCTCAATGGGGAGGTTATTTAAGGCTGTTATGCAGCTTGCTACCCTGTCAAGTAACACCCCAAAACCCACTCATTAAATCTACAAAATGAAGCAAATAAAAAAAGGGGAAAAGGGGGAAAAGTGGGAGAAAAGTGGGAGAAAAAACTTACCGGTGTTGAATATGGATGCGCTGTCAGACGCACTCCGTCCGTCTCCAGCTGCTCGCCCAGCACCATCTCCAGGTCGTTGCTGGGCGGCGTTTCGCACAGAATCTCCATGCTGCCCGACAACGAATTGGGATCGTTGAGCATGAAATATACCGAGGCGGCGCCCTTCTCCCGCAACGAGCGTATGCTCTTCAGCAGCTTGTGTCGATGGGAGGGATTCTCAACGCCGATGGCATCCAGATCGGGATCGCCGACCTGTTTGCATATCTCCAGGTCATCGTAGCCATTGTCGAGAAAACTTTCGGCATACTGCGCGAGGCCCAGGGCACGTAGCCATTCGCAGACAATGTTGCTAACGGCCATCGTCCTGTTGATGATGATGATGAGGCGATGATGATGAGGCGATGATGTTGTTGCTGTTGCTGTTGTTGCTCGTAATGATGGAGAGGGTGTTGCTGTTACTGTTGCTGTTGTTTGGGCGTGTTGGCGACCGTTTAGCCTTTCTTCAGTTCACGTGTGTGCCGTCTGCCAATTACCGTTACAAAATGGCGTCGTGTGTGTGTGCGAGGAGTTTTCGCACAATGTCACGTGCTCCTTCTGCAAGGAGTTGTAGCAACCCTCTCTGTGCCCACACGGCGTTTCTTTCTTTCACAGCTTTTCTTTCTTACTCTCTCTCTTTCCTTTTTTTGTTCTTTGTTTTTGTTGTTGTTGCTTGTTTTTTTTTCTATATATTTTTCTATGGCTAAGCATGCAATTTCCTTTGCGTTACTTTAAGCATTATTTTCGTGCCTGAATTGTTTTAAATTGCTGCTGCCTCCGCCTGAGCACATCATGCTTCTGCTTCTGCTTCTGTACACTCGTAAAAATTCAATGCCCTGCGTACACTCGTAAAAATTTATAACGCACATTTCTAGCACATTTCTAGCGGCCATCAGCGGCACTCTTCGGCGTTACGATGGGTGACGCGACGCTCCTCACATTTGTCTGCTGTCTCTCCACCGCCGCATTGCTGCTGCTGGTTGTTGTCCTGCAAATATTAAGCGTATATATATATAAATAAAAGTCAGCGTATATGTTTTTTCCCATTTTGATTTTCAATAATTTAGCGTCTGGGAAAATTGCATAAATTTGCAGCATATGTTTGCACCCGCATACAGCGGCTGCCACCATCCCTCCCCTCCCTCCATCCCATTTACAATCGAAGATTTTCCCACCATAATCTAATCATTGGAAGCCGCGGGCTGTCGTCTGCCAATGGCCACAATTGATGACGTGGCAGCGCAGCCGAGCGCCGAGATTCAAATCAAACTCCAAAATGCTAGAAAATTAATTAAACTCATGGAAGGGCATGGCAGGGCAGGGCAGGGCAGGCAGCTGCGGTTTGTTCAATGCAGAAATTCCCATGCCACATGCCTGGTCTGTCTGGTCTGGTCTCTGGGGGAGGTGCAGAGAGAGTTTCTTATCATGAGGTAAGGGCTGCCGCTTGCGGCTTACCAAAGCGTGTAATGCGTGCCAGGCATATAGACATGCACTCTATCATATCTACCATGCCGCCCCACCCACGCCCCTTCGTTTGCTTCCGTTTCCGCTTTAGAGAATCCATGAGGCGTTAAACGCAAACTAAAAGCTTATGTACACACACACACACACACACACACTCATGGTGCCCCATGCCTATGCCACTGCCACGGCCTCATCATGCCACTCTGTAATTTTTTCTAGTGAGGCGTGTGCCGCGCTTTTACTCATTGATAAATGATTGATTATCAATCCCACCGAGTGGGTATACATATGAGTGCGTGGGTGTGCTGTACTCTATGTGAATGTGAATGAATGAATGAATGGGTGTGGTGTGGTGTGTGTGGTGTGGTGTGTGTGGTTGCTGCGGTTTTTCTTGGCTTAGCACAAAAGTTTAGTGTTTGCTTTCAGTTTATCTTTAATGGATTATTTTAGTAGTGGTTTCGACTCGTCAACGAGCAGCCAGCCAGCAAAAGAACAACAAAAAACACAAAAAGAAAAAGCGGAAACCTCGACCAAAGGAATATCCATCTATGAAAGAAGACCAAAATACAGACTAAAGCAATATTTTCCTGCTGTTTAGTGCCCCATTCTCGGCAGGAGCTATAGCTCTTAGACATTTCTATAGCATGTTTTTGGTAGATTTGATGTATCCCCAATATATACCCTTTCCCTGATGGCCATAATCGTTGCCGTAATCCTCTCAAGGCCCAGCCCAATCTTTAGCCTCCGCCACACCACACACACAACTTCTGGCGAAGAGGACAACCAATATCATATAATTTATGTGTGTTTTGCCGTCGTCAGTCTACACCATGCCACATGCCCAACGCCCCACCCCAACCCCAACCCATGTGACTAAGCTGATTTCTTGTTTTCTTTTTTCTTCTATCTGTCTCTATGGCTCTGTTGCCTGTTGTCTGGGGGCTGGCAGCTGTTTTGTTTCCATTTTCATTTTCATTGGCATTGAATAGATCAATCATGGATGGGTTTGTCGATGTGTACGGTGTACGTATAGGGTACCGGCCTCTCGTACAAATAGCCCCCCAATGATGACCAATTATTCTCCAATAAAACTGTCGGCCAAATGTCATGAATTGAACTTTTACTGGCTCTTATGCGGCAACTTGAAATTCAATCGCAAATTGCTGGGAAAGTGAATTTCGAAAGTTCGAGGAATCAATTAGGGACGGTGAATAGATCGATATACTTTTACATACATGTGTAGATATCGTAGTATTTGCTATTTACGCCGCGTTCCACTAGGGCGCACATTCAAATGACGTTAAGTGGGCCGAGACATTTCCCATAAGCGAAAGGACACGATCGATTTCATAGAAAACTGTTGAATGACCCTTGACCACACGACGCAAGGGACATGTGACTTGTACCGATTAAATAAAAAATATATTGATTATTATCGATAGATTATAGTGGTTTATAGTGGGGAATTTATGGCTGTTATCGTTCGTATCTATCATGCATGTGATGTTATGTCACTTATCGATGCTATCTATAACTTATCAACATAATTTATCGATCATTTATTGATGAAATATTTTTTTTTTAATTTTTATTGCTCAAACTTTTTGGCATCAAATTTAACTCAAATTTAAATCACAAAATTTCCAATTTTTTTTATTTTTCAATACTTGAAGAACTCTTAAAAATTGTTACCAAATTTTATTACAAATTTCCAATATCCAAGTTTCTCATATGTCATCAACTTTCAAAAAAAAAAAAAAATAATAAATTGCCTAATAAATCCATCAAAGACATATTACATTTTTATAAGCAACTTAAATGCCAGCAATAAACATTGCTGCTGCTGCTGCTCCTACTGTCACGACTCCCTCCCGCTGCAAGTACTTCTCCTCTTGCCACTGTGCCTCCTCTTCTATGCCAAACCCTTTCACTTCGCGACCCATTGGCGCAGTGCATTTTTTTGGGGTCAAAGTTTGTCAGAGGGGCTTGATTTGTTTTGCTTTTGTTTTGGGTTTTTTTTTTCGATTTCGTTTCTGTTTCTGCTTAATTTTTGTATCTTCCGCCCACGCAGGGCACACAGCGGGGCACACAATTTAATGCAACATCATCGAAAGCGACAGACAGCAACGGCAACGGCAACAGCAACAAAAACAACGAATGGACTTGTTGCCGCTCGCCGCAGCAGTTGTTGGCTTCAATCAGAGACAAACACACACAAATTGATATTGTGGGGGCGTTGTCGTAACGCATTTTATATAAAGATTTTTTTGTCTTGCATTTAAATACCTCGGGAGTTGTTGCAGTAAAGAAAGGGCATATTGATTACTCGCCCAACAGCCAGGCAGCCCGATAGCTTCATTTCTGGGCTATAATAATGGGGAAACAAAACGAAATATCAATCGCCAGCTGTAAAAAATTATCTTTGCTGCATCTTTTACCCCACATTAAATCCGAATAATGGGTATCTTTAAGTCGTCTAATGTCTCACTTTTCTCTGTTTCCTTTCGGGGGGTTTCCTTCTCTTTTTGTTGGTGTTTTGTTTTGGGCAAGTTTAATTTGTTGGATGGCCCGCCGTTTGTTTTAAACGCTGTCATTTTCAATCGATCGAGAGTGCCTTGTCTCCGCCCGCGGATCGTGCTTGACTTTTGGCCTCTAGGCCCCCAGCGCAACAATTGTGAGAGGTGTTGCCTGGCAAATCACATCGCGGCTCAATAAGCGGCACAGGCAAATTACTTGTACAATTGGCCACCCTCCCACCCGCCCTCCCTCCGCCCATCTAAATGCTGCAGCAACATCAATTGCAACACGTCGCCAACAGCTGTGTCGCGGCGGCTGTCTGGCCATTTATTTATCTACCATCGCGAACTGTCACGCCGTCCCCTCCTGTCCCGTCTGTCTGTCGGTCGGTCTGTCCCCTCTCTTTGGGGACACGCGGCGTATGCGCAATTGCCATTTAATTAAAAATTATTTGCACATTGAGCGAACAATTTTTCGTTGATTTCATTTATCATTTTCATTTTTACTTTATTTTATTTTTTGTCGCTGTTGGCGTGCAGGTGCGCAACGACGGAAACGACACCAAAACACACACAAAATGTTCACACGCTCTCTAGATGTGACTCTCAGACTCTGCCTCCGCCTCTGCCTCTCCCTCTGCCCCTGCCAACTACTCTGCTTTGGACCTGCCTCCGAGTTGATGGTAATTAAGATGACAGCACAGTCGTGTCTGGGGCAGGTCTACGCACACATCTAATTATAATCATTAAACAAACAAACAGAGAAATATATTTAGTTTTTGCATAGCCCCAGAGACCAGAAAGATGCGAAAAAATAAAGGGAAAAAAACCATCTTCCGCAAGATGCCAAGTAAGAAAATACTCTTCAAGGGCTTCAAGGTTTATCGATCATTTATCGTGCTTATTGATTCATATTTTTTCACTTTTTTATATTTAAAAGTGGGAAATTTATCTGAATTTTACTGCCTACTAGATCCCATTGATATCGAATCTTCATGGAATTAATAATTACATCTGCCGAATGCATTTCCTGCTGTAGATTGCAGATCAAAGAAACAAAAACAAATGTTTTTATGGCCAACGGAAATGTTTCCTTGTTGCGAAAAATTATGTTATCCCCCCATTGGGAAGCGCATTAAAAGCCAGACCGAATAAATGGCGACTCTGATGAAGATGGAAACCCGAAGCGGTATGGGCGTCTTCATTAATGATAGGAAGTAGGCCGGAGACAAACAAAGACAGAGAGAGAGGGAGAAACAGTGTGAGAGGAAAGACCGTCAAAATCCATTTGACAACATAAAATTGTTGTTTCAAAACCAACTGCCAAACGAAGCCGAAGCCAAAGCCGCTGGAGTCGCCACTGTGGGGCATTAATGCCAATGGCTAATTAACTTGTTGTTGAGCTCGTAAAATAGTTTGGCCGCTCATCAAGATAATAAAAGGCCGGGCCGGGGCCGGGCCGGGGCCAATTCACCGTCGGAACCAAAGTTTTTGGTCTTTAATTGAGCACCGAAAAAAAAGTATATATATAAAATAAAATTGTTGACTTTTGGCCACTCTGGTGGCGTCAGCTGCAAGAATGACCTGCTCACCGGCTCACCGGCCAGCTACTGTCAACAGAACGAACCTGAAAAAGGGAACTGAAGAGCAACGGACAGCGCAGAGATATAGATACAGATACACTAAAAGAGACGAAGAGAGACCCAGAGAGAGCGGCAGACACATTACTGCAGTCACTTTTGGTAATTAGATTTTCAAGTCGAGATAATGAAGTGGACATTAAAATTTTACAACCTGCAAGGAGCAGAACACACCCGAGTGCAGGCAGCACCTATCGAAGCTGAAACTGAAACTGAAAGCCAGCGAGCGCATTCAATAAATTAATTACGAATTTCCAACCTTAAATGTCAAACTAGAACCTAGCCCCTATTTTCCAGGTGGCAAGGGGGCACATGCAGACAGCCGCCACACCCTACAAATAAATATTGGAAACCATTCACACACATGGCTCTCGCTCTCTCTCTCTCTCTGTTTCTCTCTCTCTTTGTGCTATCCGTAATATATTGTATGCATGACTCTAATTAAACCACAATTGTTGTGTAAACTTTAAGGAATTGATTGCCCCGACACGGAGCACTCCCAATAACAGGTCTGTCCACTGCCACACATACAGTATGCATGTGTGTGTGTGTGTGTGTGTGTACATGCAGCACATGCAACACACAGTGCAGCAGCAACGAAATCTGTTGCCAAGTTGGTCGGCAATTAACAGGCAATTGACTTGAAAAGTGGACAGGCCTGCACTCTGGAAATTGTATTAGGACACGGATGCAATACACACGGCACATGAATATTGAAAGTTATTGCAATTCCATATTTATTGTCTGCGAAGGATGCAAATACGTTTGCATCTCTCTCTCTCTCTCTCTCTGTCTTTTTCTCTATCTGATTCGTTTGGGGGAATGGAGGAGGGCAGTTCGTAAACTAATATGGAAACTTATATCAATGATAAATGACAAAAGCGGACTCCTATTTTTCGACATTGAGCTGTAGCATTTCATTCCCAAAGTCATAATATTTCTAATCCCTTTGGGACTTTCCGCTAACAATTATTTCTCATAGCCAACACAGCGGCACAGATCCAAAATTGTAGGCTGCTGAACGTTGCTGTAGCTGAATTGAATGTTGTTTGCTGTTTGCTGTGATATTGAGCAGGTTTAATGCAGTTTTCCATTGCCAAAACCAAACCACATTCCTCTTTCCGTTTATTCTTTAACCATGCCTGATTAGTGGATAACCAATTAAAGACGAATGTGTTTTCATTCACTTAAGCAACAAATTGAATAAAAGGCTAAACCAAATAAAGTTCTATGCAGAAGACTTGGCAGACTTTGTCTGATTGTTCTTTGCCCCAAATTGCATTCAATTGAAATCAAATCAAAGCCGCAGACCAGTATGATGTCATCTCTCGATCGTGCTCTACTTTGCCTCCTCACTTCTCGCCATTCGAACAGAGATGTCCGCAATTCCTTATCTGTCCTAACATCTCTACGTATTTGCTCTCTCAGCAAATTATTTCATTGCTCTCGCAGCAACATAGTAAAAAGTCTACATATATCTAATAAGAATTCTGCCAAAACCCAACCCAAAGAAAATCAACAAAATATTTTGCAATAATTTGGCAAGGGAGAGAGAGAGGGGGAGACACCTAAAACGCAAAAGAGATCGAGAATACGTCATGCTGGGCCTTCGAAAAAGCAGAATGACCTTTTGGCATTTGGCATTTGTTTTTTATTCACTCTTTTTTTAACCCATGCACATGATTCAGGCGGTCGAGAGAGAAGGCGAATGCCCCCAAGGCGCTCCGCAATATAAATAAATTTATATCATTTTTTTTGTTTGCACTTTTTTTCTGTAAGCTCTGCGGGTGGTCCATCCACTGGAGAGTGGGACACGGAGCGCGGGGTGAGGAGATATATGGGGGCAGCGCAGGTGGCGTCCAAAATAAAACGTTAGCCTAATGCTTTTAATGTTGGATAATTTAGCATTTGTTGCCATCATTTGTTATGCAAACAAACAACAGTACAACGTCCGTCCATCTGTCCCCCACCCCCTTGAAATCATCATCATTATGTTTAACCCATTGAAAATGTTAAATGGTAAACGCTTAACCCTCATAATCAACATTTTTGGCAGCAACAAAAGACGCGTTTGCATACACTTATTGATTTCGATTTAAACGAAAAGAAAAGAAGAAAAGAAATTCATTATATAATCTAAAGGCAAGCGGGTGGAAGCAAGCGGCAGGGTAAGGGTAAGGGCACTAAGGCTGGGGGTTTTCGGGGTGGGTAAAATGCAATAAATTCCCATTAAGCTGCTCACATAAAACGCCTGATTGCATACCAAGCTGCAACAGAAAGCTGAAGCTGAAGCTGAAGCGCGCTGAAGCCAACATCCTGTTGACAGTCGTCGTGGCAGGCATCGGCGGTAGAAGCACCAGCACCAGCAGCAGCAGCAGAAGCTATCAATATTAAAAGCGCTTATTTGACAGAAATATGACAAATGCCTGACAGCCAAGGGCGTGGCACACACAGGCACACACAGGTTGCATACACACCCAAGAAGTGCCAAGTCATTAGTAACGCAAAAAGTGGCAGGAGAGAGAGAGGGAGAGAGAGAGAAAGAGAATACGCGCAGCAAGTGTCAGAAATGCTTTTTGGATTAGTCGATGCGAAATTCGTGGTGTATTGAATTGCTTTTGGGCAGCAGGCAGGCAACAGCAACAGCAGGAGGCAAGTGTGAAATATTCCTGAAGCGGATGCTGCTGGTCCCTGGGTCCTGCTCTCATGCTGCCTTTGACACGTGCAACACTCACGCAATGGTCTTCGAGTATATTCTATCTATCCCCCTAGCAATGAGCATCAGGAATGCATTCAACTGTCAAAAGCTGCAGGAAATCAATGAAGCGAAGCAAAAACCCATGTTCCAAATGGAAGTGGGCACGGGCACATTTGATTGGACTCAGTTGATAGAAAAATCCACATGTATCGATATTTTAGACTACTTATTCCACTCTCACATTACTTTATCGCCAGCGTAGTTTCTTTATCGTTATTCTATTCTTATTATTCCCTTCCGATTCGCCCTTTCTCGCTCATTCCCTGCTCGTTGATTTTAGCCTTTGCTATTATTGATTTTATGATCAACTTTAAATGGTATATAATTATAAATATTATTTTTCAATACGTTTCCTATCGTTTCGATCTGGCTATTTCCGATGCTTCCTTTTTCTGTTATCTGTTATCTCTTTTATTTATATTTAACATTTTTCTTTTTTAATTTTTCGCATTATTGCGTGCATTTTATTTATAAATGCTCGTAAAGATTCAGCGGGGCGACAATTTTATAAATATTTTTATGGCGTTTCATAAAATTTTATATGCCGCGCATTGGCTTCCACATCCACCCTCTCCCAGTCGCTCTCTCCCACAATATCCCTCTTCAATTTGTCGTCGCTGCAGTTTATGAATTCCCATTGCCATTTCCCTGCGTTCCTCCCTTTTCTTTCCTTAATTTTTGCCATTTTTTTTGCGTATTTCAACGCTCTCATTGTCCAATGCCAGTGACAGAGACAGAGACAGAGGAACAGACAGACAGATAGTTGTTGGGGCATGCAACAGCGCTGTCATCGGTTGCAACAATTACTTAAATGCAGCCATAATTTGTGTTGTAGGCAGTCGGCCAGGCCAGGCAGCCAGCCAGGGCAATTTACTCGTCCACTCGTCTGCATATTTTTCACAATTTTATTATTATTACAACGAATTTCCAACTATAATTATTATGATTATTATTTTGATGTCGAGTGCCGCACAGTTGATAAGGCAGCCGTTAAAATGTCCCTCGCAAATCAGCAATGGATCCATGGAATCCTTTATGAATTAATGAGAGATCTTCTAGGGAAGAAACTTCATTGATACCCTCAGATAAATGGAGTCTCGGGCTAATTATTGAAAATGTTGCAAAGATAAAGTTCTTTTAGGTATTTAATCTTTTAATGCTGACACACTGAAACTGATAGGTACAGCAGTTTTATTAAAAATCCTTTTTTATATATATATATATATATATTTCCTTTTTCTTTGCCACATTTCGCTGCTAACCCAAAGCCCCTCTGTTTTCAATTAATTTTGATATACATTTTATGAAATATTTAAATTTGATTGCATTAATTGAGCTTCAATTACGAAAATACAAAAACAAAAAACGCCATCGTAAACCATCGCTGGCCATAAATATTAATTTGGTATTCAATTTTCATTGATTAATTTCCAATTTAGCATTTCTGTCGCAGCCTGTCACAGAGTGTCTTCCTTTCTTTTTACCCACACTTTTTGTGGTATTTTGTGTTGTTTTTCTTTTTTTTATTGTGATTTGTAACCCCAAAGAAGTCCCATAAATCACAACAAAATCACACAAAAAATCTTATGGGTTGGCAGGCAAATAAACTTCGACTTCCTTGAAGTCCCCCCCTCCAGGCCAGCTCTCTTTGCCATTTTGTTTCTTTGATTGAACCGAAGAGAGTTTCGAACAATGGCAATTAGCTCATAAAAATGAAAATATCCACATTTACGATGGTTCTTCCATCCATCCATCCATCCATCCATCCATCAGACAAATTAATTGAAATTCAAAGTCTGGGACCTTTGGCGAGTTTTATGAGCATTGGTTTTTCTGTTTAATTTCACTTCGCTCGGATTGGATCGTCATCTACATCATCATCATCATCATCTTGTGGGCTTGCTGCTGCTGCTGCTGCGGCTGCTGTTGGTGTGTTTCCAATGAATAATAAAGTAGATTGAAGCCAATCCACAGACCAATCCGTATCCAGACCGACTTGTGCTGCCTCCGCTGCGGCTGCGGCTGCTGCTGCTGCTTCAGATATAAATCAATTCCCGAGAAGCGACAAAAATTTACATTCCGATTTGCCAGCCAGCCAGCCAGCCCACAGGGGGAACTTGCAATACGATCCAATCCCATACGATCTGTGGGCGCAGGCTCCGGGGCTCTCTCTCTCTCTCTCTCTCTGTCTGTCTTCGGGGCTTTTGGGGCTCGCTTCGTCTCTTATTGAGATTTCATCGCCTGTTTTTGTGTGTGTCAAAGGCGGCGGCGCATGCGTTGCCATGTCCCCGAAGTAAATTTATGGGAACGGTAAACACAAACGGGGCATTGTATCAATAATAATAATAATAATAATAAAGCGAGATATAAAAGGCAGCCAAATAAATCGTTATCGTTGATAAATCGTGCCCTCGCATTACAATTCGTAAGCGTTTAAATGTCTTTAAGTGGGCCTTGATTAATGACTCTCCAAAGAGTCGATGGATGGTCGGATGTTGATGATCGTCTCTGGGTACACGCACTGCGGGAGCTTACTTCATCCAAACAACAACAGCAACAACAACAGAAAGCTCCAAAACATCACCAGGGGTTTTGGCTCCACACGGTTTGCTCCGATAGGCGTGACTATGATAACATGGCCAAACAAAAGGCCTTTCAATTGGCCTTGACTAAGGGTTTTATCATGCTCATGATCTGCGGGGATCGCTCATGATCGCAGAGCAATTTGTTCAACAAACTTTCATATCTATGGGGCCCTCAGCAATTAAAGCATTCAATCTTATCGGAATACTCAAATGGATCATTTGGAGGCTTTGTGTTTCCAATTTGCGATGCAAACCAGTTCAGGTTTTTGTTGCTTATTTTGTTGGGCAAAAACTAACATGTGTAGATCATTAAACAAGCTTGATTAAAGATAGAAAAATAACTTTAATGGATTATATATGGGGGCTTTCTTCAGCGGGGTATTAATCAACATTTAAATCACACTTGGACACTTATTAGATGCCCACTTTAATGTACAGAAATTATCTTTATATGCAAAACATAATCAGCCATACAAAATATTATATTTATAGAATCTTTTGGCAAAATAATTAGAGATTGTTTTATTTATAAGCCGCAGCTCGATCATCTACATGGTTTGATCTTTAAATCTTTGAATTATGATGATCATTTTAAAAAATGATAAAACTCCTCAAACTTCCTCTCAGATTAATGTCTAAGCCTCACTCGTTCTATGTGGAACTAAAGTCCATTCAACTGTGATCTATCCCCCTCAAATCTGACTCATTCACAGCTTTATCTATACGAAATCAATGCTCTTTCGCTGCTTAATATTTTGATCTTTGATCATCATTAAATCTTCACATAGACACCTTTCGAAATGTCTTTCTTCTTTTCAACAAATTCTGTCACATCTTACCTGTCAAATGAGTGTCAATCCAAATTATCGTAAAACCCATCAGCATCATCTTCATCGCGTAGCCAAAAACTAGCTCAAATTTCACATCAAAACACACACATTAAAAACCTCAAAACTCACACAAAAAATAAAATTGAAATTTCATCATTTTTATTGG
This sequence comes from Drosophila tristis, assembly GCA_018150885.1. NCBI lineage: Eukaryota > Metazoa > Arthropoda > Insecta > Diptera > Drosophilidae > Drosophila > Drosophila tristis. Next base: position 16,609,936 of record JAECWT010000002.1, read on the forward strand.
CCGCCTGTCTGTCGTCTAGAATGCCAGGCCAAGACAGATGCCACATTAAAAAAAAACCCCAACAGAAACCAATAATGAAACACTGAATTTTCCAATTGAATGCGGCGCGGCGGCACACGATCAGATAAAAATACATTTTTGAGACAGAGGGAATGTCAATGTCAAAAATTGTGGCGCTGGCTTTCAAGCCAGAGACCAGCCTGGTTGGTGATGATCTCTATAGCCAAGCTTAAGGATTCCTTTCCGTTCAGGTACAAACAAAAACAGCAAAACAACAGATACCCACGCGAGTGACCCTTCCTTCGACCAGGGTTCTACTGTAAGACGATCCTCTATACGAAATTTCAGTTGAAGTGAAAAATTGAAAAGGGAAAGTGAAGGAAGAGCAGAGCAGAGCAGAACACAGAGGAGGAGCTCGCGGCTCGGCTCGGCTCGGCCGCTCGCTCGAGTTGTCATTTGACAACGTCGCACAATTACAGAACTAAAATGAACAATATTAAACGAAATTATACTCTGGAAATGCGCTTGAAAGAGACAGACACAGGGACGGAGCGACAGAGAAAGAGAGACACAACAAAGGGCCTGCCTGGCGGCGGCATAAAACAAAAGAAGGACTCCCGGACCCATCCAAAAGGCAGACAGACAGAGAGACCAAGTCCAAGACCGATACCCAGGGGCAGGCAGGCAGCAGCTGCTGCTCGCCTCGAGGCGAGTTTTGGTATATCATTTTTCATGACAGTCGCGTACAGACATACATATATGTATGTATTTATAGTTGATATATCCTGTAGTTTGACAGTTGCAGACAGCACTTGAAAATGCAGCAATTGCAGCAGGACTAATTATGCCACTAATTTAGTTGTAGCTCGGAACCCCTTGCCAGGCATCATAATTTACTGCAGCCACCCAAAAGAAATGAAGCCCACAGCCTCCCCAGCAGAATGCAGACACACACACAAATCATTCATATTTGCCCGAGTTGAAGTTGAAGTTCATAAACGACTTCATCATTTTACGATTATTTCTAGCAATTTCAATGCAGTGGGTTCCCCATCCAGCCATGCAGCCATACAGCCATCCAGCCTGCCAGCCTTCAATGGGGAACCCTTGGAAAATGTGTCGAAAATTTACGATGCCTGTGACACAGTTAACTCATGCTCTCGACACCGAAAACATATATCAAATGTGTGGCACGACTTGGAATGCCATCCACGGACCACGGAATACGGAGACAGAGGGTTTACCTGCTTTAACCAGAACTCAGTGCCACAGCCAGAGCCAGAGCCAGAGACCAGAGCCCACAGTCAGAGCCCAGAGCCACAGCACAGACCCGACCCGAACAATAACGTGAAATATGTGCGGCGTTTTGCAATTCATACGCAAAAATGGATGAGGGAGCAACATCAACGACAAGAAGGACGACCACGACAACGACTACGACGATGGCGGCGGCGGCGGCGGCCCATTTGAATCGTTCGACCTGCCAATGGTTCTTTCTACAGTAGCCACCACCACATCACTCCGCACTCCGCAGAGCACTCCGCCACTCCGCACCACACTCTGCCATCAACAGACGCAGGGCACAACCGCATATGCAACGCGGATAGTGGGATACAATAACACATTGTCTGAGGCAAAAATGGGGCGAAAAAAAAGTGTGCGACATTGGCAAGTGGCAGGTCAGAGAGCGGTACAAAATACAGTGCGTAGCAAAAGACTAAAGCCATCAAGCGGGCAATTCTGAACATTTATTCGAGAATTTAGCAAAATGACAAACAGATCTGTCAGCGAAATAAATCAATTTTCAATTGAAAAAGGCCTCAGAAATTATTATAAAAAAGGCTTCAGAAATTGATATATGTACATTCATTATGAAATAAAGATGATAAGATTTTTCCAACTTTACGAAATATTTTCTACAAATTGTTAGAGTTAAAAAATAAATAAAAGTGGCACAAAAAGTCTCCCAAAAATTGTATTACATTGATTGGTTGTATTTTTTCCTAAGCATAGTCCTTTTGCTTATGGTAAACTTTCACCACATTCCTAAAGGGCGCTACTATTCGTTCCTATAGCCGTGAAACCTTATCCTTTTGCCTATGACCATGAGACACACTGTATGCCCCCCAAAACAGATCCCATACCCCGTCCAACTGGACTGGCCTGGACTTTCGGCTTGCATTTAATCTTCCAATTGAGTGCGTACCATGGCACCACCCCACTGTGGGCTGGCATAGCAGATACACGGCCAGGAGGGGAGGTCTTCCTCTGATTGTCCTTTGCCATATACACAATCCCACTCTGCTGCAAACACACACATTCTGACTGCATTGTCAACATTTTTGCTTTTAAAAAACAATTAATCTTTATTAGTCGATGACTCAAAAGCCAATTAAAAGTGCTCGCGCACAAACGACTGCCTCAATCACGCCCCTGCCCACGATCCAACATTTTCCCTGAATAATTAATCATTTCTTTTTTTTTGTACTTTTGTTGCGGAGAGATTGTGCGAGTGCGAGTGAGAGTGCGACTGAAAATCCCCCAAATACAAGCTACGTGAAAGAAACGTAAAAAAGAAATTGTGCAATATCCGTAAAATGCGCAAAACTTGCCATCAATATGCTACGCTCGGATACGTCCATCAAAAATTCACTGAAGCGTAGATCCTTTGCCGTTCCCTTGGCTGTGTTGGCTAAAGGATTCGTTACGGATTTATTGGCAGGAACCCCTGCCGCCTAACTTTTTGGTGCTGGTTTCCCTTTTTTGTCCATAGGAGACGAGCCTCGCCTCGTGCTGTAAATTGACTTTTTGTGCCATAGAAAATTGGTGGGGCGGGGGGATTTTTTGTATTCCTAGAGGTATTATTATTTTTGAAAGCAAACAAAAAAAGTTTACGCCAAAATATAAATTAAAGAAGGAACTCTGATTCAGGGTCAAAGCTAATCCGTTGGACAAATCACAAGGCCTAAAATGGACTTTACGCACCAAAGACACTTGAAAGGCATTAAATCCCAGCCGAAAGAAATAAATTCTGAACCGAAACATCCCTTGGCAAAGGGCCCAAATAATATTTTCGAGGGGTGCGTGCAAATAAAGACAATGAATGCATGGAAAATCTCCCGCTCCTCTCTCTCTCTCTCTCTCTCTCTTTCGCTAAATGAAATCCCTAAATGATGTTAAACAGAAAATAAATGAACTCCAATGGAGGGGTGACGACGACGACGATGATTATAGTGGTGTAAAGGATTTGTGCGACAAGTATTGATGATCGACCAGATGGACTGCACTGAAGGATTTGAGCACACGCACGATCCATGTATATTTGGAAAAATCAAATCACACTCGGGGGTAGCAAAAATAATTTCCTTATTTTTCGGTGGTGGTTTCAGGGAACTTGCGACTTTTGCCCCCATAAACAAATAAATGTTTAGTGGCATTGTTGGGTTTTCTTGTTTATTTATAGATTTTCGTGGGGTTAGAAAATTAGCAGCGCAGAAAACAGAACAGAAATCAAACAATATTTACACAAATACTTTAGTTTGGAATGGAAATATTATTGTCAACACTTTGGCTACAATAAAAGGGGGAAAAGTCCTGCCGGATTATGGGGTATTGTTGATTTAGGTTAAAGGACATTTTTCATAGCAGGAAAAAGGACCGCTAATTGCATTTCAACAGAGAGAGAGAGAGAGAGGGACAGAAAAACTGCAACGAAAATATTGGAAGCGTAACTTTATAAAGCACTCAGCACAAAATTTAAATAAAGCATCCACCGAATAAAAAAACATTGTAGAAAAAACACAGAGAGAGAGAGAAGGGAGAGCGAGAAGGGAGAATTGGGTCAGCAGCTTTGGACATGTGTAAAAAGTGTTGTTGCAACTATTGTACAACATGTGGCCGTCGAGTCAGAGTCTGGAGTCTAGGAACTGTTGTAAAAAAATGTTTTTTAAAACCAAAACATGGCCAGGAACAGAACAGAATCGAACGGAGTACAGAGAGCAGCACACCACGCCATCGGACATTGGTCAAAGGCTGGTCAGAGAGCCGGCAAGAGCCGGCAAAAGTAGAAAGGAAAAACGCAACACAAATAAAAGAGCCCCCCAAAAGCAACGCCAAGTGCAGCAGCAGCAGCAGCAGCAGCAGGCATGCCACAAGACAATGCAACAGCCGCAAAAGACACACAAACAGACACAGACAGACGGAGAGACAGGCTCGAACCAGTTGGCCAGAAAGAAAGAGAGAAACTAGAGGCAAAGGCAGGCGCAGAGGCAGGAATCAAAGAGGAGCAGCTTCTACTTCTTGGTCTGATTCGCCTTCTGGTCCATTTGGTTTTGGGTCGTGCCTTGGCCATGTTTTTCGAATCATATTTTCGACAGTGGAGTTCTTCCATTTCACGGTTCCCTGTTCACTCCTTGCGTCGCGTGGTTTAGATCTACTCTATGGGTAAAGGGTATACCGATTTTAGCGCAGACTTAGCAAATGAATTTTATTAGAAAAATTAAATCGAATGATCTGTACCAGCAATGTGTTCATTTCTCTGCTGTTTTCCGTACTCCCAAATGACTTTGCTCCGTAAAAATTACTTTCTCCAAATTCCTTCAGTTCAATTCTTTCCAAAAATATTCCATGAATCCCTACTCCCTATTTTGCATTCCTTCAACCTGCGACTCACACGTTCCTTCTCGTTTTTACTCCTTTTTTCCTGTGGCACACAAACAAAAACCAGTTGCATGAAAACAACAACAAAAGCAATGGGAAAATATATAAACCAAATAGTGGAATTTTTCACTATTACAGTGCAAAGTGCATTGAGGCATGCAGCACAGAAGGGTTGAGCTGCTGCAGTGAGAGAGAGAGTGGCAGAAGGGTTAGGGGTTGTGGGATGCTGCTGATATGGCCGCCATTTTCAGTTGTCCAAAAGCAAAATGCATAATAAATAGAGCTGCCCTCCGTCTCCTGCCGACAGCCCATCTCTATAACTATATTTATTTTTTTTCACTCAGCAAAAATTGTGTCAAAATCGGATGTTGCCTCGAGGGGGCAGCAGCAGGTTGCAGCACTAGCAACAGCAACTTTAAAATGTACACAAAAGGCTGTGCCCGTCGTTGTACCCCATCGTAACCGGCAGTAACAAAATTTATGGATCTTGCCGTGTAATTTTCTAACGTACCTGCCAATTTAACGGTAAAGTGTAAATTTCATTTAATTTGACGGCCAGGCCACAGATTGAAACCTCCAGGGCAGCGGTTAATAAAGTTGCACCACCACCAACAGCACCAACAACATCACAGTAGTGGCAACAAAACTAATTAGTCCACACAGAGGATGAGTAGGCAGTAGGCAGTAGGCAGGGCCTCCCGTCAGTGGATCAACCAACTTACCTAAAAAGAGAAACAAGAAGCAGAGAAAAAGATGATTTAATAAGCAATTAAATTATTCGAAATAATGTAAGCCAAAGGGGAGAAGGAGGCTGTGCTGGCTGCGCTGGGTTGCCTAGAAGGAGGGCCACAGAAATTGCACATAAAATTGCAATTTTCCAGCAAATTCATAACACAACAACAAAAATTATACAAAATCAGGCCGCTGGCAAAAAGGGAGATGGGGCAAAAAAACAAAACAAAAAAAAAATAGAGTGATAGAAAGAGAGAGATGAAGAGCAAAATGAGCGCAAGAGCTAAGATGCTAAGCCACAGTGCGTAACGAAATAATATGACTGTGCCTATTTGTGTGGCATACACTTTCGCAACGCACTGTGGAGAGTACATGTGTAGTAGTGGTAGAAAGAGAGAGAGAGAGAGAGAGAGAGAAAGAGACTCTTGGTAGAGATTCAACAGCTGCCAAACAGTCCAAGTCCAAACTCAACGTCATTCTGTTCATCATAATGATCATCATCATTGTCATCAGCTGCGATAGCTGCAGCAACTCAAGTGGCATCTACCAGAGATTCCAGCTACAGCTTCAATCTGCCAGCAGGGCAGCGGCAGCCGACAGGAGTCCAACTAATGCCATCAGGGCCCTGATGCATACAGTGATTAGACTGGACGGTGTACCCAACTGGAGGCAGCCAGCCTCTTCATTATACCCTTTGGCAGAGGGTATTATGAATGCGCGTATACAGGTTTTTCCCAGCAAAGAATGCATCATTTATGTGGCTGCAGAGATGCATCTTCAAAGTGTATCTAGAGCTTCGTTTCTCAGAGCTGAAGCTGAAAATGAAGCTGCCGGCTGATGCTGGGGCTGATGCTGGGGCTGCTGCTGCTGCCTGATGATGACGATAAGTGCAGTTCGGGAGCGTAATAGAAAAGTTGCCACAACGTGCAGCAGGGCAGGGGATATGTGTGTGTGTTGCTGCGGCTGCTGCTGCTCTGCTGCTGCTGCTGCTACTGATGATAATGATAGATAAGTGTGCGCCAAGTGCACTACGTAACTTAGTCTCTAACTTCAAAAGCTATCAGCAGTTAAATCGAAAAGCAGTAAGCCATCCAGGGAGCAGGCAGCAGCAGCAGCAGAAGCAGCCAACGGGCAAGAACTGTAAATGTTGCGCAGCTTAATGACAAGAGCGCCAAGCCAAGTAAGTTGCAGTTGCAGCAGCAACAGGAGGCATGAGGCAGTAGGATGCTCTGAGATGCTGCTGCTGCTGCTGCTCCTTCTGCTGCTGCTGCTGCATCATTAGCAATTGTGGGCAGGCCAAGGCGGGCAGGCGTGGGTCTCAGTCACTGTCTGGGGCATGGGGCATGGGAAATATTTGCTATAAATGCATGCAACATTAAGTAGAACGCATTTTTTTTGCTCTCTGCTTGCCAGCATCTGCAACCTGATGACGCCACACGCCACTTCACTTGGCTGCCTCTCGCCAATGTTGCTGCCACTTCTTGTTGCCGCTGCTGCTGCTGCTGCTGCTGTTGTTGTGCCTTTTCACAGCTCAACGCTTGCGCACATTTTTGGGTGGGGGAGGGAGGCTGCCTGAGAAAAGGGTTCAGATTCAGAGTAGGAGTCCCGCGAGTCCCGGGAGTCGTCTTGCCCTCGGAGGCAGTGTCGGTGGCAGTGGCAGTGGCAGTGTGTGTGCCTTGCGCCGTTTGCTTTATTTCTTTCCAAGAATCTTGACGGCTATTAAGGAACAAACAGAAACAGAAACAGCAGCAGCAGCAGCAACACCAACACCAAAAACAACAACAACAAAAGGGAGCCACCAGAAATGCATAGCCTTATGGTCGATATTTCCATACCCATTAATCAGCCACAAATAAGAGGAAATGGCATGCATAATGCTCTCTGCGAAACAAATTCCCATAAGCCAAAAGCAAATCCAAGTACTCTTCCTTCTGCCTGTTTTATCTGTCACACCGAATACAAGTACAGCATACCCTGCCATCTACCTCGTAGCTCAGTTCAAAACGCAAGCTGTAAAATAAAATTATTATTTTCTTTTCGTGCTCATAATTTGCACTGCTTTTTTTTGCGCTCTTTCGCTGGCTCTGGCTCTGGCCTCGCATCTGCCAGGCTTTTTCTCAGCTTTGCCCTCAATTAGTAAAAGACTTTTCCTCTTTTCCTTATTACATTCTTAGCCCTGGCTTCCACAGCTTTTCTCGCCCAATAGTTTTGCGCTCTGCACTCCAGACTTCTCAGCTGGTTCCTCTGCCGCCCCCGTTTCGGCTTTAGCAGTAAATTAAGTTACGACTTTATGTTGCATATTAGTGGCAGCCACCAACGAAGAGAAAGGGACGGAGACTGAGACAGAGGCAGAGCAAGGAGGATCTGCAGAGATTTGCGGGCGGGGCAGCTACTAAATATTGAAATTATTGCCCCAACTAATTGGTGGGGGGAAGTAAAAACAAAAAAAAAAAACAAAACAAAAAATATTCTGTTTTAATTTTAAATTCTTTTTTGCAGTTCAAAGGTTCTGCTGTAAGTTTCTCTCCAGAGAATTCCAGAGATAACTTCTACTATCTGGCTCTGGGCATAAGCTTTTAAATCTTTAAATCTTTAGTTGTCGCATTAATTTCTTGGATTCCTCATGATTCATGATCTCCGTTCAGTTTTTATGATCCACCCAGGGATCAATGGCCAGGATTAAAGCCAAGGATTTCGCTTTTAATTCGCCTTTTTTTTAAATTTATTTTATTATTTATCGACAATATATTTTATTTAACCGCCACAGCCACAGCTCTCAGCTGGACATTTGCGGCTATTTAGTTGCGATAAAAAAAATGAAAAATTTATGCAGCTAAGCAACAGTGGGAGAGTGGGCGGGGAACGGGCGTAAAAAGAATTATATTTTCTCAGGCCATAAAAATGTCAACAGCGTCGCCGCAGACCAAATGGCAATTGCAGAAATTCTCCTGCCTTTTTCTCTGCTTTTGGTTTGGTTCGGTTTGGCTCTACGCTCTCTCTCTCTCTCTCTCTCTCTCTAGCCCTTCCAAAGTGATTTATGCATTTCGCATGCAAAACGCTAATCAGTGGACCCATGGAACGCCGAACGGCGACCCCATAAGTCTCCTTCCCCCCCGCTAGCCATACAGCCTGAAAGCAAAAAAAAAGGGCGTCCCAGCATCCACACACACTCTGGAGGGTAATACAAAACTCAAATAGCGTTTAGCCAAAGATGACTAATGTGCTTGGACGATGTCCAAGTGGTCAAGTGGGTTCCGGCTTCAGCCTTACATGGGGCTCCACTCCACTCCTTCATCCATTCATTGGTTTTTGCATGTGGGATATGTTAAGATTAATGGGAAAACTCAAGGAGTCTGTGATGATATCGCTTTGAATATATCGATATCTGGCTGCAGCAGATAATATTGATGGAATATCATTGCATTTATCTCTCGATTAAAACACCAAAGCTACAAAACTAAACATAGTTTAATTCTTTATGTAGTTTATTCCTTATGTAGTTCATTTCTTTAGGTAGTTTATTTTTGTTGGTACAGTTAATAATTTTATGCATCAATAAACATTGTACGCGCAGGCATATAGAGTTCTCTGAAACACTTTTGATGGACAGGAAGTGCGCTTTTTGCGAAAAATACCCTTTTAGCCCCCACCCCCACTCCAATCGAAACCGCCACCGAGCAGAGGGCTGTTGGATTTTCAAAACTTGTTGAAATACGCGCATATGCCGAGCATAATTACAACGCAACAACAACAAAAAACATTGGTTATATTTGTAACTTTTGTAAAGTGCTTCAATAAGTAATGAGGGGAAAAAGGAAAAACTGGCTGGATGTACGGTTGGAAAGCCAGGGGACGGAGAGGTTGGGGAAACACAAGAGGCCAAGAGCAGAGGATGAGAGTTCCGTAGTTTGAAGAGAACTTAATATTTTGGCCTGATTCGCGGCGCAAGGCCACCAATTTGAGCGTACATTTCGTTCATTAATATTTTATAGCCCAAAAACTGAAATTTGACTTTTTTTTCCGCGGCAATTATTCAGGTTCTGCTCGCATAGAGGGGGAAAACTTTTGGCCGGAATTTAAATTAAATGAAACATTGATTGTATCGAATTTTCGTTTAAGTAATATGTGCATTTTTCAAGGGCATTTATTGCTTCCAATGCTGCGTCCCATACTCCCGTAAGTCTCAACCACAATTTTCAATTAAATTCAATTGGTCTCATGTCAAATTGTGCAAGCAATAATGCATCATATTTTGGTCTTTGGTTTGGTCTTAAATTCACATAATTCGCAATGAGAATTCCTGTGTCCAGGACATACAATAGGCTTCCTTTCTCCGTGCACCTTTGCACTCTGCCAAAATTGCAATTAAAATTAGCAGTAAAGGAAGGCCAGTGGACATCACTTGCCAATCAAAGACATGTGTACATATGTGGGTGGGTGGGGCATGCACATTCTATAACTCTATGCCACAGAGACAATTTGCCTGCACTTGACCATAAAATTAATTAACTAAAATATGCCAAGAAAGAGCCTACCACACCATACGCACAGCCTCTACCACTGATTGTGACTTCAGGGTCCGAACAAAGCCATCCAAAAACCGAGTAATATCAAGAGCAACAACTGCGACAAAATGTAACCTAAACGACCAAAAGGCAGGTCCAGGCACAGTGCGCAACAAAAGTTTAAGCACCATTCCTTCGACTAAACTCTTTGGCACGACTCGCTTACTTGTCTTTTGTGACCAGCTTACACTTTTGCCTCGCACTGTATTCTGTATGTGCTGGAGAGCGAGCGAGACTGACACTAGGCTTAGTTATTGTATTGTGCATACACCGAGCGCCCTGTGTTCATGTCCTGAATGCCACAATTAACTAAAAGGCGCGCATCATATTACAAACAAACAATACGACAAAATTGTGCATAGTCGGAGTCACAAAACCTACAACTATGGAAATGAAAGCAAGCAGAGCTGAAGCATTTGATACCCTTTGCAGCGAACACTTTGAGATTCATTCTACAATTATTCCCACTGGGGTAAGGCACAAAGAACATTTCCCATGGGTGCTTGGGTAGATCACCGCAGCTTAGTGCTGCTTAGGGAACTGTGATATTAAATATAGCTGCAAGGTTTCTCAGAGAAGGTTCTCCTGGAAAACAGAAAGAAGGATATGGCTGTATCGATTCGACTGCATATTATGTTCAAAATTAGCTGCCATACATCGCACCTAATGGGGCGCTGCATCAGAATAATCTCGCTCCAGGAAGTGTATCCAAAAACCAACAATTAGAGCCATAAGAATGCCCCTCCCCCAACACTACAAAAGAGAGACAAACGGGTAGTGACAAGGACATGAAGGCGGAAGCAACAACTGCTGTTAAGTATGGATGTGTTTGTGTTTTGTGTGTGTGTGTGTGTGTGTGAATCCTGTGTCCTGTGTATATGGATATTATTGTTATTTCAGTTGAAACTGGGAATTGCTTGTAGATTTGTTCGGCAACAGCTGTGCCATTTGGCCAGCAAGCAATTTCTGTCTGTCTGTCTGACTTACTTCCTCTACCACCGCCCTGGCCCTGCCTGCTGCCCTGCCCGTCCTTGTTCCTGCAATTTATGTATCCTTTTGGCTTACAAGGGAATAGACAGGGAATGTCTATATATGGTCAAGTAACTGTGCAGCACACATTGTCTTGGGGTTCAGGCAACGCCCCGTCATTGTAAGCTACTTAAGATTTTGCCCAGATTATGTTTTAAACGAGAGGAGAATACGAGCAGAGGAGTGACGAGGAGTGGCGAGGAGTGGCGAGGAGTATGCTAAAATGGACGCGCAAATTGAGTGTGAGTTTTCCATAGAGATAATCTCTTACAAGCAATTTAAAGCCTCCGACAAGTGCTAATATAACAGCAGTGAGAGCTAAAAAGAGCTGCAGAGAGAGAGGCGGAGAGGGCACAGGTAGTGCCGTATCACGTGCGATCAACTAATTAATGTAACACACAAAAAAAAACCCTCTCTCTAAACAGGAAGCCGCATATTAGCCCTAAAGAACAAAAGCCAAACCGACAGAAGCAGATAGGAGATATAGCAGATCAGATAGACAGAGAGGGAGATGGAGAGCGACTGAGAGCGAGAGAGAGAGAGAGATGGGGCAGAGAACAAGTTGCATCACCACTTGACTGATTACCGCCACTCTTGTGGGCTTGCTGCAATGTTCTTTCCTATTCCTCCTACTGCTTGCAACATTAATGAGCAGGAAGCGTACATACGCGTACGATGCGAGTATTTTCCACTGGACGAGCCACAGATTCAATTATGAATGAGCTTCAAATTACCGTTGTGATTACAGCAGTGCGGCCGGCCTCATAACGGTAAGTTATACTTTCCAAATGAGATTTTAAGCGAAAATTACTTCCTCATTGCCTTTGACAAGGAAAGTTGCCCGTCACTTCGAATGACGGTGGTTAATCGATAGACAGGTGTAATCGATAGATCAACTAGTAAATCGATGGCTAAACATGATGTTGCTGGGCTACAAATAATATAATAATATATCATATAATATAATATAATATAATATAATATAATATAATATAATATAATATCATATATTATATAATATAATATAAAATAATATAAACAATTTAATTAATTTTAATCAATTTTATTTATATATTTATTTATATTTTTATATTTTATTTATATATTTATTTATTTAATGATATATTTATGCAGCATTTATCAACGTAATTCATCTATCAAATATGTTTCACATTTCTTTCAAATTACTCAACATTTTGGAAATGTTCTCTTCACATTACAAACTCATCCCATGCTGATATTTTCCTGCATTCGACGGCTTTTCTTCAAAGATGTGTATCTTTCGTCAGATTACAACTGTCTTTTACTCAAGAGATTCGGCCCAGAACACACACACACACACACACACAGAGTGAGAGTTATAGAGAGAGAGAAAGAGAAACAAGAGAATGAAAACCAAAATTCCACAAAATCTGAAATGGGAGTGCCGCCGCAGCAGAATCCAACACAAAAGCATTTTGTAAGCTGGAAAATGCCAGAGCCGCCGCAGTGAAGTCAACTGCCAGCCAGCCAGCCAGCCAGCAAGCTGCTGCTGCTGCTGCCTGAAATGCGTAGATAAATTGAGTTGAATGGAGCGCTACTGATTGGACTTCTTGCAACGGAATGGAGGCATGCGCTACCTGTCCTGTCCTGTCTCGTTTCTCTCTCTTTCACATTTTCAATTATGGTTAATCATGCAAATGTTTGTCGCCTGTGAAAATGTTTTACATAATGCAAAGTGAAATGTGGATCTGCCACCTCCTCCTCCACCTCCTCCACTTCCATTCTCCCATCTCCATTCAAGAGAGCTCTTCGAACAGCAGAGTGCTACGGACGAGAGCATTATAGTCCAATGCATACATGAATAATTGTCTTTTTGTGTCCCATGTGGACCGTCCAATGGACTTGGACAACCAACTCCCACAGCTGCCACTGCCACTGCTGCCACTGCTGCCACTGTCCACTGCCCACTGCCCACTGATGAGCTCTTGCCGGTTGTTCTCCTCAGGTAAGCCGAGCAATTTTTGCTGCCTGATTTCACAGACACAAGAATGTGTTCCATCTATCTGTGTCTACCTCTACCTTCTGCTACGTTTTGGGATTAGAGAACAACCCCCTGGAAACGTGTCACATTATGCCAGGACAGGCCAACGGATACACACACGGCAGAGCCCTCTCCTTTGGGTGTCCTTTTCTGGTCAGGTTTCGGTTTGGCAGCAGAAGAATGTTGGATGTTAGCTGTTGTGTGCCCTTTTCCATTGAGTCATTGCAGCAGGAAATACCTGCTGCAAAGTAGCTGCCAAAAATTACACAGAATGTTGTAATCGATGGGAAATTTGTGTGTGTACATTCAAAACTGTGGCAGCCATGCATACACGCATTTCCATGTCTAAAACCAATTGACTGCTGCACATTTGATGCAGCTTTTAATTCACAAATAGCACAATTTATGGATGATTTATTTAACTTAAATAGATGGCCATGTCCGAAAGATGCTTTCTTTTTTTCATAATAATATATTCGCATTTCCCATGCCACCCGACACACACGCAAGGCAACCCCTAATCATGCCACACATATCCCCTAGATCCTTTATAGTTTTTACATGCATTCCCATGCGTATTCCCATGTGTGCGTGTGTGTGTGTGTGTGTGTGCGTGGTCATAAATTCAAAAAGCTGGCCCGAGCTTAAATTTTGGTTTTTCAATTTTTGAATGCCACACACAGTCCTCGGGATGGCAACCCCTGAGCCACAGAGCCATCGCTGCCGCCGCCGCCACCGCAGCGCATAGTTGTGCGTGCAACTGTGAAACGTGTTCGTTCCAGGGAGGGAAAAAACACGCATGAAGTAACGGCCAATGTCCTTTTCCTTACCCCTACCCACATGCACCCCACACACTGCTGCTGTCTGTCCCGCCGTCACACAAAAACCATGAGATTTCATTTAATTAAAGCATTTAGGAACCCGGCTTCGACCAGGGTCCGGGTTTTGGTTTTGACGCCATATGTGTGCGCTGAATATATTAGATGTGCAAACACAATCCTTTAAAAAGGATCAGAGCTCCTAAACAAATATGTTACTCTGGCCAGAGCAACAGCAACAAACAAAACGAAGTAATACAGAATGCAAAAAAATAAGTAGATAAGTATTTGGACATGGGAAATACCCCTTAAGAAATGCCACAAAAATAATAAATGAATTTTTCGTTTATCCAAATAGAATAAAAATATTCCAATAGCTCAAAACTCTCGAAACTAATTGATAATTACACTTGATGCTCTGCTGGTTTTGTGCGACTTGTTGCATGCCTCATACACCCCTTCTACCACACCATACACCATACAGTAGATTTTAATTGAAGATCTCGTTGGATTATGTATTATTATGAGCGCAGCTACAGTTCCCATTGAGCTGAAAAAAGGTTAAACAAAGGTTAAGCTGCTGGGGTGGGGGAGAAAAAGGGTCTGTGGGGGCCGCCCCGCAAGCCCGTCGAGAGACCGAGTCATCAGAGTTATTTAGTTAAAATTAGTGCCTGTCGAGGATGTCTTTTCAATATGCCAAAGCAAACAAGACGACTACCAGCCCCGAGTCCCTCAACCAACCCCCCCAACCACCATCCATCCACCCTGTCCCAATGTCTTGGAACGGCCAAGACCCAAGAAGACCCAGAGCCAGAGCCAAGTCAAGCAAAGAGTCAAGTCAAGTCAAGCCAAAAGCAACCTCTAAACGCTCGAGGGCCTGGCAAAGGACACGAAACCATCCAAGAGACACAGAACCAGAGAGAGAGAGAGAGAGAGAGAGTGAGCGGGGGGACAATGTCGTGCTGCTGACAAGTGCGATGACAACGTCAAAGGCTCTGCTGTTGCTGCTGTTGCTGCTGCTGTTGCTGCTGCCTCATACTGCATGCTGCCATGCTCAACTAGCTGCAAGGCACCTTTGGGAAAAAAGACGCTCATCTGGAAAATCAACTTCGACTTTTGGGCCACCCAGCAGGAGCAGGAGTAGCAGCAGCAAGCAGCAAGCAGCAGCAACGAACCGCAAATCATAAAATAAACTCTTTAATTACGCCTCACGACTTCCCATGGCAGACACGCAACAAGCAAATGGAAAATTATGCAAAATGCAGCAACAGCAGTAGAGGCAGCAGCGGCAACAGCGGCAGTAACAGCAGCAGCAACTGCAGCAGCAACAGCAGCTACTGAAAATTCGGTTAAAAATTATAAAATCTTTGGCACGACGAAGGAAGGAGGACGACAAAACTGCAAATTACCAAAACTGTGAGGCAAACAACAGCCACAGAAAAACAATAAAGAAAAGCTAGCTAGACTGGAGAGTATGAAATCCCGGAATACCCTAAAAA
Source organism: Drosophila tristis (assembly GCA_018150885.1). Classification (NCBI taxonomy): domain Eukaryota; kingdom Metazoa; phylum Arthropoda; class Insecta; order Diptera; family Drosophilidae; genus Drosophila; species Drosophila tristis. The sequence goes on from JAECWT010000002.1 coordinate 16,625,261, forward strand.
GTAAACATTATTAAAGTGGAAAAATTCAATTTAGATTCGCGTTTCACTAGCTCTAATTTGTGTGGAATGCTGCTGCATTGGATGCGCTGCATAAATGTGAAAATATTTTGCAAACAAAAAAGGGTGCACAAAACTCGTAGCTGCTACCCAATCAAGGTGACAAATATCTTATAGCACCTACAAAATACCCTCTAAAAGCGTATTCAAAATGATGAGCATGACGATGATGATGATGCAGCAGTGGTCTGCCGTTAAACACCCGAGCAGAGCAGCATGCATTCCAAAGCGCTCGCACTCCCGCACACAGCTTGAGATCCATAAAAGTTTTTTTTTTTTTTTTGTCGGACATGGAGCGGGAGGATTGGGTAGCAGGACCGGACCCCCTGCTGCAAACAACCTGACTGTCCGCTCCGCTCGGCTCCGCCTGCTCTTACCCGTCCACTTCCACTGCTTTGGCACCCACTCGATTATCACCGAAAAACGATTGACCTCACGAATTCGTAATTAATTTTCACCCAAAAAGTTTTCCATTCGAAGACAAACTTCAAACAAAAGGCTGCTGCTGCTGCTGCTGCTGCTGCTGTTGCATCCACATCCACTGTGGATCTGTGTCTGCGTGTGTGTGTATCTGTGTGGATTGGTTTTTGGGATTGCTTTTGCTTTGTGTGCACTGCTATACCCCAGCTCTCCTGCTCTTCTCTGTGTCTGCCACAATGTTTAAACATTTGAGGCGCACACACACTGTGGGGGGGCTGTAGCTGCTGCTGCTGCTGCTGCCTGCCTGCCTGGCTCCATCGTTATACTCTCTTTCACCTTAGTCGACTCGGTGCCTCTGCCTGCCTGTCTGCCTGCCTGCCTGCCTGCCTGCCTGCCCCGTGGATGTCGCTTAAGTGCTGAAACAATGTTCCAAGTTGTAAGTGCAATAGCAACAGCAACCCAAAGCCAAACTAAAGCAAACCAAAACCCAAAAAACTGAAGCGAAAAACTCCATCGAAAAGTAAAGTGTGTAAAAATGAGCAACTTTTTTTGCTCTGAAGTGAGAAGCAACTATGTGGCATGCTGCAAGCTGCACGCTGCAACGTGCAGTGCACCCATGCCCACATCTCTCTTGCCAGGCGACAACCAACGACAATGACTAGAAACATTTTGCCAGCGCGCAAACTCCACGAGATACAAAAATTGTCTGCACCATGCCACCATGCCACCAGTCCTGAAGTCTGAAGTTCGGAGGATGGAGGAGGCATGAACACTTCTCCTCCTCTCCCGCTTGCACCTCTCTGTGGCCCCATCCGAGTGTGTTTGTGTGTGTGTGGCACTGGCAGCAGGCAGCGTAAAGTGCACAAATTGCAATTGTAGCTGGGGCGCGGGAATCAGGACAAGAAACCAAAAACAGACGGCTGGGGCGTTGGCAGGGCGAAGGAGAAGGAGAATGAGTGTGTGGAGGCGTCGCCAATTGTAGGCCTAGCCCCCAGACATGCTGGGGCTCTTCAAAAACCAGCAACAACAAGAGAGCAAAGCAGCCAAAAGAAGTCACAAGTACAGTGAACACTTGATGATGATGATGATGTAAATTGGGGAAAGAAGGTGCCTAAGTAGGAAAAATATCTTCCTACATCTTCTATAACTTCCACGTGACACACCCAAAGAAAAAAGCCTTGAAATTTAAATTACAATTAGATTTAAAAATGTAAAAATATTTAAATTATAATTTATATTTATTTATTTTTAAATATAAATCACCGAATAATTAAGTTAAGTAATAAACATTCACCTAACTTGAGTTTAAATAGATTTTATAGTTAGAAACTGGAATTAGCGGCCAGCAAACAGTTTGAAATCATTTTCGATCCCAATCTTTATTTAATTCGCAGCTTTCCCAGTTTCCACTTGGAAATGCACCTTGCCTGCAGGAGCAAGTGCAATATGCATTGACACAGGCAGAAGCCTCGTTCCTGACACCAGAAGAGTTCCTTATCCCCTGTTTCATTTAATCTGCTTGCTTCTGCATAAACAGTGAGCCGAAACCCTTTAGAACTTCTGGTCAAATGATGTGGCACAAATTTAGCCTTTTGCTTCCTGTTTCTTTTTTTTTTTTGCACACTTTTTAAAGGGCTACAAGTGGAGCAACTGTTTCGGGGAAATGACAAAGCTGTTGCTCAACTCTGTTGGAAAATTAATTTTCGGATGACATTCAACTCATCAGGCGGACAAGAGGGTAAAAGGGCCAGGGCTGCTCCGCGACTTCTCCTTTGGCTTTGGCTTTGTCATGTGACTTGTAACTTTTCTGTGTTGTCTGCCACTTGAGGCAGAGTGGCACACACACACACACACACAGTTCTGCTTGAAAGTTTAATTTCAGCGCTTGACTTGGAAAGTTTTGTGCCCATAGACAGACAAGAGGAGTCAGAGTTGAGGCGACTCCAAGTCGAACTCCTTTTTGCAACACAAAGTTGAAGTTGGAGGCGGCGGCGGCGGCGGCAGCAGCAGCAGCAGCAGCAGCGACGGCAGCGACGGCGACGACGGCCTTTTCGACGACCACCGTCGACACAAATTGCTTCGAAGTTTTTTTGGCATTCAAGTGTTTTAATGTCTCACGAGTTGTTCTGGCAGTCAGCCGTCTGCAGTCTGCAGTCTCTTTTATTCCACATATCACTCGAGAGAGTCGCGGCGTCGCAAGTTGCGGTGGTGCCTCAAAGGCAATGAATTAATCAAAGAGCAGCTGCAGTTTTCATGTGGCATTAAGTACCTGTGGCACTGTGGCAGACATCAGAAACAGAGAGACGTGGAACGGTAAACGGGTGGGGGGGCTAATGGTTGAAGGAGGGAAGGGCTAAACCGCAAGGCGGTGGCGCCGCTAGACAAATTTCAACTTAATCAATTTAAAGTGCTGGCCGCAAAGTCAACAGTTCAAACTAACCGCAAAAGAGTGGGCACAGGGGGAGGTGTCACTGCTTGCCCCTGTCTCGCTGCTTGGCAGCGAATGCCTTAACCCGCCTTTGGCCTGGGTTATTAGGGAAATTGTCGCAACATGGATATAGATATATGAACACACACACACCACACACAGCACACACAGCAGGTTGTTGCTGTTGTTGCCTCTCGTTGACCAACCAGCCAATGTCAACAGGAATTAGGGCTACAACAGCAGATCGAAGCTTCAATACACTAAAGCGGCACACAAATAAAAATACAAAAATAAAAGCGCAGCTCGCATTGAGTCGTCAATGTGTCACACGCTATGTGTGTTATGTTTTCTCTTTTTAAATAATATTCCCTGGCATTCTCTTTTCCATCGTGCGCTTAGCAGCAACTTCCCTGAAGACACACGTGTGGGGAAAACTGTCATAGAACTGGCAATATTTCTGTCAAGCTTCCCAACAAAAAGGTATATACCCTGTGTTACATGGAAGAGTACACGCCGCAAGTTCAAGTCCAGTCCAGTGTCCCTGCTGCGGCCTCTGTGGAGAGGAGAGTGAGTGTATCCTTTTCACGTGTTTTTTTTTTCTTTTTTTTGTTTCTTGTCAGCACACACAGCAAACACACACAGCACCAGCACCAAGCACCCCTCCTGAGACCCATGGCTTGTTGCTGTTGTTTGCTGACGTGTATTTATATTTACCCTGCTGTCAGCATTGGAAAATTATGAAAATTAATATGAAAATTGTTGCTATTTATGGGATAGTTTACACTGCTTGTGCGTCTGAGTGCGGGAACGGGATGGGTTCTCCTTGGGTTTCAAGTGGGGCAATTGTTGGTTTTCGATTTAATTACTTGCGTCAACTTGAGCCCCATAATTTGATTGAGTATTATGTGACACTCAGACCTGGCTGGGGCAGGGGCAGGAGCAGGGTCCATTGAGATGCGTAAGGGGTGGTGGGGTGCCATGAAAGAGAGTCAACAGCTCACGCATCAAAGAGGGTTTTGTTGTGGAAACAAACCCTAAAGTAGCCGCCTCGGGGGAAAATCGACAGCACACGCATGCAGCCCAAAACCCTCGACATTTGCATCTTTGACAGCTCTCTATTGTTGTGCATCCCCGCTCTATTTGTGCAGCATGCAACGCACTTAAAATATGCAAAAAAAAAGTTAAGTAAAATAAAATAAAAGGGGGAACGCCACCCAGAGGGACTGCAACCGAAGCATGCACTTTGTTGGAAATTGTTTGCGAGGGTAAATGTTCTCAACATGCTAACAGGGGAATTATCCCGAGACATCACATCTTAATATATTCCATAATTCGTTAATCTATTTCCATCTTTTATTAACTTGTAAACTCCTCAATTCCCTGGATTCTCTCTACCGAAAACCATTCATCGTTTTATCCAATCGTGTGCTGACAGTTTGCTAAACTCTGAAAACTTTTGCTCCACAAACTTTCTACCTGCTTCGAAAAGTTCCTGCGAATGCAGCAACTTTCCTTCCACATGCCCCAAGGCATCACCTCTAACAACAAGTTGCAACACCAGCAAAGGAGGGGCGGGACGCACTAAAGATTGACAAAATAATTCCAAGACAATCACAAAATTTCCATATTATTTGTGGCATAATCCCTTGTCGATGGCCGATTGCCGGCGCTTAGAAACGTTTAAAGGCAGCTTAAGCGTGTCGTATATGCCCCTCTTATACCCCGCATACTTTATAATCAATTAGCAAAAGCTTTTAAAAATCGTTAAAGAAAAAATAAGCCTCGAAATTGTTGGCCATAAAATGCTCGATTCTAATGACAATTGACGGCTGCAATAAAACCGAATAGCTGCTGCCCCATCAAATGCGCTCAAACCAGACTTAAGATCATGCCACATAGAACCCCCTCCCATATCTACAAATTTACCCATAATTTATATGCATTTATGAGCCATCGCTTGGTCGGACAAACGGACAGAGAGACAGTCAGGCCAGCCATGACAATTTTTATGGCATTTTTATTTCCTGCAAGCAGCAAATAAAGCAACTCCCATTTACTCGTACCCATATGGTCGCTGTTGCAGTCAAAACTTCAACTTCATTATCGCGTTATCGCCATGCCACACTCCCTGTCAACCCCCTGCCCCTGCCCATCCCCTCCCGCTGCACTGTACTGCTGCATTATCGTGATTGCTGTAGTAAATGTTTTTTATTTATTATTATTTACAAATGCATTAAACACAATATTTAATTGCATCCATAAAAAAAATAATGGAAAAGAAGCGATACGGTGCCTGATACGTATCTGATATACCCTGGAAGATCCAACTTTGCTTTTAATGGTGTGCAACAATATTATTCTAAGCGTTTTGTATTTTAAATGGATTAGTTTATTCAGATTATTTGATTATGTGATTCATATTAGACTTCTTTTAGTTGAGATCTAGGCCTGGCCCACGTCTGTATATACCCTTTGTAATCAATGAGTAGCATTGCGAGAGACCGCGACATTCTGTCTGCTATGCCCATGCTTCCATATTCCTCTCTTCCTCCCATTCCACCGTTCAATTGCACACCTAGCACCCGCACCCGCACCCGCACCGCACCCTCTCCATCGCTCTACCTCTCTCCCACTGCTGCTGTTTATATTTGTTCTTGTTTATTTGTCTAGCGCATTGCTTATCGGAAATGCTTTTCCTATATGCGTGTGATATTTTTATGAGTTCTTTCTGCTGCCCCTTGTCCCTTCTTCGCCCATTTGGAGTTTCGATTTCAGTTGCTGCTGTCTCTCAATTCACGTTCACGTTCTCGTTGCTTTTGCTGCTGCTGCTGCTGCTGCTGCTGTTGTCGCGCTGTTTGCTGTTCACACTTTTTCGTTATTATTTACACAATTGACCCTTTCACACCCGAATATCTCCTCATTGAACATTGAATTCTCTGCGCAGCAGCAACAACAACAAGGAGTAGCAAAATAGTAGGGGGAGAAGTAAAAGTAGTAGGAGGAGAAGCAGAAGTAAAAGTAGGTAGTGGATGGCAGTAGGGAGACCCGACCCTCGCCCTTACACTCTATCCCGCTCTGACTCTATTCCGTTGCTGCTGTATTGAAAGGTATATTAAATGGCAGGTTAGGCGATCTCGCTCTAGGTGTTGCAGCTTCTCTTTTGGTGTACTCTTTGTGGGCATATGGCCTATAGGTCCAGAACTGTAGTGCCCTACCTTTCGATTGAATATACCTTGAACCTGCTATCTGCTCCCACTCAGTCGAATTCGAATTTAGTCTCTTCGGGCTCAAACTGTAAATAGTCATAAATGTTTTGTTTATGTTTACAATTTAGCTGCTGTTGCTCTCTCTCTCTCTCTCTCTCTCTCTCTCTTTCTGCCTGCTATCTCTTTCTGCTGCCGTTGTTCCTGTTGCAGTTCGTGACTTCTCTCATGTTGTTGACGTGGTTGTTGCAACATCATGCTGCCACCGAACACACATTTCTGAATCGGCAATGGAGTGGAGCATGGGTGCATGGGCTGCATGTGCTGCTCAGAGCGGGAGACGGGCAACTGCTGCATTTTATTGCTATCTAAATCGCGCAGTGACTCCTGGCACTCCATGTACGAGTATGTAACCCCAAAAAAGAGACACCAAAAAGACAACAATAACAACAACAACAACAACAATGGCAGCAGCAGCAGCTGAAACTGTCTCCGATTTTTATTTGGTTTTAATTTGACTCGAAAACTTAGCTTAAATGTCACAAGTTGTTGTTTGCGGCTTGTAGGCCACAATTACATTGAGAGAAAAGCTAACCAATCGAAGAGTAAATATATAGAGAAATAGAAAGTTATATCCCCACCCCATACTCCAACATAAATCTAAAGTCTGCTCAGTTTCTTGGGTAATATTGAAAAATCCATTCAAAGTCCATTCCCTCAGTGTACGAGTATGTAAATCTGTGTATTTTCCCCAATATTAATATATTCAATTAAGTAGCGGGGCAGCAGCAGCAACAATTAAACCCATAATGTACATATGTATATGGGTAGGAAAATGCAAGTCAAATAGCCCCAAAGCCACACACTAAACACTATTATTATAGACAGGCCACGGACAAGCAGGAGCTACTGTTGGATTTGGATGTCAATAAACACAGAAACTCGAATCGACAAAGCCACATTAAAAGCATCATTAAATAAATTATAGACCCAACCCCCCAAAAAAAAGCAAATGCAAAATAGCAACGCAACAGGGAAAACAGAAAGAACGAACATGAATTTGTGTAATGTTTAACAAAAGCTTAATTCATTTGTTATTTTGGTGTTTGTGTTATTTTAATGCTAGTAAAATAATAATGAAGACGGAGCTGACGTAGAGCGGGTATACGTATACATAAGCCTAATGAAAGCCATAAATAATAAACGTAGTTCAGTGTTTAGGCTAATGAAGTTTCACAGCGAACTGGTGGATTTAGTAGTGCTTAAATGATGGGAACACCCGGAATGGGAATATGCGCTTCGGGGCTATAAATTAGATGTAAGTCAATGTTAAATTGCTGCCATTAGTTGAAGATCTAAAAATATAAATCGATAAATAATCGATGGAAAAACTGATGCTTTGACTAAAATACATTCTTCTGCTCTACTGTCAATTTGATTCACTAATAATTCCTTTTTTTCGTACATGATGGTAATTTCTATTTACTTTAAGACCCAAAACTTCGATTAATAATCGATAGCATACATGATTCAATGTTTGAAATGTATTCCGCGCTCTCCAACTTCTCATATTCCCTACTTATTCCACTTTTCCACACCTGTATTTGACATTTAATTATCAATTAGCTGTGTGCCACACAACTCTACATTCGTGCCACACAGACTTATAAATATTTTAATTAATTTACATTGTGATGCAATTTTTTGGGGCCATTCTTTCGCCAGGTGTCAGTCAGCGGGAAAATTCTCGTAATTTATGCAAACTATTCCCACATTAGAGAGAAGTGCCTCAGCCTCAACCGAGTGAGAGACAGAGAGAGAGAGAGCGGTGAATTTATTTATAATTTATATGGCAATTAAAAACTAATATTGTCGAGGACACATCCCACCAATTCAATTGTAAATTTATGCAAATTCGTAATTGCACTCTCCCGAAGAGCGTGGGGAGGGGGGGAATGGAAAACGCTTTGGCTGCTCTGGCTTTCGCTTTGACAAATGTTTTGCCAGTTTTCCCATTCCTGCGCAACGATTTTATTGCATTTCCGATTGACAACAACGATTTTGTTGCCATAAATTAAATAATTAACTTAATTTTACATACGGTCCAATGTGATTTTAATTATTTCATTTGAATTTGTTGCATAATTTATGCTAAAATGTATTTTATTTCGTTTCGAGCTCGAGCATTTTCTGCTCATCCATGGACCATCCACGGGGCCCCTGACTCATCGGCTGCGATGATAAATGGCTTTTAAAATGTTTCCCATGCTTCAGATTAACCAAACGAAAAAAAATAAGCTGAACAATTTAGTTCCCTCTCTGTTTCTATTTCTGTTTGCATAATTAATGTCGTACACATTTGTTACCAGAATTTGTCTTGCTCTTCAGATTAATCTAGTCCGCTCCGCGTCGCTGTTTAGGCGCTGCTTAAGCCTCATCTTCTGCTTGCACTGGGACTGGGACTGATTCTGGGGGCTTAACAACATCTTTTGACTAGCATTTCGATGGCAGTTGAGGGACTGTTAATGACATTTGGCTTAAGCTTGGGTCTGGGGCCACTGGGATTATCATCGAAAATGTTTTTGAGTTGCTCAAAATTGGGTCAGAGTTGCTTCAACTTTAAGCCTCTCGATATTGATTCGGTATTTTTATGGTAATTATATAATTAAAATACCCGAATAATCGGTTTGTTTTCTATCGTTGATAATTATATAATTATCATTTTGAATTCACAAATAATTTCCTGCACATTTCATTAGTTTTCTCCCTTTTTCTTGCTCTCTTCCAGTGTAGCTGAGCAGTTTTTTTATGCGCTCCATTGGTTGCCAAACATTCGATTAAATATTAAAAGGTGTGAAATCGAATTCACTCAAATGAAACATCATAAAAGATGGGCATTTCCCTTATTTTTTTAGGGTTCTGTCATAAATATTCGACCCCCCTGCTCTGCTCTGTTTTTGGTGCGAGTTTCCTAATTAATATAAACAGTTTGTGAACAGGCCGCTAGAAAGAACTGAAAGAGTAGCAGGCAGGCAGCGATGAAGGGAAACGGGGAACGGGCAACAGGGAATGGGCGCTGGTGTTCTGGTGTTTGGCATTTCCTGTAATTTGTCGAGCGCTCGGAAATTGCCGGCCTCTGGTTCGGGGGCCTTGTTGCATATTAATTTAAATATAATTATGATAATTTTTATTGTCAAGTCAAAGACGAAAGGCAGTCATCAGTCCATCCCAGTGCCAGGGCCAGGGCCAGGGCCTCCTGCCACATGTTTTACTTCTTTCTCCTTTTTTTGTTGTTGTTGTTGTTTTGTGAGTGTGGAATGCCTTGGGCAAACACAACCCTTTCTGGATGGAGTGCCATGGGTATACGTATACCATCAGAAAGGATTAGTTATTGAGTTATTTTCACAACTAAAGTAACGACAGGAACGACGAGTAGAACCACCATCTGACACACGGCGGCGGTTCACTGAACAGCAGGAAAGGAACGGAACGAACGAACGAACGAACAGAGCAACGGAGGAACATCTTGTGTGACTGACATTTGTGCGTCAAATTAAGTGAACTCTTTTTTTTTTTTTTTTGTCCAGAAGGAGGATCGGATCTGGTCAAGGCGGCTCTGGGCTTCCTGCCTGACTGCCTGAGTGCCAGCCTGCCAGCCTGCCAGAGCCTCGATCTGGGGCCTCGCTCTCTGAGTGACTGTGACTGTTGTTGTCTTCGGCCTGTCCCCTGCATTGCGTAAACTATAATTAATAACAAAACATGTTATGGTTATGGCTGCTGCTGCTGCTGCTGCTGTTGCCTCTGAAAATTGTTTCTTGTGTGCCCCGAGAGCCCAAGGCATGAGGCATGAGGCATAAGGCCACAGAAAGCGGTTCTTCTTAGTGCTTGGGTTCTTGGATTCTCGTTTCGTTCGATCTGCCCGACCATTTTTCGGGCTGTTCAACATATGTTATGCATTTTTTAGTTGTCTTCGCGGCATTCCAAAAATTATGTAGCATTTAATTAGCGCATAATTGCAGCAGCCCACAGACACAGACTCCGCAGCAGCAGCAGCACACACCAGACCTCTCCATCAATTTCAATCTTTAGCGTGTTGGGAACAATCTTCACCATCATCATCATTGTAATCCGCTCTTGAGGATTGAAAACATATTGTTCAGCGGCGGCAGAAACCCACAACAAAGCTGCAAATTCTATAAGGAAAATAGAATATTCCACGAAAATGCCAGCACATGGGGCTACGCCTTTACCCTTTATTCTCCCAAGTAGAATACGCAAGCCAAAGCTCCTTTTTTACAAATCCGTTTGCTACTTAGAGGGCGACTTCCCATAGGAACCCAGGGATCCACCTCAGACCCTCCTGTCCTGTCGTATGTCAAAATGTCTGCAGTTCATCTCTCTTTCTCTCTCTGTCTCTCTCTTTCTCCATTTCTCTGTCTGTGTCTTTCTTTCTCTGTCCATGTGGCTGTGTCATTGTCTAAGGATGCAATTGCCGACGTGTACGAGGACGAGAACGAGAACGACGACGAAGCGCAAGTTCAAAAGCAGTCAACAGTTCCGTCGTCGTCAGCGCAGACTTCTTTCCCTACCTACTTCCAAGTCTTCCTCTACCTCTCCTCCGTCTGCCCATTCCTATACCACATTCACATCATCATCGCCCTTATCCTTAGCTCTATCCCTATCCCTATCCGTATCCCTGGCGTACTGTCGTCCTGCCGTGGCAGTAGTTCCTTGTGGCCTGGCAAATACTCAACAAACCATGAAAGTAAATAAATGTTTTGCAACGTTGCAGAAATAAAATGCAATTTAAGTCGCACAAAAATGGCCAACAACAGCACGAACAGCAGGAGGAGGATGGCTGAGGCAGAGAGGAGGCTGGGAAGAGTATCTGGAACGTTGCAGTTTGGTTTGGAGGAGCAGCCAGGACCTGCCAGAAGCGGCCTCCTGGTTTCCTAGTCCTAGTCCTGGGCTGTGCTGCATTTCATTCTCTTTTATTTTTGATTCGTTTAATTCTGTTCTGTTTTTATTTTTATTTTTTTGCCGTTGCTCCCCTTTGCTATCCCCCCCTTAGGCTGCTGTTAAAGTAACCGGCAAAAGCGTTCCGGGGGCTTCGAACTTTGCATTTTGTTTGTTTCTTTTTTCCTTTTATTTTGTTTTGTTTTTTGTTTGTTTCGGTTTTTGTTTTGATTCGTTTTGCACAAAGAAAAGTGAAATGTTTTTGGTGCGGCGGTGGGGGTTTGTGGGTTTTGGTTTTTTAGAAATGTTGGCAGAGTGGGGTGGGGAGTGGGGAATGCAATTGCATTTCCACAGACACGAAAAAAAGGAAAGGCGAAAAAAAGAGTGGAAAAACGATTTAAAATAATTACATGCAAGAGAATTCTTTCGTGCCGTGCAGGGAATGCAACAAATGCTGGGTATGAATCAGCCATGAAAATCATTTACAATAATGCTTGAGGAAAGAGCGGAGGAGAGCGACCAAGCGAGAGGCAGTGCGGGATTAGCAAAAGAACTACCTGAACAGCCCAGCATGAAGATCTAACAGAGACAGATCTTTAGCAGGGTATTAACAGATCTTAGCAGAAGCAGAGCAGTAACAGAGATAGATCAAAAGCAGATTAATCTGGCTTAATGCAGGCATGGAAACTGCCTTAAGTATATCCTAGTAAATTATCTCTCCATTCCAAAGAGATGCCTCTTAACATTTCCCTCTTCAATCAGCCATATCCATTACACCCATATCCGTTCGCATGCCACCAAGAAGCTCTGTGTGTGTGTAAGTGTGTGTGTGTGAATGATTTAAGTGATTCGGTGAGCCTATTGTATTATTTTACCCACTCCCTCCCCCTATACACACAGCATGCTATCCATCCACTGTCCTCCCCCCCCAACGAAGAACTGCAATAAAACAAAATAAAAACAAAAACAAAAACGGGAAGCAAAACAAAAACAAACAAGAAACAAAAACAACACAGAAAAAAAAAAACCAGAAAAAGTGCAGCAGCAAATGGCAGACGAAACGGAACAATAATTAAAGCAATGCCAAAAACAACAACAACACCAAAATAAGAAGCAGAAGAAGAGCGCATAAGAGTGGCGGTAGAGAGAGAGAGAGTGAATGCAGAGTACAAGCACAACAGGAAGAGAGGAACAACCGTAAAAATGCAGCATGCAAAAAGCTCCGTCGCTGCATCTTTCTACTGCTTTATGGCCTGATGCTCTGCTTCCTTCTCCTCTGCTCCGGTTTCTTCCTGTTGCTGCTGCTCCTCTCTCTCCCTGAATGGGGGTCGGTCTCTGCGGGTCGGTCCTCCCTCTCTTGCCAGATAGCTAGATAGGGATGCAATAAACAGTTGTGGGTCTGAGGAGGGATGCAAGCAAGCAGTCCAAGGTCTACTCCGCTCTCGTCGTCGGTGTTGTTGTTGTTGTTTTGGTTGTCATTGATGCCTCTGCCTCTTCCTCTACTCCCCTCCCTGCACTCTTGTAACCGTTGATTTGTTGTTTTTTGCTGATGAGCCAAGGCACATTGGCCAAGGGCCTGGCGGGGGGGCCGCAAGGGTACACGGCAAAAATCAGTGCAAAAGGCGACGGACGATGTCATCGTTGGGTGTCGTTTGCAGACAACTTGAAAAACAGGCACTCTCTCCCTTAGCCCCCCCTTTCACTCTATGACTCCCGCTATCCACAGGCCCCCCCCATCATTTGGCAGTTTAGCTGCTGGGGAACACACACGCAGCACAGACAGAGACAGAGAGACAGAGATAGAGATAGAAGGAGAGAAATTTCAAAGACTAGCAGGTGGCAAAGGCTTGAGGGCAGCATCAGTTCAGTAATTGCTGCTTTGGTCATGCAAATGTTGTTGTTGCTGTTATTGTTGTTGTTCCCCGATGTTGTTGTTGCGTGTCTAGGCCTTGAATTATGTTGTTCTTCTCGGGAATTGGTTTGGCCTTTCATCCTCTCCCGCCCACTCTTCTAATCCTCATCCGCTTTTTGTATTATAGGATTTCAATTAGCGAAAAGATCTTTCTTTCAAAGAGAGAGAGAGAGACCGACTCTCTTTTGAATTTCTTAGCAGTTAAACTATCCAAAAGCTCTCCCTCTCTTCCACTATTTTATGCTTCTCTCGGCAAACATTTACTCCACCTTCCCCCGGGAGGCAATTATTGCTTTAAACAAATTTATTTATAACACAAATTAAATAACTCTCGAGTCTGATGCTGTGGTTCCATGTGGGGTTCCAGGGGGCTACTAAATTTCCTGGGCGAATGCAATTTGCAGATTTACTAACCCTCCAGCAGCAGGAGCAGCAGCAGCAGCAGCAGTCGGTCGGTCGGTCGGTCGGTTGGGGTAAGTTGCAGTTGGAGAAAATTGCAATTGCAATTACAGCGGGCAGGGCAGGGAAGGAGAAGCACAGAGAAAGAGAGAGAGAGACAACTAAACAACACGGCGGTGGCGGCGACGGCGACGACAGTTTGACTTGCAATTTTTTTTTTAGTTGCAGAACAGAACGAACAGAACAGCAGAACTGAACCGAAACGTGGCATCATCATCATCATCATTTCAATCATCATTATCAAGAGTATCATCATCAAAAAACCGCGCGCGCCTGGACCATATCCATTACAGCAAAAGGAGAAGAAGGAAGGAGCGAGGAAGCAAGGAGGAGCAGTGGAAGAAGTGGAGCAGTGGGAGCAGCACCACCAGCACCAGCACCAGCAGCAGCAGTCGCGGTGGAAAAGGAACATAAAGTGGGGGCCCTGTGCCCTGCGGCTCTGGACTCGCACTGAGCCCTGGCCAAGTTTTGCGAGAAAATCGATTTCTGTGGCCAGGGCCTATGCCTTTAGGAGGCACAAGGAGCAGGAGGAGCACGGAGGAGTGAGGATTCTGGGAAGCAGGAGGAGATTAGGTCCAGGTCCGCAGGTCCACAGTTCCGAGTCCCATTCCGCCGTCTGTCCCCCCGTCCCGACCCGTCCCGTTCGTTCGGTGAAGTTCTGTTTGTTTGTTTGTTTGTCGCTTTTAATGCTCGTGCACTGGGCACTGGGCACTGGGCGCTGGACGCTGCAACGCCGACGACTCTTGACTGATTTTTATGCTTTTGGCCCAATTGCCCCGCAGTAGCCACGGACCAGCACAATGGGCGGGGGCACAGCAGAAGAGAGCTTGTGGGAGCACAGGAAGAGAGCCCGCCACCTCCAATGGGCATCCATCGACCGGTTTGCCGGCGCTGATCTCTGCTGCTGCTGCTCCTGCTGCTGCTTCTCTCGCTCTCCCTCCCCATTAGCGGACCTTTGTTTGCGTTGCAGTTGCAATATAAGGTCATTCCTCTGCTCTTGTTCTGCCTGCTCCCCTGCCTGGCTCCTGCCACTGCCCCCTCTTGCTGCACGCTTTTCGTTTCGTTTGAAGGCAGCGCCCTGAGAGCCGAAGCACGCGGCCTTTTGTTAGTTTTTCCAGTCTCAATTTTCTTCATTATTATTATTAAATATTATTATGGGGTGTGCTTTGTTTTTTTTTTCTTTTGCGAGAGCTGCCACATGGAATGCGGGATTTAAATTACTCTATTCAGGGGGTCCTTCCTCTTAAGAGAAGTGCACAACTTTTGCTTTCTTTCAAGGCGCCACTCTCTTTGCTCTTTCTCTCTAAGTTTTCATCTTAAAGAGCGGCACAAACCGTTAACGCTTTAAGCAGGCAAAACTTTAAAAGCGACCGAGCAGGGCGCTGGGGCGGGGGGGCTGCTAAACCGGCGGAGAAGCATCTGTAGCTGTAGTGGCTCTCCACTTGCTTATCGCATAATTGGTGGCAATGTTGCCTGCCACTTTTTGCTGCGGCTTCTGTTCGGTTCAGGGCCTGGGCACCGTCGTCGTCGCATTCCGCGGATGCCGGCAAAACACTTGTCCGCGACTTAAATGGCGCGCAGCTGTGCGGCATTAGCCGGGCAGAGCATTGTGGAGCGTGAGTGCGCGAGGGGGGGACGGTGGAGGGGCGCTGGACACACCTCTTAAGGAGGTGTTGCACAGCAAAACGAATGAAGGAGAACGTGAGAGGAGAGCGGGGGGTGACTGGTGGAGACATTTGATGTGATTATTGAGTTATGCCCACGGGGGCAGGTGCCGCACATATTTCTCTTAATTTTTCGCCACGATAAAGTTATTTTCAGAAATGCTCAGGAATTAAGCAAAAAGATAAGAAGCAGAATTAAGCAATGAGCAGATGATAAGGGCAGACAGGGGCAAGAGATCATCAGAAGCAGCAGAAGCGAAGCGAAGCAAAGCAAAGGAAGAAGGAAGATCGAACGACAGCAAAAGGCCAAAATAATTAACATTTGTCAGCAAATCCCTGGGGAGAATCCTCCGGGGAAACAAAGGCAACAAAAGAAACAAGTAAAATATGCTTGCAACGGGAATTCGAGGATGAAAATACACTTTTTATCGGAATTTAAAATGTTCCAGCGAACATCTGAATATTTATGCTCCATAAAAAGGTCTACGCAAAGATTTTAAAACCTGATGGAGAGTCGCATTGTTTGAGTAGCAAAATTTATTCTATAGAAACAATTTACGACCGATATGGCAGCGAAATTAGTCTAAAAAACCGAATTCTCTGCTAGTTGCAGATAACTTTTTGTAGACGCAAAAAAACAGAACTATATCGAATTCTATTTTGATTTTAATCGGAATTACCTATTCATTATAGGCTGAAAAAATAACTTCTGTTGCGTTTCGTTTCAAGCATCTGCTCAAAAACATAACATCCTCTGCAAAGGGTATAAAAACATTAAAAAAGGAAGAAGAACGGCGGCGGGGGTGGGGTGTAGCACAGATTGCCAGAACAAGAACACACAAACACACACACACACGTAGGCAGGGAGTAACAGACAGAGACGAAGCACTCCAGCTGTGATGCTGTCGCTGTTTCTGCCTGCTGCCCCTGCACCCTGCCCTGTTTCTGCTACGAGCGGCAATCAATAAAACGGATTAGGAATATCCTTTAAATGCGGCGCTTGGTGGAGGCTGCAGCACACACACGTACGAATGGTAAGGGAAAACGAAAACGAAGAAACATGGGCAGAGGTAGTGGTCGAGGTAGAGGAGAGGACAGATCTTAAACGTAGAAAAGCAATAAAAGTAGCGGCACTTACATTTTCGATTTTCGCTCCTTACGAAATTGCGCGGGAGAGAGCGGGGCAGCCACACAAAATCACACACAGTCACAGCAGGCACGCACAACCACACACACACGCGCTCAGCTATGAAGATTAACCGTTTGCTTGAGCCATGCGACACACACACACGCACGTTGTTTTTGCTGTTGTTTAGAGCGTGGGTGGGAGAACTAAGAGAACGCTGGTTCTGTTCTCCTTTTTGGTGTTGTTTTTTTGCTGTTGTTTTGTTTGTCACTTGCTCCGTTGGGTTGGGTTCTGCGTGACCTTAGCGCCAACGACCTCTCTGCCGGCAGATTAATTGGGGGACATCATGGGGCATGGTAACAACAATGCAACAAAATCTCTGGCCCCGCTTCAGCTTGCAGCTGCTACTCCCTTTTTGTTGTTGCGTTCTACCTTTTCATAATTGCAGCCGGCAGCGTTCGTTTATTTGTTGTTACTATTACGATTGCCACCCACGTTGATGCAGCGCGATATTAACAAAAAATCAACAAATTATTATCACAATTTCTTAAACGGTTTGTTTTTTTTTTCTTGAATAGTTATTATTTCGATTTAATTTCAATTGTAATTTTCCGTTTCCTAGGCCGACTTTACCGGCTTTTGCTGCCTTTCCTTCTTTATTTTGTCGCGAGACTCGCGAAACAGCCGTTCAACCGTTACAACCACTCGATTCAAAAAAACGGGACCGATTGGACATGTTGAAGCATTTTCGTGAGCAAGGTCGTTCAAATGTGCCCAGGGACCTAAATATGTTGCTGGGGACGACAAAATGTTGCTGTCGGCCGGCAAATGTTGCTGGAAAACATGCTGTCAGGGAGGCAAGGTAAAAAAAGATAAGAGGTTATATCCACCCTAACAATGAACATGCCATGCAGAGGCAAAGAGAGCGATTTTACGCTCTCGGACTTATTTTTGCGCTCAACAAATGAGCAACAGAGAGAATATCTGAACTGTTAGTGAACTGTTAAAGCCGGCCATGTAAATACGATGTAGAATCCGTTTAATATTTAAAAACAATGTAAAAACGGGATTTTCTGTGAAATTTTCTGTTAAAAATATTTACATTTATTTCGTTCTGGTTTGGTTTGGTTTTTTCTTTTGTTGTCGCGCGGTTCAGTGCCAAGACTTTGGTCCCCCGCTGACCCTCTGGGCCACCTCTTGGGATTTATTTTTGAAACAAAAACAGCCAAAAATGTTTTTTTTGGAAGTGACAGATCGATCAAAATCGTTTAGACAGCCGTTATCAGGTGGGCGTCGTCCTCATTGAGGCAGGGATCCTTGCCATTGACCTCAATTGTGTGGTTCGACTCCGTGTCGCTGGGCTCCTGCTCCGGCTCCTCCTCCTCCTCGTCTTCATCAGCGTCTGCTTCGTGCTCGGGGGACTCCCGCTCCTCGTTCTCCTCATAAATGACGTCACAGCTGGTGGGCAATGTCTTGGGCGGGGGCTTCTTGATCGACTTGCTGACGGTTTTGCCATTCTGCTGCATCTCCGACATTTGGTTCTGCATTTCACGCAAACGATCTGTGAGGACGTACAGGTCCCGCTCCTGGCTCTCGCAGCGCGTGCGCAGCTCGGAAATTTCGCGCAGGTCGTCGGCACGGGGATCACGACGCTCATAGCGCATGCGCATCTCTTCGAATCTACAGAGCAGAGAGAGAGAGAATGTGAGAAATTGGTTGGATAACGAGAGTGAGTGGGGGGACAAAAGAGCCACAACACGGCTAAGCGGATAGTGAGAGAGATAGATAGAGATAGGGAGAGAGAGATAGAGGGGTACTTACAGGTTGGTTAGACAACGGCACTTGCGGTGCAGCTGCTCGATCTCGTTGGCATTGCTGATGTCACGCTTATCCAGCGCCGCCTTCTCGGCATCGTATGCCGCCTTCAGGTCCTTCAGATTGCGCTGGTGCCGAAGCTCTAAATCGCTGCAGGAGTTGAAGTTTCGGCAAGGGATGCGAGTGTTTCGGAATTTTAGAGGGTGTGCGGAAGGTATATTCGTTCGTTTGGACACACACACACACACACACACACACACAAAGACACACAATTACATATAGCGAGGAGAAAGAGAAATTAAAAAAGATTCAGAGATACGTAATCGAGATGTATTCTAAACGGTGGCATGGGGGAGTAGCGCATAGGGTATCTATAGGGTATTCCATACATCGTAACGAAACTTAATTGCTAGTGTTAATTTCGGACAGAACTTTTGTTCCTCTGAAGTTAGTGTCGCTTGAGCAGATGACGATATTTGATATAGAGCACAGCCAGAATATTGAACACCAAACATGCGAGGGCGATCAGTGGCGACATGGTCAGATACAGCACATAGAGTGTGGGCGTATACGGACACGCCCCCTTGGCCAGCACCCACAAGGCGGTGCGTCTCGCTGTGGCACCACCGAAATCATCTAAACCCTGCTGCTGCAACATGCTGCACGGATCCGAGCAAATAAGAAAAGAAACAAAAACACATGAGACGTGTCGAGATGAAAATGAATATCGAAATCAAACGATGGGTGGTGGTGGGGGATGTGAAAATTGATGTGACAGTAAGAGGCAGTAAAAGGCATTCAATTTCAAGCCAAAGGTCAGGCAGGATGGTGCACGGGCTGTGTTGCATGCCACACACTCACTTGAAACGCTCATCGGCAGCGGCGATTTTGGCGCGATGTCGGTCCACAAGATCCTGCAGAGCCTCGTCCCTTTCCGCCTGGAGTTTGGCCTTCTGCGAGTCTGCGAGTTATCGAATGGTCGATTAGTCGATCATTAAAATACCCATTAACCTGTGTGTGGACCTACCCAGCTCCTTGCGATGGGATTCTACCATGTCCTGGGTGGACAGCTGCAGCTCCTTGGCAAACTCATCCTTGACCTGGCCAAGGCGCTCGCGGAACTTCTCCTCCATTTCGGTTTTCTCCTCCTCGAACTCCTTCTTGAGCCGCTCCTCCAGCTCGACGCGACGATCCTCCTCCCGACACATGGCATTCTGGTACTCGCGATCGGCCCGATCCAAATGCATGCGGGTCTGCAGCAGGGCATTGTCGGAACGTTCGCGTAGAGTGAGGAAGTCCTGTTTCTTAAGCTCCAGATTTTCATGCAGCTCATCGATCTACAAGGATTTGCTTTAGAGCATAAATAATGGCAGATAATCGTGGGGGGTGTGCGCTTGCCTCGGCTCGCAGTTCATCCTCATTGGCCGTGTATCGATTGGTCAGCGCTCTCAGCTCCTCGATATGCTCGTTCTGCAGCTTATCCAAAGCATCCCGCCGCTCGTCCACATAAACGGACTCCAATTCATTTGTCAGTCTTGTCATCTCTGTGCTGTAGCATGAACAAAATTCAGTTTAAGTATCAGGGTATCCATTTTTAAATGGATCTATAAACACTTACTAAAGTTTGTTCTCCCAGAAGGCGGCAGCCTCGTTGCGAACCTCATCGATTTTGTAGATCATTTGACGCTCCTTGTCATAGATGGCACTGCCAAAACAAAAGGCAAAGATTTAAATTGATTCCAGCTTAACTCTCGCCAAAATTGACTCACTTATCACACTGATATTTGATCTTGTGCACAGCCTCAATCTGCGCCTCGAGACTCTCGTTGGCAGTGGCCAGATCGCTCTTCAGATTTTCGATGCGATCCATCAGCGTTTGAATGGTTTGCTCCTGTTCGCCGACGACGCCACGCAGCGAATTCACCTGCGCCTGGAACACGCGCAGATTTTCGGACTCTTTGTGTCGCGATTTCAGTTCCAGCTCCAGTTCCTCGGCCTTGGCAGAGGCCTGCTTCCGTTCGTAATTGGATTTGTCCATTTTATCCTTGCACTGACGCTGCATTTGCCGCAGCTGCCATTCGCAGTCCGTCATCAGAGTTTCCTCGCGCTCTAAAAAAGCATAAGAAGGCGATGGATAAATCTATGAATGGAACATAAATATTTGCCGGAGACGCACCTCGATTGTGTGTCCTGAGCATCTCGAATTCCTTTTGCCACTTGTCCTCGCATATTTTGCGCTCTGCCTCCGAGTTTTCCAGGGCATTCTTTAGGATGCGTATCTGTTCATCTAACTCTTCACGGATGTTCTCCACCTGCTTGCGCCACTCCTCGGCCTCGGTCTGTGCCCCCGCCAATTGCGTTTGCAGGCTGCTGGCCAGACCCTGCGTCTGTTTGTACTTTTCGGTCAGATCGTTGTACTGAGCTTCGAGTTCGTCTGCAAACGGAATAGATTTGTCACATTTGTGGATCGCTTTATATGCGTGTTTCTACTGACTGTATTTGAGCCGATATTCATCTTGATCTTCGCTGTACTTGTGCCTCAAGTGAACCTTTTCGTCCTCCAGAAATTTCAGTTTCTTTCGCACATATTCATCATCCGTTTGGGCCGCACTCAGCTCGCCCTGGAGTCCTTAAATATTTACCGAATTGCATTGTTATTTCTCATAGATAGTTTTCCAATTTGAATGCACTTACTTTCCACATTCCATTGCTTGAGGGAGAGTTCCTGCTCAAATTTCTGTATCTTGAGATGCATTTCACCCACTTGGGCCTCCAGTTGATGGACATTTTTGTGGGCCTCGTCCAGCTGGCTGCTGAAGCGTGCCTTCTGCTGTTTCAGCTCTTTTCTGCAAGATCAGTGAAGGATCAGTGGATGAGTAATGCTAAGGCGGATGGCAGTAATAGATCAGCTGTCAGAGCGAATATGTCTGTGAATAATCCCCCAGCACACAAACAAAATGAATCACAAACGTGATGTTCTCTAGCTCAGACACAGTACAAAACAAATTATGCACATATATAAATGTACAAAATATAAATAATAATAATAGCAATAATAATTCTAATGGAGACACACGCGTTTTGCACCTATAGCTAGACATTTGCTTGACGCAATTACGAATTGAAAAGTTGGTCGTTAAATCCGAATGAGGTGTAAAAAATACTGGGGAATGTCTTCCTCAACCATAATTTGTTGCGATACAATATATACCAGATATACGAGTATATAGATACACGTATGGCACACTGAAAGATACAGCTATAGATTTTTATATAATATGTAGTTTGTTGTGGCTTGGTGCTAGTGCTTTGCTTTGTTTTGTTTTGGCTTTCAACGCAGAATGAAATACGTTTTAATTGAATTTATCTTTGTCGATTCCTGTGGCTGCGAATATGCGCAAAGTTTATTTTTAAATCGCACGATATGTATGGTTTTTTTTTTCTTGTAGGTACATTCTGCCAACTCTCTCTCTCCCTCTTACTTTTTGTGTGCAGTACGTTTCGTTATCATATGGCTGCTAAGCACCTTGGAAATTCCATTATGAATGGTTGTTCTTTTGTCCTCATTTAGTAAGGAAATAAAATTATGCATTGAATTGCTTTGCAGATTAAGCCATAAGCCATAATTCTAAACTCTGAATACAAAAGAAATTTATAATTAAAATTGGAAAAAAAGGAATTTTCTTCGTTGCCAGGGATCTCTTGGTGGCTGGGGATTTATATAATAAAAATTTAAAATAACATTTATTTCTGATTTTAAAATAAAAAATAAACATTTATCATAAAAATAATAGTTAAATTTATGTTATACAAATTAAATGTCATAAAAAAATGTATTAAAAAAAAATTGGTAACCAGTTAATCTTGTTCTTGAATACCTCTGGTAAAAATATTTTTTCGTATATATTCCCAGGTCGCTTCTATCGACTTTGATTTTTTTACACTCATAAATTTTATTTGTGATTGCTTATAAACATTGAATAATTTTATTTGTAATTGATAACTAAGGCGACAGTGGAATGGAATTACAGTTTCGCTTTCATGCACTGCCGTATGTTGCTGCAGCTTGCTCTCATAGTGCCGCAACGCACTGTATGCCAGAGCAGAAGTATATTCTAAATGTACGAAACTTCTAGTATAGACAATGGGCAGTGAATTTATCAAAATTTTGTGACACGCGGTCTTGTCTGGTCTCTAGAGATAGACATGGAGAGAAACAGAGAGGAGGGAGAGAGAGAGCAGATAGGGGAGCGGGTATAGACAGAGTAAGACAGATGCATCTCGTGCACTTAGATTGAAAGTTATTTCAATTATTTTTGGCAAGAGCATCGCTGCATCTGCCTCTATTTCGCTGCCTCTGCCTCTGCCTTTGCCGCTGTGAACTTTCCTCAACAAATAGTTGGGTGTTTGGATGGTTTTGTTGTTCATGCCCAAGTTGCTCATCAAATTGAATTGAATAAACAAACCGGGCGGGGGCAGCGGGTGATGATGAGCAGCAGGATAGTATACCCATAACTTAGTTGGAGGAAATTACGCATACGCCGCATGTTCCGCCATTGCCTTTATAAACAATCTTTCAATGCTAACAGAAATTCACACATACACTTTGGCTTTAGCCAAGTGCCAGCCAGAGTTCTCACGGAAACGCCGAATCAATTATCCAACAAAATCAAGTACAACCCAAATAAAATTCCACAAGTGCACTGGTCTCCTCCCTACACCCCTCCCCGCCACGCACAAGATTGCTCTAAATTATGAACGTTTCAAAATGTACATCGTACACAGTTTTTTTTTTTTTTTTTGCTTTTTTTGCAACAAGCCGAAAATAAGCGGGGGAAAAATTAGAAAACTAGAGCAGGCAGATCGTGTTCTATGCACATGAGAAAATATGACTGAGGAACAAAGAAAAACGAAGATTTAGATACGCTTTGTTTTAGCCACATGTTGGCCAGAATATTCCCATCTTGAAATTGGCTAAGTTTTCTGGGCTGATCTGCTAACCTCTGAAAGATATCGGAGCTATGAATTTATTATCCTGTGGCAGCAATTACTATGCATAAATCAACCATACCCTACCCAAAAAAGGGTATACAAAAAAAGCAAGCGTGGGAAATGGCCAACATGTTGCCAAAAAAAAAAAAAGAAGAAAAGTCCCCAGCGAGCAAATGACGAAGTGAATTTATTTTTGCCCCCTGATTCTGACCAAAAAATCAAAATTTTAAAATATTGAAACTGAACAACAATTCATACATGAATATAAATTGTACGAATAATTTGCGCCATTCCGCTGTGAGACACTTGCCGCACGGCTGTCATAATCTGTCATATTCGAATGCCCTGGGAAGGCCAAACAATGGCCTATGAAAGTCCCACAAAACGATTGTTGTCACATTGCGTATACGTAACAACGAACAAGTGGGTTTTCCTTAGAAATGTTCGCAATTATCCATTCAATTTTTTTCATTTTTTACATACTGAAAACTTCCAACACTTCAAAGCGTTTGTGTATCCATCAGCTCTCACTTAACTCGTTACCCCTATAGAGATTTTGATGGGCAGATGCCAACGCAAATTATTCCGTAAAATAAAAAATATTTTGTATATGTTTTGTGTTCTATTTAAAAACGAAATGGCGCCCTAGCTGGAACATTGTGAATATCTAAATTAGAAAAACAATGAACGAAAATGAGAGATCGATTTTGAGAGATAATTAAAAGAGAGAAATTTGGTTTAAGTCGAAGACAAAGAGCAAGATAGAGAATATGGAAGATATTCCATGTATTCGAGAGAGCAAATATCAAAGTTTAGAATGCTCCATAAAGATTGTACGTTTCATTCACGGATGCCAAAATATATACAATTTTCCGAGTATATGCATAATTATTGCAGAAATAAATTATATAGAATATTGCAGATGTTTTTTTTCTTTTAATTCAATGTGCAAGCAATGCCGGAAAATTTAGGAAATTCAGGGAGCAAGTTTCAGACAGGCGGAAAGCCGTATGCTGGCACAAAGATTTAGTTTTATATTGAAGCTATCTTTAACCTAATTGCCTGATTAAATAATCCACTTATTGGATGCACTTTTTTAGCGCTCAAGTATCTACAGTTTGAGGAGAGTAAAATCACACTTGAAAGCGCTCCATGACATGATGAAGATCAAGATAAATTGGCTACAACATGTAGATGTTTTTT
The DNA here is from genome assembly GCA_018150885.1 of Drosophila tristis. NCBI lineage: Eukaryota > Metazoa > Arthropoda > Insecta > Diptera > Drosophilidae > Drosophila > Drosophila tristis. Next base: position 16,649,496 of record JAECWT010000002.1, read on the forward strand.
CGGGAAATTGTTGGCATCGCTTTGATAAAATACGTCGCAGTTGCTGCTGCTGCACGAAGAACATCCATCAGGCAGCCACAACACACTCGCACTTGATCAAGGCACATCAGGGATGCGCTTTCGATGTAACAACATCCATCAAGCATACGCCAGAGGAAACTGACATTTAGCTCTGCTTGGAGCTGCTATTTATAACCGTATTTGTGGCTTACCTGAGCTCGTGTGTCTCATGGGCGTGCTCCTGCCGTACCGGCTTGTTCAGGACACTGCCATCCTCGGTGATCTCCAGGCTCTCGCCCAGACAACTGTCGTCGCGGCTGCGCTGCTTGGGACTGTTGCTGCGACTGCGTCCTTCAACGTGGATGGGTATATAGTGCACGTTCCCCAGACTATTGCCCCCCGCCCCGTTGGCAATATTGATATTGATCTGTGCCTCTGTGCTGTGGTTGCCACCGCTGCTGCTGTTGCTGCTGCCATTTGTGGTCGAGGCTGTGGCTGTTGTGGTGCTGGCGGTCGTTGACTCCACCACCACATCCGGCAGGCTAATGCTCTCGATGCATACCAGCCGCTCGCTGAGATCGCGCTCGTCATCGAGTTCGTCGCACTGCAGCAGCGTCTCCTCGCAGTCCGTGGAGTAGCCGTCGCGGGTGAAGGGCGAGCGACCGTCCCGACGGTGCTGCTGCTGCTGCTGCAGCGGATGGGTCGCCGATGTTGCCGATGAGCTGCGGGGCGGCGGTTGCGGCGGCTGCTGCTGTTGCAGCTTCTCCTGTGGCTCCTCTTCGTGCACCCCAATGCCGGAATCCGCATAGCTGCTGCTCAGATTGGAGTCACTTTTCAGGGCGCTGCGCTCGCTGCTGGCCGACTGCCTGGAGTTGCCGCTGGGCGTGGCTGCCTGGTTGTGGTGCTGATACTCCATATCGACTGCCTCATCCACTTCATCCTCATCCTCTTCTTCGTCGTCGTCCTGGTCCTCTTCTTCTGCTTCCTCCTGGACATTCTCCAGCTTGACGTGACTGAGGCGTGTCCAGGGCCTGCCATTGGCATTCTGATAGATGGTGGAGGGTATATCCGTGGCAAAGACCTCATCCTCGAGCGTCTCAATGTGCGCTTCGTTAAGTTCTTCGATGTTTAGGCTGCTATCGAAATCATGGTAGACTTCCGGTTCCGGTTTGTGCCACTCCTGTGGCTCATTCTCCTCCTGCTCCTCCTGCTCTTCATTGCTGCTGAAGCTCTCAAAGGTGCAATCCTGCACCGTTATTTGTGGCACTGTGGCATCCTGTGACTTGTGATGGCGCGGCGGTGCCTGAGGCGCAGTCACGACCGACTCACGGAACTCACGCGGCGTGCTGGCCCGCGAGCTGTGCGCCGATGCTGTTGCTGTTGCTGTTTCGTTGGGCTTGGCACTGGTTTGGCCCATGATTATTATGTCACTTGTTTGTTGCTGCTGTTGTTGTTGTTGCTCTCCTTGCTGCTGTTGCAATGTTGCATTGCCTGGCTGCGGCTGCTGCTGCTGCTGCTGACGTTGTTCTGCTGCTTCCGCGTGCCGGGCCACCGTTCGCCGCCACTCGACGACGTTTGCCGCTTGAATGAAGTCTCTGCTGGGGCTGCCATCTCGCGGCTCGGCACTGCATGACCGCGCCAACGGTCTGCCATGACCACTCTCTCCACTCTCTGGCCAATGGCGCTCTCGCCTCTCTGGGCGCTGATGATGCGGTGCTGCTCCAGCTGAATTACTGCGACGCTCTCGCTTGAGTGCGCTCTCTGGCTGATGCTGCTGTTGCTGATGCTCCTCGGATGCTCTCTGGCCATGCTTCTCTGGTCTATTATTAGACATAGTCATTTGATAACTATTTGTGGATGCTGCGGCGGCAGTGGCAGTGGCGGGGTCGGAGTTCGTTTCAAGGTGTGTGAGGCGGCGTGCTGCCAGTGCTGCCTGATCGATTACGTGGCTACTGTTATCGTTATCGTTACTTTTGTGGCTCTCTTCTGCTGTGTGGCACTTGCCACTGCCGTGTTGCACTTGCTGTTGCTGTTGTTGCTGCTGTTGCTGCTGTTGCTGCTGTTTCTGCTGCTGCTGCTGGTGACTTCTCTGCTGCTGCTGTTGCTGCTGCTGCTGGCGCTGATGATTACGTCCACGCGCCATGAAAATTTCACTAAGAAAATCGCGACTCTTTTGCAGAGTTTTCCGTTTCTTTGTCACACTGGCAGCTGCTGTTGCCTCTGCTGCTGCTGCTTCACAGTCAAGGTCCTGGATCGTAGGGTTATTTGTGTTACTGTTGGTGCCACTCAGGGCCAGTGGCAGGGCAACAAAGCTTCTCAGGGATAGACGCGACGTTGATTGTCGTTTGGTCGCTGGTGTTGCTTCGTTCGTTGCGGCACGCTCTCGACGGGCGACTACTGTGTCTGTGTCGCTTGGCCGGCCATCGATCAGTGGCCCAATATTGGGGCTATGGCAATTGCCAATTAGCTGATTGGCCACCTTTTCAATGTGCTGCTGGTGCTGGTGGTGGTGGTGGCTGCCGCTCTCGTTACCGTTACCGTTAGCATTCACATTCGCATTCGCGTTCGCAGTGGCTGTCTCGTTTGGACTGGCCACAGCATTTGGATCATCATCAAGAGCAACGGCAGACGACACAGCAGCAGCGGCAGCAACAGCAGCAGCAGCCCCTGCCACTGCCGCCTGCCCTGTGTTATTTATATACCGTTTGTCAGAGCGGAGCGGAGAGAGTGCTGCTGTTGTTGCTGCTGCTGCTTCGGAGTGGCGGCCATTAGCAGCTGTTTTTGCTAATTTTACACATGGCGGCGGTGGCGGCGGCGACCGTCTTTTGCGCTCTTCGTCGCTGTCATCGGCAAAGTCCTCCAGCTCCTCGATCACCGCCCGTCTGTGGGCTGGCAGTTGTGCTCTTCCACTGTGCTGCTCTTCGCTGGCGTGCTCGTTCTCTCTTTGCCGCTGCCTCAGCGAGCAGCTGCTTCGACAAGGGCTGCCGCTGCTCTCTTTATTACTTTTGTCCTCTTCGTCGCTTGTGTCGTGGTTTTTGCTCTTTCTCTGACGCGAGCGTCGCAGCAGATTAAACATCGTTGATCGTTGATCGTTGTTTTGCTTTTATTTATACTCTCTGGACTCTCTTTGGGTGTTCTTCCCTTTGTTGCTGTTCCTATTCTGCTTTCTCCACTGCTGATTCTTCCTTTTCTGCAGCTGCAGCTGCTTCTTCTATTAATTAATTTAATTTCCGTCTAAATTGTTTATCCCCGCATTAATTATGTTTAGTTTTTGGTTCTTGGTGTTCGTTTTGCTTTTGCTTCGTTTCGTTTCTCACAACAAATCGTTATTTCGTGTCAAATAAGTATTGTTATTGTAGATTAAATGCATTCAACCTGTTGGGGGGAAAAATGAACATGCATTAGTTTAACCGTTCGCTCACTTAGTACATATTTACACTCTCTTCAATTGGCAGTAATTACTAATGTTTATACACGCTCAGCGCACGCGGACGTTTTCGGCGGATTGGGGCAGCTTCGACTTTGCTGGCGGCTGAACGGCAACTGTGAGCCCGTCCAATGTCGATGCTCCACTCCGCTCCATGCAATGAACGCTGATGATGATGACGATGATGATGATGACAATGCTGGACAAAAGCAAACAACATGCAAGTGTATAAGTGTGTGTTGTAAGTGCAAGTGTGTGTGCGAGTACACTTGACAAAAAAGACACATGGCATAATTCATTAGGGCATACCTAGGCAGAGGGTATGCACATTTCAAGCAGAAACATGTAACGCAGAGAAGAAAAAACATTTCCGATGGGATTAAGTATCTTGAACAATCTGGCAATCGAGATATAGCTGATGTATGATGTTATTTTGTATACAGGCAGTTTAATAATGATTATTTAATCGTCAAAATATCAGAATAACATTTAGATAATGCTCTCTTTTTGTGTCATTCACAGAGAACTCTGCGTACTTTCGCTTATTGCACATTTTTAACACCCAATTAATATCATTTACATCATTCCACAAGTGTTCCCAAGCTAAAAAGCGTTCACTACAACTCGGAACTTCATGTTATATTTAATCTAACTCGTTTAGTCGCTCCATAAGTTTTTGTTTTGAATTTTTAAATTAATTTAAGAGGGTATCTAAATCGTCGACATGCAAGCCTCGTCTTTAATTAATGTTTTAATTATCATAAACACACACAAATGCACCCCACCCCACCCCACACACTCATGGCTAGAAATTTGCGTATCTTATGGTAAGCCGGATAATTGCCTTATGAATATTAATTGATGGGTAGAGAAAGCCGCTGCTGTTGCTTCGACTAGTACAACAATTGCCGGTCTATGCGTCATTATGTGTCATCCCATCCCATGAGCAACAACAGAACAAGACACTCATTCCGTAGAGCAATTCTGTTGGTGGGTCTATTGGCAGCTGAATGTACTCCAAACGAAAGTGAATATTATTCATCGATTTGATTGTTAAATGTTAGCTTAGTGCTCGCCCAGGGTTTTTCAACTTATTCGTTATTTGCTAAGACATAAAGCATTCCCATGTACATTTAATTTCAGCAGGCTAACAATTCTAAAGCAAATGTGTCGCAATTTAAATGAAATTTTGCTTTTAGTAAACTCCCAAAAGTATGCCAAATAAAATAAGCAAAACTCGAACTAAATAAATGCTGCCAACCATTATTTCTTACAGTGTAACTTGGAGTCGGATCGCCTTTGAGTCAGCGCCACTCCTCAGTCATTAGACTTTCCATTCAAAGCAAAGTTCAAATTGCAGGGAACGTGCCAAAAATAAACTAATCACGGTCCCTCGAGCACAACATCATAATCCGAGTGCAGTGCAGTGCAGTGCAGTTCGGGCCTCCCAACCATTTCCCCCCAAGCACTCTTTCCATGGTTCTATTTCAAGTTCAGGATGTGTTCCCGTACGGTCTGTGCTTCTGCACATAAACGAGCCAATTATAGGCAGCAATAAAATAAATAAGAAAACAAGAATCGCAGATTCTCCAAACGAGAATATGGCTAAAAATATATCTAAAAAAACGTTGTGCTCTTCGTAGGGCTCTCTGATCATTGACGTCACCTTAAATGAGGCGAAAGAAGGCGCCGGCACATTGTTAGAGATAAATATATGTGTGTATGTATCCAAATGTATGTATATGGGAAGATTTATGTATAGGTAGCTGTTCCCTACAGCGACAGATTTTAAAACATATATCGATTGATAGGTTAATCATTATTTAGAAAGACCGAAAATGAGGTATTTAATGGAAACAAATGTACATTCAGATAGTTCGAATTTAATCAATAGAATGACTCAAGGGTATATGCATAAAAAAATAGATTGATCGAATGATTGATCTTCTCATTTGGTAATAATGTTGATCTTCTCGTTTGAAAAATATATTCAAAATTCAAGGACAGATAAATTGAGATTAAATGCATACGAGAAGGAACGTGTGAGTCGCTTCTGGGGACGCGACTCTACTTATACCCGTACTCAGTCAGTAAATACATTTTTGAGATATAATTTTTTAGAATTTTTAGAAAAAAAAAAAAATTTTACATTTTACATTTTTTTGCTACATCTGTTATCTACATCTACATCTACAATGTATATTTTACATCTAAAATGTAGATTATAGATGTACCATTTATATTCTACATCGCGCTCTAAGGGAGGGTGGCGCGCGCGGTGAACGCGGGAGAGTGAGCGAGCGGGGGGAGAAGATATGAGTTGTGTTTGTCTTGCAGGAGGGGGCGGGGGAAGCAGCTGAAAATTAATTTCTTCATTCTGGCTATACTTATGATCCGATCTGATTCATATTCGGCAATCTGGTAGATATGGGCATTCTCTACGATACTGCGTTTTTAGTTTTATCGTATCTTTAAAATTGTGCCTGCCACAGATTTTCGTCCTTTGTGGGGGGCGGAAGGGGGCGGGGGCGAAATTTTGAAATACACTTGTAGCAGTGTGATATCACATGAGTCTTGAAACCAAATTTGGTTGCCCTAACTCTTATAGTCTCTGAGAACCAGGCGTCAAACAAGACGGACAGACGGACAGACGGACAGACGGACAGACAGACATGGCTCTATCGACTCGGCTATTGATGCTGATCAAGAATATATATACTTTATGGGGTCGGAAAATTTTCCTTCTCTGTGTTACACACATCCACTTTTACCACAAATCTAATATACCCCTTAACTCTTTTTTGAGTACGGGTATAAAAAAACACTGCAATCACTCTAAATAGGTAAACAAAAATGGGTAATCCAGGGGAACTGCTCGTAATTTTGTGGATTTACGCAAATTTAGCGTCGCATTTTGCACACATTTTGCCTTCCATTGAATTGAATTTATTTTCAAAAAAACCGATTAAGACGCGAACGCCTTCAAAATATCAACAACGAGAAGGAACGTGTGAGTCGCTTCTGGGAACGCGACTCTACTTATACCCGTACTCAGTCAGTAAATACATTTTTGAGATATAATTTTTTAGAATTTTAGAAAAAAAAAAAAAATTTTACATATTACATTTTTTTGCTACATCTGTTATCTACATCTACATCTACAATGTATATTTTACATCTAAAGTGTAGATTATAGATGTACCATTCAGATTCTACATTTCCTCTGCTAGGGGTTGCTCGCGCACTGAACGCGGCAGAGTGTGCGAGCGAGAGAGAATGAGTTGTGTTTGTCTTGCAGGAGGGGGCGGGGGAAGCAGCTGAAAATTAATTTCTTCATTCTGGCTATATTTATGATCCGATCTGATTCATATTCGGCAATCTGGTAGATATGGGCATTCTCTACGATACTGCGTTTTTAGTTTTATCGTATCTTTAAAATTGTGCCTGCCACAGATTTTCGTCCTTTGTGGGGGCGGAAGGGGGCGGGGCGAAATTTTAAAATTGTAGCAGTGTGATATCACATGAGTCTTGAAACCAAATTTGGTTGCCCTAACTCTTATAGTCTCTGAGAACCAGGCGTCAAACAAGACGGACAGACGGACAGACGGACAGACAGACATGGCTCTATCGACTCGGCTATTGATGCTGATCAAGAATATATATACTTTATGGGGTCGGAAAATTTTCCTTCTCTGTGTTACACACATCCACTTTTACCACAAATCTAATATACCCCTTAACTCTTTTTTGAGTACGGGTATAAAAAGAATATATAGAACAGGGAGGAGTACGTAAATGGTGGGACTGGTCAAAGCATGGTTGGGGGCGTCTGGTCCGTGCCGGTCCGGTCTGGCCAAGTGCATGACGTTTGCGTTTTTGGCACGATATTTGAAAACGGAAATGATGCAGTCGCATGAAATAGAAAATGGAATCGACATTTTTCTAGCGAAGATCAAGATCAATTTATGAATGACTTCGAATAATTAAAAGGGAAAATTTCCGTTAAATCTTTGCTATGAAAAAACGAGATGGAACGTGTGAGTCGCTTCTGTGGACGCAACTCTACTTTTATACTCAGTCAGTAAATAAATTTGTGAGCTTATGATTTATGTAGAATTTTAAAATATTAACATTTAACATTTTTTTGCTACATCTTTTATCTATATGTACATGTACAATGTCGATTTTACATCTAAAATGTATAGTCTCTGAGATATACCTCATTGGCTCTGAAACGTTTCCTTCTCTGCGTTACACACATCCACTTTTACCTCAAATACAATATACCCCTTAACTCTTATTGAGCACGGGCATAAAAACCACTGACCCACTTCCCAAATGTGGTTCAAGTTTACAGATTTTCCAGCCTTCAACCAGATGGCACCGACATTATATCATTGTGTTATTTACATTGCCATATCATGCCAATTGTTGCACAAGTCCAGATAGATATTCTCCATGTGAAATAAAACAGAAACGAAAACGAGAGGCAAAACCAATTTGAATGATAAATGAAATCATAAATTTTTGCACTTGGACCACTGCCGAGACCTATAGGCTCGAAAAAACACACACAAATATTCAATAAAAGCCATTTAAAAAATTCTCATAAAAAATGTGGCTATAATTTGTTTTTGTTTTTTTTTTCGAGTTTGGAGGGTGGCGAAAAATTAATAGAAATTAAAATAATACGCCAGAAATGCCACAAAACAAAATATGCCACGAATATTTGGCATGCTTTTGTCGTCGTCGTTTTTTTGTTCTTTAACATATGTTTGCAATCGAGCGCATATATGTGGCCAAAATTGATGTGTATTATAGACATAAGAGTATACAGTGCGTAGCATAGCTATGGGCCGCAAAAGGCGCCGCCAAAAGACGTTCATTCAGCCCAGATGTTGCGGGAATGCTTTCCCCTGTAGCTTATAGTTATAGAACGCACTGTCTACATGCATATGTATATCCCATTGTATTTCTAGTTATAAAAACACTTGATACTTGACGCGTGGAGGCTGAAAACCACTTGAAAATAGTAGACCCATCTCTGGCCCCTGGCTGTGTCTCATTGTGGCCGAAACAGTTGGACACTTTCCCTTTTCATTTGCGCTTTTCAGCTTTTCCGCTTTTGCGCCCTGTTCGTTCGTTAGTTCGTTCTTTCGTTTGTTTGTTTGTCTACGCCCACGCGGTCGACCTGGCACTGGGCCAACTGACATTGACTGATGCCAGAACAGAGCCATAGCAGCAGACCTGAGCAGGCCAGAGAGCACCGTAGAGAGATTCAACTGGTCTTTGTTTGCAACCATAATATGCTCTCCGACCCTGGATATAGCTACTTGAACCATAGCCCCATCTACTGATGATTATGATTTTCCAAACAGTTTTTCTTTTTCTTGGATACGCTGGCATTTCCCATATCGAAGGTGATAAAAATGTTTGACTATACATAAAACAGATTTGTAAGACACGGCAAGAGGGGCGGTTATAAATTTGGAAATTAGTGAAACTATTAAAGCATGCGACAGGCAACGGCGACAGGCTGAAAATATTGCGACATGCCCGATGTGAGGTGTCGAGCGAATTAATTGAGCGTGTGTGGCAGTAAAGTAAAGCAAATGCTGCCTGCCACCAACAGGCACAAGTCATAATGGTATGTGGAGTGGAAACTACCTACAACAGGTGGAATATAATACTAGAAAAGTCTCTTATTGGCTTAAAGTGAATCGAAAAAGACCAACTATTTATTTCACATATAAAATAAAATATATAAACTCAAAAAAACTATTGAAACTGTTTGTTTTTGCATGGAAAAACTGCTACACTTTGTTGTGCATTTCTTGATTAATGCTAGTCGTAATATGTACACTTGTTGCATCGGAAATTGGCATATTCCAATGAGCTATAATGCTGCACTTACACGGATCATGTGAGAATATATCTTGATATATTTTTTGGGTATTATTTACACAAATAAACACACACACACACTTGCGAACAAACGTTAAACTATTTCAATTTCATTTGACAAAACGTAATAATTAATAATTGTTTTTTTTTTGTAAATTTCTCATTTCCGCTTCGCCCACGCCGCAGAGGGCAAGGTAGGACGAAGGGAGGGTGGGGCAAGGGGTAACACTTGTTAGTCGCTGACAGGCGACGGCACATGCTCAGACACCCGGCGCATCCAATGCGATGGGGAAATATGTTTTTCACTTTTCATTAAAGCGCACAACGCCTCGTTCCAAACGGCACAACAAACGGTTCACGACTGCGACGGCAGAATGCTTAATGCTGCTGCTGCTGCTGCTGCGGCTGTTGAGACGCTGCCTGTCTGAGAAAATTTGTCGCTCTGCTGCTGCTGCTTTCCACTCGATGTCGATCAGCGACCAAATGGAAACGGTTCGCCGAATGAAATCTCAATTGTTGCACAAATAAATTCAGCAAGTGACCCATAAATATGGCACCGATCAGCAGCAGGGGAACCATAGCCACAGATAAAGCAGATAAATTCTGACGCCAGCAGAGATTAGAAGATGTTTAAATAATTAAAAGACTATGGGAATGATGTGGTACATCCTGTAGTATCGCAAAAGATTTTTTTAAATTTTACTTGATAATTTTTTGCAAGAGAAAACATTTAAAAAATATTTTAAAATGTTCCAACTTCAAAACTAGTTTCCCCCTTCTTTAATCAAATTTTGTGGAGCTAAGTGCATGAATGTCCATCACATCCTACCGTTGCAAGACAGCTGTCATCTGATTAAGTCCAAACGTAACCCATGGGAATTTGTTGACTGGCAGCAATTAGAGAAGCATTTTCGGATACCAAACTCAGTTCACTCCTTCATCTGATCGCTGCTGGTACCGAACTGGACTTGGCTGCAATGTTTGGCATTATAAAACTAGTGCTGATACTGCTCCTGGCTCAAGCAGTCTCCGGGAGAACCGAGCAGCCCCAGCTGAGATTCCTCACCGAACTCGTCCAAAGTGCCCACAACCAACAAGCAATTGAGACTCTGCTCATGCTGCAGCACCATCGAGACAAGAACTGCTCCATCCAGGACTGGAATCCCGACGGTATTCCCATTCTACGTACCAACGAGCTGAATCCAATCGAACTAAGGAAGAACTACAACCACCGGGCCTTGGCACTGGTCTGCCTACAGGACACTTCGCACTTGATTCTGCTGCTGAATGCTCTGGCCAAGACCTTCGATCATTTACGGTACGGGCGAATTATTCTGTGGATGCAAGGGAATCCAACAGAGGACTTTCTAGCAGAGATCTGCAGCCAGGTTGAGGCACATAAATTTATTCGAATGCTCGTTCTGGGCTATCGTCCAAGCGGAGGAGTTTCCGTCCATAATCTGAGTCCATTTCCCAGTCCCCGCTTCGAGCGGATTGCCAATTTATCGAGCATTAAAGAGTCCACTTTCTACCAAAATAAACTCAACTTTCAAGGCAAAAAGGCAATTGTTTTGGCCAACAGACATCCAATTTTGAATTTAACCAAGCTGCAGACAGGCATCTTTCTCATCAGTCGCACCGAGGACAGGCAGATATGAGTTTGCACTCAAATACAATTTGACTCTGGAAATAACTGAGCAACAGGATTCTGACGGGACTAGTCCGCACTTCGATATTCAGTTAAATCCGCGCCTACTTTCGACGAGCGAACTCGCCGGCCAGATTGAAAGTGCCCATACATTCACCTCATCCTCGCTGATGGTTGTGGTGCCCTGCGGCAAGGCAAAAAGCATTACAGAAGTGTTCTACAAGCTGGATTTGCGGACCTGGTTCTATTACATTCTATCCGTCTACGTCACATTCGTGGTGGTGGAGTGCGTTATTGTTGCGACAACCTACCGCATCTCGGGTCACTCCTATCGACTAACCGGCCGGATTCCTTTCACAAATATGCGCGCATTCCGGGCCATTCTAGGCCTGCCATTCCCCATTGCACCTCGGCTTGGGAAATGCGAAGAAAAAGGTTGCAAGCAAAGTTGCAGCTCCAGAAGACGAGGACATCGCTGCTGTGTAATTATCAGCTGAAAAATATAAACTCTATTAATGTTAACATTGCGAAAATATAACAAGTATAATGAATATCCCCAATGTGTCCATTTGAATCTATTTTATGGTATACTTCTTGCTGGCAGAGTCTAAATAAAATATTCTCAATTCATTTAAACTTAACTTAATTTTCAAATGGTTTTCTCTACGCGATAAAACTAAGCAAACGTCAAAGCAGGACTCAGTTAAGGGTTTAATCAGAGGATTGACAGCCATCTTTTATTGGTCAGATGTCAATCGATGGAGTCGTTAACTTAATGAAATAACTGCGTGGAAATGTGCATGTTTCAGTTGGCTATTTGGTGACATTTTCGCAGAAGCTCCCCTCTCGAACAACATAAATATAAAAAGAATATAAAGTAAAAGATGTTTTACTTATGCATCTTTCATTTAACCAATCTGGGAACAATCTCTTGACGAATCTACGCGATCTCCCTCCATTTTCAATGCTTGGGACGATCAAGCAAGCCTGCCCATCACATCAAAGTTTATCAGCACTATGTAAAGGTTAATTTTTGAATTCGCTTAATGCCGAAACCTTGGGATGCAAATAATTTTCAAAGTCCATTACGAAGATTGACAGAAACCTCCGCGCAACACCGAAATTCTGAAACTTCCAGCCTGAATAAAAACTAAACGCAAAGAGCAAATCGGTGTAGATATTTTCAGACACTTAGACAACTTTATTAGGCGCGTAAAATCGGTGGATTTGAAAGGTGCAAAAATGGATATTTAGTAATATTTCTCCCCACTTCTTGGTGCTGTTTGCGACTCGATGCCAGACTCAGCAGTAATTTACTTTTGCCAAAAATTGCAGCTTAAGCCATTGTTTTTTAAAGAGATAAATACAGATAAATATTTGAGTAATTTTTGCATTGGTAAATATTTTAAGCAGCGATCTCCTGGTCTCCAACTTTTTTTGCGACCCTTTTCTTCGCATTTCCCAAGTAGATTTCAACAAGAAAGGCCAAAGTGGCCAAGCCGTAGCCACAGCCAAGGACCCAGCCGAGCCACATTAGGTGCTGCAGGGACAAAGGCTCGAATGCTGGCTTCAGTGTCGATTCAAAAGTGACATTGAGATACTTTCGGAGAGATCTTGAGAAAGTGCGTTTCCAATGCCAAGGTATTCCAGACTCGTAAAATGTTACGAAAAACCTGCTCAGGGGCCACCAATATATGGAATCCTTTTGCAGCAGGTACATCCGCGGCAGATTCTGTAGGACTGACAGGTTCTTTGACTCGCACAAGGTCTTCACCCCGATCGCCTTCTGCACATTATCAACCACAGCCCAATACTCGCTAAAAACTATAAAGGCAGCACTGTCGTTCGTAGCCGATATCAATTTATCCCGCTCCAGTGGTTCGAAGTACTTCACATTGGGTAGATATTGCCTGAAGAACTCTTCATTGGCCTCGTTCTCGATGAAGGGTCGGATGATCGTATCTCCAATCACGGTCAGACCACTCTCCTGCAGTTGCTCGAAGTTCTCCACCTGTGGCTCCAGGGGATGCTTCGTCAGCAGGGAACTCAACTTGCAGCTGAAGAAGTTGCTGAAGATCATCCCGAATATGCTCATGGCCAGGAAGAGCTGGCGGAGCGAGACGCTCGCCCGAGGTGCAATGGGGAATGGCAGTCCTAGAATGGCCCGGAATGCGCACATATTTGTGAAAGGATTCCGGCCGGTTAGTCGATAGGAGTGACCCGAGATGCGGTAGGTTGTCGCAACAATAACGCACTCCACCACCACGAATGTGACGTAGACGGATAGAATGTAATAGAACCAGGTCTGCAAATCCAGCTTGTGGAAAACATCCCGAATGGTTTTTTCCCTGCTGCACGGCACCACAACCATCAGCGAGGACACAGAAAAGGCATTCACACTTTCAGTTCGGCTGACAAGATCGTTCTTTGACACAAAGCGCGGAGTTAACAGAATATCAAAGAACGATTCGGTTGCCTTTGAATCTTTGTTGTCGCCTAGTACCAGACTCAAATTGTATTTGAGTGCAAACTCAACTATCTGCCTGTCCTCGATCCGGGTGATGGGGAAATTCCCAGTCGGTGCATACTTAGTGGTCAAATTTAAGCGCGAACTAGGATGGACCGCCACAATTGCCTTCTTTCCTTGGAAGTTGAGTTTAAATTTGCGGAAAATGCTCGAAATATTCCCAATCCGCTCGAAGCGAGGACTGGGAAATATACTCAGACGATGGATGGAAACTCCTCCGCTTGGACGATAGCCCAGAACGAGCATTCGAATAAATTTATGTGCCTCAACCTGGCTGCAGATCTCTGCTAGAAAGTCCTCTGTTGGATTCCCTTGCATCCACAGAATAATTCGCCCGTACCGTAAATGATCGAAGGTCTTGGCCAGAGCATTCAGCAGCAGAATCAAGTGCGAAGTGTCCTGTAGGCAGACCAGTGCCAAGGCTCGGTGGTTGTAGTTCTTCCTTAATTCGATTGGATTCAGCTCGTTGGTACGTAGAATGGGAATACCGTCGGGATTCCAGTCCTGGATGGAGCAGTTCTTGTCTCGATGGTGCTGCAGCATGAGCAGAGTCTCAATTGCTTGTTGGTTGTGGGCACTCTGGACAAGTTCGGTGAGGAATCTCAGCTGGGGCTGCTCGGTTTTCCCGGACACTGCTTGAGCCAGGAGCAGCATCAGCACTAGTTTTATTTTGCTCATCATTTCTGAACTATCAAACTTGTGTGGCGGTACCTTCAGGGCTGGGAGTAAACGATGAACTGAATGTCCGTTGCCTGCGGTGAGCAAGTGACAGCACAATCTGCAGGAAGCCTTCAGCTGGCAATTGACAGGCAGGTTTGCTTAGCTACACTTAGCTTAATCATTAAGTTTATTTGCACTTAGATAATTTTATAATTTTGTGGAAATGTTGCCTCAATCGATACTCATTTGAGGATGTCTAAGACACATGCTGAGGCACTGTGAAAAGCATCTAAAATTGGATCAATGCCGCCGCTGCTGTCGATCACTAATTCCAATGAATGCATAAATAAATAAATACAGCAGATAACTCTCTGGCAGCTGATACATTAATCTGTGCACAGCCTTTTAGTTCTAAGAGATCTGTTTGATTTGATGGTTGATTCTGCTCTGTTCCAGGAATATCATTTTCAATTGATGGCCATAAAATATTACCGCAAATAATCTCACATCTGTGCGTCTATTGTGTCTGCTGTGGATGGCCACAGACGGTCATTAATCAGGCGGCAAATTGTCACAATTTGTGGCAATTGTTGTCTGTGTTTGTGTCTGTGTTTGTGATGATGCTGTAATTATGACAATTTTGCGTAATTATTTTTATTTGTTTTTTTTTTTTTTTTGTTTTTTTCAGCTTGTTTTTTTGTTGCCACATAGTCGTACATCTGATTGTTTGCATTTAGCGATTGTTGGTGGCGCGTTTACAAGTCGCTCGCTTGCGCTTAACCATTGCTAATTTCATTAATTTCCCTTTGCCCTGATAGACTGTCAGACCAACCAACCAACCAACCAACCGACTGACTGACTGAGTGGCTGACACTCGACATACTCGTGTACGTAATGTGCATTATACACACACAGAAACAGTTTATGAAACGTTAATTAGCGGCGGTAATTTGCCGGTAGGCTGATTGGGTGACTCTTAATTGATGCACACAGCATTTTCATTATGCTGATTGAACCGAAGATACGTGTGGTGGCAGCAGCCACGTCTTCAGCTTGTCAGAGCCTTGCAAATCAGTTTATCTGAGTGCGACTGCGAGTCTATTAAATGCACTGAAATGTGCCTTGAACACACAGATCCTGTGTTGTGCTCGCCACTGATATGATAATCACATTCTGCAATCCACTCTGCCATCCATGCTGCCATCCATTCTGCCCGATTGTCTCCTGTCATTGGCACTCAATCATTTTGGTAGCCTCAAAACCGCATAGCACAAAAATTAAGAAAATTTCATGAAAAATTAAATCAGCAAATCTGATTATGCATCTAATGCAGACAGAGAGAAAGGCAGAGACCCACACACGGACACAGAGGCTCTGGCTCAACCACTCTCAATTTCCCTCAGACTCTGTGCTGTTCGCTGTTCAATTTAGAAACCACAATTTGTATTTTCCCCTCTACCCACACATACCCACAAAACATTTAGGTGCACATATATATTCTCAGTCCAATTTCCATTGCTGACAAATGCAAAAGCCGCGCTTGGCTCTCGGCTCTCGCTCTAAATGTTATTTATAATAGAATTTATGCCTAGCTGGCAGGCATCTATGGACTGGACCAAATGCAAATGGCAGCCTGTCGCCAGAGTTCCAATTTCGTTCATGTATCAGATTTTAATACCCTGTAGCGTAGGAGTTCCAGGGCTTATATGAATGTACAAAACGATTGTCGATGCGGTACTACAAAATAGTATAGATTGGAAATTTGTTCGATATATTTATTCAATGAGAATCTAATGCAAAGCCACAGATCTAATGATCAGGCTCCTGTGTGCATAAATTCTTTATAAATGCAAAATTTTATATTCCAAAAAGCTGCATAGAACTGCGAGAGTATAGGAAAGATTTCGCACTTTATCTTATCTTAAGGTTTGCCAACTTATTACAGCCAAAACAATGAAATGGAAATTAATTTTGATATATTTGATGCGTAATTTATGGGCTACCCCAACAGTCGAGAGACACTCGCCTGCGCTGTGCCATATATTTGTTTAGATTTTTGTGTCGCTGGTGTGGGTAGTTCGTTCGTTCAGCAACCGCAAAATTCAGCAACAGCAATGGCAGACGGCGCTATAATGAACCATTTTGTGGCCAAAAGAACGTCTAAAATTTACCCGATTTTCTTTTCGATGATGCATTTCGAAATATTTCATAGATTGAAAACGAAATTGAAAATGTGCATGAGAGAGGGGCGGGAGGGTCGCCGCGCAATGGCCAAAAGCAAACAGCATTGGACATTATATTAAAATGGAGTCATAAATTGGGTAAAAATCTCTTTTTATGTGGTGGGCCTTGCGCCCCATAGAGTCCTTCTGTATATCACTTTTTCACATTGACTTTCCATGGCGCTCTCTCTCTCTCTCTGTCTCTTTCTCTATGGGTGTGTGTGCATGTGCCCTGAAGCGTTAAAATTGCATGAAGGCAAATCTCAATGGCATTTATGTTCTGTTGTGGCGCCCCACCATTAACACGGCCGCCACGTGCTGCATGCGCGGAGGAGGTGGCTGCTGATTGAGGGCTTTGGGGGGCTGCTGTCGTGCGTTACTATTTTGGTGTGCGTTGTCAGGCATTGTCAGCATTGGTGTTGGCCATACAACAATGCCCGCTGGCGGCATGTGTCAACAGCTGTTGCCGTTGCCGTTGCCATTGCCATTGCAGTTGCAGTTGCATAATTTTTGGCCTTTGCTGCCCACACAAAATGGGCAACAAAAGCGGTAGAGCAGCAGCAGCAGCGGCAGCATCGCACCCAAATGGGCGAATGCATTGGGAAAAGTCAATTTAATTACAAAACGAGCGCGCATTTAAATTTAAATCAACTGGTCGGCTTTCGCCCTCCCCCCTCACCCCTTACTTGCTGTCTGTGTGGGAATTTCTGATTTACAATGTCATTAGGCGGGTGGGAGGCACTCTTTAAAGGCAAAACTTTAAATGTATATTCCACCACAGATACAAGGGTGTGTGTGTGTGTGTGCGTGTGTGTTTGTGTGTGTAAATAGTTCACACGGCCAGCTAAAACGGAAATGGATTCACACACAAGGGGCCTGCCTGCCTGCCTGACTGCCTGCCTGCCTGACTGCCCCTTGCCAGTGTGTCGCTGTCCCTGTCTGTGTTAGTATGCCAATGCAGGCGGCGGCATCGCTGCAAGTATGCTACGAAATATTTTCAGTTTCATGCGCCAAGGCTTTACATTCATTGTGTGTGCTCCGGCCCGCCCCTCTCCACCCTCTCCACTCTCTCACTCTCTCTCTCTGTGGCAGAAAAATGGAATTGTTTATTTGCTTTCGCCTTTTCTTATTTAAAACTATTTTATGTGCCTGCTGTCCCAGCGTAAAGTTTGCCAAAACGATAGAAAGTACACACAGAGAGTGAGAGAGAGCGAGAGAGAGAGAGGGAGAGGCAGAGAAAGAGAGAGAGAGAGGCAGATGCAGAGGCAGAAGAGCAACTGGAGTGTGAAACGTTTTCACTTCCGTGTGCCGTTGGCCCCAACCAACGACCAAGCTCCGGACCAAGTCTCCTCCGACTCGACTCGACTCGACTCTCCTGCAGCACTTTTCTTAACATGAACATAAAGTTTAGTCGATTCTGTGCAGTTTTTTAGACCCTATAACAGTGCAGCAGATTGGGCATATCGGCATATTCGTATGCACCTCTAACCTCCACTTTGACAACTAAAAATCTAAAAGAAATGTTCGTTTATTTATTGCACTGTCGCTATTTGTGCTTGTCTAGCGATTGTAGAACTTCAATTATTTTATTTTGTATTCCTGGGGGTATTCCACAGTCGGATTATCGACTGTATGCAGTTTTCTGAGGTTGTTCTTGTTGCGTTTGTTACTATTCCATCTAAGGCTTACACCCATTGGTGTGGCTGCTGTTGCTGCTGTGGCTGGTGGCTGGTTTGTTGGTGCTGCCTTTACTTCTGTTTCTGCTCCTGACCAAAATCCCATTTGGCACTGAATTGTGTGCGCACATTGAATTTGTAGTAAGCTTAAAACTCGAGCAATCTATGGGCATTAATAGATATTTTATCTCTGTGTGTGTGTGGGCGAGTGTGTTGGAAAAATATTTATACCTCCACTGCCATACATACATACATAGAGTTTTGTGCCGTGTAATTGAATTTCCAAGTGCTGGGGCCCTCGTATACATTTTTTTCCTTCTCCGGTTTCGGTTCCTTTTTTTGGTGGGGTAAACCGATGTTGGATGTTGGTCAGCCTACAGTTGAAGGCACTTGAACTGAGGCGACTGAAGATAGTCAACGGTTTATGACGTGTTTATTTGCCACAACAATTGCGGACACAATTGTGCCACATGCAGTGACATTTATGTGACCAACTCGAAACAGGGGACGAGTACAGCACTGGAGTGCAGTGGCAACGAGTGTTTGTCTATGAGTTATGGCTCTTCAAGCGGCAACTGCAACTGCCAACCATTGCATGCAACGTTGACATATCTGACTTTCCCTCTCTCGCTCTCTCTCTCTCTCTCTCTCTCTCTCTCTCTGTGTGTGTGTGTGATAAATGAAGCCTGCCAAGAAAAGCCAAGTCCATGCACGTGACAATTCCGGAATGCCTTTAAGTGGCTGCCTTAAAAATGTAGGCCTGCTCAAAGCCAAGACGAGTGCTCCAAATAGTGGAGTATTTAATGCAGCATTTAATAAGTAATCACTGCAGCAAAAAATAAAAATTATTCCTTATTTAGATAAGCCCACAAAACTCTACAGATAAATACAGAGAAATGTTGCGTGAAATACAAATATTGCTTTACCCCTTGGAACTCGAACTATTGGGACTATCATTTCTGTGCTCTGCTGCTGCTTGCCAATTGAACAATAAAGTCAGAATACGCTTTGGGGCGTTGTACGAAAGCGGATGGAAAGCCTTACACAGCCAGCTAAATGAAATAAAATGCAATAAAATAACAACTTAACACCTTTGGCGCCAAGGAGACAGAGAGAGAGAGAGCATAAAGGGAAATGCAGAGAGCTGCGAACCGAAACATCTCTGCCTCTGCCCCTGCCTGTTCCTTTTGCTGTCCCTCTCTACCCACCACAGAAAGTGCCAGGCCATACACAAATGCGCAGGCAATGCAAAAAGCAAACCGTAAGCGTAGACTAAGCCGATTATAGCACGAAAGTAACGGCAAATGTCTGAGCGATGAGATGGAGGGGTGGAGACAACAGACAGCAGCAAGAAAATACTGGCACTGGCACGCAGGCGGTGGTGGGGGCGGCAGTCATGAGAAAGTCGAGCAGGAAGTGCGTCGTGGCAGCCAGACAGAGACGGGACAAAGAGCGAGCAGGCAATGAATTATCGCACTAGCAGCAGTCGAGACAAAAGTGTTGTAAAAAATGTAGTACTATTAATTTTCTTTGCATATCTTATTGTATCTTCATAAACAGACACGCACACAAACGTGTCTCAGAAGGAGAGGGGCTGGGGCCGGGAACGGGACCTGGGCCTGGGCCTGGGACAACCCTCAGGAAACTGGCTTAGTGCTAAGAGATTTCTAATTCAGTTGAGCAGAAATAAATTACTTACCGTAATTGTTTGCCATATAAAACTGTAGCAAATAACATTGAGCTTCAGCTCTCTCTCTCTCTCTATCTCTCTGTCTATCTATCCCAGTCTTTTGCTGTCTCTTTCTATCCAGCTCTAGCTTTGTGTATCTCTCTGTCTCGTGGGAACTTTTGAGACGAAAATTGTTGTTGTTTTAGTATTTGCTTTGAGCCATTTCTGTTTTGGCAGCTGCCGTAAAAGGATTTCAGCATCCTTTACGCATGATGGTAAATAAAAACTTAAATATCCCTGTGGAACTATCTCTCTCTCACTCACTCGCCCTCTCTCTCTCTCTCTCACTCTCTCTGTCGTGCCGTAAAAACATTAACAATTTTTGTAAAATTTATTTACTTGTTTACTTTTAATTTATGTGCCGCACACTTATAGTTGACACGATAGCAAATTATTGCCCCTTTCATTTTGTGCTTTATGTGTGGCATAAATAATTGTGCAACAGCAGCAGCAGCAGCAGCACAAAACTGCCTCGGTTACAATTTTTAATTATTTTTTAATGAACTACAAACGGCAAATAAAAAAAAAACACACAGAATATTTACAAAAAGTGGGAGTCGGAAGGGCAACAAAAAAAAAAGGACCTGTACTTAACATTATAAATTTATGCATGTTTAAAGTGAATTTATTGCATGTTTAATTGTGGATAATGCGTCAGACGCAGGCCAGAGCAACAAGCTGCCGTTGTCCACCCAAACGTCAGGCAATAATGTGGTGATTTCACTTTTACGATCTCATAAGGAGAGGCGGCACCGCTAGCTACCGCGGAGATATTACCTGTAGCATAAAATAATGTACAAAAAATTAGCTTGCATTGGTGCAGGAAATAAAGTTGATGGCAGAAACTTTCATGGCTTAGGCTGAGTTTTTAATTAGTTGAATGATTGATTTTCCATTCAGAATCTCAATAGCGCCGTGGACCAATACACAGCCCCAAAAACACACCCATTCCCAGCCCCATCCCAATGTGAACTGTGGTAAGGGCCAGCCGCACAAGTCACGTGCTTCTGTTGGCTCCAAAAATCACGCATTAGCTGCCAGTTTGCACTTAAAGTCATAAATTTATTTAAATATATGAGGGTAACTCTCACACACACAGGCACACACGCATATATAAACGCAAAAGCCCCACACGTTCAGATGGGTGGGAATAGGAGGGGACTGCACTGTAAAGCAAAATTTATATTAACTTCATTTTGCCAGGGCTGCTGGCTGCTGGCTGCTGGCTGCTCCGGTGTGCTCCAGCGCCGTCTGCCGCTGCCATGCAGCCATTGCATAACTCATACGCACCGTGTGCCAAGCGAATAGCGGTGCGTGGCATGCGGCATCCAGTAAGCGGGAATCTCCACTCCACACCACTCCACTCCACTACAGCCAGCCAGCCAGCCATATCACCGACACAAAGTGAAGAAAGGGCCTCGAAAAATGGCAGCCAAGAGAATTTTAAATTACGCTTTTGAGTGTCGACGGCTGAGGCCGAAATGCAACTGCAACGTGAAAGAGGCAGTGACTGCAGCTCTCACACTCACGCTCGCTCTCCCTCTCCCCCTGCCACTCCCTCTCCCCTGCGTTGCATGCATTTAATTGCAAATGAAGCAAGAGCTGTTGAAGCAACAGCGGCAGACCCAGCCAAAGCGCTGACAATGCCAATTGCCAGGCTATATATATCCCATCCTGCAGCCCAAGGCCCCCAGTCCGTGCAACATCAAGCTGCACGCTGCAAACTGCAAATGACGTTTAATCAAAGTTGTTGAAATTGATAGCATTGTTTGTAGTGCACGCGGCGGCGGATGGCCAAATGCATTTTAAAGTGCGCTAAATGTGTTAATTAAAGTTGCCCCCTCCCTACCCTACCCCAACTACCCCACCCAAGCTGCTCCTTACACGATTTTGCTTTCGCGACTCATTGGCGGTGATTATTGTTGTGGCTGCCCCACCCCACCCAGAAAATATCCAATAAATAAATAAGCAAAGCAGCGCAGGTAAAAATGCAACAGATTTGAATTAGAAAAGTGGCAGCAAAGAAAGAGAGTGGGGTGGGGTGGGAGAGAGAAGAGAAAGCTACAAGGATCCCGGGAAATTGCAACTTAGTTGCTGTGGCAGGCAATAAAATAAAGTCTTAGCCAACCTTCGCTGCAGCAGCAACAGCAACAGAAACTGGGGGCACATTTAATTTGTTGTGCAACAAATTAGCATTTATTTTCATTAGGATTTCAACTTCTGCCACTGCTGGTGGCTCCTTCCCACCCTCCGCTTCGAGGCATTCGTTTTTTGTCTGCTCCGTGTTTGCTTTTAATTATAAATACATGTGCTACAAGCAATATTAACCCATTGAGCTGCACAGATTATAAAAATTGTATGCGAATATAACGCATATAATTAGTAGAGGTAAAAATAAGCATAGAATTTTTTGTCGTTAATATAGAAAATTTGCTAAAAAAAATGTTTTTTAGTACTTTAAATATTTAAAAAAGAAATGCAGATCGTATTTAACATATTTAACATATTTTAACATATATAAAAAATACTTAAATTGTCATTTTTACATTTAGGTTACACATCTTTTTTATTTGCTGGCAAATTGCCACATTTTTGCATTCAGTTTTCTACTTTGAGTACTTTGAATAAAATCAAATATTAAATAAAATAAAATAAAATGTATATAAATCTGTACACAGTAATAAAGCAGTTACTTGCTTCCTATTAAACATTTGCAGCTGCTGCGAGTACTTTGCACACCCAGTGCCAGCCAGTGGGTTAATGCCAATGCAATGCAGCCGCTTGGGTGTGCGCACATTTATTCCTGTAGCCCACACAAACACACAATTGTGGGCGCGTGGCGTGGTCCGTGGTCTTCTTGCATTCAATTAATGCGTGTATAGAAAGCATCACCGCGACGCCGATGCCGTCCATCGTCATCGTCATCGTCATAGCCATAGCCATAGCCATGGTCAGCAGCAGCAGCAGCAGCATCATCATCATCACCTTGACGGCGCTGGGCATTATCCAAGTAAGAGCTCACGCCCGACTGAGCGCCCAACGAAGCTGAAGACCACGGTGCGGATGAGTAGCGTTGCCTGCTGCTGCTGCTGCTGCCAGCATGCGAGGCGGCGCCATAAGACCAAGGACGCCGTGAATGGCTGTGGCGGGAGTTGTCCGAGTAGCGGTGCCGTTCGGGGTAGTAGTGGTGCTGATAGTAATCGGAATCTGAATCGGAGTCAAAGTCGGGACGGGACGAGTGGTCAATGTGTGCTGTGCGATTAGGATAGAAGTCCGCGGCGCTGGTTTGTGGGGATGGACGTGGTCGTGGTCGTGGTCTCCGATGTTCGTAATTATAAACATCATCATCATTATCATCGCTGGGGGCTGCTGGCGCTGGATAATGATGTGAGTCCGTTGCTGGATTGTGATTATGGTGGTGTTCGTGCTGGTGTTGCTGAGGATGGGACTGGGGCTGTTGCTGCTGTTGCTGTTGCTGCTGCTGCTGGTACTGGGGCTTATTAGTCACCACGGCAGCGGCAGCGGCAGCAGCAGCAGCTCCGCTATATGGCGACTGCAGCACCACCGTGGGGTTAACAATAATGGGCGGCGACGGACTGGCGATGGGCAGGGGTCCGGGTGCATAGTCCGGCACGGGTACTAAGGCAGCCTGCTGCCAAGATGGGGTCGGCGATGAGGTTTGTTCGCGTGAGTTCATCTCCGCCAATTTATTGAAGCGATTGCGACCGCCGGTGTCCGTGAGCACCATAACGGTGGGATTCATATCGGACATGTGATCCTTGAGGCAGTTCTGCAGCAGGTTCAGGAAGAAGAAGAACGAGAGAAGCGTCAGCGCGGACATCACCGCGCCGGAGTTTCGCTTCGATTTCTTGCCGGAGCTCCTGGTGGGCTGCGGTGGTGGCTTCGGCTTTGGATACGAATATGGATGCGATGCTGGCGGATGAGGCGGATGGGGCGGATGGGGCATGTGGGGCATATGGGGCATATGCGGCATTTGAGCGGGCGGATGTGCGGGCGCACTTCCAGCGCTGGCCTGGTACGAGGAGAAGCTGCCCGAGGGTGGCGTCTGCTGCAATTCGTACTCCACCGATGGCTCGATGCCGCTGCTAATTCAAACTTGCATTAGCCTCGGTCTGTCTGTCTGTCTGTGTGTGGGATGGTGTGGGGTGTGGGCACTCTTACCCATAGCCGGAATGTCCGCTGGATGGTGCAGTGCCTGCATAAGCACCGTTGTGGCTGCTGCCGGCGGCCAGCACTGGTCGTCCCTGTTGCTGGTAATGGTAATGGTTCGGATAGTAATGGTTGGGATAATGCACGCGTTGCGTTTGACTGCAAAATATGGAAAGAGCGAGTTGCGGGCAAGCGGGCAAGCGGGCGGGGCAGTTAGTCCACGAACTCTGATTGGATGCGAACGGCAGTGACTCTGACTGGAGAGAGGGTGTCCCGAAAATACAGCTAGCTACCAGCTACATCAACTTATCTGTAGCACAACTAATTGCAGTGGCTGGGCAGGGAATTTCCCTTCAAATTAAATATGAAATTTCGAAATATTAAATTCTCAAATGAGTTCTGCTGCATCTTTCCGGGACACCCTTTATATGTTGCTTCATAGCTGTCTAGGTGCTCGCTAAGTGCTTGAGGTGGGGACTTTTCATGCTCTGCGGCTGCCTTTGGGCTCCTGGGGTGTGTGGGTGGGGTGGTGCCCATCCAATCATCAGCGCGGGTCACGCCGAGTGTCACTTTCTGTCATTTTGGCTTACGCATAATTATTCTCCGTAATGGCTGACAGCAGCGGATGTTGTTCCTGCATCTGTAGCTGTTCCTGCAGCTGCTGCTGTTGCTGCAGCTCTCGCAACTGCTCCAGCTGATGCTGCATATTTTGATGTTGATTTGGCAGAGACATTCCGTGGGTTTTGGAATTTCAGCAAATTTAATTGCTAATTGATTTGGGCGGCAGCTCTCTCTGCCTCTCTCTCTGTGTCGCGTATGCTTATCACTTCACTTCACTTTTGGGCGGCGAATACACTCAGCTGCCAGCTGCAGTAGCCACAAAAGGGTGCCGGTAGAGCCTGATGGCAGCAGGACGGACCCCCAACCGCAAGTGACAATGTCGCTTAGGCAACTGGCCCGAAAGCCTTTGCCAGACACTTGGCAGGCAGCTATTAACAGGGGCACCAGCACCAGCACCGGCACCGGTCCGGGCCTGTCATTGTCAGCTGTTAAGTGAGTTTGAGCTGCACTGCAACAACAACGGTCTTAGCACCTGAATGAGGCAGCAGCAAGTGGCAAGCGGCAAGCGGCAAACTGCAAACTGCAGCTACCAAAACTGCCGCCTCTGACAATTGCCTGCAAAGTGTTTTGCGGTGACATCGACCAACTGACACACACCTGAACTGGAGCGTTTTACACCGGGCCCCAGCCCCAGCCCCGGCCCCAGCCACGGCCCTGATGCGCTGCACATTTTGGCCAGACAATTAGTGCACGACAAAAGGCGGCCCAGTAATGCTTCCATGCCACCCCTCGGCTCTCTCTCGCGCTCTCTTGGGGCTGCTGCCCTGCCCTGTCAGTGTTAATGACGCTGCAGTCGCTTGTTTATTGCATTAAAGCTCTATGGATGCAGCGTTATGCATCAGAAATTGTCATAATTGTGCCATGTCTGGCACTGAGTCTGCCTCAGCCACAGAGTCTGCCTCTGCCTCTGCCTCTGCTCTGTTTCGGCAGCCAAATGGAGCTCAGTTCTTGTGGTCTTTTGTGTGGTTAGTCGAACGTTCTCTGGGAGGTTTACGGAGAGATTTCATCTCTCTTCCGTTGAAGATTTATGACTTGGGCTAATAGTTTTCACTGCCAGCAAATGTTTAGGGTTGCTATTATCTGGGCATATTCGTTGTGAAGCAGTTTTAAATTTTGAAAATACATTTTGGCTGCAAGAATTCAAGCATTTTGGATAGTTGAGTGTGCCCTAGACGTAATTTTCTTCACCATTTAATTTTAGGATGGTTTTTGGAGCTAGAAAATAACGTTAATTTACATTTTAAAAAAAAATTTAATTCAATTAATGTAAATTATATTTTTTTATATTTTTATATTATATTATTATTATATTATTTATTATATTATATTATTATATATATTATATATTTTTTGCTATATTTCAATTTAATTACAACTCTTTCAATTCTTGGGATACGCGTACAAACATATTCCCAATTCTTTAACATTTATTTTGAAGAAAATCTTACCAAAAAAGGGTGTGGTATTACACATTCGATCAATTGCCCCCCGCAAGATCTAACAAGTCCGGGACTGTTGTCTTCCCTAAACAGGAAACATTACACTGCAATGGCAAATATTTAACATTTCCGCAGTGGCAGCAACAACAAAAAAACGAACATTTGCTGAATCAAAAGCATATAATAAATTGTCAAATGCTGCTGCACTGCAACTTTTCCACACATTTTCAGCTGTGATTTGTCGCCCCACCACCACCCAACCCCAACCCTCAGGAAATGTCGGCGAAAACTATACAACAACTTCTGCTGATGCTCCCAAAAAAAAAAAAAACAAACAAAAAATAGAAGAAAAAAAAAAGCGCAAAAAAAAAGGAAAGCAAATCAAAAAGTCAAATGCCTTGAGGGGTTGCAAAATTGAGAGTGGCTGGAATGTGTAGCATATACGAGTAGTGTAAGGGGGGTACGGGGGACCTTACCCCATGCTTTAGCTATGGGCTGGTGGGCCCTGTAAGGGGTGAGTATTTGTATTTAGCTTTTGTTGCTGGCGCCATTGTCAACATATTTCAAGCGGGCCTCGGCCTCAGCCTCAGACAGAGAGTCAATAATAACTTGACTTCCCCCCATATTGTGGTAGTTGCCCCGAAGTTGGGGCTGGGGGCAGGGGGAATTCCTACAAGATTTTTGCAAGATTTTTATGGCCAGCAAAATTGGTCAGTACGCACCCAGCAGAATTTAATGACTGGAAAATGAGGCATTTAAGCCAAGTGCCAACGAAAGTTTCTGCTCCTGCGAACGTGCCCGGTCAGCGGCTGATATTTATGGGTCTGCATCTGTATCTCCAACTCGGTCTCTGCCACCGTCTGTATCTGTGTCTGTGTCTGTCTCTGTCCCCCTGCGTATCTGTCTCTGCGGGGGAGAGGCTGTGAACTGTGGCCCCATGGGGTATTGGTTCGGCTGTTTGGGTGTGTGGGCGCATACATTAATTGCCGTGATTAACACGTAGGCGCATTAAATTATACAAAAACAAGGAATAGCAGGGACAGTCGAAGTAATAAATACTCTAATTAAATAATGGGGAATGATATTTAAATATATATTTATATTTATAAATTTATATTTTTATATATTTATATTATTATTTAAATATTCGCAAGGCTTATCAATTGAGATGAATTCTTTAAGGTTCACAGGAGACAGGAGTAAAGGAGTAAAGTAATACAATAAATGTAAATATATAAATTAATGAACTCCATGCCCAGGATATTGGTTTGCTCTTTTTTTATTTCCAATTTTTCTTATTTGTTTCTTATTTATTTTTCTTTTTTACTGCTTCAAACATGTCTCTTCAGCGGCCTGTATATCCTTGTGTTCTATAAGCTACCTTTTAATTATGTACCGAGTCGCACTCCTTGCAAAATCGTGCTTACCCCAGTTAGAGTATCAGAACCAGGCCTAGAACTGGCAATGCCACATCAATTATCGCATATGAAGCGGCCACTGCATGCCTCCTCTGTGTCTCTGTGCAGTCTACATTTGTGTGTGTGTGTGTGGTGTGCGTTTTGTACGAGTATCAGTGTGAGTGCATAAATCATTTGGCTACATTAAGTCTTTGAGTAACACAAAACAGGACCAGGGCGCCGTGAAAGGCCACACTGAACAAACTTTTCGGGCCTGGCTGGCTGGCTGGCTGGCAAATGAAACAAAAATAAAAACTCGTTAGGCAGACCCAAGACGAAGAGTACGTGCCAGGACTTGGACGTGGACTTGGACGTGGATGTGGACGTGGAGTTGGACGTGGACTTGGGCCAGGAGTCGGACTAGAACTAGACGAGCCCCAAGGCAGCGCCCGCGCTGGACTGTGCAGTGTCAAGTGTAAAGAAGAACTACTAATCAGCAGTTAATTCTTATCTTTAATTAAGTGCACGTTCCACCCCCGCCCGATCCAAGAGGTTCCAGCAAAGGCGAGCCCAGGACTTTGGCTTCAGCTTCGACTTCGGCGTTTATGGCAGATGGCAGACACAGCGAGCAGTTCTAGCAGCAGTCTGTCCAGCTTTTTGCTCAACACTTTTGTTTGTCCTTCTGCTCACTTTGTTGTATTTTTTTTTGTATTTTGGCATTGTCCGGGACAAAGGCCACTCGCTGGACAGGACACCCGTTGCCGCCTTTTGTCGCCTTTGTCCCGCTCCGGTCAATTTAATGAAATAATCTAAGCAAACACTCTTGAAAATTAAGCAGTTCGTTTTTTTGTGTCTGTTTTTTTTTTGCTTCCACTCTCGAATTAAAAATGTAATGCGTTCGCTTTTGTTTTGTTGCTGCGAATAATTAAATGTGGATACTTTTCGTTTGGTTGCTAAAGAAGCTGCTGCCCAACCGGCTGGCCAATTAAAAAGGCCACGCAACAATGGCCAAGGCGCTCATGCATGGCTTATGCTCGGCGCCAGACCCAAACCCTAACCCTAACCCTTCATCGAAGTTGGAGCTTGGTCTAAGATGCTGCTGGAATTCGATGCGATAAACTTCGACTTGGTCGGAGGCTGAGGCTGAGAGTCTGAGTCTTGGCTCGGGGGTAGTCCATAAGTCATTACCCCCAACTGAAAAGCGCCCACAGGTAGGTAAACGGTGGAGTACGACGACAGAAACTTGCTGCAGCATTTGGCCCTCTCAAGTTGTTTGACAAACAATACACAGCCCGGCCAAGAGAGGGGACACCTGAAAGAAGAAGAGCAGCAGCAGCTGACAGGGCGTGGGGGAGTGGCAAATGGGTTAGCAGGGGTAGAGGCCAGAGGGAGTCGTAGTGCCGGAGTGAGATCTGAGCACGAGAGCCGCACTCAAGCGTACCCGTCACATTTTTGCGCTTTTACATGGCTCCCATTCCCATGTCCCCCATCCCCCATGGCAGGGTGCACTGCCACTGCACTCGCCACCCCTGACAAGAGTGCCCCAAAACGTGGCATCATCAGATACATGAAAACAATTTTTTTACAGCACTGAAAAGCTGCACTAAAAATAAAATAAAAGATATTTTATTGAAGTGGCGCAGCGAAATGATGGAGTGAAAACGGGGTGGCTGGGGCGGGCACCTCGCAGCCACCCACCCGCCCATTCCCGGACTCGGGCAGATTAATTATGCATCGCTAAAATGCTAAGCCAGGTAGCACCACAGCGCCACAGCAGCACGGTATCGCAGCAGTGCCCCAAAGGCAAGTGGCAAATGGGAATGATGAAAAGGTACAGGGGGTAGCAGCATAGGGTGGGTGGCCAGCCCGCGGGGGAGTATGTAAAAGCCAAGTACAAGCCACAACAAAATTAAAATCAAAATAAAATCAAAACAAAAAAAATGTTTTTGGCAAATATGCAGATAAAATGGAGGGACTTTTAGATAACCTGCCATAGGGTGTGCACACTGCAAGTGATGGAGTATTATACTATTATACGAGGAACTGGAACTACCATGAAACTAAAAAAAAAAAATTAATGTTAACATAATATAATATATTTGGAACAAGATGTGGGTGCATGGAGCAGCTCAAAATTATTCAATGGTAACATGTAAAATCGTCAAGGGATCATCGGTATTTTATATTAGCCATTTTAGATTTAATTGATTGCAGCACAAAAATTGCACTTTTATTTTGCAGGGACAATAATCATTATAAGCTATAATTAAAAAATCACACAATAATAATTTTTTTATTTTTTGGAATAATCATTATTATTATCAATAATTATTTTTATTAATTTAATATGAAAGATTCTCCATAATCCATAAGCAAAAAATAAATAAAAATCAAAAATAATGATTAAACTTTGAGTTTTATTTTTCGCTCAATAAACTTTGAGTTTTATTCTTTCGCTCAAATATAAAACTAAAAGTTTATATTTTATTTAATTTTTATTTTTTTTTGACTCAAATATAAAACTCAAAGTTTTGATAATTTTTCTCTCTTCAAAGAGTCAAATAAATACTCGAATTAAATGTGCCGATTCACAGTTGATCCCACTAAAAAATTATTTATCAATTATTTATTTATTTATTTTTGGTATACCGTTTGGTACAGCACCATCCA
Source organism: Drosophila tristis (assembly GCA_018150885.1). NCBI lineage: Eukaryota > Metazoa > Arthropoda > Insecta > Diptera > Drosophilidae > Drosophila > Drosophila tristis. The sequence continues at coordinate 16,679,586 of JAECWT010000002.1, forward strand.
GTAGCTAAGCTCAGCATTGGCTTATCAAAGGTCACAGCTCCCAGCTCTATCGCAATCCTTTTAAAATAAATGCAAATCTTTTTGGATTTCGCTGGCGTTGCCGCTGCCTCAAATCAAATGCCTGTCACAGACAGACCCTACAAATCATCATGCCTCTTCACACATAGCGCTCGTTTCCACCAACACCAACACACACACACACACACACACACACACACACGCGGCTGCCCACACTCGCTCGCACACTTGCCACCAAATTATTCACATAAATAAAAAACGGTGGAAAAAAAATTAAGATTAAAATAAAAATTAAAAGCTACAGCTAAAAATCAAGCAGCAAACGTCAAAGCCAAAAGCGTTGAGCTGTCGGAGCTGTCGTCGTGTCACTGCACCCGCGCCCAGGTGAGGGCTATGACACGGCGGGTAGGGTACGGGGTACAGAAGTGCTGCGGACTCACACACAGCCACAGATGCCCACACATATGAACATGAGGTGCGACACAGATACACTCACTCCCACTAGAGACACACACACACAGAGGGACTCACACCCAGACACACAGGTGAAGGCAGGAGGCAGGAGCCAGGAGCCAGGAGACGACAGCGAGAACGACAACGACATCATAGTACCCACTTGAAGCGCTTTTAACAAAAATTCTTTTAATTTTTCACTCTTCTTTTTTTTGGCAACACCAGGCAGGTTGATGGAAGTGGCAGGGGGTGACGCAAGCAAGAGAGTGAGGCGTACGAGTGAGCACGAAGAAAAAGGTGAGCGTCGCAGCTTGGAATACCCTGGCAGGACTCAATGGACTACTAAGCCATATGTGATAGTGCTACTCATAGCAAATGAATTTCAAGCTAAACTGCGTGCAAAAAGGAATGCAAAAAAGCCTGTGGTAAATATTTGAAATGGAAATGTTGGACCCACATTGGCTCAACGCATCAGTGCAAATGGGGATATCCCATTCCCAAATATATACTCAATGTTAATCAGAAATACGTTCATCAACAAAAAAATATATATCTTGCGATACCCTCGTCAAGGGTATAATTAAGAAAAATCTCGTAGCTTCGCTGCAGATTCGCAGCGAGTTGGTGCTGGCTACGCTTCTGGTTGGATTTCTCTGGCTGTTACGTATGTTTGTGCAACCCTCACGGAAAATGAAATTTTCCTGCAAGATGCAGAAGAAGCAGCCGACGAAGAGCCGGCGACAGCGACTGCTGAGGGAGCCGTTGCATTGTTGATGAACAAGCAGCACGCTAACAAGTTGTATGCGCCAGCAGCTGAGGCCCTGCCCCTGCCCCTGCCCCGCCCCTGCTCATGTCGCCCAAAAAAAAAAACAAAAAAAATCGGAGTGCACCTTTCAGCGCTGGCGTTGGTACGTGGGCGCTTACATTGTTGTACATGCCACATGCCCCTGCCACAGGGCACTCCCGACCCACTGCCGCCCACCAACCGGCAACCGCTTAGAGATGGCTGCAAAATTATGATGCCTGCGTTTGTTTCTCGTTTGCAGGGCGCTCATTTTAATTTCCACTCGCTTTTTGCGCTCCTTTTTTTGGCCTTCGAAAATTACAATAAAAAACAACAACCAAAGGGAGGCTGTGCAGAATGGGCGGACGGAGAAGCAGATTAAACAGTTAGAGAAAAATAGGAAAATTCAAGTGCATTTTTCACTTCACTTTACGGTGCATTCACATTTCCGTTGCATTGCATACAGAACAGAACTGAACAGAACCGAACAGAGAACAGAGTGAAACAACAGTACGGAAAAAAATCATCAAAAAATTAAAACCAAACAACAACAAAAAAAACAGAAAATGAACACAGTTTGAGGGCATCAAAAACCGAAAACGGAGCTGCGGATTTTTACAATTTGTCGTATGGAGATGGGGCAGAGACAGCAGACTTCAGGAGCGAGCAGGTATCCGTATCCCTTTGTTGAGGAACCCCAATGCCCAATGCCGAAAGCCGAAAGCCGCCAACCCTCGAGCCCTGCCTCTTTTTTTGTGTGGTGTTTTTGTTGTTTGAAGACCTTTAAGGTATTGCTCTGGCTATGCAATTTTTTGTCATTGTCATCGTTTTGTGTTGCTGCATGCAACTCGCGGGCAGGATGGCGGTGTGTGGCACAGGGAGAGGTCAGTCCCTTTCGCTGCCTGCTTTTAGGCGCTGTTGCAAGAGTTGCACTTTTTGCGGCGGCTGCCACTCGTCGTCGTCACTGCACTCGGCGGGGGCCCGCCCCCGGTCCGCACTGTTGTGTTAAATTTTTTTATAAAATTTGCATGCAAAGTGCATTCGCCGCATTTTTGCTTTATTTTTTGGCATTTTCGTTTTTATTTTAATTTCTTAATTAGTTGCTTTTGTGGCCAGACCAAAAAACGGGAGCATGGAGCTGCAGCTGGAACGGGAGCGGGAACGGGAGCTGAAACGGGAGCTGGGACGGGAGCTTGAAAGCAAAAGTCAAGCCGCCTGCATTTAGGGGTTGCAAGGGTCACTCGGGGGTTGCGTTGCGTTGCGTTCTGTGGGGGAGGGGGGCTTTAAGTCCGAGCAGCTTTTCAAATTAGTCAAATTGAAATAGCATTAGGCTGTTGATCTGGGCAGATGTCCAGCCACCCCTTCTGCTTCCTCGACTTTTCCCCCGCAATCAAACCGAAAACTATTTAAATTCTAATTTGCATTTCGTCTAGGGGTGCTGTTGCTGGGGGAGGTCCAACAAACAAATGCATAGAATTTTCTTATCCTAAGCCTCGGAGAATGGTTGGGGCCCAGAGCAAGGCAAGGCACGGGCCACGGGCCCCGGGGGCTGGGCTGCATAATCACAAAAATTTGTCATAAAACTTTGGCAGACGCAAAAGTTTTTGCTGCACAAAGTCAAAGTCGTTGACGTCGTCATCAAATTTCAATGCTATACAGAAGAAATATATAGGGGCGCTGAAAGGAGCACCACACTATCGCAGGAGCCAAGCCAATGGGGGCAGGGACTCTCGGAATTAGTCATGAATCAGCAGCATGCCAATGTGCAATATTTACGAAATCTTTCCTTCCCCCAAATGGCGTTGCCTTTAAAGCGATTACAAATCCTGTATCACAAGCAATTTGGTTGCACGCTGCTGCGGTTGCCCCATGCCACCAAGGGGGGCAGAGGGGTGTGAAAACTTTTTAATTACCCTCATCAGCGAAATGCAAGGCTTCACTCAAACCAACGATATAGACACAGACCAGAGACCCTCACCAGGGGCAGGAGCAGCAGCAGCAGCAGGAGCATGAGGATGAGGAGGGGGAAGTTTGCTTTGAGACAATTTTGTGCACAAAAAGTTTCATTGAGAAGAAGTTCCCTGAGCCTGAGTCTGAGCCTGACTCAAACTGCTCTAGAATCTATATGAACTTTGCTTGTTTTATGATAATTACATTTGAATAATATACATTTCAGTCACACACAATATACATATGTGTGTACACATGTAGACTGCAAAGTGCAACTAATTAATATTAATGACACTAATTTGCCAAGGAGACTGGGATTTCAATGACTGTCGACACCCTAGGGGTGGGGAAAGGGGAAGTGAGGGTGCGCTTCCTGTATTATGTAACCTTTGGGATAGCTGCGGAGCGACACACAAAATTCCAAGCAGCACCAAGCTCTGAGGTAGTGACAGAATTATGATTTAAATGGCACTAATCGGAGGCCTGCCATCAATCTGTGTCACTGGGCAAAAAGGAAAGCGAAATGCCAACACCCATGTGAGATCCGTATCTCTCGGATGTGGTGTGAAAAGCGAAATTCTCAAACACTTGGCAAACAGCGACTGAGGGGGGGTGTGGGGGCTCTCAAATGAGTCGATCTTATCTGTAATTGCTTTCGCTCAGAAAGATGCCTCAAGAAGCCATCTGCTTGCGTCGCTTGCTTGGACACTTTAAGGAAGTGACCCAAATTAGGCATAGAAATGGAAAAGTTTTTGCATTAGCATGCGGCTTTGCCACTTTCCACTTTGTCTTTAGTTTTTTAGATTTTCCTCTGGCACTGGGGGCGAAGGTGGGGGCGGGGTTTGTGTGTTGGTGTTGGGTTATGGTTCTCGGCAGGGGCAGGGGGTAAACTTCAAGAAATCGACATTTGTTTGAGCGTTTTGTGCTGGGAGTCACGTAGTTGCAGCTGCCACGCTTCCAGGTACGAGAGTACATATCTCGGTGCCATGTGCAACAGCAGTGCCATGTGGCATATGCACACACACACACACACACAGAAATACTACAAACACACACGAAGACGGAAAGAGACAGATTCTCACATCTTATCTGTATCTGCAAACAGACGAGCAAATCTCACTCTCTGTGTTCCCATATCTTGCCCCTGCTGCTGCTCAGACATACACACACGCACGAACGTCATTCCTCAGTCAACACAAACATGAGATGAAGTTGAATTTGTACTTCCGCTTCTTCGTCTTCGTCTTCTTCTTCATATCCACTTCCAGTTCCCTTTCTGCTTGCTTTTTTCCTCTACTCGTTTTGGCCTCAGGCTGAAAAATCAGTTCCCATACTCTGCTTGCAGGGTATGCCAGTTATGGCAGGAGTTTCGAGCACCGAAGTGATAAATAAAATAAAATCTTTGCTCGTAAAGATCTCTGAATAATTAGCAACAGATCGTATCAGTATATATTATTATATATACATATTATTATTTTATTATTATTATTATTATTTAATTATTATAATTTGTTTCTTTCCCTATGTATTCGATGTTCCTCTGCTGCTGCCCCATGGTTACATTTCTCTGGCAGAGTATGCCGAGCTTCTGCCTGTCCCTTTGGAACGTCCTTTCTTGTTTGTTGCTGCTGTAGTTGTTGTTGGTGTCTCTCCACTGATTTGTCGCACGACTTGAATTTCTGATTATGCCGCCAGCTTCAGCTGGGCATGAATTTTCAGTTCATGTGCATTAAAAAAAAAACATAAAAATAAAAATACAAAAAAAGTGGGAAAAAAACAACAAAAAATAATTTCAAACACACGGACGACGGTGAAGGGCCATTAATTATGCGTAAATGAGCTTAATGCATCAATTAATCAAATCAAAGGCGGCACCGACCAATGGGCAAATGCATTTCCACGGCCAGAGTTACAGCTCCAATACGGGATGCACCAGTGCCCAGTCCCAGTCCCAGGAGCCACTGTGAGGCAGCTCAGCTCCAGCTTCTCATCCTTGCCCCTGCGTGCCTTTGTCGTGTCACACAAAAGCGCGAACTCGCGCCGCAGAATAACCTAACCTAACCTAACCTAACCGACTCTCCATTAGCTTTACGGTGGTCACGCGTCCCTTTGGTGGTTGTGGGCGTGTTCGTGGGTTGTGGGGGGTTGGTTTAACGGTCAAGTTAGACCATAGCAATGAGCAACTGTTAGATATTGCCTTTTTGTGAATTATCAGTCAGTTTTTGTCAGAACACAGCAACGAGCTTCACGAAAGCGTGGCAACAGATGGCGCTGTATAAATGGCAATTGGTGTGGCTGCACTTTTTCACTTATTTCAATCGATGTGGCAATCTTGGCAAATTCAAAAGAGAGCTATCGAAAGCTTAACAGATAATCGAATTCAAATGTTTCGAAATGGAAATACAACCTTTTACAAAGGAAAATTAATTAAATTAATTGCATTTCTAATAAATACTGCTATAAATTTGAAACTACTAAGGAATATATTTATAGGAATATTTACATAATATTTATTATATGTACATATGTATGTACCCACATAGTATTAAGTTATCTCTTTTAGTTTTGCTAGCTTTCTGCTGCATTAAAGCCCCTGCCCCGTCATGGTGTTATCAAATATTAAGCAGCTGTGAAGCGGGCCATCAAAATTTAAGTAAACTGTCCGAATTATGTCAAATCAATGGGAAAGTTTGCCGAAAAGCAAACTCACTGCCAGGAAAGTTGTTCAGCCGCAAGCCACTTGGAAACTGTTGCATGCCCCTAAGCTCACACAAACATGCACCCACATCTTCGCACACATCGCAAATAGTTGGAAAACACACAGCTATGAGTACGCCCACACATAGTCATGCATATGCATGTAAACCTCATCTTGTAATATGCGTAATGACCACCAAAACTATTCAAGCTGCATAACGGAGTGGCTCACGTAGTGTTAGTTGCGGTCGGCTGGGGGCTCATTCAACTCTGGCCGATGGGGCTGGCCTGAACGCTGATGCTTGAGTTGATCTTTAAACTGGAATTATGGGCGGGTCATTAATAGCCTGATGAGGCGGCACCAACCACCAATTACCGTGTTGGCGTCGGCCTGGCCACCCCCCCATATCCCATTTAGCCTGTCTCTGCATAAGCTACCGACGCTTGGCAACAACTTACAATATGTGAATATATTTTTTTCAGGGCGCCTCAAAGTATGCTGTGACTTTCCGAGAGTTCGAGTGCTCAAGTGCTCAAGTGCTCGTGTGTGTGTGTGTGAAGCATGTGTGAGAGAGTGTGTGTTTGCTGTCAGGGGAAATTAAGCAGACCTTAAATGACAAATTTAAGCGCGTTTAATTGGCTCGTTTGCAAATGTTCTAGTCAAGTAATTATCTTTCTAAACCTTAACATAACCTTCTGCATAACTTTAGCTGCGTGTTTAATTATAAACAAAAATATAAAAATATAAATATTATAAATATAAATTATAAATATTAATATATATATATATATATATATATATATGTATGTGTGTATACATATTTACATATACATATATGTATGTGCATACATAACAACAACAACTGATGTTGCTGCTGTTGCATCAATTGTTCAGAGTCTGCTCTTTAGAATTTATTTTAAAAATCAAATTATAATATTTTCATTAAAACTCGTTCGCTATTTGCCACCACAACAAAGTAAATGCATAAATTATTATCCATTTCCATTAAGAATGCCATTTTGTTTGTTCATATTTACTGTTTGCTGCGCACTTCCAACATTTCCAATACGGCTTATAATTTATTTGCTCGAATTTGAAAATATAAATCAATGTTAGTCGCCGGAAAAGTTAATTAGTTTGATGCTGGCCATAATTCTCAGTCACCGGCATCACCTGTTCACAAATCAGTTAATTTTGTTGACTATTTGGTAAACAGGAGATGTTTCCCAGTCCCCCAGGCTCTCGAACCGAGGCAGCCCTTTGAAGTGACTTTGTAAATGGAAATTCTATTAGCCCGCCCGACCCAGCCACGCGACTTGTAGGCAATATCTTATAAATCTCGAGGTCTAAAGGCCGCATTGATTCAGCGACAAGCGGCGACAGGCAAATAACTCATGTTGACAGGAAGTCAAAGGAGAAGGTCACAATGGGAGACGTGTGACGACTGACGAGACGGGAGACCATCACCATAGACAGCGGGAGGCCATGTGTATGGCAGTTTCTATTATACTAATGCTATTAATATCACACCAGGAGCAGTCGTAATAGCTTTAGAACATTTCCCGGCCGCCTGTCCCGGGGGGGTGGTTGGAGGAGACTGCAATGCCATGGCCATGGCCACGTTATGTGTCTATGCAAAATATATTGCATTATGCTGGAAACCTAATAAACATATAGCAAGCAAAGGCTGCAAACTCTGTTTGATTTATTGTTGTACAATTCTTTTTTATATATATTCTATCAGAACTGCTGTTGCACACCCGCCCGGGCAGGCTCTGGTGCCAACCATAAAACTCATGGCTCGAGCCATATATCTGATGGGCCGCCGCCACATCCAGTTCTAGGCACTTTTATGCCTCACATGGCTGCAGTTAAACCCATGCCAGAGGCTCCATCATGTGCTGGGAGTTTTCCTTTTTGTTTGCTGAGCGTGTGGTAAAAGCATCCGTCTTGAGTTGGTTCTGCTCATAGCTGGCGCAATTATGCGATGGCTCCATTGGGTGTCATTCAGCGAAAGAGCTCACTGTGTTGGCTGAACTGTGCTTAAAGGCCTGAAGCTGTCCGATTTCTAGCCACTTAATTTAAACATTAAACATTTTTTGGCACATGATTCAATTTGCTAATGGATCCAATGCAAAGCGTTCCTAATTTCACAACTCGTGTAAGTGAAAGCCCTTTATTAGTATCCACATACTCCTGCAACTTCCCTGCCACACTTCACTGATAATTTCAGAACTTTATAATCAGCTTAAATGTGGAAAAATGTGTGGAAAAAAGCGATTAATTTACAATTTTTGTATTGGTACTTACGCCGCCACATTGCCACAGCTGCAATCAGGTGCGTGATTGAATAATTGGGTAAATATAAATTAAAATCGAAACAGAAAAAAATATAATAGGCGTATTTATGGATCAAACCCTACTCTAGCCACAAGCAAAGGGTGGTGTCAAAAACAAATAACTGCCAATGAGTGGCGGCCTTTCACCTCGCTCAGGGTGAAGCCCGTGCAGACAGCACGCTTCAATTTCTACATGTGGCTGAACAGGTGTCCAACCAAATGAAATTTAAGTGCATTAAGAGCCGTTTGGTTTCGACACTCCTGCTGTGAATGAATGCCCTGGGTGCCCTTCGCCATAATTTAGTTGCTCTTTGGGCGGAGAGCAGTGAATGCCAGACAGCATTCAGCAGTAAATCAAATTGAATGGATTGCTGCGTGGTGAACTTCAAATCGGACTTCAACAGAATTCGGCAGTGAGCTCTGCCATAATTAAAGCGATAAACAGCGGGGGGAGGCGGGTAAATGGCCTGGAAGGCAGATTAAAATCCATAAGTACAGCAGGCTCTGGAAAATGATGTTCCGGCCATGGCCAATACAAACCGAATGGAAATTCTGACATCATAAGCCTCTAAGACTCAGAACGGAAATGGACTTGACTCTGGCTCGGAATGTTCGTTGGCTTTTCGTGCTAAACACTCTGGCCTCAGTCCAATTAAGACAGCAGCAGCAGAGGTTACATCTCACCCGTAATCGCATTATTCGACGCAAATAAGCAGCAGCAGCCGTCCCACATTAGAAATGATTTAGCAGCCTCCATCATAAAGATATAACAGATAAAGATATTAACCAGACTTAAATTTCCATTTTGGTAAAAGCTTATCAATTAATTTTTCTTACCAATTGCTGGTACCAAGTGCTGGGTATTTCCTGGGTTGGTGGGTATTTCCTCGCTTTTCAAAGAAAAAGATGACTTTCATTATGCACATTTCGTTTCGTGTCTTGTCATAACTTACGCCCACGTGCTGCCACGGACACACTGGCAACGCTCAACTGACCAAAAATGGTTTGTTGCATGCATTACGCATACGCCCCTGCTGGCAGGTGAACAATAGGGGCGTCAGAAGCATCACCATCAGCCATAACTGTAGCAGACAGAGTGGGGCCATGTCCTGATGCGAGCAGAATAAAACTGAAACTGAAAATAGCAACAGCTGGAAAAGTTCCCATAATTGTCAAGGTCCGTGATGTGAGGGCAGAAAAACGGTTGCATACATTTATTCATTCACAGGCACAGGCACAGGCCCAGGCAAGGCCAAAGCCAGGGCTGCTGCTTTTGTTTTTACTGGTTGTACTCCTGCCAGTTGATGTTGCTACCGATGTTGGCTGATGATTGGCTATTGCTATTGCTACTCCTTTGTTGACTCAGATGCTGCCTGAATGCACTCAAAGGGCGGCTTTTTTTTGCCAAATGGAGCTCAGGTGCCGTTTTTTTTTACTAAAGAGCTAGAGGAAAGCGAACATGGAAAAATGTATTTGTTTCCTAACAGCGTTGCTCTGCATGAATATAGGGGAATACCTTTTTAGGGCTGCTGACCCTGCTACAATTGGAAACCTATGGGGAGAGAGGGTCCTGCTAACTTTTCCCAAAAGACGAACCTTTCAACATCAACCAACAGCAGAGCATCTGCTGGAATATACATAAAAGTCACTACATTTCAAAAGTTGTATTTATCTACGTGCCGTGGCAATTCAGAGAGTTTTCAAAGCTTTCTCTTTGGCAAGTAATCAATCAGGCACATCATTATTTGGCCTATCAAGGGTAGGTTCGGGATAATGAATCATGCAAATCATGCAATCTCAGTTAAAGAAATAATAATCATTCGCAAAGCACATAATTAAATAGCCCTCGTCGGAAGCGTCTTAAATTAAGAGATGAGTACATTTTCACACTAGCTTTGCAGTACCTTCCACCCTTTGAAGTGCTTAAACCTTTTTCATGTGCAGAGCAAATACCAAAACACGAGCCGAAAAGGCAAATTAAAATGTGTACACATTTAGCATTAAATTTGTTTGCGCACAACAAATGTTTGTACGAGTACTCGCCTCGTAACTGACAAAAAAAAGGGCCCGAACCGAACTGTGAAGTCAAAAGAAAATAGGAGGTTGCCGGAACAACCCAATTGTTGCTGTGCTCTGCTATGGCCTTTTACTTAGTGCTAAAAAAAATTATTCCTGGCTGGACAGAGCCCATGCCAGAGTGCCTTCTCTTGTAGGACTGAAGGTTCCTCATATGGGAATGCCGTGTAACTGTGTCATTGTCCTTTGCGTGCCGAAGCAGCTTATGCTGCTGTCAAGGTTACTGACTGCAAAAATATTTCAATTAGAAAATCGCCGTCGAGAAAGTTTTGCCGTGAAAGTTTCGCCTACAACTTTCACCTTACTTTTGACTGTTTCATTTTATGTGCTGCTGGGGGAACTTTCAAGGCTTTTCTTTGTTCGTTTGCTGGCAATAAACTGCTGAACAACTGGCAATCTGCTTAAAGTTTCATTCTAAGAGCAAATTGATGCCTAATTTATGGCTACAAAGTGCAACTGCAATGGGCCTGGTCATCGCCATGAAAAAGGAATAATAATAAAAGGCAGAGGAAGAATAATAATAAAAGGCAGAGAAATGACTGACTGACTGGCTGGCTGGGTCCAATATCCCGGCTTGCCTGTTATTACTGAGCGACATTCTGGGGGTGCCTAAACACGCTTTGAATGTCCACATTCAGGCAGAAATCTGTGGCTTTACGCTTTGAAAATTGCATACATTGAGGGACAAAATCTAAAATTGCATGGAAAATTGCTAGTCCAAGGAGAAGTTGTGGCCATCTTTGTTTGATACACTACGAAAAATGTTGAGTTGAGTTTACAGAATTTGGCATAATTTTCAAGGCAAAAGTAGACCCTCAACTCATATATTTTGGATATACGAGCATGCCTGAAGGCCCATTTACAATGCAGCTTACTGATTACTGTTTGCTTAAGTAAAGTAAATTTTTGTTGCCTGCAGCACTCGGAGACCCACCCCGTTGTGTTCCCACATTGACCTCTGCTCTTAATGTATTTCCCTTTGCCCTTATGGATCTGGGAAGCAATTCAGGGAACTTTCCGTACCTGTGGAGTGGGAGTTGCTTTTGTTCCACCACTGCCCTCCAATCAGATTGTCATCTTCCATGGACTGACGTCTGCCACATTTTAATTACGCATACGCAATGTAAGCCAGGACCCCCCACAAATATGTGCCGCAAATTTCAATTGAGATATATGGCACCGGCAAGAGAGGGGAATGAAACAAGTTAAGCATAAGCCAGTCGATAATGGCATGCCAGTAATCTGAATTGAATTCATTTATTAATGCCTCGCGGCGATGTGGGGGCGCAGCCAGAGGCAGGACGAGACCCAGAGCAACAGAATAATAATGTAAACATGCTATGTAAATTTGCAGTGTGGCCTGTGCAAAAGGCCCAAATAAAGCTCAGCCGGAGAGCAGATGTAAGGTATCAAGCAGAGAGCACGTGACGGCATTAAACCGGAGGCGCCAGCCTCCAGCCTCCGTCACAGCAGCACGCACACAAAAAACACGCACAAAGGCCGCTGTAAGATAAATCAATGTTTGGATTTCCCGGAACATTTAATGGGGCCAACAGGAAAGGTTGAAATTTATTTGAAAGGCAACTACTGGTTTGGTGTGGCCTCCAGTTCGGCTCTTCACGTTTCACGTCAGCAACGAAATCTGCTTCTAATTCCACACAAATTAGGCACAAGAGAAGTGAAATTGACCTGAAATCGAATCAAAGCAAACGTATATTAAATTGCGACCAAGTATGAGGCTATTTTGTTTCCTGGCAGCATCTCCACCCTCCGATTACAGGGGGCTAGTGGTCTATTTCTGTCCGTATTAAAGGTGTTGGGTAAGGGCATAAAATGAATCCAAAAGAACAAATAATTTGGCAAGTCACGGAGTAAACTGTAGAGCAGAGAAGCTAGGAATTTTATTTTATTTATTATTCTCAGAGCTACCTAGCACGGAAATATTTAACTTCAGGTGAAAAATAAGTCATTTCGGTCAAATCGATTTAATCCCACAAACAATTGCCGCTTTGTACATATCTATATAAATCAATTAAAGCAAAGAAAAAGAACACTTTACTTAAACGTATTTTTAGAGCAGAGTATCGGATTGAGTATTGATAGGTAGTCTCAGTGGCTTGCAAATAATATTAATTGTAAGTGAATATTCCGCATTCTTCAGTGCTTTTCCCTTTCGAATTGTTTTTGCCTCTTTGCGAATCTCTAACACAAAGACAATCGCAGCGCAGTGAAATTTGTTGGTTCTGTGCAAATGTTTACCTTTGGAAATAGCAAGTTTAATCTTGGCAATGGTCCTGCTATTGTCTCAGAGCAAGTGCTCAGCTATGGCTGGTGCAGGCAGACAGACAGACAGACAGACGCTGCATGTGCCATGTTGCATTTACAAAGACGAAAGGTATCCGCCTAAGCCATCACATCACACTGATTACATTACGTTTTGTATACTGATGGCTGGATGCAAGCATCGATGTGGCAGCTACAAGAGGCCATGAGCACGCATTCAATTATGTCCATGTCAGCGCAGTAACCTCAATGCCAGCCAAATCATCCACAACTCATCCTCGAACACAGTTACACATATGGAAATAGCTACATACACACGTGGACTATTGCCTGTGTGGCTGTTTGCACAATTCGAGTTACCAGCATCGATATCTGTAGTACATTTTCTGCAGCTATTTGGTGCTGGGTCTTGCTTTCCAGACGTCTGCCCTAGAGAGGACCAGATTTGTTTGCAGCCGAAATCAAAGCCTCAAACGAACACAACAGAACAAAAGTGTATGGTTGTGCCAGCGCCTTAATGTGCAATTATAGTAGTTGGCAGATCGACTGAAGGAGAGCACACGACTAAGCATGGACCAGTTCAAAGAAACTGAAACTGTAACATTTTCAATTCAATTTTCTATTGACATTTGTTCCCTCTCTGCTCTGAGCCCTCAATTGCGATTGCAATCATTGCTGCTGCAATAAGAATGGAGACAGCCAAGCCAATGATAGTCAAAGCTTTTAACTAAATGAATTCATATCCAATACACATGGGAAAATGGCACTACGGATGATGGTGCAAGTAAATACAAAACTCTAAATGTTTACTAAGCTTAATAGTTCACTTAGGGGTTCAGCTTAAACATCCACATTGCAGTGTTCACAGCGCCCATTGACGATGGTGTTGCCGCCTCTTTGATAGACAGTGCCTCGACCTCTGTAGTTCCCTCCTCCGCCGCCGCCGCCCCGTGAGATGACTACATTGCCATTGCTGTCGGGCGAGGAAAAACTGCGATACTCCTGGCCATCCAGATACACTGGATCTCCGTTGGGATTGGGACCTGTTTCGCCAGAGAATGGAGATTGGTTTATGAACGACTGATCAAATGCTAGAGATCAAAGCAAGCTTACACGTCAGGCAAACACCATTCACCACCACAGTGCTGGGCAAAGCTGTAAGTGATAAACAAAGAACAATCAATTAGCACAGTAGCTGAGTTGCAATCCCATCAACGAGCTCACCGCCGATCAAAGCCGGAATCAGCGCCAACGAGAGCAATGCACACGTTAAGTACTTCATGATAGAGTCAACTGCAACAGCTCACTGTCCCACCTCACACGCTGTTTATATAGGCTTAGCAGTCGCTCAATCGAAATCGAAATCTTAATCAAATTTGCATTTTGCGATAAGCATTGCAGTTCACGGCAGTGCGCTGCTTTTAATCTACACTCGTATTTTTCAGTCGAGCTTCGAATCAGAAACTCTGATAGAACGTATTGGGTGGGGATTTTCCCTATTCATATTGATAAACTAGCACGTAATTGATTTCCCTGAAGTTTGTACAGTTAACTTATGAGGTGCCGGACAGACACACCCCAAAAAAAATGCAATTTATTACGTTGAAAGTTGTACAAGTTTTCCAGCATGAATGGCAAACAATTCCAGGTAACTCTAGCTCGTAAATTTCCCCAACTCGGGAGCTGAATAAAACTTGTTTCACCCCCAAAAGTCGTGACTGATGAGCACTGAAGCCTAACCCCCCAGAAGGTAGCGCATCTATGTGACTGCCTGCCTGACTGACTGACTGATGGACTGCTAATTGCTTTGCCCAATGCTCATTGATTACAAAGGTATATTCATCGCCGCAAGCACTACAATTCGATGTCAGACTCTACCAAATGGAGCCACATAAATATGAATGCATATTTAATGCAAAAGTTTGTCTATAGCCATTATCTAGCGATCAAGCAAATTCTATGCACTTCGATGCATCAAGCAAATGAACAGGCATCGCTTAGTCGGCATACCCGTCTGTAAAGCTCGCAATACGTTTTCGAAATGTACCTCTGGGCATTTCCCTGCGGCGATTATTATGGCTGACGTAGCGGCCTGTCTATATTCTATTTTGATGCAGCGATAAGGTGCGCTGGGATCCACAATGGGCAGCGTATATAAGCGGCTGCTGTGAGGCGCACTTACCCCAGACCTGTTCGACACTTTATCATGAGACATTCGACGGCATTTGTGGTTCTGGCACTCTGTGCTTTGGCTCTGACCGAGGCGGCGGTTTACATTGGCGGCGGCTGCTATGACTGTAAGGCAATCAGCACGGCAATAATAGAACAACACATAACACTCTGATTGCAATGGTACTTTCAGGTAACCCGCCCGGTGGCCAAGGTCCCGGCATCTATACAGGCGGCGGTGGCGGCAACGGAGGCGGCCGTGCACCCAACAACTATTATAATCAAGGAGGCGGCCGCGGAGGCGGTGGCAGCTCTGGAGGCGGCAGTGGGCGTCCAGTTTACTCCGGAAACTTTGGTCCAAATGGATACAGCGGTGGCGGTCGAGGCGGTGGTGGTGGCGGCGGTTATGACGATGGCGGTCTGACGCAGATTATACGATATGATTAATGCTGTCGCATTTTGCTTAGCTCTCAGCCGCAAAGCAGCAGAGGCTGGCTGGCTGGCTGGCCTTTGGTTAGTTAAGTAATTTTAGCCAAGCTAAAAAAAGTGATTCTTATAACTGTACATATAACAGATGTTTCTAGTGTTAAGTCCCTAATGAAATTTGTTTTCCATTTTTACACATTCAAAAACCTTTTAAACAATTTTTTTTGTTTTGTTTTAGCTAACAGTTTTTTATTGCACATCGACGTACGATTAGGAGGATGAAATGCACTTTGTATATACTTGCTTGACCTCCACAAAAATTCTCATTGAACTCTCATTCTGAAATAATCTGGAAAAAAAACTGTGTGGCAAATTTGTCTGAAACTGCACGCAAGCTTTAAGGCGAAACTTTCCTACCACACACCCACACACACTGCAGAAAGGCTATTCAGCTATAATCGACGGAAGTACCATCCTTGTGTTCATAATCGCACAATAGCTCAGCAGCCCAATCTATAATCCTGGGCTTTTGCAACTTCTGGGCGGAGTGTGGCAATGCACAAGCAAGCAAAGCGCTGCAGAGTTTGGTTTTCAAAAGGAACAAATTGTCAATAAAGCTGAGATGAAAGAGTAAACTGTAAAGGGACGCAGGCTTAGTTGGTTTGTGCTCGGCTTGCATCACATTCCCTCATATCTAAAAATATCTAGTTTCAATGTTATGTAGTATAGTTTGTCGTCACACCGACCATTAAAGACTTAGCTCGTACATATTACAAAGTTATTTTGAATAGCACAAAACGTCAGAGCACACACGCACCAAATATTATTTATAACTTGCCATTTGAGTTTTATTTCATTTAGCCTGAGGGAATTAAAGAAGAAATAATTCCAACATCAAAATTGATTTAGTTTTCTCGTGAATACTACCCACCCCCACCCCCACAGCTTTTTCCTCACTAACTAAATGGAAAAATTCTCTCCGTAAAAGTGCATCAAATTTCCAGAGAAATATTTGCGTGTGAGTATTTTTGGTTGTAAGCTAAAATTGCACATTTTATGGCAATATTAAAAGTATTTCTTGATTTCATTCCGCAGCCCAAAGTCCATAAATTTCGCTACCAAATGTTTTTGAGCCTGGGTGTGTCTGGGCCACTTATTTGCCAGCCAGTCGGGCATTTGTTGCTCGATGCTTGAATGTGAATTTCACCCTTGGGAAAACGCTCCCAGTTGTCTATGATTTATTGCCGTGCGCTTTTGTATATTCACATTTTCGGACTTTTGCTTACCTTCTTCGTTTTTCGATTCAAGTGGAACTAAAATGAACGATTTGTTTCTCGTTTCGTGTAATTCTAATTGGGAATTTATTAAAGCTGGCATGGTAGACTTTCAACTGAAAGCTGAATGCTTCGACTGTAATTAATGCACGACCCAAACCGAATTTCGCAAATATATAAAATGGCGGGCTCTTTAATTTGGAAGCTGAACAGAATGGCCAAATTATATAGTTTACATTTCGACTGGCGGCGCGCAGCTAAAATTTAGCTGGAAAAGTTTGAGTGGAATTTATTAGATAATTGTTTTGGAACCATGGCAACGTCGGGCTGTGGGGCCTGAAGCTGTGGGCAGGGAAGCGAAATTGATAACCATTTCAAAGTTTGAGGCAGCTCTCAATTTTTCGGTATTAATTATAACACTGGTCTGCTTGTTAAATAAGCGGCGCATTGAATTTCCATCGGCCAAAACACCAGTAACCTTTGTGCATAACCCACTCCACTTAATTGACTCAATTAAAAGTTCGATTTAGAACCATTCGAGTGCTCAACCCCAACCCATTCAGTCAGAAGAAATTTATGGGAGATGATAGCATTGATTATATACATACAGGGGAGTGCAAAAGCGCAATTTTGATAACAGACTTAATGCTTTGATTTGTATTTACTGCGCAATATAATATATCCATTTCGAGCCAGCACTAGCTTAATGCTAGTTAATGTGTATGTTTAATTCATCTCTTAACTTCCTGTCTTCTCTGCTTTTTAATTAAATTCATTTCTTAGTTTGCAATTAGTTTTAATTCCGATTTTAATTCCACAAATCACTCCATGATGAGAATTTTTGCAGACTAAAATAGGCACAAAGCCACTAGAGCTCAAAAGCTACCACACACAATTACACAGCGCTACAAACTTAAAACTTTCGAATGTTTTTTTCACAAGCTCTGGTGTAGTTTTTAGAGCCGCAAAATCTCGCTCTATATTACAAAACTTAAGAGGATATAGCACAGTGTTATTAGTTGTAAGACACAACGTACATCCTCTCTCCTTAAGGGAAACATTTTCTTGTAAGAATTTAATTTTCCTGTATTTTTTTCTGTGTTTAAAGACTTAAATAAAATTATTAAAATTAAATTTGTATGTGCCACCATAATTCTAACCTAATAGCAATCGCTAGAAAAAACAATTTGCGGAATAATAAACAAAATACATAATTTTCAAAGTAGCAATTTTAGATGACCACCCGAGGCATTTGTTGGCATCTTTCACTTAGCTCGCATGCAAATGGCAGCCTACCTTTTCCCAAAAAAAAGTTACTTTTCTCGGTTTGGTTGCTGTTGAAAAATGCAGCTTTAATGTGTTTCAAAGACAAAGTTAATCGAGGTATCCTTTCATGAAGCTATTTCCCGTAAATGCTGAAAAGAAAACTGCGTTTTTGCAGCTAATTTCACTTTGTTTGTCTACGCTATTTCACTTACCTTGCGGAGCAAATGTCAAAGTTAGCTAAAATAAGTACTTAGCTACGGTGACAGTCTCGGTAATGGAGTACAGCCATTAGTGTTCAATTTTCATGTTGCAGCAGCCAGTAAGGAAAATTAACCTGGACCAGCGACCTACAACAACATAAGCAGCATCCAGCAATGGATGGAGCCCGTAACCCACAAGAGCGACTCCACACCGTGTTGGGGAAAAATGTTTTTCTTTGGTTACTTTGTGTGCGGCAGCTGCTTCTGGGGGAATGAGTTCGGCCCGCATATGCGCTGGATATGTTTGACGGGTAGCAAGTGGCTTGTGTTCGGATTTCACTTTGAGTTTAGGTTGCGAGCTATCAGCTACTTTCATTGACTTTCCATCGTGAGGAGTATGCGCCAGCCTGGACGTTGGGGTAGTTTCAGCATCGCTGTTGTACGTACCTTTGAGGGCGAATGCAATTAAACTTGTCATCGGGGAGCAACAGATTGGAGCCGATGACCTAGTGTGTGCTCTGATTGCAGTGGCAAAAAATGTCCACTAATACAGTTAGCACAAAGTTGAAAGGTTGATGCGGCACGTGCCGTAGTAATTTCCATTTCTCGCTGCACTTGTGCATTGAATAAAGTTTATTGGTATTTCGTTAGTGGCTGCTGCAAAACATTTAAGACAATTATTGAAATGCGCAAATAAAAGCAAACAATTTAAGTTACTTGCCTCGCTGACAGGTAATATTTGTTCGCACAATTTCCATTCAAGAAATCGTATCTTCTCGATAATTTTATTGGACAAGAGTTGAATGAGAATTGATGAGAAACCTTTCAGCATAAATAGTTTCCTTAGAATTTGTTTATCCGTCTCGAATTCTTATTACAAATTTATTGATTTCTTGGAAATTCACCTTTTCTACCCTTGGAAATATTATTGGCTCGAACACCTGCAAAAATATTTTATCTTCAGCTCCCATAGATCCAAGCGTCGGCCAACAAAGGAGGGAATGCTCGGTAGAATTTATTTGCATTCAGCAATTCATGCATCACTCGACCCGCATTCCCCGTAAACTAGGAAAAACCAGCGCAGTTGAACATCATGAATGATAAATTTATTTGAAATATACATTTAATTTAACTTAGCAGACTACAGACTTAGCAAACCAGTGCCGCTTTCCGACCCCGTGACCCACCCAACCATATCCAAAAATACACCACCGAGAGAGAGAGAGAGAGAGAGAAAGTGAGGTAGGGAGCTCGAAAATGCTTGGCATTTTCATTTGGACAACCGAAGGACAACCAAAATATTAAAACTCAATCTCAAACCACCATATCCAGACCGCATGCATATCCAAACCCACACCCACAACCACACACACTCACACACACCCACTAACCCATAGACCCACAGCAGCACCCGCCCACATTTTCTTTTGCTGAGCTTTGATTTACGGCAGAAGTCGCACCACAAACAGAATCAGCAGCAGGGTCAGCTGCGTACCGAGCCATTGGCGGGCCAGTCGTGAGGCTTGTCCGCAGATATTCTCGAGAATGGCGCAGTTCCTGAAGTGCTTCTCGTCGGACAACATTTTGGCCGTTTCCCGTGCAAACTCCGCTGAGTTCTTGTAGCACTTGTATCTCGCGCTGTTATAGATGCAATTCTCGTAGGCGTAGCGTGCACTGAAAGCGATGACAAATGGCCATTGACCATTAACCATTCGACTTGCAATATCCAAGACCCACTTACCAACAGAACTCCATAAATTTTTCGCTAGCATTTCGCGTCCCGTCGTGTACCTCGTCACTGAGGATGCTCTCGAATTCGGATGTGCAGCTGACCCAGTCCAGTTGGATGTAGGCGAAGCAGTCCTTGTGCCTCAGGTAATCTGCCAAGAACCAAGCAACATATAATGGATAATGTTACTCGACAATTGAAGTGCTGTCTAGTCGCGAGTCTTTTGTGCGAGCTTTGGCCTTGACTTAGCGGAATAATCTCGTGGGGTCCTTGTGTGACGGTTTATCTCAGTGGAAATCACTTGACATATGCTTTGTGATACGTTTTTGCCTTGTGTATCTCACTGTTGAGCATTTTGCGCCTCGGGTGTGCTTATGTCTAGTTCAGTCTCGGCTTGCCAAATTGATTTCTCACCTGACGTCGCTATCCTTGTGTGTATCTTACCTCGCTGGAAATCCGCATCGCCGCAAAATTTATAGAAAAATCGACGGGCGCCTTCCACATTGTTTTTAAAGGTTTCCAGCTTCCGATCGTTTAGGCAGCGCTTCGAGTAGGCATCAAAGCATTGCATGCCACGGTTAAAAATGCTGCAAAACAAACATTTGTATGTAGTCCCATTTCAATGCAATAATTGAGTAAACGCTGATTGATGGGGATGCCGGTGCCCTCAGAAACACACGAAAATTCGCCCTCAAATACTGTTGCCAGGTATTGGTACTCCAACACAAAGGAAAGTCACAAAGTATTTGCTTCGATACCGACGGAATGCGTAAATAAATAATAAACTTAACATGGAAGCCAACAGCTTCAAACGCTCTCTTGAAAATTGTCCCTAGCTTGGCCCTTTATTGCTATTTGACAGAAACTTGACACGATTCATGAAATTCCCACACTTTTGCTGACTGCACCAAATCAAATTTAACCAATTTTGTTGGTAAATCCAAAGGAATACATACAAAAAAGGGAAAACGTCTGGATACACTAGGACTAGCTCCTTCAGGACTCCCTGCGCTCGCCTTCTTTTTATACCCGTACTCAAAAATAGTTAAGGGTCTATTATTGGATTTGTGCTAAAGTGTTTGTGTGTAACGCAGAGAAGGAAACGATTCCGAGCCCATAAAGTATATATATTCTGGATCAGCATCAATAGCCGAGTGGATATAGCCATGTCCGCCTGTCTGTCCTGATGAGCGCCTAGATCTCAGAGACTATAAGAGCTAGAGCAACCAAATTTTGTTTCCTGACTCATGTGATATCTCACTGTTACAAGTGTATTTAAAAATGTCGCTACATATTTATATACTGACTGAGCACGGGTATAAAAGTAGAGTCACGTCCACAGAAGCGACTCACACGTTCCTTCTAGTTTAAGATATGTTTCAACAAGAAAATGGGGATTTGTTCCGTGCTAATATTCCAACATATAAACTAGCAAGCTTCAGCCCAGCGCCTTCCCATTTTTCGGCACTAGTACAAAGTAGTACATAAAAACTTTTGTCTATAGTTACAACAGCAGTTTTCTTTACGAACTTTACAAACTTTCTTACTTGTTGCGTACTTCAATAACTCAGCCAAAAAAGTTCTCCATTCCAACAAAATGATTTTGTTATTTTACAAGAAAATACAAAAAAAAAAACGTTGAACACCAATCAATCGACAATTCTGGCATTCGAACCGCCGAGTGCAGGTTATCTGGAGAGTCACTGACAGTTTTCCCATTTCCGCCAATCAAGGATGCCCTTCGTGATTGGATCAGATTGGGATGCGAAAACTGTATCATCCAACAGAAGGAACGACCCACAAGACAAAAACGAAGATGTATAAAAGGGACCCCCAGGGGGAAATGGTAATTGTTATCCGATTTGTTTGCGTTTCTGGATGGGGAAAAAGGTTTAAAAATTGTAGCAGTTTTATAAAATATTGCTTTAAAGTTTTTGCCGCCGTAACACAATTGATGAAATTATTGTAGTTTTAGAAAGCAGCTTCCCAGAACCAGGTGCTTATCCACACATAGTAGTACAGGGTACGACGACTGATTAATAATGCCAGTAATTAATTGAACAATTAAATAATTGCTTGAATTAAATCGCTTTGGGTTTGAGTCCGCTATGTATCCATATAAATTAATTAGCTTATTATACGCCTGGATATAGTTAATGTAGTGTCAACACACAAAATAAACAAACATAATTGATTTTAAAAGTCTCGAATTAATTAATTCAGATTGACACTTAAACTTGAAGCAATTAATCAGGAAACTTGTATCCTCTTAGCGGCCCTGGCAAGAATTTTCGAGGGGGATATCGTTTCTGGTGCCTTCAATAAAGAATGCCCGAAAGAGTGCTTTCGATACCTCTGGCCCTGGCCAAACATGATTGAATTAAATATGGCGCTGGGTGTCGACAGCAGCTTGAGTGGGTCAATCAATAATCCGTGAATGCATCCCATCGATGGGCCCCTGTCTTAATTTCTCATGCGCATAATTCAGATGCACTTCTGGAAGCTGGGTATCCGACGGTCCGAGGCCGATTGCACTTACTTGCACTTTGTCGTGATGTCCCTCTTGCTGATGACAATTTTGGTGTTCTGCAGAAACTCCATTAGATGTGGTGGCAAATCCTTGAAGCACTCATCCACCATTCTCTGCGTGCTGCCGCATTCCTCCGGCAGAACGGCCGCCTGGGCACTGGCCTCATTTTGGGCCAGGCCGGGAACCGCAATCCCAATCAGTATGATTGCAAGCCCGTAAACTATGAACGTACAAGAGTTGCTTACGCACATCCTTAAGGGACACTTGTTGCCACGATAATGGATAATAATTGACGCGACGTCTGAGCTCTCGGGGCAAGTCAACCGAACGAATGCTAACAGCGAACTGTGCCGGCCAGTCACAAGCATCGTCTTTAAAAGGACTACAAGCAGTATTCTATGTAAATTCTGCTGTTAACTGGATGTTTGGTGGCGCATGCGCGTCTACAGACCTAGACACAGACCCAGCAGCACGTGTTTCCTCTTTTGTTTACATTACAAAGGCAAGCGACTTATTCCTCTCAGCCAGCCAGCCAGACAGACAGACAGACAGGGCAAATCTCTTGGGTAGGGAATTTGCATAAATTACTTTGTATCTTTCTGTGACTAGCGGATGTACACTTGTCGTCCAATTTGCCATCGTTTCAAGTCAAACTCGAAGGATTGATTGAGTCCTTGTCTCCAGCTGCACTTCCTGCCTGTGGAGCACAAACAAGCTTTCCTAACCGCACTTAATTACTCACATTTCTTTCAAGTGTTCTGTTCTGACTCCCATTTAATTGAATTCGCAATACTCACGCCCTACTCGTGTGACTTTCCTGAGACAAATCCTGGGATGAACCTTGTGCTCAGTATGTAATCAAATTACAATTGTTACTTAATCTAACATGCATTAAACCTAAACCTCACACGCACACACAGAGCTACAGAAAGCTTAGACAAAACCGCATTTCCCTATTGCTTGGTTGCTTGTAATATTACTCTGGCTCCAAGAAATTTGTGGTTTCCCATCATAGATTTCCGGATTATGTCGATTGTGGGACTTGCAAGCCTTCATGCAAGTTTACCAGTAAATAGATTAAAAGCTAATTAAAATGATATAACGAGCAGTTATAACTTATCTGTGTATGGTTGGGACTTCCTTTGTCAAAGTAGCATTGCAATGCTTGGTTCCCACATGTATAACAATTGGAATCCACGTTGCTTTGTGGAAATATAACTTCTGGTGACTTTAAATATGTAATCTAAGCACGGCCGTTGTCGTTAAAACTTATTTCAAACAAAAAATCAGTTGTAAAAAGTGGCAGCACTTCAGGGCTGCCACCTAATGCAAACATCACCAATCAGCTGTTCCAAGCAAAACAAAAAACCAAAACACGTGTGGCATTTTGTAAATTTTGTAAATAAACTAATATTTGAGCGCCAATTCGATGGATACGTCTTCTAGTGAGTCCGCGCCAGACTCGGAGCCGGAGGCAGTCAGTGAAGATGAGAGCCAGGTGAAACAAAAAGCGCAGGTTTGAGTTGCTCGAGCTAAATGACAATCTATTACAGTCTGCAATACGCGAAGACCTTAAGGGCATGTCGTTCGAGGAGATTATGCAGCTCAAAGAGCAGCTGGGCGCCAAGGTCTACAAGGAGGCGGTGCTGGGCAGCAAGAGCGCCCCGGCAAAGCAACGGAAAACCAAAACGGACCTCAAGCGTCTCAACAAGAACCGTCCGCGTGAGATGAGCTCCAGGAAACAGGTTCCCTTCCTGGGCGCTGAGCAGCGCGTGGAGCGCAAAAAGGACGTTGAACTGCGGGATCCGCGATTCGATGAAAAGTCGGGCGACTACAACATTGAAACCTTCAAGAAAAACTACAAGTTTGTGGCGAAAATACGTGACAAGGAAGTTGGCCAGCTAAAGAAGCAACTGGATGAAGTGGGTGATACCGAGGAGAAGCAGAAAATCAAACACACCATGCAAAGGCTCATCAACAAAAATGTGGAGGACAAGCGGTGGCACCTCAAGCAGCGTTCCTTGAAAAAGGAGCGTGACACCATCCAAAAGTCACACAACGCAGGACAGCAGCCACACTATCTCACCAAGAGTATGTGCCACTATATCCAGCTTTAGCAGGGTCACTAACATATTGTTCTATTGTAGAGGAACGTCGTGCCAAGGAGCTGGTGGCCCAGTTCGAGCTGCTGAAGAGCACCGGAAAGCTGAACAAGCATTTGGAGAAGAGGCGCAAGAAGAATGCGGCCAAGGACAGAAAGCGGATTGGCCTGGATTAGAGTTTCTTTAGCTATAGATGTATATTAACGATTAAACAGTTTTCATATTGAACACCACCCCAAACTAACTATCCCGTGCGCAGCATCTTTGCCTCTCGCTTCTCCTGGAGATCACGTCGCTGCTGCTCCACAATGTTTTTGCGCTCCTCCAGGAACTCGCCGTAGGCCGCTGGATCCAAGTCGCGCACCACCTTGATGCCACAGGTGCGTGCAATGCTGATGAGCATCTCGCACATTTGCTGAAAGAGTTCAAATGAACTTTTAGTTTCTTTGGCTCAATTTCTGGGTCCATCTGGACTCACCTGCATGGATAGGAGTGCATTGGGCGGATCTTGGATCTTTATGGCTGCAATTTCGTACAAATGCTTGAGCGTAATCATGCCGGCTACTTCCTTGCCAGGTGTCATTGTGCCCCGCTGTATGCCCGCCGCCTGCTTCAAAAAGAAAGTTGCCGGCGGATGGTGTATGGCCAGTTCGTAGCTGCGGTCGCTGTTTACAGATATGCGGCAGGGCAGAGGCACGCCCTCCCTCATTTCCGCTGTTTTTGTGTTGAAGTCCTTGCAGAATCCAGCTATGTTGATGGCACGCTGTGGATTATCATTAATCAGCAACCGAATGTGTTATATTTCGAGTGCAGTGCTAACCTGGCCCAGCATGGGTCCGAGTGGCGGACCTGCTGCCGCCATGCCGGCGGGTATGTTGGTCTTCAGTCTGCTCGTATGCGTAACCCGATCGACTGTCTTCTTCAGGGATTTCAGTTTGCCGGCTGCCTTGGACATTTTAATTGAATTATTTCGCTAAAATCGCGGCCGGTCTTGTGTTATGCAAAGGTGTTGATAAAATATACCGACTGACACTCGAAAATATATCGAAATATACCATAAATATACCGACGGATACGACAAGATGCGTTGATATTCCTCGATTTTGATATTCCGTTTAATATTACTAGCTAGTTTTCCCATTCAACCCTAAAAACATAATTTTATCCGATAGATACATCAATTTTCTACAAGATTGTCTAGTTTGCAGAAGTCCATTTTATTGCATTGTTTACATAAAAAGGTTCAATAAAAAGCACATAAAACGAATGTGGCGCTGCCAGACTCGTACAATTCGTAGTTGTTGGCTGCAACTTGATGCCGATAACATCCTAGAAACAAAAATCGGCAAAAAAGAAGAAGAAACAATTTGTATAAAATATCCCGCCAACGGTCACTCTGAAACGATAACGATTAGTCTCTAAGTAAACGTTACTCAACACAACACACGGATAAGCGCGAAATTTGAATTTAAATTTGAATATTGCGATTTCTAAAATCCAAAATATATATATGTATGATCAAAAGAATATGTGCACCATAGCTTATTTTGATAGTTGGGCAATCATATGATTTCTAAATTAGTAAAGCTATTAATATATATGGATTTCATCTACTGACATTCCGAGGATCATCATGATCTACAGCCCAAATGGCGAATTATATTTGTTGTTCTCTTGTGTGCAGCCAAATCTTAGAATCGGTTCATTTATAGCCTAAATGCATGACAATAGCGTACTTACTTGTACAATTTATGTGCTCTAATCAACAGGTTGAGACAATCCCCAATCGACCGCCCCCCATTGTATTTATTATTTTCACTGTTCAATGACTTCACGTGCGCTAAAAACATTGACCTAACTTTACCCACACAAAGGTAAACATCAACAACATCTATGGGTACGGGCTGGGTACGGGCTGGGGGGTAGTTTAATGATGACTATAACTTTCCATGCAGCTACATTATCACGTTTTTGATGGCCAAGGCTGGGCGCCTTTTCACTCTGCGATTTGTTTGCATTGCATTTGTGGCCCCAGCCGAGACGAGCCGAGCCGGGGTAGGGCTTGGCTTGGCTTGGCTTGGCTAGTCTCGTTGGCTGAAAAGTCAGCTGAACCATTTAACGGTCGTGTGATTTCTAGGTATGTGTACACATAATTGTAACACGCATGGGTTCGATTTCGTTGGGGGTGTCATTACCAGGAGCGTTTCAAAACCATTTGGCGTGCAGCTTCGACTGCCCCTTGAGTTCCTTTGCTTCCAGAGACGGTCCTGTAAATGACGAAGACGCTTCGGCTAAGGCACACACACGGGGACACAGGACACAGGACACGGGGACTGTGACTGTGACTGGGACTGGGTCCACTGTCCATTCACCAATTACGCGCCATTCGCTGCGGTGTCCTTAATTTCTTAAAAAGCGTTTAAACATCTAATGAAAGAAAGCGTTTTGGCCTGTGGTTTCTGCTGTCCCTTTCAAGTCAATTTAGTTTCATTTGGCTTTTAGCCCTGTGCGGTTCGGTTTGGTTCTATCTGAGGAGCGGAGCACAGGCGTAGCACAGGCGTAGCACAAGTGGAGTGACTGACACTGACACTCGATGCTGGCAGCCACAGGATTATGTCATTGAGAGCAGCAACATGGCCAAGATAATATCGACGATCAAGGCCATCCTAACGAGGATCATATTCGGTGCGCACAGTCTGCTGGCCATTTGGCAGGTGACGACGTTCAAGGGCGACATCATCTACTGGACACTATGCGGCCCCCTGCTGCTGCTGCTGCTCGAGGGCATTTTCACCATCATGATCAAGAAGACGCAGGAGTGGCGTTGGTAAGCGATGCACAGATTCTTCTTCCCTGTCGCCGCGAAACCCCTTGGCTCTGGAGACGACATCTCCTGCAATGTAAACAACAGCCGGGGGGCTAGCGCTGACGTCACCCTTGTGCTTTGATTTTCAATTAAAAGTGAAATCATGTGTTTAATGTGGGCAGACTGACCAGCCCAACCAGCCCAGCCATCCCCCCGCCCCACTGTCCTAACAGTGGTAAAAACTTTAATGGAATGCCGTGTGACCGGGGGGGTAGTTGGGTGATGTTTACCTTTCGACGCATCCCTCGGACACGGGTCGGGACCATTGTTTGTTTTTGCTATTCCTCTTTGAACGCTCTCTCTCTCTCTCTCTCTCTCTCTTGTATGCTGCCACCCACTTGTTCAGGTTCTGCCCCTCGGTGTTTCTATACCTGAGCAGCATTGTGCCCGCCATTTGGCTGTTGGAGCTGGACAAGATTGAGCGACGCCTGCAGATAATAAATGGCTCCCAGAGCAGCTCGAATGCCACAAATGCGAGAAACTTTAGCAGCCTCGTCAGCCTCAGCAGCAACGGCAGCAGTGGCAGTGGCAGTGGCATGGCTCCCATGGCAGATCTGCTGGACGATGCTGGCATTAAGCTGCCCGTCATCAGTGCGGACACCTGGACGACACTCATCGAGCAGTTCCTGATGCTCATTCTGATTGTGGGCCGCTGGCTGCTGCCCAAGGGCGACCTCACACGGGATCAGCTGAGTCAGCTGCTGCTGGTGTACATTGGCACGGCGGCGGACATTATTGAGTTTTTCGACTCCTATAAGGATGATTCCATTGCATCCATCGGCTTTCTGGTCTACCTGACGCTGGGCATCTGGTCCTGGAGCCTCATGCAGTTCACAATTGTGCTGTCGGCGACGCGTGGCCGACGACCCCGTGGCAGCGGCTCACACCAGAAGGAGGAGCACACGGACTGCTGCCAGAACTGCTGCTGCGGCATCGATGTGTGGGGCATTGTGCTCAATGTCATACTGCAGGACGCTCCCTTCCTCACCTTCCGCCTGCTGATCATTTTCCAGTACAAGATCATCAACTACATGAATGTCTTCTTCACATGTAAGAGTCGCTGCTTGCTGCTTGCTGGTTGCTTCTGCCTTCCACCTTATAGAGAATATTTCTCTCGCTTTCTGCTCATAGGTAAGAACTCGCTGGTGATCATACTGCAATTGTATCGACTGTACGTGGTGAATGCTGAATTCTGGAAGAGTCGTCGCGAGAGCCGCATGGCCAAGTCGCGCCAGTTCCAGTCGCGGCGTCGGGTGCAGGAGGCGGACCAAAACAGCATTTACATGATATCCAATGAGCGTGGCGGCGATGTCAAAAAGAAGATCAAAAAGTGAGCATGTCCCCCCTCTACGCAGCACAATCTATAAACTCTTTTCCAAGCAGGGCCAAGGACAAGGACTATGCCATGCAGGAGGCCAGCTATAGCAAAAAGAAAAAGGACAAAAAGGACAAGTAAGTGAGGCTTAAAGGTTTATCCCACACCCCAATGGCAGTTAAATACCACAAATGTAATCGTAGGAAAAAGCGCAAGCGAAAGGACACTGGCTACTCCACGGCCAGCTCACAGAATCTCTACTCCACCAAGGCCAGCGGCACCGAGAAGGATCCACGGCGCAAGGACAAAAAGGGCAAAAAGTCGTCAAAGCGCATCTGCAGCAGCTCGCCCAGCGACTGCGACCTGGCCATGGCCAAGAAGCAGAAGCGCGCCAAGAACGCGGACAAAAATGATAAGAAGTAGGTAATAGCTGTTGTCCCGCTCAGTGACCATCGATTCAAGCATTTGCATCCAACTCCAACTCCGACTGCAGGAAAGCCCGCAAGATCGAGGCGGCAGTTAGTGAGGAGTCGAGCGGCTCCAGCAGCAGCAGCTCCTCCGACTCCAGCAATTCGACGCTGCCCAGCTACGAGGTGATTGACGAGAAGAAGGCCAAGGCCCGGCGGCGCAAGCAGCGGGGCGGCAGGAGCAGCAGCAGCGACAGCAGCTCCTCTGAAAGCAGCTCGGACAGCTCCTCCTCGTCCTCATCGTGAGGGCTGAATGTTTTTTGGGAACTAACCTCCAGCGTTAGAGAAGCAATTTTTTGTGGCAGCCAGCGGCTGCAGCGCTCCGCTCCAGGAGCGCCACTGTTTTGTATGACTCCCCATATGAAGGGACGGTCGAAAGTTTGTCGGAAAACATACACACACACACACACACACATATATTTTGATATGTTAAATCAACTGTATCCCATTTGAATTGAAAATAAAGCGCGGGCTGCAGTAAGCGCCTGCAGCTGGTACTCTCTTTGTAACGGTTTTGTCTTTGTCGTTTTTGTTACATATATCGATTAAAAAGCTTAGCTGTACTGTGCTCTGAGTTGGCAGCCGCTGCTGTAAAAGCTCACTTAGCTTTCTGTAATGTCAGCCCTCTCTCTCGCTCTTTCTATAATATAAAGTTTATATCTATATATATTTGCCCGCACGAAAAGCTTAGCAACGCGCACGAACGGAACGGAACGAACAGCTGCCAGACAACAACGCCAAACTTTTTTGTTTTGTTGTTGACAGTGGAGAGATACTGCTTGCTGTGTTGCTGTAACGACGGAATAGTTGCTGCCGAGCGTCCAAGCGCTGCGGGACGCGAGATTTGTTTCCTCCTCCCACTGTCTCTCTGTTGCGCCGTTGAAAAGCCCGCGCGCAAGCTTTGTTCGTGTTGTTTTTAGTGGCTCTCCTCCACTCTGATGTGTAAGTTGAACCGTGACTGTGTGTGCGTGTGTCAGTGTGTGTGCCTGCGTGCTTTGTTGTAGCTTAGTGTGTGTATACATACAAATATAGATATACTTATGTATGTATGTATGTATGTACGTTGTTTGTGCCTATGCCTATTAAGAAGAATATGGTCTGAGAACGAACGCTGCGAGAACACTCGAAGAAAGAATGCCATAAATCCCACCCTAGGGCAGCGTCAGCCCATCCCCCCACGTGCCACGCAGCAACAAGAACCAGAACAACATACATACATATGTATGTATGTATGTGGAGGAAGTACCAACCCGCAAAAAAAAAAACTCACCCAAGAGTGCATATCAATTATTGAAGAAGCAGTTGCCCAGTCGCTGGGGATGCGATTAAAAATTAAACGATAATAATGAAGCAGGTGTGAGATATCATTCTTTATTTGTCCAATCCAATGACAAGTTGTGAATGATTCAATTAATTCTTGTTAGTTGGCTGACAAATGCTCCGATGATGGACTGCCCCGTACAGATCATCGCACACACACACGCGTCATTTGCGGTGCGAAATCCCTCGACAAATGGTTGGGGGTTGGCACAATGCGAATCATCAGAGAGATTCCGGCAAGCGCTGATGAAGTCTATAAATGGGGCGGACAAGCCACTGCCGCGTCCTATTCAACTGCCCCACATTGTGTGTGTGTGTGTGTGCGAGGGTGCAGAAATCACGAACGCCAAACACGTTCCTGGCCTTTAAGTTAAAAAAAAAAAAAACAAAAACAAAAAATTATGAGGCTCCTTCTCGACCAGCCCAATCCAGGCCACAAATATGTGCTCGTATTCCATTCGTTTTGTTTCGTTTCATTACGCCCGCCTCTTGGTGGAGTGGCCTGGCCTTTTGCCTGTGCTTAGCACGCGTGCTGAAGGTTAAGGCGGTTTAAGCGTAGCGTCCGCGACCAGAGTCAACTTCCAACTCCACGCTGCGCCACTCCGCCAACCCGCCACACCTCCCCATTCCACACCTTGCACGTGTTGTTTTGGTTTCGGTTTCGTTACGCCGCGCAGCAACAACAACAACAACAAACCGTCAACCATCAACCATGGAACGAACAGCTTTTGGTTTCGCTTGCGCTCTTTGGATACAACTTTAGAGTAAATTCTGCCACGGCTACTGCTAACTGCTGCTGGCTCTCTTATCGTTTTGCCGGTTTTATTCATAGACAGACAACACGTTAAAACTAGTGGCATAGCCAGTGGTGCTGGCTGTGGAGGTGTCTCATCTGGTGGTTATGCTTCTGTGTGTACGCTTCGTGTTTGTGTTGCATGTTTGCCACGGCAGTCCAAAGGTTGCCCGGCGACAGCTGTTGATGGATGATGGCAGGCAGGCCATAAGCAAGCTTTTATAATCCATGCTGCCCACGCCTGGGCAATCGTGTCATAGATACTGCCCATTACAGCAAATCCTTCTCATTCCCCGAGTGCATTCCTCCGGGCTTGTAATTAATCTGCAATGCAAAGAGCCATCTGCGCAAACATTCCAATTAACACAAAGAATCTGTTGCCACACAACACAGACTACATAATTATACAATCAGCCAGCCAGCTAGCAGCCAGCAACCAGCAACCTGTGTGGATGATGACGCTACTTCAAGGTGATTCTTATTGTTTGTCTTTTTGTGTGTGGGGTGGAGGGTCAGGGCTGTTCTTGTGGTTCCTCATGGCAGCAGCAGGCACCTCAGAACGTACGCCGCCGTATGGCCTGATCTATGCCTTGCAGACACAGAATATACATAAATACTATAAATCCAAATTAATTTCCATTCGCTTTGCGCCAAACTTGTTTTCGAATTTGTTGTCAGGCAACTTAAGTGTATGGAAATTGTATTCTCAAAAGTGAAAATGATGTGCGAGTGCCTGTGTGATGTCCATAATGATTGTTTTTGTTTACAAAAATAGTTGACTGCTGCTTGTTAAGTTCAAACAAACAGAGCAATGGATAATTAAAGTTTGTTTATCAGCAATTTCCACTAAATCCATTCGGTTTCGTTGCCATAGCACAAATGAGGCTGATATCTTGGAGCTTTTTCATGATTTATGGGTCACAGGCAGACGGAACAGAACACATACAAGCAGCCTCGGATTGTCGCCCTTTCTCTCCCGTCCTCCATGCATTGTCCGGCGAGTGCATCTACTTCTGACCTACTCAGGAAACCGACCTTCCGATAGTGCATTCGCTTATCTGCCATCCACCCATAAATGGACTGGCTGGCTGGCTGGCTGCCTGAAATAAATTATTGTTAAATGTCACAGTTTCCTTGCTTCCGACCTTTTTCGTAGACGAACGAGACAGCTGTTTTTTTTTTTGTTTGATTTAATTTTATTGCTTTTTTTGTACTTTATTTCGTTATTCTTTCTTTATTTCTTTTATTCTCTTTGCTTTTGTCAAGTACACACACCAGAAGTAACGTGGAATAAAATCTGCTTAAAATGCTTAGCTTATCTTATCGGTGCGAATAGTTCTTGAACCTGAAGAATACATTTGTGTTCGATTGGCTTCGTTAATCAATCCGACACGGGGCAGACATAATGGGGGGAACTGGCGTATAAATGCGAATATCTAACCCCATTTAAGTGTGTGGCTGGATGGGCAATTGTGTCATCGTGCGCGCATGGTTCTGTGATGGTTGTTCCCTGATTTGATTGGTATTGTGATTTTTGTTCCAGTTTATTGCACACTTTGCACAACAAAAGCGAGAACAAAACAGGTGAATTACTGCTGCTCTATTCGACCATGCAAGCTCGTCACTTGATTCACATTCATTGCCCCGCCTTACATTTCACGTGGCCGCAGCATGCGACAGACACTTTAATTAGCATTCCCTGTGCCGTGCCCTTGCGTGTGGCACTGACTGATTGACTGACTGACTATGCTGGGCACTGGACAGAAGGCCGCCACACTGCTCTGCTCCCCCTTGCTGGCTGGCTGCCAAAGCAGCTCGATTGATACACTATTTCCAGCTGAGAAATGCGCGTCTGTTTTGCAGCAATTATGCGCAGATTTCAAGCGAAGACAGCAGGCGCCAAAGCGCTAAGCGATCAAAAACAGCCCCACAAAGACAGATATTCCGACAAAACCCTTTTTCGGGGACAGTCTTTGTTTTGGGTGAACGACTGTTGCTTGTCGAATGCATTTGGGAATGCCGATAAAAGCGACGCAGCGACGTAGCGACTGCTGGGCAAAGTCCACGGGGCGCATGAATGAATCTCTCCTCGCCGTGCAGCGGCCAGAGTTCGGCTTGTGCGCCTCATTGAGCGACACTTGGCTTGGCGCACAAGCATGACTAAGACATGGTCAAATGCAGCTAACCCTGCTGCCAGGTGATGCTTGTGGCCTGCTGCTTGCTGCTTGTGGGGACTCTGCATGTGTTACACAATCAAATTTGCGATTCTTGTCGATTGAAATTAGATAAGACGCCCGAGCGAAGCAAGCTACATACAACGGCTACGGCTACGGCTACGGCTACTCATCGGTTGTGCCGTTGCACTCTTGCATACATTTCAGACACATGCACACAGCCAACCGATCGTATACTAGAGAGCTTCCATTGTGTGTAGCACTAGCGCACGTCTCCGCACCGTTCCGCACCTCACCTCCCATTCCCTGGTTCGCTTCGCATAACAATGGGGGGCAGGCAGGCACTTGAGTGAGTTTATCTGTGCATTTGCATTTTAGACTGGGCATCAGGCATACTAAGTGCTGTCAATCAAAAGAGTTCACAACCCCCTCACAATTGGGTAAGACGGCAAATAAATGCGAGCTGTGCGCTGGCTAAATGTGTGTGTGTGTGTGATGTGTGTGTGTGTGGAAAGGAAAGTTCTACCTAGATTAAAGAGTGGCTGGCCGCCTGCCTGCCCTTTGTACCATATCTGCATGCAATTAATTTCAAAAAAATTTCCATAAAATCAATTTGTTAGGCAAATCCATAAGCGAATATCATACGATAGGGGCGACTATCAGTGCCTGGCATTAGATTAAAACTATGGCAGCACAAACCACAAACAAAAGCACAAAGATACTTTCACGGCATTCAATTAGCAGCCCAGACGACGCAAACATTTCCATCGAAATTTCCCAGTGGCCAGTTCCAGTGACACTTAATGAACAGAAATGAACGATAAGCGATGTGCCAAATGAATTGAACTGCCTTCAGTTGTCTTCCATTTGCCGTTCTGCCAGCTATTAGACCGGGCCCGACAATTGACCGGCTTTGACGCACTGCTGCTGCTGCTGCTGCAGCCGCCAACCAGCCACTTGACTCGAAAGTATTTTCATTAATTCAACCACTGAAAGTGCACTCGAGCCTCTCCACAGCCAGGCCTCGACATCAGAAGCGGCAGCGGCAGCGATAGCGACAGCGACAGCGACAGCTACAGCGGCATCGGCCTGGGCTGGGCTGCGCCAAGGTGCCGTTGCAGTATTGCTTTGATTTTTCTGGCGAGCGGATTGCACTGCCAGTGCCGCGGGTGCCGCATCAGCCGCGACGAGTCTGTGTGTGTTTGTTCTCGAGGAAATCCAGTGTAAGTTGAGCTCCAATCTACACTATAGACTGTGGGCTGTGAGCTGTGTGGAGTGCGAATGTTGTCAAGCTGTGAGATTTCATAATAGAATACTCGCAGTATTTGTTATCGGAGTGCTTATTGATGGTGTGATTTTACCCACTGGTATATGGGTAACTGGCCACTGTGACCGAGATACGAGGGCTGGCCAGTCAGCCGCCTAGCAGCCAGTCGGTGGGCTTGGGGGCTTGCATATACTTATTGCAAAAATGCAAAGGCGTTTGCAGCATATTGCCACATTTGTTTCGCTATAAATAGCAACAGTCGCAAGCACACACACAAAAGCGATGGGGGGAAAAGCGATGTTTTCCCGCTGTTTTCCTGACGTGCAACGAGCTCTCAGGCACGCCGCCTCTGTTCTTTTGTTTTGCGACCCTCAACTTGAACCTTTTGCTGGGCGCCACCGCAACCACAGAGGGGGAGAGGGCGGGCTCCGTAACCCAAGGGCATTACAACGGCAGCAGCACGTCACCAGCCTAACATTATGCGGCATATTTGACATCATCTAATTGGATTGTATGTAATGGTATCCAAAAGCATTCGTTATAAATAACGCTGCAGTGCGGTTAGCAGTTGAGTTTTGTGAACATCATTAGGCAATAGATAGGGAGAGGGCAGGAACAGGGACAAGGGACAGTGACAGGACGGGGGACAGGGCAGGAACAGGGACAGGGCAGGAACAGGGGACAGGACAGGGACAGGGACAGGGCAGGAACAGGATCAGGAACAGGAACAGGTGTATTGCTATGAATTCTCGATAAGTACTTTGATATTACTTTCATTTAGCAACAGATTTCCAGATTTCTATTCATATAAGTGTTAGTTTTCGTAGAATTTGTTGCTGTTGAAATCCAAAAAGAAAACGAAGCGCGTTCTTATCAAAGTTTTGCCACAAAATTCTGGCACTGTTGTCCCCCACGTGTCGTCTTGTTTGTTTACTGCACTGCCAGCAGCCACCCTCAAGTGAGTGTTTATTTATAGTCTGGCTATTCGTTTACAGAGGGCCAGAGAGTCAGAGAGCCAGCGAGCGAGAGATGAGTGGACGAGGCCACTGACCTTGACCAGTTTTGTTTTAGAATTGCCGTCACACGCCCCCACACCCACATTGCCATCCGCGATTAAACGTAAATTGTTACATTTCACTTGCAGCTTGTGCTGTGCCTGCAAAATGTTGCCTGAGCTCTAACTAATTGGCCCTCAGCAGCAGCATCGCGGAATCGGACATCGCACATCGTCAGCGGCATTTTGGCAATGTTTGCCAGAGGATCTGCGCCAGCTACTGAATCGTATGGCAGCAACGGCAACGGCAACGGTTACCCTTCCAAAGAATATGACACTGCAGTCCCCGAGGAGATAGAAAAACCCAGAAGCAGCAAAAACGGAAACAGAAACAGAAACGGAAAGAAGAGCCACAGAGATAAGAGAACAGACGGCTCACCGCTGCAGTCAATCGATGAGCATTACGTCTGCGACATTGCCATGATGCGAATCGGGGGAGAGGAGCCGATGGGGGCCGCCAGACCAGCTGTCGATGACTCAGCATTGCCGACGGTTCCGCAGAACGAAATCCATGCCAGCACAGAAAGTACAAATGATGGAGCGAACGAGCTGGAAATCGATCGCCAGGAGGAGGAGCAGGTGGTCAGCGATCTGGTGCGATCGAGCAGCGCCGGCGCCCTAATGGAGGGGTATGTATTGCACCCTAGCAACAATGCATTGCACAGGCCTTAATGCATTCTCATATTTAATGCAGGGACAGCAACAACGGGGGCAGCATGCGCGTGGTGTTTGGCATACTGGTGCGTCTGGTGCTGCCACTGGCGAATGGTGTGGCGCGTGGCATCCAGGGCATACGCGATGTGCGTGTGCTCCGTGTGCTGCAGAATCTGGCCTCCAGCAGGCAGGCCCTCACCCATCTGGTGGCCTTCGCCGCCAACACAATTTCAATGAATTTGTCCTCAGTGCAGGGTAAGTGTTTGGCCCCTGCTATATCTCTGGCTAAGATCAAAAATTTCTCTTGGTTCTTGCACAGTTTCGAATCGGCTGGGACCGCTGCTGAAGCTGCTGAAAATGCGCAAGTCGCAGGATGGCTTGGAGAGTCTGCCCGACACCCTCACTGCGCCCAGCACACCCTGTACGCCCTGTGGCCCAGTGCAGGGTCCGCCAATATTTGGCGTACGTTCGGATGCGCCCAGCTGCTGCACCATCAACATACTGGCCGAGCCGCCGCCCGGTGAACCGATTCGAGCCGACATTGTGCTGATCCATGGCCTGCACGGCTCGCTGGTGAATACCTGGAAGCAGGGACTCTGGCAGAACGATCGCAAGCCGGTGGAGTTTGAGCGTCCGCCGCGTCCGCCAGTGCGACCGCCCAAGCGACCCCGCCATTCCCGCAGTGCAGCCATTCATCCGGCGCCCAGGGAGAAGAGAGCCAAATTCACCTCCCTAAACCGCTTGGCGGACACGCACAGCCCCGAGGATGTGCCAGTGCGACAGCGGGTGCGACTGCAGCAGCCAGTGGAAGCGCCGCCGGAGGAGTTCAATTTCAATGCTTCCGATAGCGATGATGCCGAAGAGTAAGTCAGCCCCCAGCCCAGCCCATTGGTTATGGGTAACTAATTTCTGCTCTGCAGCTTTGCCTACTTGTGCGGCGGCCCCGAGGACATACAGATATGCGAGGGGGTCGAGTACAGCTTTCCGACGTTCCGCCTGCGCATGCAGGACAACAGCTGCCTCCGGCAGGGCGAACTGGAGTCCATGCTCAGTGGCAATGGCAATGAGAATGAGAACGAGAGCGAGAAAACCGGCAAGCGGCCGTTTTTGCCAAGTGCTGCGCCGCGCAAGTCCAGCAGAAAGAATAAGCCCTCGCCCAACGATCCGAACTACTCCACATGCTGGCCCGGCGACTGGCTGCCCCTGGACTGCCCCGGAGTACGGGTCATAGCCATCAACTACACCACCGACCCGTATCTGTGGCGTCCGCTGTGGAAGAGAAAAGAGCCGCGCTCCAACTTGTTTCAGCGCTCCCGGGAAATGGCCGAACTGCTCATCCAGCATCGCGTGGGACACGGCCATCCCATTATCTATGTGGGCCACTCGAAGGGCGGACTGTTCATCAAGCAGCTGATTGTGGACGCCTGGGAGTGCGGGCGTCCCGCCATGACCCCGCTCTGGCGCTCGGCACGCGGCTGCTTTTTCTACTCGGTGCCGCATCGTGGCTCCCATTTGGCGAGCATCAAGGCGCCACTGCTCTCCCGTTCCGTGGAGCTGCTGGAGATTGAAAAAAGTAAGACTGAGCCGAAGAACTCTGAATTGGAATAAGTGGAATAATTTGTTTATTTTCCAGCAGACAATAAGTATCTCTTGGATCTGCATCGGCGATTCGCTGGGCTCTATCATCTGGGCCATCTGAAGATCGAGGTATTTAGTTTTGTGGAGACGGCCCTGACGCTCATGTCCGTGCTCTACCTGCGCATTGTGGGCGTGGATTCAGCGGGTGAGGATTTTTAGCCATCAATCGACAAATATTGCTTGATGCTAATTTTTATATTTCACATTGAACAGATCCTGGCTTCGGGGATGTGTGCGGCATACGGCTGGATCATCGCGAGATCTGCAAGCCCCGGGGACGTGATTGTATATTGTACAAAGAGCTGGTGAAAATGATTGAGAAGGTGTGCTGACGAGCTGCAGGAAAAATACATACAAAAATTATTGTGCGAGGACCTGATATTGTTGTAATCGATATGTGAATAGGATGGCCAACTGTGAGAGGATGCCACAAGAATTACGCGTACCTAAATGTGATGCCCCCGCGGGGCACGCGTCGTCTTAGCGCGTCGCGTCGCTTTGTGTTGGTTTTTTTTAATAGTGCATAGCATATTGAATATTTTCACTAATTTTACATAGTTCGCTTATCCATAGCTCAAGTTAGTTAGTTAGTTATATATATATACACGTTTTGTTTTTTGATTCTAGTTGAGGTGCCAGCCAATAGCCGAAACAGGTAGAGACACGACACGCTTAAGCATGCCCCATTCCGGGCATCCAATGATAATTATTTTGCAATTTCGTTTGTGATCGATTGTGATCATCTTGTGGCACTTTGTTGTAATTGATGTTCACTCGATCCCATCCCCCCGTGAATACATTATTGATATTGTACCATTTACTATACCACATATATATATATGTATATATTGTATGTATTAGATATCGCTAGTTCTTTAAATGTCTATATCTATATATTATATCTACAAGCAAAATCCTACACCGCTGTAAAACGTTACCAACGACTACAAAAAAAAAAAACAAATGAATGAATGTACATGTGAATTCCCCCCCAGATTACTAAACCAATCGATGTTTTATACCTATTTGATAAGTGTGAATACTAATAAACCAATAAACGAAGGATCATGTTTGAGAAAATAAATAAAAGCTGGAATTTAAAGAGGGTTTTTAATTGTTTTTCATCGTTCAACGCATTCCACGTCCAGATATATATGTATAGCGTAGTTATCTCCAGATAAAAATCTGCCAACGAACCTCAAACACAAGAGTATCTCTCTGGCATACTATCTTTATCTGACACATTCAAATATGTACACAAGTGTATGTAAATTTTTCATGTATTCTACACACTGCTAAAGTCCCCTAAAAATATGCTGCACTTTTTATCACATCAAATGATTTTCAGCATTTATTCACGACCTTTTTTTTTATCAGTTTAATAATGG
This sequence comes from Drosophila tristis, assembly GCA_018150885.1. NCBI lineage: Eukaryota > Metazoa > Arthropoda > Insecta > Diptera > Drosophilidae > Drosophila > Drosophila tristis. Next base: position 16,718,819 of record JAECWT010000002.1, read on the forward strand.
AATAAAAATAAAATAAAAATTCTGAGACTGAACATACGAGTATTTACCATATGGAATAGAAAACCAAGCTGCTTCATTTTAAATTCAGTTTTTTTTGGTTATAAAAACATTATTCGTGCCCCCGACAGTTCCCACATAAATCAAAAAATAAATAAAACACCATTTGCTGTATGTTTTTTTTCCATCATAACTTAGTTTTTAGTATATTTTTGTCCAATAGTTAAGGTTGCTTCATTTCTTGTGTTCTGCCTTGCCATCATATCATCTGTCATAACTCTAAACAAACATCGAGCGAGCTTCGTTTCACATATCGTTTAGACTCTTTAGCCGTGCCAATTGCCAATTTCCTGTGCTGGCTGGTTGGTTGTTCTGTTTTGTTTTGTTTTGGTTTGGTTGGTAATTGCCAATTAACTTGCATCGAAAACTTTAACACGAACCGTTGGCAGCTTAGTTGCTACAAATAATTAATTTCGCTTGCATATACAATGCATATAAATTGCATAAAAAATACATTAGTTTTTTCTTGTTGTTGTTGTTTCGTTCCATTTCAGTTATGTTATGTTATGGATAGTTCAAACATACATTTACGTTTGTTCAAAAAAAACAGGGGGAGGAAACCAAGCCTAAATACGTTTACAAAATTTAGTTTACTTGCCACTCTACTAATGAGGTATACAAAATGCGGGCTTAAATGCAAACTAAAATTACAAAAATTACAAAAATAAAATAATATATATATCGTTTTTGTACATATACGTAATAATACATATTATACGTATATGTAGACTTAGTAGAGAGTGTGCTAGGAGCAGCCAGAGCTTTGCCAAAGATTCGAACATAATCATGGTTTCGCCTTATAATTTTAGTGGACTTTTAGTTATTGTTTTTGGTTTGGTTTCCGTGGGCCAAAAACCGTTGCAAAAGTCGCAATACGCATTTCTATGTCTTCCTAATCGTTAATTTCTTTATCTTTATGTGTTTATTGTGTTTTTGTTTGTTTGTTTTGTTTTGCGCTTAAATAATTTAAACATTTATCACATCCACTTACACGGCGATCACAATCGCAGCTATTTTACTTGATTTTCTCCAACTCTTCCTAAACGTTCCTGCCCATCCTTTAATTACTTTTCCAAACACGTAATACATACACATATGGATCTCTTATGCCTAATTATATATTTTTTAGTAGATACATTTTTATCATTTTTTTTTTGCTTTGCCTTTTGCTGCATATGTATAATAGTATTAGTTAATTTTTTGTCGTATGCTTAATTTCTTTTGTAACGTTTAAAATGTTTTCTCTTCTTGTATTTTTCTCCGTTGTAGGAATTTTGAGTTTTTCTTTTGCGGAATATTATTTTCACTTAATGTTTTTGTTTCTTTAAATGCCTTTTTATTTTGTTGCGTAAGTTAAATTTAAAGTTCTTCGCTAAATGGAACACTGGAAATGCCTGGTAAACGGCTGTTCAACTTATGCGGCTATACATCGTTCGGTGTATTGGAAATGCAGAGTCTGTGTGGCTTTATTCAGTATGAACACAAATTAGATTGTTATTGTTGGATAAATGGTAATTGGTAAATGGTCTATGCGCCCCCCTACACGACCCGTTCAACTGGGTGTTGTCCGGGCCTCTCTGAGTCTCATCTCTGGCTCATTGCTGTTTAAATGGAAAGGTACTATTGTTTATAGTTGCTGGTTGGTTGTTTCTTGCCTCAGGGATTTGTTTGCTTGTTTGTTTGTTTGTTTGTTTGTTGGTATTGCACTTAGACTCTAAATACGTATACAGTTACAGTTACAGTTTTCAAACACATTTTTTGTTTTGTTTTTCGTTCACATCGAATCATTTAGCATATACATATATGTATGTATGTTTTTTGTATGTGTGTGTGTGTGTATATTTTCATATTTTCATTATTTAAAAATTCTCTCTAATTGGTGTTAGAGCTTGTTGTTTTCTCTGTGTGTGTGTGTGTGTGTTTGTGGTTGTGCATACTGCTGTGGAATGTTTAGATATTTTTTGTAGCTATATATTTATGTGTGTGTGTGTGTTTGTGTGTGTGTAACAATTTTGTAACAATCACACCGAACAACAAATCACAAAATACACTTTCATATCCTGGCTAAATACTCGTCATTTTGTGTGGCTACTGCTTTAACTTTTCTCTATGCTTATCAAAAATAATATCATGGATACATAATGTATGTCTGTCTGTATGTATATTCGTATGTGTAAGGAGTATGAATGAATGTGGGTGTGGGTGTGTGTTTGCTGTTTGTTTTGGCGTAGCTACAGGTTTAGTTGGCTTTTTGTACAAACGAGGTACGGTTGCTGAATCGAATATACAATACAATAAGTTCTGCAAAATGCTATGGATTCTCGTGGCTGATTCTATATGGTATTTATGTTCTCCTATAATTGGAGTGTTTGGGTGTGTGTGTGTGTGTGTGTGTGTTATGATGTGTGTTAGAGAGAGAGAGACAGCACAGAAACAAGAATGCAAAATGAATATAATCAGGTACATTTGATATATCGGTTTTATATAAAAAAAACACAGAACAAAACAAAACAAAATAAATTCAGCAGTAAAAAATGCGGAAATTAAATATTTAGTTGTTTAAAATATAAAAGAATGGTAGGTGGTGCGTGGGTGGTGGGTGGGTGCATCTATCAAATAAGAATGCACAAATAAAAATAAAAATAAATATACGAATACGAATACTCGTACAAATATGGATTACATTAGGTTTTAAATCGGTGAATCGATGTGAACACTTGTGACTATTGTGGTTGAGTGTGGTTTGAGTGGGTGGGTGGTTGGGTGGTTGGACTGTGTGAGTGTGGGCTATTGCAATATGTGTGGTTTCTGTTTGGCTTGTTGTATATAAATATAAATATAGTATGTGTGTGTGTTTAATTGAATCTTTGCGGCAGTCCGGATACGTGTGCTGATTGTAAAATGTAGTACGTAATTACAAGTGACAAATATTGTCATGCATAAACATGTTTATGCATGTTCGCTTCGCATCGACAGCAGCAACAATAAATTATATATTTTATTCTATTGTATTGTATTGTATTGTATGTATGTATGTGTGTATGTTTTTAAAGACGTTACATATAATAAAAAATTAGCCTCAATTAACGACACAAATAAAAAAACACAAACAAAAACTAAACAAATACAAAATACAATAATAAAATATAGTAAAAAAAACAAAAATCGCGAGACAAAAACCTATAGCTTAAAACTTAGCGTATATGTACTGTATGTATGCATGCGTTGTGTGTGTGTGTGTGTGTGTGTGTGGGTGTGTTTTATAAATATATCATATCCTTATCGAATCATTTCTCCCATAGTTCCAGTTTCCAGTTATTATTAAATAATTGTCTACATTTATAAAATGTATTCTTTATAAATGCTTATCATCACCATACATCTGTACCATCTAGCTAAACGCATATATCGACAGTGGATGCATCCTCCTCATCTGCATCTGCATCCCCATCCTCATCGTCTTTTGGAATGTTTCGAGCTGTGAATGTGGTTTCCATACTCCTCTTCTCTCCTCTCCTCTTCTCTTCTGTTGCGTTCCCTTCTCTCTTTTGTAGCTTCATAAAAATACTTTTGCTTGGCTTGGCGGGGCGGCTGCTGCCCTGTGGATGTGGCTGCTGCTGCCTCACCCATTGGGATCAACCTGTGCCCGGCGGTGGACCACTTGCGCCGCCGGCCAGGGCTGCTTGCCCATTGCCACTTGGCCACTGGCTGTGGCTGTGGCTGTTGCCGTGGCAGTGGCTGTGTCAACGGCCGTGGCCTGTGGTCCGTTGGCAGGAACTATGGATGCATTGTGGCTGAACGAGATCGGATTGCCATTGCCTCGCTGGCGATCCTTTGGCTGGCCGGCAGCCGACTTCTTCTGACTGTTGCTGCTGCTGCTGTTGTTATTGTTGCTGTTGCTGTTGCTGCTGCTGCTGTATTTGGAGGCATTGGCGGCGGCGGACCTCGCCTGCTTGGTCATGTCGGCGGGTAACTTGAAACCATTGGTGAGACAGACGGCCGCATACTCATGCTCCGAGGTGGGTGTCAGGGTGGCGGCCGCCTCCTCCTCGGCCAGCAGACAGATGCCGTCGTTGGAGTTCGAATGCCGCACAAAGTTCGTGTGGAATTGCTTTTTGCTGCTGCCGTTGCTGCTGCTGCTGGCACTGCTGCTGCTGAGGCTGCCGCTGCGTCTGGCACTGCTGCCGCCGCCACCGCCGCCGCCCCCACCCAGGCCAGTTACCGTGGCGACCAGCGGCAGAGAGTTGGGCGGCACAGCCACTTCCAAGCAGCTGCCGCTGCCGCCGCCGTCGCCGTTGCTTGAGGAACATTGTTTGTGGCTGGCATTGGAGCCACCGGCTGACCCCAGCGCCACGGCATTGGGCGGCGTGTGGCGGTAGGGTATGTAGAAGGCCTTGGCCTCCTGCAGCATGGCATCCTGCACCGTCTTGCGCTCCGGCGATGCGCCGCCGCACAGCGGCAGCTGCGACAGATTATGCACCCCGGCAATGCTCAACTCTGAGTGGCCCTCGCGGTCGGGCCGCCGGGCGACAATCTGGGCGACACTGCCATTGCCGTTGGGCAGGTGGACGGAGGCAGCGTGTGCCGTGCTCGTCTGGTACTCCAGCGTGTGCTCCGGCAGCAGCTCGATGTGGTAGCGCGAGCGCGGAATGAGCGTCTGCATCTCGTGGCAGTCCTGCTGCAGTGTGCCGCCACTGAGGCCGCCCGCGCTGTCGCCGGGCATGCCCGAGGCGCTGCTCAGGTTCCCGAAATTGATGTCCGTGGGCGTGGTGAGGTGCGTGGGACCCTGCACCCGTGCCTTGAACCGTCGCTGCTGCAGGATGATGAACAGCCCAAAGACCAACACGCAGGCGATGGACAGCAGCGAGCCGATAGCAATGCCGCTGTACACCTCCGAGCGGGATGAGGCGCGATCCTCCTCCAGCAGATTGTGGCTATTGCTGGTCATATCGAAGTACATGGGCGCACCCACGCCCGTCTCGCCCACCACGCGAACAGCCACATGAATTTTGTCCGACACCGAGACATTGGGAAACTGCAAAGTAGAAAGAAAACGAAAGGGAAAGGGAAAGCAGTCAGGGAAAATGCAAGCAAAGAAATGCTGCCAAGACTCCTGCACGCACCTTGTACGAGCAGACGCTGCACTCGAGCACATTCGCCTCGTGCATCACACTGTCCAGCGTCCAAATGATGTTGTAGTGATGCACCCGTCCATTGGGGTTCACCGGCGGTTCCCATACCAGTTTCAGGCCATTCTGCTTAATCAGTTTCGAGTTGCTGATGGTGCCAGGAGCTGTTGGGTATGCACACAGGTAGGTGTGGGGTGTGGGTGTAAGAAAGGGAAATATATATTCGCTTACGATCTGGCAGGGTGCGCACATCCATTTCGCCATAGAAGATGCGCGTCTTGCAGTTGTAGAAGTGGAAATTGTAGCGCTCGTTGGCGCTGAGGCCGCTCACCAGCAGCACAGAGTTGAAAATGGTGCGCTCCTGGCACTTGGACTCCTGATTGGTGTTGTGCATGGGCTTGACCAAGTGGCACTCGTACACACACGTCTCGTTCAGGCTGTCCAGAAACTTGAAGGCCAGCGCCCGCGACTCCATGGTGGTCAAGCGAAACGGCATATTCGACTGCTCCGAGGTGCCGTTCTCGATCTGCAGACGGGCGAAAGAAATACAGTCAAGACTTTAGCATGTGGTGTCGGTGTCGCCCCTGGCGGCGTCAATCCTCCTCGCTACGGATGCTAGTGTTCCACAGTACAGTCTACTCACAATCTTCCACTGAACATAGCGAAAGTCCTGGCCCAGGAACTCGTTCTCGCTGGTGATGATCAGCACGCGCATCTTGATGCGCATGAAGCGCTGCAGCAGCATGCCCGTCACACTGGCGTCCACCACCAGACTGAAGATGTCCTCCTCCATCTCGAGCGTGACATCGTCCACCTCGTTGTCGAGCACCTCGTGCTCGGCATTCCGCAGCACGGCGGCAGCGGCCGTCTGGTTCAGCGGCTGTATGATGGTCAGATGGCGGCGCACCTCGTCCACCTTCTCCTCGACGGGCGACAGGGTGCCGTGCAGCGGCCCGTTCAGCAGCTGGCTGGGATGCGGATGCGTGTGATTGATGGAGAACTGCAGTATGAAGTACTTCTTGTTGTCCAGCTCGGCCTGGGACCACTTCACGTAGGTGTCATTGCCCAAGCCGATGGGACGCAGCATCACTGTGGAAAGTATGGGGAAAATTATAGACACTACGAGGGCGGCTTGGGGATATACACTTACAACCCTGGGTGCAGCAGGTGACTGGCGTGCTGCGCAGCGAGCTGACAATCATTTGCTGTGGCACGGCGGTGCCGGAGCGCACCTCGGAGGTGGGGTACAGGAAGCGTGTGATCAGTGCGAATGGCCGATAGACCGGCAGATTGGTGGAGATGACCACGAACGAGGTGTGGTTCAGTTTCATGGGGGCAAAGGAGGTCCAGCTGTGCGGGTTGCTGCGCACAATGTACACCACGAACATGGACTCCAGGGTGCTGCTGTCGAACGTGATGTTGATGGTGTGGAAGCTGTGCGGATAGCAGCGAATATTCTGCAACGGATTGCCCTGCTCCAGCTGCCGCTTGAAGCGCATCTCGCCCGTGGCCGAGTCCTCGCCGGCCACGTTGCGGGCCATGCACTGGTAGATGCCCTCCTCCTCGGGGTCGAACGAGTGGATGTGCAGATCATTGCCGCTGATGTAGCGCGTGTAGCTGCTGTTCAGCTGCTGTCCGTTGTGGTACCAGGTGATGCTCGGCCGCGGATGGCCCTCGGCACGACAGCTGAGCGTCTTGGACAGGCTGATGAAGACGAGCTCGACGGGCAGGGTGCCCACAATGCGCGGCGGTGACGTTACAATCACATGGAACGTCTGCGTCTCCAGGGGCGTGATGCAGCTGTAGTGGCCCTCGTGGCGCGACACACTGGCATTGGCGATGGCCAGTGCCACGCTGTTGTTGCTCAGCTTGGCCAGCGTGTTGTTTGGATACTTCAGCCACCACTCGATGGGCACAAAGTCGGCCACCGCATGGCACTGCAGCAGCACGGACCCGCCCGCAGCCACGTACACGGTGCCGTTCTGGAACGCAGGCAACAGCTGCGCCTCCGACACGGCCGTCTCTCGCTCCACACCATGCGGCTCGACGCGCAGCAGCCACACAAACTGGCGGTGCGCCTTGCTGGCGTACGGGTTCTGGGCCAAGCATCTGTGAAACGGATAATATTTAGTTACACGGCGATAATTGACACGGACAATGGAGCCCACAATTACAGCAGGCGCTGGGGCGCATCTAAATGTTAATTAATGCATTGTTTACGGGGCGCACACATACACGCGTCCCACTGCCCAGTGGTCGTCTGCTGCCATGAGAGTGCGTCTGATGAATGGATTGGCAAAGGTGTTGATTTAGCCACTCCACCACAAGCAGAGCAGCAGCAGCAGCAGCACCACCATTACCACAAATGGGGCAAATTCACGTCAGTCTTGCTTAGTTTTCCTTTACGCCCGCCCTTCGCTATGCGCTGCCCTCCCCCTACTCACTTGTATTTGCCCGCTTGTTCGCGGCGTAAATGCCGCAAAATCAGAGTGCCATTCGACAGGATGAGAGCGCTGTAAAGTGGAAAATTAAGTTACAAATTAGTGGCTGCTAATTCGCAACGAAAACCCAAAGAAAACTTCAAGCGTTGGCTGCAAAGAGCTGGCCAAACACGTGTGTATATGGGAGTAATGGGAGTAATGGGTCCAGTCTCAATGTTGCCACACACTGATCTTTACTCGCCTGTTGTCATTGGCCAGGGACTCGTTGCCAAAGTACCAGCTTATCCGTGCCGCGGGCACACTGAGAAAGGGACAGCTCAGGACAAGGGGTTTGCTCTCCAGAGCGCTGATATTAGCCGCCTGCTGCTGGCCCGGAAAGAAACGTTTGATAACTGCAACGAATCATACATATTTTATATATATAGCTGGGTGTACTCTGGGGATCTCTGGTTCACATATGCCTCACCTGGATACTCGACGGTTATGCTGTCGGAAATGACAGCCGATTCATCCCATTCGATCTTGCAGCGATAGACGCCGCTGGCCCGCTCATTCGGTGGCAGACGCAGCGTGCCATTCTCGTAGATGAAGAAGTCACTTTTGCGTATGGACAACTTCTCGATGGCCACACCATTCCGATACCAGCTGCAGTAAATGGGTTGGTTATCTGCCAGGCACAAGTAGACAAGAGAAGAGACGAGACGAGAAGAGAAATCCTCCTTTAAGTTTAAGCAACTTTGATTGATTGCCCTTGGGCGTTGGCTACTCACCCTGATAGTTGCTGTAGGGATTCAGTATGGGCACGCATGGCAGATAGTAGGGGGCATGCGGCTTGCTGATCGTCACGCGTGTGACGGAATGCTTCTTGATCTGTAAGTATGGTCGGAGGGCGCTTGTGTTCTTCGGTTGTGAGACGGCGGCAGCAACTGCAAAACATGGCGCAAAACAATTGATTAGAAATCCAGCTTGTACCAGACGTGGATAAATTATGGCAGTGCTAGCAATAAGTAATCCCCCTCATCCGACCCCACCACATGCTCAGACAATGCCCAGACAATAGACAAAAGAGCAAAAACTGCAGCGAATGTTATTTATATTCCAGCTTAATCTATTGGCCGTTATAAATTTCACGCTTTTCACTTAGCAAGCGACCGACCGACGGACCTACCGACCAACCGCCCACGCCTCTCGCCCCAGCAGCGCCAATTGCATTGAGGTTTTTCCTGCAATGCCCATAAATACACAGCTGGCAAAGCAACACACAAAAAATATGTGAAAAATATCGTAGAAAAATGGCAAACAGCGGAGGGAGAGCGGAGTAGGGGCGAGAGAGCCCTTGCTGGGCTCTGAGCCTCGCTCTATGTCCCTGGCTCTGCGAAGCAGATGAGAACGAGACTCCGCCCCACTGCTAGTACGATACGTGCTGCAGGCGTGTCCAGTCAGAGTCAGAGTCAGACTTGGCGTGTTAATTAATTTCTGTGCCGCTGCTATTCTGCTGTTGACGCGAAGTCCATGGAGTCCCCTCACTGGCTGTTGATTTTTGGACGGTGCGTATACGTGATATTAAGCAGTTAAGACAATTACAGGCCAGGCCAGGCCAGGCAGCACTTCTACTGCTGCATTTGCATACGTCGCTGCTCGCAGGCCATACATCACCCATCACCCATCATCCACTGCTACATTACGAGTACGAGTACGAGTACAAGTATCTATTAGCTGCAGCTTTTGGCTGCTGCTGCTGCTGCTGCTGCTGCAGTGGCAAGGGTAGACGATAATGGCCAGTGCCAGGTTGGGGGGCAGTCCAAAGTGGCTGTTGAAAAATCACCGAATGCGAGAAACCTCAGAGCCCGTTGTGTTCTCACACAGTAACAAATGTCCGGACATTAGTCAAATGCGTTGAAATTTATGCTAAAAATGCAATCAACTTGCGTTCCGCTTGAAGGACGACAGAGAGAGAGAGAGTGAGTGCTGCCCCCAATCAGTTGGCCCACCCAAGTGGCAGGCAGTGGGGGCCCGGCCCTGGCCCTGGCCTGGGCTGGTCTGGTCTGGGGTCTGGTCTGGTGGTGCACTCAGCTGTGGCCGAATGCCAAGTGCTGAATGCGAATGCTGACTACCGGACTACTGACTGACTCTGCTCGTTAGCCAGAGACACAAATTGTGGCAAAGACAAGCAGGCAGGCAGGCAGTCAGGCAGGCAGTTAAGTTCCTCTGCTCATCTGGCGAGTATTTGCTTCGGTTTTGTGATAAATGCACTTCTATAAATTAGATAATTGCTGAACATCGGCGCGGATGTGCTTTAAATTTCTGACTCAAGGAATTTACTCAGCTGCGAGTCTCTCTCTGTCCCTGTCTCTGTCCCTCTGCTTGTGTTGCATGTTTGTACGCAATGTGTTGCAATTTTTATTGCTGTAATTACACGCAATGCCCTGGCGGCAATTTGACGCATGGAAATGCCTGCCACGTCAGCTCAGCAGCAGCAGCAGCAGCAGCAGCACAAGCAGCAGCGTTGGCATCAGCGCAGTAGCAGCAACGCTAAGTGCGGCAAATTTACAAACACACACACATGCAGCACATGCAGCACACACAGCACATGCAGCAAGGAGCAGCACGGGGTAGAACTTGCAGCAGTTGCATGTGCAGCACACAGGGCGTAATTGTTATAGCGTAATTGTTTCAATGGCTGGGCGTTTAACTGCCAACTTCGGCCAACTACTACGGCTAACGACGAGGCATGCCGCACGGTGGCAGGGGGCAGTGCAAAGCAGGACACGAGCCAGGTACAGCTACAGCTACAGCTACCTGGCGAGGGCGGAGTCAAAGTTCAGCGATTTTTTGTCATTCGCTGCACAACTTGCGCTAAAAACCATTTGTCATCGCCTCGGTTAGGGGAGAGAGAGGTCCTGGGTCCCGGGTCCCGGGTCCTGGCCTGTCAACGGCAGCGTTATGTCCTCGAGCGTCGTTAGCACGGGGGGCAGGGGGGCGCTGGGTAATCGTTAAGCGTTTTCAGATTAATTGCTGCACACACACACAGCGGAGGGGCATTCACTTGACGCTGCTGCCGCTGCCGCTGCTGCTGGCATACAGCTTTCTAAACCACTATCAATTATTCGCTGGATTGGGATCGTTCTCCCCCACCACACTCCTCACTGCTCCCCTCCTGGAATAAGAAATCTCTGCCCTGCAAGCAGATCGGCAATCTGCTGCAGTGATTGAACTGTCATGACATTCAGCTTTCGTCCAGACAACACTTTATCGAGCGCTCGCTCCCAATCGCCACGCCATATAATTTCAGATCATTTGTATTAAAATCTGTCTTCCTGCTGCACCACCCCCCAACCCCCCAACACGCTGCAATCCCCGACACAGTTACCGACACAGACTTCAGCAGTCTCAGGCTGGGGCTGGGGTTGGGGCTGGGGCTGGCTCTTTCTTTCAGTCAACTCAGTGGAGAGGAATGTTTCCCAGAATCGTGCTTGAATGCTGTTTGACAAGAAGGCACACGGACACAGCCATAGACACAGACACAGACGCATGCCCCATCAATACACCCAGGCGAACACACACACACACACTCTTGACTTCTACTAAGTTGTAGCAAGTTGCAAGTCAATAGTCTCTGTCTCCGTGTCCGTCTCCGTCTCCGTGTCTGTGTCCTCTATGCAGGGGCAGATGGCGAGATGGAGCTGCACACAAAATTTGCATAGTTGAACGCATGTCGTCGACGGCAGTGCATTCCATGCGGCAACTGCAGCAACTGTTGCTGCAGTCGATGATGAATGCAATTGCAGCAGCAGCAGCACCACCACCAGCAGCAGCAGCAGCAGTGGGACTGCGACTGCCACATAAATTGCCGGCTGCTGCGCTGAGCTTATCAAACGGCAACATCTTGTGGATAGATAAGCCCATCCCGGACTCGGTCTCCGGCTCTGTCGCGGGTCCCATTGCCAGTCGCGGCCCTTGCACTGGCACTGGCACTGGCCTCCATCTAACGGCAACTGTTTGGATTGCAGATTGCCTTTGCTGGCACCTCCCCCCTGCCCAAGCCACAGCCCCAATGGAATTTCACAAATTCAAATTGCCAGGCATCCTTTAATGCTGTGGCCACTGTCGCTGCTGCTGCGCCCGCCTGTGCCACAGCTGTTGGCACACATTTACCGCTCCAAATCCAAGGCTGTAACAGCGGCAACATTTTATGCAAAATGCAACGCGCTTGAGATAATTTATCGCCTAATGACGTGCTGTTCTAAGGTTGCCCCCGCGCTGGCATAAAATGCAATAATAAAATGTGCCTGCAGCAGGAGGAGCAGAAGCAGGAGGAGGGACAGCAGAAGCAGGAGGAGCAGTAGGAGGGGACAGCAAGGCAAGCTCAGAAAAAAAGGAGGAAAAAAAAGCAAATTAAAAATGAAATTTAAATGCCACACGAGCGAGCACACAGCATCGGGCAGCATCAGCAGCAGCAGCAGCTGGGAGGAACGGGTTGCAAGTTGCAAGTGACTCTGCCAACTATGCTCGCCTCTGCGCGCCCCTCTCTCCATCCAAGTGCCACACACTATAATGGCATAGAGAGCATTCTTTTGGCTCTGCTCGGCTGTCGCTTTGGGGGCGCTCAACGAGAATTTATGAATGTGCAAATGCATACGACAATTTCGCGCATAAATGTAAGCTCCTGCTACATGCCCCCAACCACACACACACACACACAGAGAGACAGGGAGGGAAAGCAAGTTGCAGCAGCCATAGAAAGTGCGGGGGACACCCACCACAAGTCTGCGGAAAGATGCTGAGAGATGTGCAGATCGTATGGCAGTCGAAGATGCGTGTGCACATTCCATGGCATTCCACAGACTCCACTAGCGATGGGGAGGCTTAGACGGGTGGTGGGGTGGAGGGGCTGGCATGTGGGTAGTTCTATGGTTGCACAGAAAGTATCTTGTAGCTCGTGTTGCTGTTGCTGCTGCTGTTGCTGCTGCTGCAACTTGAATCGCTTCTATTGATTGCACTACTCGTACAGTTCATTGGCGTAGTGGCATGCTACAGCAGCTGCTGCTGCTGCTGCACTGCTGCTGCTGCTGCTCTGCTGCTGTGACTGTGGTGGTGGCATGAATGCCTGAGCTTATTTGGGTTAGCAGTTCAAATAGTTTTACGTGCTGCTCTGATCAAATTTTCAAATGCCACCGGTTCGAGAATTTATTGAAAAGTCGTCCCCACAGGCAGTTGCAATGCAGTTGCCTGCTTGCTGCCTGCCGGCTGCCTGCCACAGAGCTATAATTTCTCCATTTCGGCTAGCATTGTTTGCCTTTTGCCAGGCGAGGCCAGGACAGGGCAGGGCTCCCTCCACAGCCGAATAAAAGGTAGCAGCGGCAGCAGCTGCTTTGCTCAATTGAATGTCTGTGGTTTGCAGTGTAATTGAGTGGTTGCAAATACCCCGAAATGGAAAACTAGTTAGAAGTGTGCACACACACAGCCAACCAGCCAGCAAGCAGTTCTAAGCCAAGACTCACACACTTTTGGGCCAAGTTTTAAGCCAAAAACTCAGCAGCACACACATGTGGCAGGCAGGCGGAAGGCGGAAGGCAGAAGGCTAGCTGCCTGTCCAGGGGCCAACCAAACCACTTTAGACAATGGCGGGAATTTACTTGGCTAAAGTCAAAGATAAATTGCTTTTTAACCTACAAGCTCCGCTTTGGTTAGTTGGGTCCTAGTCCTGCGCTTTGTTCGTTTGTTTGTTTGTTTGTTTGTTTGCCACATGCCAAGGCATTGGGCTTGGCATCGGCAACGGCATCCTCTTGCCACGCATACACAAAGCATTCAATTGACATATTTGGTTAACTTTTGGCGCTCTCTGGAAAATTCGCATTCAGTAGTTCAGGAATAAATTTCCTTTGGCAATTTGCATTGCACACGCACAGGCAGGCACAGCCCCCAGGCCGACCCCCAGGTCCCAGGGCCCAGTTCCTGCGGTGGGGGCGGATGGCAGGCATCTTATCTAAATGTTGTTCGGAGGCGTGTGCCACACCCACACCCACACCCACACCAAGTCCCTGCTCCTCTGGGTTGGTAGCCAGCCATTTGTGAAAGCTGGCCATGTTTCCTCCCCCGCCCCCTCCTGCACCCACCCCTCTCCCCGCTGAAGAACAATAGAAAAGAGCTTTGTTCGAATTTACTTGGCAGTCGTGTGCAAATATGTTTGCTGAAAAGTTTTCCATGGGATTATTAAAGGATTATTGGTGGGCTTTGAATGGCAATGTTCCGCTCCATCGATGAAATAAAATCGACTGAATTTAAAGTAAATTCCAAATGAATTTTCGACTAAGACCCGCCCGTACTTCGAATCCAATTGTGTGTTGCATAAACAATCCTAATTGGCCGTTTCTCCAATACCTTTCTGGTTGCTGGCGACCCACAGCACAGCCCCCCTGTGCAGGAGGAGTCAATGGCTGTCACAATAGCGGATAACCAAAATACAATATGTTTCGGGCTATAAACGAATTCATTTCCGTTGAAATTTGGCACCGTTCAGTGCCACGCCGTATGCCAGTGCCGTCCAGTTCCAGTGCTCTGCTGTGCAGGACAGTGCTGCACAGTGCACAGTGCACAGAGCAAACAGCACACAGCACACAGCATTTCCCCCTCAATAAATCATATTGTAAAATTTCCGTTCAATATTTTTCGCTGGCAATGAAAACAAACAAACCGGCAGCAACAGCGGCAGAAACAACAAATTGAAACAGAGCGAACAGGGAGAGAGGAGAGAGAGAGATTGCAGCATGGAGCAGCATTGCAGGCGAAGACTAGAGTGGAGTGGAGTGGAGTGTAGTGGAGTGGAGTCGAGGAATCGTGAAACGTGGAGCCCGAGTGGGGCAGGACTGAATGCTGCTGCAGAATTGGGCAGATCAGAGGGTACTGCTGTTGCTGCACAGAGAGAAACAGTTCCAGAGCAGAGCAGAGCAGCGCAGAGGAGTTAATCCATGCAACTTTTGTTTGGCAACATTGTACGCTAAATGGGGAAATGGCAACGACCCAGCGGATGAGTATGAAGATGATGACTGTGGCTGTGGATGTGGATGATGACTACAATGCCCCCATGATGATGGGCATCAGTTGTTCGAGTATTATTCTGTAGCCCAGCGCTCTGTTCGTTGGCATTTTTAAATGGGTTAAACGTAAACCATTTACCAATGACTCAATACAGCTTCCTGGAACTCCACCCAGTGGACAGACAAACAAACAGACAGACAGACAGAGAGAGGGAGAGACAAACAAAGAGTCAGAAAGACAGACAGAGGGGAGCGGGTATCCCACATGCATTAAAAACAAATAAATAAATAAGCTGCTGGAAAAAATGCCAAAAAGCAGAGGAACTAAAATTAAGCAAGTAATTTTATGGCATGCAAATCAACTAAGGGATACCCTCTAAACCAATTTACTTGCTGAGCGAAATGTAACAAATTAATGGTAGAATTTATTTATAATTATATAGCAAAAAAAAAGAGCTAATTGCTAAGAGCTAATTACCATTATTTTTATTTTTATATCCCCTTTTTCCCATAATTTTATTCATAGTTTATCTTCAATAAATAAATAAATAAATACCAATGTGCAGTCGTATTTGTTTTTATTTTTCGATTACTGAAACTGACTTAATATGGGCAGAGACTTCACTCTCCCCCCAGCTTAGTTCACCTGCGCTCAGCTACGATCCTCTCCGCGCAAGTCGCTCTCAATGCGGGCGACTCTCTCTCAGCAAAAGTACAGCAATAATAGTAGAATGAGCAAATTACAAAAGCAAGGGAGCAGTAAAACAACGAAGATTAAAGCAGAGCGGATAAAGAACCACAGATGATTATCATTCGAATGGGAACTGCATATATAATCTACATATATAATAATATAATATATATGTATAATTCATTTATGTCTGAAGATGAAGATCATTCGAAAGAACTTCCCTTTTGCAGCTACCTATCCGATATACCCTCCTCCTTCTAGGTTCCAGGGTAATTGTGTACACCAAATAAATGCTGAGTACAAGCAGGAGGAGCAGCAAAAACCATGGCCAGCAGCAGCAGCAGCAGAACGAGCGGGGCAGTGAGTTGGTTTGGATGGATGATCAATAGTCAATGGCCAAATAGCAGAAAATAACAATGTTGCCCAATAGCCAACGAGCCAAACAACAGCAACAAAAGATGCAATAAAATAATAAAAGCGAAAACCGAAAACCGAAAAACGAGCGAGCAAAATAAGAAGAAAGAGCCAGGAACCAGAGGCAGAGGCAGAGCCAAAGCCAAAGCCAGAACCGAAAACCAGAACCACAAACCGATGGTCAAGCGAAGATGAGGATGGGGAACCCAACACAAAAAACGTCCGAAAAAAAGAAAGAAAAGAAATTATAAAAATGTTTCAGTTCAAGTGAGTAAATAATACACACACACACACACACACACACACACACACACACACACACACAAAGTGCAAGGAGCTGAAGGAGATGGCAAGAGCGAAAGAGACGGAGCAGGAGCAGCAGCATAAGGAGCAGGAGAAGCAACTCAGTTTTTGGTGGAAGCCAAACGGAAGCCAAGGGAATTTTCGTAAGCTACGCAGCAAAGTGCAACCACAAGCCGCAGCCGTCAGCAATTTCTGCGAAAGGTGGGCGTTGCCAGTGGGGCGGCGGGCGGCGTGGCATGGAACGTGGGCAGTGGGGCAAGAGCCAGGCCATACAATGTGTGTAAAATGCTCACAGTATGGACATGCCGCTCTGCCGTAGCCCCTCTGCAGATTGTGTGGGTTATATTGCGGTGTGTGTCCGGCGAGGCGGCAGCAGCAGCAACCGTCAGCCATCAAGCGGCAACCGGCAACACATCCACAATCACAATCCCATCAATGTCGTCGTTCTCCTCATCGTCATCGTTCTCTTCATGACTGTAATACGTATACGCTATGTATGTTTGTGTCTGCCCGGATCTACGAGTGATTTCTTTAGTGCCCTCCCAGCAATGGAATGCTGTCCCACATCCCATGGTGCCGCCGCTGCAGCCAGCCAGCCAGCCAGCCAGCCCAGCAACTCCTTTCACCTCATTGAAGCCACCAAAACTCAGCGTTCGCTATGCTCCTGTGGGTGCTGCTCCCTCGCTCGCTCCCGATTATTATGCATCATTTAACAGGAAACATTGTTGCAGTCAATGCCTAGGGCTTCGGGTTCAGATGGTTGCCGGGCGATGCGGTGCGGTGCGGGGCGGTGCTGTGCGGGGCGGTGCTGTGCGGCTTCTTTAGCAGCAAAGAGGCAGCGTCACGAACACTGTTGGCCCACGAACGTGCCCGCAAAATGTTTTACCGAATGCGAATTGCCAAAGAAAAATTATTGTTATTATGAGTTGCTAATTGAATGGAGTTGTGTGTGTGTGTGTGTGTGTGTGTGTCGTGGTTGGATGGGGCACACGGAATGGGGCAGGCATGGGGATCTAGCGGAAATTGAGTGGTCGCTCATATGGAAATTACACTCGGCAAATCCAGCACAACCCTGGGCCATGCAAAGCCCCATATATCCATCCTGATTGACTGATGTCTGACGGAAATTATGTGAGCTGCCAGAAACAGAGGCAAGGAAATATTTGCTAGTCGATTCTCAGTCTCTCCGTCTCCGTCTCCCTGTCTCTCTTTCATTGCATAAATTATCTCATTCAATTGGCTGTCACAAAAAGGTAAACTGCCAAATATTGACGGGCCGCAAATAATAATCGGCATACCCTTTACCCAGCTCAACTCTGTTGACAAGCCTCAGTGCCGCAATTTTCGCTCAGTGCATGCCCCAACAAACTAACTGTACAAATGTAAATAAGCGTAAAATGTACAATTTCTTTGCATTTCTGCACGCTGCCCCATAGCCAAACCATTCTGGTGTGTGTGTAATCACAAGACCCCTGCTCCCCCCGCTTCATGTGGCTGCCATGCCACTTGCTGTGAGCTGGCTGCCTCCATATCGCTGCCTCAATGCTGTCAATGTCAAAGTCATACATGATTCCCAACATGCCAAAGCCAAAAGCGAACAACAACAGTTACAGCAGCAGCAGCTCTGATGTTGCATGCAACGTATCCAAAGAGCAGCAGCAGTAGCTGTTGCTGCTGCTGTAGCCGGAGAACGGGCTGGAGAGTTGGCTACGAAAATTCCATGTGCATAATTTATTTAAAGATTCTCTCTCAATATTGTCCTCGTCGTAGTCGTAGTCGTCTGCAGGTGAAATCTATTTGCATTTATCGTTGAGCCGGAAAATTGCAAAACTAAACTGCAAACTGTAAAACTGGCAGCTGGAAAAGCAGGAGGGCAGCAGGGTGGCAGGGTGGCGGTGTCAGGGGTGGCAGTGTGGCAGTGTGGAAATGGAAATTGGTTAGAACCGGAGCAAAAGGAAGCTGCGAAAATTGTTGTGATTTTTCTCTCTCTGGAAAATGCGTTTAATGTGACGCTGTTGCTGCTGCTGCTGCTGCTGTTGCGTGCCATGGACAGGCAGAGATTTTAAATTAAAAATAAAATACTCTGAAACCGGAGCTCAGCGACAGGCATCCACAGGATCGATTTGCCAAATTAGCGGCAACATGACTTTGTGTGTTGTAAATGAATTTGCCAGCACCAAAAAGAAAAACAAAAAAAGTAAGAGCAGACAGCGGACACGCGCAGCGGAAATTAAAAAAGGAAGACAGGGGAAAAACAGCGGCAGAAAAAGGCAGGCAGGCAGGCAGGACTCCGACTCCGACTCCGATTCCGATTCCGACTCCACTCTCATGCAAGATAATGAAACGAAACATTCGTTTGTTAATTGCATTTGGCTGGTGATTAATTTAGTTAATGCATTGTTTTGCCCTTTGGCCAAAGACACACACACACACACACACACACAGATGGCACGGCCTCTGCCCCCAAAGTGTTGCAGTCAACACGTTTAATGGTTTTGCATTAACTTAAAGAGGCATTAGTGCGTAAGTACGCTGTAATCTAGAAGTCAGAAGGGGAGAATCAACTGGCCTGGGCCTGCCTGCCTGCAGCCTGCCAGCAGCCTGCCAGCTGGTTATGCGCCCCGCCCCGCTCCTCTGCTGACCAGACCCAAAGGCGCTCGCCTCTCTCTCTCTCTCTCTCTCGCCCTGACCAGTCAACCAGTCAGCGCCAGTGGTTGTGGTACATCTCCCCCTCCGTTGGATGCGTTGTACTTGTTAATTGCAGCGGAAGCACTCAATTAAAAGCGCGTGAAACGACTGCCGCCACCTGCGTGAAGAAAGAGTATCTGTCTCTCTCTCCCTCTCTGTCTCTCCCTCTCTCCCTGTCTCTCCCTGTCTGATGGTGATCTGCACAGTGTTGGCTGTAACTATAACTACAAATGAGTGATGGACAGACAGACAGACAGACACACAGCAAAAGGGAGTGCTGTGGCTGCAAATTAAGGACACAGGAAACAAACAAAATGCGGCGTAATCAAAAAGCGGTAAATGGCTCGACACTGTAAATAGTTTATAGGCAAATGCATAAAGTTGCAAATTGTCAGCAAACAAACCGCAATCGAGTGCCCCGATAGCCAGGGTCCAGAGCCCAGAACCCAGAACCCAGACGCCAGACGCCAGACGCGCCAGACATGCCACCAGAGCAGACCAATCCGCAGACCAATCCGCAGACCAGAGTGGACCAGAGTGGACCAGAGTGAACCGTAGTGGACCGAAACAAACCTCCAAACAACAAGCGCTGTAGCGAAAAAGGCCAGCAGAAAGTGGAGCTGGGAAATGCAATAATGCATCTGTTTGTCAATGTTTGTCGAGACTAATTAGATGGCAGCTGGCAGAGAGCTGATGAAAGATGCATGAGCGGACTTTAATTGGATATTTGATGGATGGCTACATGTATGCAGATACGCGAGTAGATAGATATGCCGCCACACATACATATAGTCAATGGATCCATGGATAGACAGACAGACAGACAGATAAATG
The DNA here is from genome assembly GCA_018150885.1 of Drosophila tristis. Classification (NCBI taxonomy): domain Eukaryota; kingdom Metazoa; phylum Arthropoda; class Insecta; order Diptera; family Drosophilidae; genus Drosophila; species Drosophila tristis. Next base: position 16,738,413 of record JAECWT010000002.1, read on the forward strand.
GATAAGCTGAAATGTGTGAATGATTGCCAAATGCAAATGCAAATGCTGTTAGATAGACAGATACATCGATATATATGTATGTGCAGATGTATGGGATACAGCAAAGAGCAGAACACGATTACAATGCCAATCTGAAAAGCGTTAAGCAGCCATAGCTGATGTCCAGTTACAACAAATTTGGTTGCTGTTTCCCCCACCTTGCTGCCTGTGTGCCATCGATTAATCTTAATCAGTTCGTGTTCTAGCCACATAATGAGCTGCATCTCTTGTTGATCTTTCCACTGAATGACAGTTTGGTGGCTGCATCATCGATCATTTCGGGGGGCCTGTCCATATTACTGGATGAACGATGACCTCCAGAATTCTACCTGAATGAATGCGATGCACTTCCTCGATTATGCCCCGGGACACGACCACAAATTGCCACAGCTGTGTGCAGCACGTGACGTAGAGACCAGAGAGCAGGGACCAGGGACCAGAGAGCCAGAGACCCAGAGACCGTTGCAACTGTTTGTCGTTGTCGTTGTTGTTGCTGCTGCTGCTGCTGTTGCACTTGTGGCTGTCGTGACATCATATGGGCAAAATGTCAGCAGTTTTATGATGAGGCACTGGCACACACACACACAAACACACGCATAACTTGTTGTTGTCTCTGTTTGTGGCCTGCCCCAAGAAGAGCTGCAGTAACAGCTTGCTGCTGCTGCCGCTGCTGCTGCTGCTGCTGCTGTTGTTGGGGGCATTCGCACAGTGTGTCGCATAAATAATGCAGTTCATTATGTCATTTGGCGGCACGTTGCGTGTGAGCTGTACGCTGTGTGCAACGCAGCTAAGACGCCGCTTCGTTCCGTTCACGATGCAACATCATCCAGAAGTGGATCACATGCCGTGTGCCCGCCTGGCCTCGCCTCGCCTGGCCTGCCCTGTCCTGGCCTGCCGAACGTCTTGCACTCATTGTTGCCTGCACGCCAAGTGCGGAAATGAAGTTGTCAATGAGCCACTTCCACAATTTATGACCGCTGCGCGATGCTGCGGCAAAAAGGCAACAACACAGAAGAGAGAGAGAGAGAGCCCACAGAGAGTCCGACGAACGACGAACGACGACCACCGCCTTTGCCGCCTGCCTGCCTGCCTGCCAAGATCTTAATTATGACTTGAGTAATGTGGAATAAACGATAAAGCGTGCGGCTCCACGCAAATACACTGCACGAAAAGACGGTGACTGTGGGCAGGGGAGAAAAACTACACAAGTTCCATTTGGAGAAGTCGGCTCTGTCAGCCAGCCAATCAACTTCATAAATCAACAAACCAGCCTCCTCCTGGCCAGGGAACGAACCGAACCGAACCGAACAGTTATGGAATTGGAATTGGAAACGGAATGGGCGGGGGGACTGGGACTAGGACGGGGGGCTATATGGGAATGTGGAATCTCATAAAAATGTCAAATAAAATGTGGCAGCCATTTTTGTGCATTTGCCAAATTTGCAAAATTTAATTGTGGCGTAAAAAATGTGCAAATTTATGATTATTTTATTGCACTCTTTTGTTGTTGTTGTTGTTGTTGTTGCTGTTGTTGTTGTCGGGCCAAGTTTGGCCAGTGACCAAAAGCACACAAAAATGTGTGTGGCTTAAAGTACATTTAAATGTAGAGCGGACGACGCTCAAAAGTAAATAACATTTATTTATAGCCCTGCCTTGGAGCCCGAGATTGAGAAGAACTGCTGTCTGGGCGGCAGGCAGCCAGCCGTGCACCAAAAGCTCTCTGGCATTAGGGAAAATGTTCACCAGACTTATTTTATTGAGTGTGGAAATTTCATTGTAACAAATCAATTAATAGCTGCTGGCCCCGGCTGCAGACTGGTCCGTCGAAGTGGGGGAAATTAAGGCAGCCAGGACCAGGACCAGAATGATTGTTGCTATTTGGCGCTGTGTTTTTGCTGTCAGCAATCAGCAGTAATCAACTGTGTGTGGGCGGGCGTGGGTGTGCCACAGCCAGAGCTGGAGCCAGAGCTAGAGCCAGGGTCAGTCATCGAACCAAGTACCGGGGGTGTCAGATGACGATGGCTGCCGTGCCAGACATTACGTCGCACGTCTGAGTGCGCAGCGCAACAGCCAACCCAGCGACAACAGCAGCAGCAGACAGCCAAGAAGGTGAGTCAAGATTAGCTAGCAGAAGAATGAGATACACTAAACATTGTCCGGAGTTCATTTCGAACGTTTCTGCTCGCAAGAAATAGAAACTGGGCAACTGCAAATCGTGAAATATATTTCGTAGTCTAAAACCAATGCCTAACCTACCCACTGATAGTTCCACGATTCAGTGGTTGCTTTTAATTTGCGCACTGTGGTTGTGCGATGCAAAATCCTGACTTGTCTACGGCATCGATTGTTGACCGTCAGCACGTATCCTCTGCGGCATCGTTTCTGCGTTTCAAACACAGTTCTATCCCATTTTGGGGCGCTTTCTTGGCCCAGCACCAGTGCAGCGAGGAGCAGCATCAGCAGCACAACCAACTTCATGTTCAGGCGACTGAGAGCGGAATGATATTAGTGCCGTTTTGGATATTTAAGATTTACATCTTTGGCGAATGTGAGACTGAAACATTTCAATTGGTTGTGTCTGAGTGAGTAGCCAACAGACAGCAGTCCTTTTCGGAGGTTTTTGATTATTGCAAACACGAACTGCACATTTATTAATGTATTTTTCGAGCCGATCCACCTAACCTATCCACTGATAGTTCCACGACTCAGCGACTGCTTGCTTGCGGCATCGATTATTGGACGTCAGCACGTATCCTTTGGGGCATCGTTTCTGAGTATCGAACAAATTTGAATCCAATTTCGGACCTCCTTTTTGACCCAGCACCAGTACAGCGCAGAGCAGCAGCTGCAGCACCACCAGCTTCATGTTCAAGCGACTTAGTGCCGTTGGAAGTTGTACATTTGCATTCTTTACGGCTGTAAGACTGCAACATTTCAATTGGTTTACACAACTTTTATTTGTTAACCAGATTAGAATGGCATCAGCGTAACCGATGGATTGTTGCTTTGACGCTTTTAGGGTCTCGGACAAATATGCTTAATGCTGATCAATAAATTATATAAATAAGTAAAATAATTATAGCCCGTTCTGTGACTGCTACCAACTGCTTTTTAAATATCAAACAACCCTTTTTGAAGAGTATAAAACAACGACAACGATGGCGACTCCGTTGCCAATACCAAGAAAGAGTCGACGGGGGGGGCGTGAGGGCACAACGTGGACTTCGGAGGGACTTAATCGATTATGCGATTTAATTGAACTAAAAACGCTTAATAAGCAATAAAAGCTCACACTGCCACACACTCACACACACACACACACACTGCTGGCTATATGTGTGTGTACCGGAGCAAAACAAATTAAGAGTAACACTTGAAATTGCACCACGTAGCCACGTTGGCCACGTTGGCTAATGAAAGCAGTGGGAAATGGAAAATGCTGGCCAGTCCCTCTGTTCTTTCGCCCGAATGCCTTCTCAAGAAAACGTCTAATAAAATTTTATTTCCTTTTGAAAATGAAATTTTGTGAGGCGTTGAAAACCATTTTCCACCAAAAATGAACACAAAAAGAGAGAGTGGTGGTGGGGGGTAGGGATGATTGGGGAGGGGTCAAAGTTTAAATGCTGTTAAACACATTCATTTATCAAATTTCATTTTATTAATTCGCCTCTCAAGTGGTCTGCTGTGTGGGTTGGTGCGGGGCGGGGCGTGTGAGTGCTTTTGGAAGTACATTCTGATGCGGATTCTATGAAGAAAGAGCCCCAATGGCAGCAGCATCAGTAGCAGTAGCAGCAGCAGCATCAGCATCAGTGGCAGCATCAGCATCCAGTGGTCTTAAAAGATTATAAACGTTTCCTGGAAAAATGGCAGAGCGATTATAGCCATGTTGCCATGGCAGCTAAGCTTTGGGTTCTCTGCTCTCTGGAGTGCTCTCTGCCGCCACCCCCATTCTCCCTGCACCTCGCCCAATTGTAAGGGAATGTGCAAAATGATTCATTAGCAAGCAACATTGGTTGGCTTTGCCATAGCTAACGAGATTTATCAACTACATATGTATAAATGAAACAATTTCCACAACACATTATTATCACATTGATTTTGCCATCCGAAATTATTTCAATTACAATGCCAAATATTTGTTTCGGCTAATCTGCTGCCGCACTACGTTGAAGCACTTGGCCGCAGGGCTGCTGTTTAATTTGGCAAATAAGTAGAAAATGCCATACTTAATTATGACCGAAATTGTTTGCTCATCTTTTGGGGCTGTTGGCCAAAGGCAGTAAACAAATCTTCTCTAGGAAGTTCAACGAACGCAGTCTTTGGGTCTATATAAAGATAATATATACTACATATCTGACGATATGGGCACGAGGGAATACCGTTGTGTTGGGGCGCCGGAGAGTGCTTTAAATTTAGACAAACAGCCAACAAACGGCATAGTCAGACGATTCAACGGCCGGCATACAGCAGACAAACAGGCATTTACAGTTGTTGGATCGAGTGTTTGTGTTTGTGTTTGCCTAAGTGGCATACCCGAAAACACCACTCAAACTAACCCCCACACGCCCCCGCAGAGAGAGAGAGATAGAGCGAAAGCAGAGCGAGCATATGTGGCGTATGCGTAATGTGCAATTTGTTCTACAGCTGCTGGCAAATTGCAGCCTGCCACCTGCCCCCCTGCTCGGCCACTTGCTGGCCCGAAAACCAATTTTATGACAGCCAACATATGGGCCGAGTGTCCAGGAAATTCGATAGTCAACAAAATACAAACAACAACAACAACATCGGTCGGGACGGGACGGGGCACGGGGCACGGGGCGTGAGTTCAACAAAAATTGAAAATCAAATAAAGTTTTTTTTTATTTTTGCTTTTAATAGCGTTCATTAACCGCCAGGCCAAATAGACCTGGTAATTGGAGTTTCAGACAACACAAAGGCAACAAACAACAGCAACAGCAACAACAGCAGCAGCAGCAACAACAACAGCAACAGAATAAAAGTAACAAGAAGGAACAAAAATAAAATCCATTGCATAAACAAATTAAAATTAAATATTATCAGACAGCAGCCATTGGCTTGGCTTGGTTGGTTTACCGTTGAAAAATTGCATTCAGGCGCATCCTGCGTATCCTCACAGCCCCTCCGCACAGGCCGCAGCGTTGCCGTATTATGGCTGGGGCCCCCAACAACAAATAATGCAATAATACAAATAATTCAATAATAATCATAATGAAAGGGCCGCCCGCCGTTCCCCGGTCCGCGCAGGCAGAGGAGTGGCTGGGTAGCTGTGCTGGGTCGTCCTGTTGCCAGGAAGAGCTTAATGTACACACATAATTGAACACGCGCCGACAACATGAGAGGACCCCAATTCGATTCTTGCATCCCACGCAAACGGCATAGCCAAAGGGGAGAAGACAGAGGGAGAGACAGACAGAGAGACAGAGAGAGAGCGATACACACTCTCATTCAGATTATTAAACCTCTCATGTAAAAAAGCAAAAATCAATAAAATTGAATCGCTGGAGGAGTAGATTCTAATAGATGTAGATAGATGGAGGCTAGTGATGGGAATGCCACAGAAACAAAACGATGCACACAATAGAAGATGGGATAATACCGAATGAAAGAGCGCTTTGACGATCCAATTATTTATTTTATATTTTATTTGTATTTTATTTTATATTTATTTGACAGCTATAGAACTATAGAACACCCGTAGTACCCGTTAATCAGTTTCTGTACATTAAAACTTAGTCTGTGCAGCACTTTCTCTAGCACTAATATACTTTTCGCAACCAAGGTGTTCAAGGAGCCGACAAGCAACGACAAGTGTGTCTTTATTCTGGCCATTATAAATGAGCCGATCGCTGCATATTTATTGAGTCCACTAAATGTAAGCATTTTTGATTATTCTGCGTTTACGGATTCCTCGTACTTTCCCAGAATGCCAAAGAATTTCGCCACAGAAAAATAAACAAATTAAGTTGCAATTTTTGCCGCATATAAACCATCCTTTCGAGCCGACAGTAAGGCATGTCTATAAATCAGCTGATAAATCTAAATCTGATAAACTAGCATCACTAGCATCGGATACTATGCCGCCCGCGCCGCGGGTAGTGGCATGCCAGGGCTGCGGCTCCCTCGAGTCGCCTCCAGACATGTTTGGCAGCGGAAATGGCGTGCAAAGTGAATCGGATGCGGAACGTTTAGGGAAATGTTTAGGTTCAAATGCAAGAATTCCATTTGGTGCTGCACATTCCCTTCCATCTGACCAGCCATCCAGCCGACCAAGCAACCATCCAGCCAGCCATCCAACCAGCCCAACCAGCCAGCCATCCATCCATACATATAGCCATCTGTCTACCTATCTATCTGTGGCATGGCATATGGAATGGCGGAGAAAAGGGAAGCCTTCACACATTGCAGAGTGGTGGTGGTCCCTCGGTCCTGTGCTGGGCCCCCCAATCCCTGGTTCGTGCTGTGCGTGGCAGTTGAATAACCTTTGACGGGCGTCACTTGTGCCTGTGCCTGTGCCTGTGTATCTGTATCTTTCACTGCCTTTTGCCTTCTCCCACTAGGATCACCCACACCAGACACACACACACACCCACTTACACACACATATCAAGAGATATGCACGCACTCACACTCTGAGATTATTATGACGCTCAGTCAGCCATTACGGTTGGCTCTCTTGGCTACTTCATTACGCTGCGTGTTTGCACTCACATGTGGCAAACGGGGGCGGGCCCCCAGTAAGTCAGTTAATATAGCAGCTAGTTGGCTGCCGTTTGGCCAAAAGAGAAAAAACAAACTGTGCGGCAGTGGCAGTGGCAGCGGAGGCAGCCGGCAGCCGGCAACAACATCAACATATCCACAGCCCGACAAATAGAACCCGACCGACATAAGCGCCATTCAAGCAGCTTTTTAGTTTACTTCAGAGAGTGGGAAAGAGAGCGAGGAGCGACGAGCGACGAGCAAGGCAATGAGGACGACAAGAACATCAACAGCAGAAATTGGATGGACGGCAAGTACGGATTGGGATTTAGGGTTGGGAGCAGGAGTACCCCAACCCCACCCCCAATGAAGGGGCACAGGCACAAGCACAAGCCGAATGAGCAGCAGAGGGAGAGGCAGAAAGGAGTAAAATTAACACGTGGTTAGAGGTTTACACTCGCTCTCTGCCCGATTTGGCGCTGAGCTGGCTCGGCTTTTGTATATATCTCATTATGGCCTTAAATGTGTGTGACTCTTGCTGTCTGTACGACGCGCCGTATCTGTGTGTGTATAGCGTTGGCTTCTGTGTGTGGTATTTACGCATTTTACCTACCCATCCCATCCCATCCCAGCCCACCCATTCATTCGGGCCCCGGCTTGTGTCACACCGTTGAGGGCTAATGAAAAGCGGAAATGAAACTTTTGTATTAAACAGGCAGCTTGTCGTCGGGACCCTCCCTCTCTCTCCCTGTCTCTCTGTCTTCTCTCACTTTTTGTATACTCTTTCAGAGGGTACATGGCTTGTGAAAATTTCTAGCAGTCCAGCAAATAACAACAAAAAAGGAACCTTTATAGGCGAAACATGCACAAGCAATGCATTTTGTTTTTTTTTCTACTATTCTCAAGCATTCTCTTTTGCAGCATACGCTTGTGCGTCTCTTGTCGAACGTCTCTATGAAGCATGGACTAAATTCAGTATATTCTTTAGTCTTGATATGGGAAAAATATTCCCATTAAATAAGCTTCATTTTGTAATATGTTAAGGCATCAGAAGTATCCCCATTTGAGACTTAGAAACCTCTCCTAAAAAATAAACCCGCTTTATTCAATTAGCAATAGCTGAGCCAAGTAAATCAAACATAAAGCTGTCATGGCAACAGACTCAAATGGATCGCAAAGTTACCCACCGACTCTTCTGGGGAGGGTATATGGATGCATGTGTGTTGAGTGGGCGTGTTTGTTGTTTGTTTGCCTGTCTGTCGCTCTCTACAGAGGCCCAGAACTCATTTGGCCGGCCCCTCCATGCCATGCCCAACCACCAGCCCAGCCCAGCCCAGCAAGCCACCACGCACCGTTTTATAATATAAAGCATCGCAGATTGCGTATACGCAGCGTGCGCCACCAAATGAATGGGGAAACCAAATTGCCCGAGCTCCGTGGCTCCCCGCCAGCTTGGCCCCGTTTTTTCTCCTTTTTTTCTTGCCGCTTCTCTGTGCCTTTGCTGACGGTCTGTCCTCATAATGCGCTTGGATTAAATGAAGTCCTATTAAAATAAAGTAATTTCTTTCGCGGCTTGCAACAACTACAACAACAACAGCAACGAGTCCACCTACGCGGCCCAAACGCTTCTCCTTTATTCAGTCTTTATCATTTTCCATTTTTCTTCTGTGGCAAAAACTAAAAAATTGTACAAGAAGCTGGAAACAATGCGATAGCTTTTCCTATTAAATGTGTAAAATACGCTTAGTCAAAAAAAACCATGGGGAATATTCTCGGGCATGCCGGCAAGAGCAAACTGTGTGTTAATGGCCAAAGAGATAGAGCCGAGAGCCGAGAACCGAGCACCGAGAGATGCGAGAGGACAAAAGAAAAGGAACAGACATGAAAAATATGAAACGAAAAAGTAAAAAAAAACGGGAGAACAAAAACTGAAATGGAAATTTTTATGCAAATAACATTTCATTTAGCTGGCGAGTCGGGTATTTGCTTAAAAATGTGCAGAGCGAGCAAATATTATACGAAAAACTAAATAAAAATTAATTGAATTAAGCGTTGGTCCAGGGCTGCCGAGGGGGCAAAACAAAGAAAGACAGCAGGGGCGGGAAACTTTTGCTAAAAAGACAGACAGACAGCCAGACAGAAAGAGAGCGAACGGGGGGGGGAGAGTGCACACAGAGTGTTCATATTTTTGTTTGTTCCTCTTTCGTTTGAAATGGAATCCCAGGCATAAACTGCATGGATTGTAAAGTTTTATAAGATTTAAAAGTTGTAAATGTAAATTGGCATCGGATCATGGCACTGCGGCTGTGCACACTCCAGCGGGGAGGAAAAAAAAACTGAAAGAACAATGGGTTAATGGTATATTAGAGAGATTTCCATGGAAATGCATGGAAACTTGAAATGCAAATGACTTGGAATGTAAGTTGAAGGAAGAGTGGGAAGTGGGAAGTGCGGAAAAGTCTTGGGGGAAACACACCCTCCACACACCCCATTTAATTTCCATTTAAAGCAACTTTCTTCGGGAAAGTTCCCATTTTAATTTCTGCAAAACAACTCAATTTCTGATTCGTTTAAAGAACTTTAATTGAATTTAATTCCAGGAGCTGCACACGCAGCCTCCGCCCCCAGAAGTTGTCTTGATTTCAAACTTTTTTGCACCGCAAACTTCATAAAATAAAACAAATTATGGCAGCGTCATTGCTATGTATCTCAACAGATTGTTAGCCCTCTCACAGGGAGAGCTGCTAGACACCACAGAGCAGGCAGCTAGAGCTGGAGCTGGTGCTGGCGCTGTCCTTGTTGTTACTCTGCTGTTCTGTTGCTTCTGCTGCAAATGACGCCATCTTGACAGAGCACAAATGTTGCAAAACCACATCAACAACAACAACAACAACACAGACACAGACACCACACAGAGACACAGAGATATGAGTGCACCACATACGAGTATGCAAAAGGTCTCCGTCCCCGTTCCCCGCCCCAGCAGCAGCCCAGCCCAGCCCAGCCCAGCCTACATATATGGTCAGACGCATTGCCAGACAAATGCGCGTCAAGTTGACTGCATGTCTCGAGGCAAGTCATTCACATTCGTCATCGCCGGGGCAGACTCCGCTCTGCGGCACTGCGTTGAGCGCCAGTTGCCAAGGTGCTAAGAACAGCAGCAGCACAGCAGCAGCAGCAACTCAGCGGCAGCCGCAACACCCACATGGGGGCAGGCACGGCACGGCACCAGCACCAGCACCAGCACTCATACCTGTAGCATGGAACGGGCACAACTCTCACTCACACATGCACATCTTTGAGCAAACACACACACGACACAACACTGGAGCTGTTTTTATACGAGAACTTTAACACCGATGGTTTTTGAGTAGATATCCATACAAAAAATAATTTTAAAAATATATATACATATTCATAACTTTGGTGTTTTTTGTATTTTAAATAAATTTGTTTCTTTATTATTATCTTACACATAAAATAGCTAAAATATGTGCAAGCCGCAGCTGCTTTATGCGCGCACAACACTCATTCAAACAACGTGAATCAAGCACGGCAATCACATATGTATGCATATGTATACGTGTATGTATGTACATGTTTGACACTCTCAGTTGAAGTCGTTCACCGGCACAGTTTGGGGGGCACCAGTGGCAGACAGCCTCATCGCTGCAGTCTCAGATGCAGTTATTAATCTAACGCACGGCACGGCACAGCACGGCACGGCACGACATACGGCAGCCGCCACCACACCCACGTCCACACCGATTGTGGCAGTGCCGCTCCATTAGCAGCGCGTATTTTGGTAGCTCCACTCCATGTGGACTCATGCTCGGCTCATGAGTGTTTTTGTGCACCCAAATGAGTGTATGGGCCAATAAATCGAGGCGCAAAAAAGAAACCAACTTTGGGCGTGCTTAAATTGCCGTTTAAGCAATTTTTATGAGCATAATTTATCAAAGTTACGTTAATAATTTTTGTTCCGCAACAAACAGTGCTTTGAAAGAGCCTCAGTGTCAGAGAGAGAGAGAGAGAGAGAGAGTGTGAGAGCGAGAAAGAGCGACAGACAAGACAGCAAGCACTGTGTGGGCCGTTTTGGGTGACATAAAAAAACATAAAGTATTGCAATTTAATTTGCATAAATTGAGCAAGCAAAAGAGAGTCTGTCGGTTGCCGTGGCAAGCAGCCTCCCACTACTCCTCCACCACCACCACCACCCCTGTGGCAGCACACACACACTCCCATAAAAAATACCAGAAAAATACCATCAAAGCTAAAATAATTTCAGAGCTTACTTCTAACACTGCAACCAGCAGCCAACAGCCAGGCCAGCCACGCCACGCCACTGACAACAATATCATCAACGAGCATAAAGAGAAAAGACAATGACATGCCGAAGCATTAGATACACTTTGCTGGATAGAGTCTGTCCAAAAATTGCCTAAATTATCTACAGTAAATCTATGGTAAAAATCTAAAACTGCTGCTGGGAAAATTACCTTCCTCATATCACAACTGTTTCCCCCTCTCACTCGCATACGCAGCAACAGCAAAGACTACGTTCCAAGCCCTCTCTATGATTCTCTCTGAGCGAGTTTCTCTTAGGCAGAAAGACAAAAACAAAAGTAGCTTATCTCTTGCTCGCAATATGCACAGCCAGCAGAAGATCTTAGGTCACTAGTAAACATTCATTCATACCCTTTTTGCAGTGTATAACAAGGAGACAACCGGAACAGGGACAGGCACAGGGACGACGAACAACAATCTGAGGAACAACAAAAAGGGTTTCGGGGCAATTTTGTGCCTTTGCTCATTTTGCTGGCATTAAATTTTTGCATAGCGTAGAAAGCACATAATTTGAGGCATTATGCTAAAATATGCGTTCACTCCCAGGGAACAGAACACACTCTCGCCCCCAAATGGGCGGCCAGAACCTCCTGGGTTCTGCCTGCTACAAGGGCGGGTATGTAACGAGGCGACTGAATCTAGAAATGGTAGCTAGAAAACATTTTGCAAGAATTTTCTCATTCCAAAGTTTTCCTATTTTTTGGTGAACAATTTCATTATTAAAAAATGTTGCCTGGTTATGTCGAGTGCAGAGGCACTGATAAGCAGAAATTATGCTCTGAACGGAGGCACACAGAACCAAAAAGTTAAAATCAGAATGAGAAAACAGACATGTAGCCGAAAGGAGTAAATTAGAAACTTCAGCTGAAAATGGCAACGGAAAACCCATTTAAATCAAAACACATTCTAGAGTCTAGAGAGAAACTCCGCACGAATTATCATATTTTCATATTTATGTTTATTACAACGCCTCTCAGCTTAGATGGAGACTTTTCTCTCCACCGTCCGCCCCCCCAACAATTCCCCAGAAACTCATCTGCATAATTTTCTAAGCTGCTTAGAGGGCGGCTTGGCTTGGCTTCTCAGCTAAATCTGTAGAGATTTAAGGACTAAAGGCTAAGTAGATTTCCTCTGTGCCTTTTGGATGAATAGTGCCACAAATATGATAAAGACCTTACACCAGAACGATGGGGGGGGGGGACGTCTGGAACCGTTCTCATATCATATGTAATTTATCGAAGCTGCAGCTGCAGAAATCCCCTCAAGACACAAAACACATTGACTGCAAATCAGTGCCAAGTGCCAGAGAAGTCTCGTGCTCAAACATTTGCTTGCATATTAGGTGCTGGGGCTCGCATATCTCTTCATCATCGGCATCATCATCTCGACAGCATCTTAATTAAGGGTCTTGCGGGGAATGGCTTAGTGCACAATCTGCATAACAAGCATTTGCCTGGCCCTGGCCCCATAGCCCTGCTGCCTGCTCCCTGCTCCCTTGTCTTGGCCATGGCAAATACGAATACGCTCTAATTGGCCCTCAGCTGGCAGTCATGAGCCTTTGAGCAAGTGCCATATGGCCAAAGGTTTGTTCTGGCAATTACGATAGTTTCGGGATAGTTCTCGTTTTTTTTTTTTAGTTCAGTTTAGTTTTTGTGCAGCTTGGAATATCCAGTTTGATGATGATGATAACTTCTGGTGGTGTGCAGGTGTTTTAACCCCTTGCAATGGCATGAAAAATTTGCCCAAGGCAAATACTCAATTGGTGTTCGAGGGGGCAGGGGACAGAGGGCAGAGGGCAGAGGGTAGATTGAGAGCCATTTTCAGCTGTTTGTTGAATTGAACTGCTATGAATTTTGAACTGCATTTGCAGTGTGCCCCCACAACCCACCAAGCGTCTGTCCGAGGGTTACTTTTTCAACGAATTCCCCCCAAGGCGTTTCGCTTCATTTTTGGCAGCGTTGGCCACACGCGCACACAGACAGATACCCACCCATACACGTACACGTACAGCGTACAGAGTGCCACAAAAGTTCAATAGCCTCTCCGCAGACATGCACACACACACACACATATACATGTATGTATATACTGTATGTATGTATGGGTGGATGACATCAAAATGCAAGCGTTAACCGAAACCTATCCTAATATATTTGAGCTTGATGCGTTACCTGACTCGAAGATGGCAGAGGGGGGCTGCTATCCTCCTTCAGTCTTGAATGCACCCCCTGTCGTGTCCTTTCCGGCCCTGCCCTACCCTCACATCCTGACAGGCATAATAATGACACACACACACACGCACACAGGGAGAGAGAAATGTCGGCTAAAGTTTATTGCAATGCGACATTTGAGCTTCAACACTCAATGTCTGAGGTCTGCTACCTCTGCGGCTGCCTCGGCTGCTGCTGCTGCTGTTGCTGCTGCTGCTCCTGCTACTGTGGTTGCTGCCTCCTGCTACACTCTCTGCAGCTCTCCTCTTCCTGGCACCTTCCACCTACTGCCTGCTCCCTGGCCTTGCCCAAATGGAGGGTTGCAAAATTCTCATTGCATTTGGCTGAGATCCGCCAGGGCGCTGCGTCAGCGAGCAAATAACAATGGTCCTTATATATTATATAACCATTGCCATATACATGCTGAATATGTATGTATGTATAGGTGTAAGTGTACATGTGTGTATGTATGCAACGAGTGTGTTGGTGCGTACCCCTGGAATCCTTATGAATCCTTTTTGTGCCTGCTGCTGCTGCTGCGTTGTTTAACTTAATAAACAGAGACAGCAGGAGCCCAGCAGACAGACAGACAGACAGAGACCCAGACCCAGGACCCAGACCAACTGTAACAATCTAAAGCCGAACCATCTGTCATAGATATCCTCCGTACTCCAATGCTGTCGTTGAATATTGATTTTTTTTTCTTTTTTTTTGTTATTTTGTCCTGTGTATTTTTGCCTGCGGCACTGTTCGACCACCAGCAGCGATAATGTAGCCAATTGTTGGCCAACAATGGAGTCGTCATCGATGTGTCCTCTCTGGTCCTGCGCTCGACTGCGGTGCGGGGTGCGGTGTGCGGGGGGGACTGCTTTCTGTTTTCCTACCTGACTATTTGCATTTGGGGGGGGGCTGTAAATAATACAATATGCAAATGCAAATACAAATGCATTGACTGCCAGACGACAAGTCAAACTGAGGCAAACCGAAGCGAACCACTTTTGACGCATTAACGTCACTCTCTGGTTGCACACACACACACACACACGCACACAGCGGGCGAGTAGGGTATACGTATACGTAATATTAAGTGGCAAGCACCAGACTAGGCCAGGGCTTCCATTTCCACTCTGCTCCTTCAGACAGCAACTCCTTTGGCATCCTCCTGGTGCCTGCTGCCTGATGCCTGCTGCCTGGCTCCTTCGACAGCTCCGTTTCAAGACAAACAATAGCTAATAGTGCTAAAACTTACTCCCACCACTCCCCACACACACACACACACACACACCCACACACCCACACACACACACACTCGCAAGTACATATTGCCTTTGTCAATATTTGCAACAGTCAGCGATGGGGCCACGACAGTGGCACTCACTCACTGCTCGGCACTATGGTTGTGGTTGTGCGGCACTCACTGCGGTTGTGGCAACTCTAGCTAACAACAGTCAAACAACAGGCAAACCGAAACAAGAACAACATTAGCTACAACATCCATCCCAAACGGTGAGGCGGCAGGCAGCGAGGCAGGCAGCACAGGCAGGCAGGCAGCCGAAGCAAGCAACATGTCGAACAACATATTGAACAAATGCATTTCAATAAGCCAACATCAGCGGCCATAGACGGCTGCCGTCATCGACAAAAACCAACCGCCAGCCACAACAGCAGCAACAACAGCAACAACAAAGTAAGCATTACGTAGAGGGCACGAAACTGTTGATACCCTTTCCCATTACACATATGTACATACATAAAATATGCTTTATTTGCGAGCATAACATTAGAGCAGCAATTTTGCATCCCATGATGCTTCTTTCAGTGCTTTCGTGATGCCCCTTTGCAAAGGGTATAGCAGCCATCAAAACAACAACCGCAAAATGCCTGACAGAATCTGGGCGGGGCAGGAGCAGGGTACATATTGACAGCGGGGGGCAGCAAGCTGGGTGTGGAGCCTCAGCCTGAGACCCAAGACTGAAGTTGAAGTTGAAGCTGAAGCTGGAGCTGAAGCTGGAGCCACTTCCACTTGCGTGCGCTCTGCACGCTTCAGCTTCAATTGTTTGCATTAAAATTGCACTTCAACTTCGACAAATGCAACAACATCAACAGGCAACAACAACAACAACAACAGGCAACAACAACAACAACAACAACAGGCAACAAAAACAACAACATCAGTGGCAAAAACGAGGAAAACCACAACAGAAACAAAGCTGTCGCTGCAGCAGCAGCAGCTGATGGAACCACAAAAAAAACCCCCCGCCCGATGCCGACCGTAGCTAAAATAGCATAACAAAAATCGTTTTGATAAAATGAAAAGAAGCGAACGAAATGAGCAGAACGACGGCTGAGGCGGGTAGGAGTCTGGGAGGGAGGGAGGTTCGTTGCAAAGGCAAAGATTGTGGTTTTTTCTGTGCTGTTTGCCGTTGCAGATTTTAAGTAAATATGCAAATAAAACTAAGATAAAGGGATAAACGACAATCGACCATGAGATATCCAGTAAATGGAAGCTGCAAAAGAGAATTTCGTGGTTAACAAAGATGGAAAAAACAGATAGATTCCATAACTGTGGTATATACCCTTGAAACTCTAGCAGCACTCGGTAGCAAGATGTGAAGTTGGCAGCAAAGAGAACAGCAAGCAGCAAACAGCAAGCAGCAACAGCATCACCACCATATCAGCAACAGAAGCGACACAGAAGGATGGAAAGAGAGTCAAATCGGAGTGACATGATGGGTAAATGATACGGCACCGAAAAGAAGCGAAAACTATGAACAAATCCTGAGTTCTGTCGCAAAAAAAAGGAAAATATACAGTTGCCTTCCGTAGCCAGAAAACGGGAAATTTCACTTAGACGAGGTTTTAAATGGAAGCAGAGCGGCGGGGAGTGGAGTAAAGGGGAGTGGAGGAAAGTCGAGTGTTTGTGACAGTGAAACGCTGCCGCCATCAATGACAAATGTCAATCATATTTTTGAACAGCAATCCTCCGCGCGACAAGCTTTGCATTTATTTGGATGGTTGTCAGACAAGAAGCAAAACATACACCAACCATCAAGCGACTGTCTGTCTGTCTGTCTGTCTGTCAGTCTGTCGGTCTGTGCTGCAAAGTAAACTGACAAATGTGGGAGGACTCGTACTCGTACTCGTACTCGTTTGTGTATCATTTTATTAGCTAGTTGTTGTGTTAGAATTATCATATAATATTCAAAAAAAAAATGTAATACCAGTAGCAGTTTTTGAAGCAAAAGAACACAACAAAAATGAAAATATTGGAGCTGATATATTATATAAAATATATTTCCCAACCAATTGACCAAGTTCAGGGCTGTGCTGTGCGATTTATCGCTTCGTTAGATCTAAAGGGTTTGAGCTCTATTCATGTGCAAGCAACTAAACCTTAAAGTAACCAATTCAATATTTGCTGGCAATCATTTCTTGCAAACTACTCAACCCCCTCGTACATACATCAATCTGAGAGCAGGACTCTGCTCTCTGCTCTCCTTTGTCAAACAGCAAATTACAGGCAATCCCCTATTGACCGGCCATCGATGTATTGTGCAATGTTTATTCCAGAAAACATTTCCATTACTTATGGGATATTCCTCTGCCTGTTTTGAAATTGAAAGCAGTCGGTTGCCGTTGCCGTTGCCGTTACTGTTGCTGTTGTTTTTCTTGTTGCCTCTGTTGCATCTTCCAAGTGTCATTTATCTTGCTCAACTTTCAACTTTTAGGGAAACTATTGACATTTGATTCGCTTCCCTTTATATTTCCTACCATCCCCGCCATGCCCACCATCCTCTCTGTCAACTTGAACTTCACAACTGCAACTGAAACTGCAACTGAAAGAAGGAAGCACATCTTGCACAAAAGCTAAAAAGGAAGTCAATGTATATAAAATTTTTAAGCGCTTCATAGAGTTTTTTGATACAAGAAATAAATGAAAAATATAAAAAAAGAAACGAGAACTTTTGGCCATGGCAACTTCCTTTTTCCGGCATCAAACTCCTCTTGATGCTCGACGTCTGGACCGCGTTCTGCTCTCTCAACTCATCTCAGCGACTGGAGACTGTTGGTCCTGTTTCTTTTTGTCATAGAAACGAAATGGAGGGAAACTTTACTAACTGCTTGGAAATTATGAAAAGTTTTTCCAAGCCCGCACTCAAATTGCATCTGATGCGGAGGAGGAGAATGAGGAGGAGGAGAAGGAGGAGGAACAGCAGCAGCAGCAGCAGCAGGAGGTGGCACTGTGGAACTGTGTTAATGTTTTTGCATTCATGTCCGCTGCAATGTAATCCAATCAAACTTCATTATTATAATGCTGTCAACTGAAGCACACGCAAAATCTGCCAGACAGACACGACAGGCGAAAGATCGCAAGAGGGGAGGGAGAGCCGCAGACAATGGGAATCCCACCTAAAAAAACAACAACAACAGCAACCTGGAATGGTATGGAAATAAGGGGTGTTGGGTAAAAGTTTAAGAAAATATTACGTTACACTGTAAATAGAATTTCATTTGCAGTTGCTTCGGGCCGCGTCGCGTCGCGTCGTCTGTCTGCCGGGGTCAACCCCTCGAGGCCGCCTGAGGGGAGACCCTGAGAAAGCTGGTCGTACTCGTAAGTGGCCCAGAGAGCAGCAGAGAGCACGGCAGAAACGGCAGTATGAAGGATGTGGATGTGGATGTGGATGAGGAGCCAAGCGATGTGCCATAAAAGACTTTAAACAAAGACAAAATGAATGACACGCTGAGGATGTTTTTGTGACGATGACGAGACCCATGTCGACCATGGCCTACGACAACGTGATTTTTAGTAAGTTTCGTCATGCCTATGTATCCGCTGTGTGTGTGTGTGTGTGTGTGTGTACGTGTACATACATATGTTGTATATGTACCGTCGGTGGTCGTCTGTCAATTTAATGTCTGCTGCCCCAACGACGACGTCATCGTCATCATCATCCTCATCATCATCATCATCATCGCCGACATTGTAGCCTTCGCCGTTGCAACTCCATTATATCCTACGCAAGCAATTTTCTCCCTCTCTCTGTCTCTCTCTCTCTCTCTCTGTCGCTCTTTCTTTCTTTCTCTCTGTTCTCTTGGTGATTTACGTTGCTTTGAAGCATGACGTCAAATTGTACATATGTATGTAGGCATGTATGAAACAACAACAACACTGTATCGTGCAAAAATACTTAACAAATAACCCAAGGAAACGCAACAATAAAACCAGCAACAAAAAAATCAACAGCGAAAGTCGCAGCTTTGGATACCCTACAAATAGATCACGGATCGATTGTAATTTTGCATGCATTAAATATACAATTACAAATTTAAAATTGTAATATTTCGACTCAAGATTATTTCAATTTAAATATCGGAGTTTCGTATTTTACTGTGGCATTTTTCTCTAAGTGTGGTATACATTGGCCTGCCCTTATTCGGTAGAGAGCTTTCCAGGAATATTTCAATAAAAATCCAGAGATTTACCATTGGTTGTATAAAATAATAATTTAGAGTGCCTTAAGGTTTATGTGATTATCATTATTTTAACAAAAAATTCATTTAAAGACCAATAATATAATGAGACAGTAATCTGCATGCAACAAAAAGTATAGGTAATGGCACTATGGCTACAAATCAATCAATCATATTTGCATATTTACGAGTAGAAAGAGAAAGAGAATAGAGTAGAAAAATGCATCGATTCGAATGTTATGGCAAACCAAAAATGGATTACAGAATCGAACGCTTTTCCCACGGTTGACCAAAACTGCACTGCCCTCCAAAAAAGGGTATCAAAAACTCGAGAGCCAGCCCTACAACACGTAATAGTGTGTGTATGTGCGCCTGAGGAGTATGCGTGTGTGTGTGTGTTTACTATGGGTGTGGGAGTTCTTGTATTGAAAGAGTGGAAGCTTCGTTTTACAATAGCCGCCATTAAAGGGAGATAGAGAGTGCAAGGGAGACAGAGTGCAAGAGAGAGACAGAGTGTGAGAGGGAGACAGAGTGTGAGAGGGAGACAGAGAGTGAGAGGGCGCGCTGACAAAGCGTCTTCCACAGAGCGTTTGCTTTTTGGCAGTTCTTTATTATGGCTTCCGACCGGAGGGGACAAGACGACCGAGCTGCAACTGAAGCGAAAGGACTGGCTGGGGAAGGGAAGGGAAGGGGGGAAGGGCCATTTGATTGCCTTATCGAGTTTTATGGCTTTATCGAGTTGGACTGGGCGTGGCCCCCAAGATGGGGGCGTTAGCGTAAGCGTAACTAATGTATTGTACTACTTGCCGCTCTTCGTAGCGACAAAAGAAGCTATCAAAAAGGAATCGAATCGAATCGAATCCAATGCAGAACCCAAGAAAAGCCACACATGGAAATCGAAAGAAAATATCCCACAAAGTAAACGAACTTGGGAACTTGCTGCCTTGCTGGGATGATAGAAAGGCTTTTTCTGCGGCTCGATAGGAAGGATCGTCAATGGGTTTAGTGCTAATGATGCAACGCAGGGCTTTGCCTAGATCGGGAAAAGATTTTGGGAAAAGTCACTAAAGAACGTTGCAACGCAATAAAATCAAAAAGAAAAAAAATAAATAAGATTGCAAATCGAACGTTTTGGTATTTTATCACTTAAGTACTTTGAATTTAAACAAAGGCATTTGCATACACATCTACATACAAATGTACATATATCTGTATTTTAAGGGACGTGGGATTACTTGGTCATGGTTTTTGGTTTGGTTTGGTTTCGTTTAGGTTTCGTTTTGGTTTGGTTTGGGGGTTCTAAAGGGTCTCTGACGCTTAGCTGCTGCCACGCCTAATGAAGCAACCCTTAAAATTTGGCACGCCTCGAACGCTGCTGCCATTTTTCGGTTCCAGCGTAAAGTAGAACGAGTCGTAGAGCCACAAAAAGCAGAGTACATTGAACTCACTTCTTCCCCATTAATTCAGTTTGTTTAGCATCAATTTCTGTATTGTTTTTTTGTTGTTGTTGTTGTTTTGTTTATGACGAAATAATGCAAACAAATCTGCCATTCATCCATTTGTTCTAAATATAATTTACCAGTTTGTGGACCGGGGGGGACCGAACCCCTTGCCTTCAATGAGTCAGGCAGGCAGCAGCAGGCGCCGACTGCCTTCTAATTTACATAAACATAACTTAAAATTGTCAAAAAATAGAAAACAAAAAATAAACAGCATTTTTTTCTTCTTTTTTTGGCGTAATCAGCATCGAGGCGTCTCCTTCCGGCGTCGCGACCAACGCACCGAACCTGTTTCTAATGGTGGGAACTTTCATTAACAAACTGCATGGCGACGGCAGCACGAAAAAACGACAAACAAAATATAAAACGAGATATACTAAACAAGAAAGGAAGGCTCTCCGATCGGTTGGCAAGTGAGAGGTCTTAGATACCCTAACAGATCCATCACAGCAAGCTAAAGATAATGCTATATGCTATACAAAATCGTATTGCATGTGGATACTTCACATTAGTGATATATTGGCTGAATTGTTCATCCTTCTAAGGGTCTTCTGACCCTGGTTTGAAAGCCTTAAAGGTGAGGAGTCAACTCCTTGGTGTTGGGATGGCCATACCTGCATTTCCTTTTAAGGATAACTTCCTCATCGGAAGCAATGAAAGCAAGGACATGCCCCCACCGCGGCTTTATGTGCATCAATCGATCCTTATTCCCATGGCATAATTTTTGGGAGTTTTTGTTCTTATACTTGCACATATTTTTCTTCGTACGAAAAACTCTTCTCCTTCGGCTGGCTCTGATCAAAGTCAGAAATACTTTCTGCAAAGGGTATAACTCAACACCAACTGAAACCGGCCGGCAAATGGCGCTGCAAATTTGTTTATGCAAACGACCCGAGGATTGGGCTGGGGGGTTGGTTGGGACAGATGGAGGTTTCTACGAAGGGGAGTACACAGTGCGAGTACCGCGAGACCCACTGCGGACCGGACGCCGGCAATTTGACCGAGTTAAAATATGCGCCGCTGACGTTTATGTTAATTCCTTTTTCCACCATACGCGAAAGAGTCACCCGAAAAAAAGGAAGGCGCAAGAAAAACAGGCGGCAACCAAATAAAAATGTAACCATAAAAATTGCTGCATATAAAAAAATACAAACATACATATGCAAACATATAGTCAGTCGCCAAAATGCATGTCACGTTCCCCCGCGTGGTGGCAGCTGCAAAAGCTACGCCAAAAAGCTAAACAAATTTGTGCCTCGTTGCTGCCCTTTTAATTGCTGCTGCTGCCGCCAGAGTGGAGAGGAGTGGTGCACCACCAAAAAGTGGGAATAGCTGAATATTGTCGAAAGTTCATGGATGTTCCAGTTGCCCCTAGGACAGGGGCTGCTTTTGTTGCTGCTGCTGCTGCTGCTGCTGCTGCTGATGACCTCACGATTCCCTCGCATTTATTCATTAACATTATCTACCCTTTGAGATCTGGCGTTGAGCCCGGGGTTTCCAGTTTGTCTGCCACGGCTGCCACGCTGCCGTGTGGCCCGCTGTGCTGCTGAATTTATTTCATTAAAATCAAATTAACTTGTGATAAATGTTGCGAAATATATCATAAGAGATATGTATTGTATATATGTATGTACGTATGTATATGTATGTATGTATATTTTCGCTCCCCTTACAGTGGTGAACCTTCTATTTGATATTTATCTGCATTTAATTTTACTTTTTCCCTCTACGAAAAAGGAAGCACGAACCGAGCCAAAGCCAGAGCCCGCGCCAGAGAAATAAAATGCCATATCTGATTATGTAGAGCACACATAAAGCGGCGGCCAGCAGCAGCAACGGAAATGTATGAGGGGGAGTGGAGCGCAGCAGCAGCAGCAGCCGCAGCTGGAATAGTGGAACAAAAAAAGGTGGCCAGGAGATGCCTGGCATATTAGCGGAGACATAATGGACTAGAGATAAAGTAATGGCCAATGCAGTGGCCAGCCAGCAAGCACAGTACTGTCTCTGCCTCTACCACTGCCAGGGCAGATAGCCATTGTCGGGGAGGTTGGACTCAATGAAATGTGAACTCCGCCTGGCCATCGTCCCTGCCTCCCTGTCGTTCATATCAATGATTTTGACACAGCAAAAGTAAGAGCAAAAGCAAAAGCATGGGAGTAGCAACCCACACTCTCCATTAGGTAGAACCTTTGCAGCTTAATTGCCACATTATGTGGCAGTGTTCCAAGTTGATGCATTCAACTTGGCATGGCATATTTCAATTGTTAATCCAGGCAGCAGCAGCAGCAGTTATGGCCAGAGCGAGCGCAGGAGCTGTCTGTCCCTGTCAACACTCCCAAACATGTCAAGTGGCGAAAACTTTTTCAAAGTTTTCTGCTTTTGCTGGCGCAAAAGTTTTGCCCAGGACCAGGACCAGGGCCAGGGCCAACAGTTCATCTTGGCTGTCACACAGTGAGAACTCGAGCTGCCGCAAAATGTAATTGAAATGATTTATAAAGTTCTTTGCTTTTTCTAAGGATTACAAATGCTACAGCCTAAACAACAACAAGAACAGCAAGGAAAAAAAAAGAAGCATTGCCCATACGTCATGTGGTACACTGGCAGCAAGTGCAACCCCCTGCTTTTGGGTATTTCACAATTGACTGTGACACCTTGGGACACATTCATGGGATGCAACGAGCCACCAACCCCTGGAGCGGTAGCTGCTTAAAATGCAATTGGTAAATTACGGGCACAAGTACGAGAGAGAAATATGACTGGAACTCTGCAATTCAGCACGCGCGCTCTGGCACTTTATCATATCAATTTCAATTTGACTCAAATTAAGAAGGGAAAAAACACACACATACAGGCAACACCACGCAGACATAGCAGAGCGAAGCAGAAGCCGAAAAACTGACACAGAAAACAGGACGAAAAATGTGGCAATGTGGCAGAACTGTATAAACAAGCAGAAAAAATAAAATAAAATAAAATAAAATACAAAAAAAAAATACAGCTTAAAACGCAAAAGTATAATTACAATTTAGGAAACACTTAACACAGTGCACGAAAAATGGGGTACGGCCAGGACGCTACACCCCGAAGAAAAGGGTGAAAACCTCAACGAAAAAACAATGAAGGCAAAAAAACAGAAACGGGAATAAGAAAAGGAGGAACAAGGCACAAGGCACAAGGAGACCCTTCAAAATTTTCAAAAAAAAAACAGACAGGCACAGACAAGCCCAAACCCAGGCCCAACCCCACTCCGACTTCGACTCGGTACCCGACAATGAGATGATGGCGTGAAGTGAAACTGCCAGCCGCGACAGCTGAGCTCCAGATCCCAGAACTCAGGATCCCAGTCCCTGTTGAACCCAGAACCAGACCGCGTTTTCCCTGTGCCACGAGCTCAACTTGAATTATGTGCGCCCAGGCCGCCGCTGTCTGCCGCTGTACAAAATATATGCATATTCTCTGCATACCCTGTATGCTTATGGGAGCGAGCAAGCGATGGTTAGAGAGTGCAATGGAATGTCAGATCTATGATATAATAAGCGCGCAGCCCACAGCCTACAGCTTCGTCCAATATATCCACTATCCACTGGTAGTTTCATTCGTTAAGTATTTAATTTAATATTTGTATACTATGCAAGGCATCTTCTAGTCGTAATTGGCACATTTTATTGTAGGTTCCATGTTTGTGTGCGTGCTGCGAGATGAATGAGCTGAAGGAAGTGGCGTTGAGTACTGGCATAAGGAAGCATAAGCAGGGGAAACCGAGCGAACCCTAGAAGCCAGCCAGCTAGCAGCAGCCAACAGCCAGCCAGCAGCCAGAGATCCGTAGCCACAAACCCCGAGCCAGAGCCAGTTTATGCAAAAGGGAAGCTGCTCTTCCCGCTCTTCCCGCTCTTCCTCTCTGCCGCTGAAACATCCTTCTTCTGTGAGTATATATCCTCTATGCCTCTGCGCCCTCCCCTCTTTTTGTGTGCTGCTCGCTATCATTGTGAAGGAAACACTGTTCGCGCTAATGATGACGATGATGTACTGCAGGACGTGTTGGTTTTTGCTCTTTGCTCAGTCTCCGCGCCGCTCCGTTCAGCTCAGCTCAAAACAAATTAAAATCAACCAGGAAGACGGCGGCCAGGAATGCAGCAGGAGCAGCAGGAACAGGAATAGCACAGGATGCCCCCCTTTACATGATAATTTCATGTTTCTACGTAATTATGTTAATGGATGGATTTCCCTGGCGTTGAAGCGCCAGGCTAGTGGTGCCTGCTCCTGGCTCCTGGCTTTTTCCCTCAACTTTTGTGACTTTGTAAAACTGCAAAAATTATATCAAAGTGTTAATTATGTTTGTCTACTAAAAGGGCAAGCCGATGGATGGATGGCCATTTGTGGAGTTTGAGAGTTTGTGCCACGCGGTGCCCACCACTCCATCTATTTTTTTCCTGCTCATAATTCAGTCTTTTGGCTGCCAGGTGGCTTTAATAGACGTCACAGCTACGAATCTGACACACCTGAGCTGAGCTCCTCCTGAGGGAGTAACACACATGTGAGAGCGCGCATAAATTCTGCGGCACATGGAAAAAAACAAAAAAAAAAGAAAGAAGAGAACAAATGCCTTTATGATTTGTCGCAAATTACTTTAGAAAAAGTTTGGGGCACACACACACACACACCACACTGGCGCTCACGTTCGACAAACAACAATAAATCATGTGACTGGTAGGAGGCAGAGCCAGAGCCAAAGCCAGAACCAGAACCAGATTCTGGGCCCAAAACATTCGATGCCCGGTTCGAGCGGGTCCCACATGTGGGGCGAAAAGTTTTGTTTTTTTCGCTGTGTAGCAATTGTTGCCACCTGTAACAGAAATTTAATTAACAAATTGAATCTTTCGGCCCAACGACAAATGCAAAATCGAATGCTTCATTAGGCAATGGAAATGTCTTGATTCCATATGGGGGCTTAGTCCATTATTTTCTTTTGCCATTGCGTGATTTATGGTAGCATTCCGTTTAGTGGGTATTGCAGCCACAAATCATGTCTTTGATTAATTGGCCAACATCATCGGAAGACGTTTAAGAGCTCCATACACGCGTGCTGAAAGTCATGTAATCTTCTCACACTCCACTCCACTCCCAACCCATCCCATCCCATCCCCATCCATGGTGATGGCTGTTTGGGTTTTACCCCGCTGTTTGCTTTGATCGCTTATTTGTTTTTCAAAAGTTTTTTCTTTTCAATGTAACCGACGGCTTAGGGCCCCCTAAGGCGCTTTATATGTACATAAAAAAAAGCAAAACGAAGAAAAACATCAATATAATGGCCTATAATTATGTGTAGAATGAACGAAGAATTTTTGAAGAGCTTTTTTTAAGTAGTTAATGAACATTGAATTATGCACAGGTGGTTGGGTTTCCGTTTGCTTACAATGGAAGCTCTTTTCTAACAGAAAAATCAATGTTTCAACAGATCTGATAAATGATTATAATGCGTCCGTTGAAAGCGTAAACACCTGGCACAGAAATTTAGTGTTTGTTTGAGCAAAAATTAATTCCTGTTAAGTGCTATTTGTAATGGGTAAGCTTCTTAGATATGCTTTCATGCCAAAAGCAATTCAAAACTGTCTTAAGGGACACACTTGGGCAAAAGGTGCATGCCCAGAGAAAATGTATAGAGAAAATGTTACATTAAACCAAAAATCAAAATTAAATCAAAATTAATTCTATTTAATTTCACTTTAGTTATATTTAAAAATTAAATAATTGATTGCAATTTCAGAGTGTGGCTTTTCTTGCTAAAGCAATTTTCTTTGAGTGTAGCAAGGCGGAGAGACACTTCTTCACCTGTTTTTGCCTCATAACTCATCTGGAGTACCCAATGTCTCTCCTCTCCACTCGAAATATAAATTCCAGCCAAAAGGAGAGCCCTTGGGCCCACCTGTGTCCTGGATAAAACAAATAGCCTTGTCATTTGTCCGCGCCTCAAACCAACGCGTTGCTAGGACACATATTGACTCGGTCTTTGGTGTGCTGTTCCACCTGCTACATATACGTATATTTGGTATGCGTGTACTCGTACTCCATCAAGTGTCTAGTTTCTATAGCTGCCAAAATTCATTGGGGGGTGGGGTTAGAGGCATACATACACAGCTAGATATGTAAATATGTATGTGTGTATATGCAACCAATCTGTGGATTTGGACAGCTGACACGTGGTGTTATGTTTGTTGGGTGGACAAATGCTGCGTATACGCAATGTGTTGCTAAGTGGATTTTTGGTTATTAGATGACCGCAAATTCTATTAGTTTGCCAACGGCAAAATTAATTAGGCTCGCAAATCAACAAGTCCTCCTATATATATATATCTATGTGTGTGTGTGTGTCGTCTGAGATTTTCGACTTTTGCTAGCCCATGGACATGGGTAAGGAAACTCTCTGCTGCTGCTGCTGCTGTTGTTGGCTGTCAATATCTGGTACTCTGGATAAGGCCAGAAATAAAAACCAATTAATTAAAGGCCAATACAATGTAAACAAAGTGAAATGAAACGAACCAAAGGACGGAGCACAACAGTGGGGCGGGGTGCGAGGGGCCTCAGAGCTGAAAGAATCATTGCATAATGGCTGTCTGGGTAATTTACGTTGCGTATACGCACTGTTATGTGTGTGTGGCGCAGCAGCAGCAGCAGCAGCAGCCACAGTTCCACTTATTATGTAAGCGGGCATTAAACTACTTGCATAAATCACTTTTGCCGGCTCGGAACACACAGAGAGAGAGAGAGAGAGCCTTCCGTGCCCTCAGTGCCTTTGGGTGCTTCGGTGGTGATTAATTATTGGAAAAACTGCTACAAAGGATTCTCGTCTCCCTGCATTCAGGCATCCAGGCATTCCTGCATCTGCCCCACCCTTCCTTCGCTTCTGCTCTTTTCATTCGAGTTGCCAATATGTGAAACACAAATATGGAATGTTTTTCATTTCTCGCATAATTCAATTGATGTTGGCATTTCCATTTAAAAAGTTTAAAAACAAAAACAACAAAAATAAACGAATATGAAATTGAATCATATGCGCAAGTTGGCCTGTTCAACACCCCCTCCCCCCACACACACACAAAGTCCCCATGCCCAGAAGGCGGCATGCTCCAGGGCTCCACTGTGTTGTTGTCGGTATCCTCTCCGGGGGCAATATGACAATTAGTTACCAAAGCAACAACAGAAATACCTACAAATGACAGCAAAATACACAAGAGGGTACGAGTGGGGCGGGCGGCTAACATTCATGATGGGTGGGGGAAGTGCAGAAGGGTAGCAGGGGATCTGGAGATGAAGCAGCACACACACACACCGCATAACATGGCCGCATGGTCGCATGGCAGCCATTTTGATGACACCAGAGGACACTCTTCGCAGCATCAACACAAAATGAAAAGTCGCACAGGGTGGATGATGTTGGCTGTGGCACGTTTAGAGCAAAAGATGCTTTAGAAGCTGGAAGGAAGGAACTAAAGCACACGCCGAAGAGAAGCTGCAGCTTGGGCTGCAGAAGGGAAAGTAGCAGAAACAGCGAGGTTTCAACGGAGCGGCAAGGGGAGGCAAGGGCAAACCATTTAATTAGAAAATACGCATACGACACGCCGTGGTACGGTACGTGCTTCAGTCCTCGACTGTTGTACACCAGGTTGCCACGACATCAGCAACAACAGCAGCAACAACAGCAGCAACAGCACGACTCCTGTCAGCTAATTCATCAAATTCTTTCCATGCTCAAAGATATTTTTGGAGCCACGAGCAATATTATTATTTTTCCACGAAACATTAATTTGCTTCGATATTTTACGTTTTCGTTTCCACGAATTTGAAAATCTCATAGCAGCCGCCGCTCCGTAGGAAAATCTACTCCATTATTGACTCGGTTTATAGTTTGTTTTGACGCTCTATGCTCAGCGGCTGTGCGACTGTGCGTATAATTAAGATAAATCGCACAGAGCTCAAAGGTAATTAGTCGAGATATTTATTACAATTACCTGTCAGCGAGTGCACTCGCCTTCTATTGCTATTGCGATTGTGTGTAAATGAAACCCCCACCCCCACCACCACTCCAGCCCAACAAGCACTAAGCCAAGTCGTGCACTTGGCTCTAACTATGTTAATTCGTGTGATAGTTCGCAGTGCGGGGCAAAATGTCAAATGGCTGGCGGCACAGTGGGGCCCGTTTCTCAGTTTGTAGCCTTCGAAACCCTTCGAAATGACACATTAAAGAACTTGTTCTACATTCCCAGTATCCGTAGACCTATTACCAAGAAGATAAACGGCCCCATTTAATAGATATTTTCCAAGTTTTGGGGAAGCCCCAAAACAAACGGCGGCCTTTCCAAAATACATTTCGTGGCTGGAACTTCTTCATTTTTGGGCCATTAACCGTAATGCTTGCTGGCCAAAAGGAAAACACACAACAAGCAAATGAAAACATGGGTCTCCGGTAGTCGAATTATTAGATACTCTTTTCACTACACTTGAAATTTCGAAAATTTAAAAATATCTTTCGTTTATATTATTATTTACATGATTGTATATTGCGAGTAGGAAAGAACTGCCTTCTTGTATATATAATATTTCCTACAGGTTTAATTTGTTCAATCCATTACACCCCCTGGGAAGGGTATACATCGATTAAATAAGCAACCACAAACACATAAAAAATCATTAAAAAAAAAAACCAAGAGGAATGTTTATGGTTTTCGGTTTTGACTTTTAAAAAAACTTTTTGAAGTTATTATTGGCACAACATTTTTTTTTATATGGCAACCATGCCTGAACCATTAGGCCACACTGTGCCACATTATTATACTATTTATATATATATAGAAGAGCCAAGAGAGAGAGTGGAGTCTATGCTCTAAGCGGATTAGCTGTAATGTTAATTAAAACTTTATCTCTGGGCCAAAGCGTCGCGTCTTTGGGCAACTAATTTGCAAACAAAGTTAATCACGTCTCTCTGCGTCGCATTGATATCCCATATCCCATGTCCCATAGCCATGAATGCTGAATGAGTAGTCGTACATATCGTACATATCGCATATTTATGCAAATGAGCGAGAGAGTGAGCTAATTGAGTATTAATTAAATAGTTGTGGCAAATCCTAAGCGTACATGTGTAGTGTGTGGGATTATACTAAGTCGGGAATCAATAGAACAAATGGTGGAGGGGGCACGGGGGAAACGGGGCATTGAATCAATTATGCCAATGCCTGACTGACTGACAAACTGAATGAATGAGCAACGGATGAAATCATAAAATCTCGCAAAAGAAACTACGAGAATGAATCTACGATAGATGTGTATGTGTATCTGCTGTATCGCCTTATAAGCCCAAGCGGCAATTTGCATAAACAATTAATCATGCAAAGCGCGAAACGTGCACAAAATTCGAAAAGAACAACAAACTAAATTTAGTTGTGCCAATGGGACATGGGACGCGCACCGACTTCTCCTCTTCAAGGAAGGAATCCCACTCTATGGCAAGACAAAGGAGAGAGAGGAGATAGGGAGAGCGAGGAGATAGGGAGAGAGACGTGAAGACCAGAAGACCAGAAACCGAACCCAAACACGAACACGATGCCTTTGACTTTGCCTTTGCCGAACTGTTTGCCTCTCGCCTCTCATCGGGGAGGCGCGAGGCTTGTCTGAAATTCATAGAAATTGCAACGCATATGATTCAATTTTGCTTTACAGCCAAGAAGCCAAGAAGAAATAAACCTGAGGAGAGCCAGAGTCTGTGCCTGTGCCTGTGCCTGTGTGCTCCGGGCAGCGCCAATAAACGTGGCCCAAAAGAATGCAGTCCGAGAAACCAGTTTCAGCGTACAGCCTGTGGATTTTTTCGATCTCCAGCGTGACAGGGAGAGAGAAACAAAACAAAAACAAAAACAACAACAAAAAACTCCACCAACAACAAGTGAACCAAATTCTTTTTAACGAGCTTGCACGAACATTTGATCCCCCCAGACCCAAGACCAACGGAGCAGCAGGTAAGTGGTTGTGAGGGGGGGCGGTTTTTTTTTCTGCCAAAAAGCAACAGAAACCGAAAAAACTGAAGGAAAAATAAAACCGACCATCAGTTTCAGCCATGCCCAAAGCCAAGAAGTGTTAAACCCGAGCCAAGTTTCAGCCTGTCCGCCGTGTCCGTGTTCATATCTCGTGTCAATTTGCAAACTGACTTCTTTTTTTTATATATTTTTATTTATTCCTCCTTTTAATGCTTTTTTATTTTTTTGTTAGTTGAGTTTTGGTTTTCGTTTTCGTTGTTATATTTTTCTCTGTCAATTTTTTTTTGTTTTGTGCTGTGTGCCGCAAATTTAATTGCAGCCGGATAGACGGACGAGCGGATGGACACACCCTTTGCGCTCTAGCGTCCGAGAGAGTGTCTTGTCTCCTTTTCAACTTTTTTGGTTGATTTTCAGTAGCGTTTTTTGCACAAAATTTCGTGGCTACTCCTCTACGCTCGGCTAGGCACCTAAAAAATGCGCGGGACACATGCAATGCAGTGTGGCGGGGTGTGGACGGGGGATGGACAGAGGATGCACAGGAGGCGGCATGACCAAATATAATTATATATTTATGAAATTAAGTTAATTATGCTAAATGCATTTTATTATTTAGTTAGCCGCAAAGCGAC
This sequence comes from Drosophila tristis, assembly GCA_018150885.1. Classification (NCBI taxonomy): domain Eukaryota; kingdom Metazoa; phylum Arthropoda; class Insecta; order Diptera; family Drosophilidae; genus Drosophila; species Drosophila tristis. The sequence goes on from JAECWT010000002.1 coordinate 16,769,351, forward strand.
TGTAAGAGCTTTGCCTCTCAAAATACGTGTTCATTCATGGGATTGAGAAATCGGATTTGGGTTTGGGGTTGGGTTTGGGAATGCTCTTATCCAAAGACATGGCCTGAGACTGGGTCTAGGCCCGTTGGCGGCAGTCTGCCCGGCCATTGGCTGAGTGACGGACAGACTGGGGGATTGGCCCTGGCCTCTGGTGCCTGGTGCTTGGTGCCTGGTTCTGGCTCTGGTGTTGATTGGTAAGCGTGGAATACAAATTAATAAATTATACGCCATGCTCTGTACTTTCTTGTTTTGTTTTATTTGGGTATTCTACAGCGATTATTTAATCATTTTTCAGCGAAATGCCGCAGAACCTTTCTCACGCAGCCTTTGGAGGGTGTGCACGAAGGAGTTAAGAGTCAACAAATACCTTTTGGAAGGAGTTTGCTTTTGGTAGGTTTATGATGGATAGTTCTAGAAATATCCGTTTGTTCCGACAGCTCTAATTCTGCCTCCTGCGGCAGCGCCACTTCGTCTGTCAGGCAGAGATTTGCGCGTAACCAGCCCCTCGGTTGCATTGATAATTGGGCAGCTCGTAGACCAATACAAAATGTGTATTCAAATGCGGTAATATTGTTAATGATTATTAATTTGATTTACCAAAAAAAAAAACGACTCGTAAATCAGATATTCATTTGAAATAGATTTACTCATAATTTTAAACCAATTATAATTTTATTTGGTTTATTGCAATATTTGTTAGTTATTTATGAATGATACACAACAAACAAATAAAAAAATGAATTCAATAAAAGTGAAAAAAAAATTAATTTTCCAGTTCATTGAAACAGGATTTTCAATCAAAATTAAATCTATTAAATATGAACGATAAATGCTATAAATTGCATTTCAAATGGAATATCGCAAATATACAGCTATAAAGGTTGTTTTTTTTTTAACAGATAATCTCTTGACTAATTGACATATTTTCCAATTCAATTTGGCAAGGAAAAATTCACACGGAAAATATACGACATGACATGCAGAAATAATCGACGCAAAAAAACTGTCATTTAATACGCATTTAAAATAAAGTAAACAATTTCTTTTGGCCATTATCCCAATTTTATGGTCTATATTTAGACCAAAAAGAAGGCAGAGAGAGCGAAATAAAACTCCATTGAAAGTCATGTTTACACCGCGCCGTGCAGAGATTCCGTTGAATGACAAAATATATTTTTTTACTTCTCATTGTGTGTGTTCGTTCATTTTCTTGTTTTTATTCTTATGCTCGCTCAGGTTCTGCTGTTCTTCTTCCACTCCACTTCCACGCCACCCCCGACCCGTACGAACGTAGCATTTTTGTCAATTGATTCGCCTGTCTGGCTTTTTTCAAATACGCATTAATTTCATTTATTGCAATCATCATGGGTTGTTCTTGCTGTCATGGCGAGCGCACGAAAGTTCGATGGGAGAAATTTTAGAAGAGAAGAAGGAAGGAGCTGAGCTGAGCTGAGCAGAGCAGCCCACGTAGCATTCCTAGGCACTGATTGTGTTGATTACGCTGACCCACTTTGTTTGCCAAGGCTTACTCTTCTCTCTCTCTTTCGCTCTCGCTCTGGCTACAGTCTTCGCAGTAGCAGCAGCAGGGAGCTCGTGTGCACAATCCATCCCACCACCCACCCACCACACCACACCACAGCACACCTCTCCTTTCCGTTCTTCTGCCTCCTTCCCTCTTTCTCTCTCTCTCTCGCTCTCTAGTCAAATTCAATGAACTCGAAACTTGCTGATAATACTCGCAATAATAATAATAAAAGTAGTAATAATGTTGTTTTCAAATGACAGCACAGACACGGGGTGGCCGAGGACAAAAGCAGGGACGAGGACAAATGGAGAGGAATGGCACAGCAGAATAGAGTACTACCACGAGCAGTAGTATATATGGATGGGAGGATGGCAGACTGGGAGGATTGTCACTCAAAGTTGAACAAGAGATAGATAAATGACATTGGCTGGCTGGCTGGCTGACTGGCTAGTTGGCTGACTGGCTGGCCAGTGTACGCCTTGGGGTCCTCGGCCTATGGAGGTACAAACACATATCGTGCATATACGAGTATAATATGTTTCGATAAGTACACACACTTGTGAGCGAGGTCCAGGCCAACAAACATAACAAAGTACTTGAATATTGCGTTTATTTTTTTAATGGGGTGTACGGCACACAAATACGCGTATCTATGTATAAATTGTTTTGTTTTCTTCTGACCACACAATGACTGGGCGAAAAAAAAACCACAACAACACAGGTGTCACCTCCCTATCCCCCCCTCCAGCAACAGCACCATGAAATCTGCTTTTATGCTCGAACAGACGGAACATTTTTCTGCTGCTGCTGCCGCTGCTCTCAAATGGGTAACATGTGTGTGTGTGTGTGTGTGCGTGGGCTTGGGCTTGGGCTTGGGGGGAGGTGGCAACACTCACCTATCGACATGATCGGACATAAAAGTTCTTTGCTATTTGGCAATTTTTGTTTTCTTATTTGGCCAACGCATCAATTACTGCCATGCCCTGTCCCTGTCTCTGTCTCCTTTTGTTCATTTGTCTCTTATTATACCCAGGTAACTGCAGAGTTTATAGGGGTATATTGCTTGGGCAAAAGGTTGGTTACAATCCGCGTGCAAAGATCTCACAGATTATTGCATGAATATTTGAAAAGAATAATGTTTCCCTGGGCAAGTGCTGGTTTTTGGGGCAACGACTGGGCATTTGCCTAACTAAGTGTGCCATGACCAAAATGAGTACAGGATATAAATCTCACATATCATGGAGAAATGTGTCATTCAATTATTGACTCATTATTTATTTTCTATTCCAACGAACACACTAACACATCGATATCTGGATTTTGCTCTCGAGATGTTTACTTTTTTTTTACTTCAACATCAATTGTTAGACCGTTTGTTATCAGTCCTTTGACAGATTGATTACTCCAGATACCCCGCCAGTTTAATGTCGCGGAAAGGACCTCGACAGCGCCAGACACATTGAAATACCTCTGAATCATGTAAGAAGTGACGCCCCCTTTCCCTGGCTGCGCTGCAAGTCTCCATCAGTGGCTCAGTGAAGGGTTTGCCAGAACGAAGATTGCGATTAACCGTTGATTTGGTTTCTCTTTTTCTTCTCTTTCCAGCGAACAGGAGCAAAAGTTTACAGTGCATATGACCAATCATGGTTCCAGGGGAAGATAATTCTGTATTTTCGTGGAAGCACATAGCGGCCCAATGTCACAGGCTCAGGAATTTTGGTTTTCGGTAGACAAATAATACGACCCATGGGCTTCCATGAGTAATACCCATAATAGCCATCTGGCTCAGCGCTGAACGAGTCTCAAGATATTCCGATTCGGAAAACTGCTGCTTCTCATATAAAAATAAATTAAAGCTGCGTGGCTTTGCATTTCCCATTGCGATGACCAAGGGCCTCATTCTGATCTTGCAAAGTGAGCGAAGGCTCAGCCATCAGTTCCAACAAGTACACGTAAGTTTTGTCTTTTTTTTGTATATTCTTCATCTGATTAATATAACAATCCGTATAGCACTGGTTAACCCTGTCGTCGATACGTTGCCTACTCGGTTTCGGTTTTTTTCCTGCCACCGTTTGCCGCTGTTGTACGTCAATAATATGCGTCATTCTAATGCGAAAAAAATAAATAAATAACACGGATAGAGAGAGGGACGAGCGGCCCCACAATAAAAGGAGGAAAAAAAACTCGGCTTACACGTGGTACTACTTTTAATGGATTTTATTTGTACTTGCCACTGTCGTTGGGGGCCCTTGGAGTTGGACTCCAGAGAGGGGTACGTATGACCGGGCAGGGCGGGCCATGGGCAGGGGATATATGGCCCCAACCACACACAGGGAAGTACACTGGAAGTGGAGTGGTGTTACAGGGGCCAGGTTCAAGTTGTAAGTGCTATTTTCATTGTTGTTCTGTAAAGTGTTGTCGTTGTTGTCGTTGTTGTAGTTGTTTGATTTGCTGTATTTGTGCGTAAAGGCAGTCGAGACGAACAATGACAAACAATATTGCCTAGAGGAGAGGAGAGGGTTCAGCGGGTGTACCGACATAGGTACGATTGGCTGGAATATTGAAAGAATCCCAACAATTGTAAAGCTATGTAAAGCATGAAAGTGCCTTATAAATAGAACACAGCACAGGTAGCCGTGAATTATGAACGTTTTGCGGCGTAGAGCAGCGCGAATGGATTGGTCTGGCATACACAAAACAAACCCTAACGAACCTGTTCTCCGCACATATATATATCCATATCTGTGTGCTTCGGTTAATTGGTAGAACTAAAACCAATTTTGTCTGCTCTAATGATAATTTATATTCAGCCGCCGAAAATAGCTCTACATTCATCTCAAGTTATGACTAATTCCATAACTATTTGATAGCAGAGTTTTCTTTATAGTTTTATTTCTGCTGTGTATCGTTAGCTCTCCCTCGATACCCTTAACTCCCATGTGGCATATTCAGGGCACTTCTGTGCTGTAGCGCTGTAGTTTTGTGGCAGTCCCTAAACGATTCCCATCACAATTCCATCCACACTAATGCTCGTATTATTTTATATAGATTGTACTCCTTTGGGGGGGCAATAACCATAGCAGAGAATTTGCCGAACGTACGATCTGATAATGCTTTTTCCTATGAAATTTTATAGACCTGTACCTGTACCTGTACCTGTACCTGTGTAACTACCTCCGCATCTGGAGCACACTTGCCGTCCAGTTATGGCCATGAAAATTTGTATTTTAATGTCCGAAAATAAAATCAACCAATTGCAAAAGTATTCATATCAAATTAAGGCTCTGGCTTGGCTTTGGCTCTTCAGATTTTGGGTCACAGCTGCCGCACGCCACACGCCACAGCTGCAAGCCAGAGCCAAATTTGGAACGGAAATGCTGCCTCATCTAGGCCATTTTTTTTTTGATTAAGCCTCAACTTTAGACCCAGTTTAAAGCCGCACTGAGGACTGTTTGTATGCTTTTAAAGTATTTTCTCATTTATGGCTCCCACTCCCCACTTGCCACTCCCTCCGCCTGCGCATAAACTTGGCTCTAAAATAGGAAAAAATGGGGGGAAAAGTTTTCTAATGTGGCGCCACGGCTACGCAAAATTTATGCCAACTAACTTCTAATAATAATTTTAATTGCCAAACGGCAGCACTTTACGCATTATGCCGCGGAGTGGCGACGGGAGGGCGGGCGTAGAGTTGGGTTTGCTTTCATTTCATTTTTTATGTTTTCATGAGGTTTTTTTTAATACTTATTTTGTATAAACATTTTGCAAGAAGTTGGTCGGACGCATGGCACATGTTGCCGAAGGAGAAAAGGAGAAGGAGAGGAGGGAGGGAGTGAGGGAGGCTGAGAAATTAAATTACAAATGTCATGCTGACTAGGGGAATATTTTCTTTCATTTTTGTAGCTTTTTCTTCTATTTGGTGTTTCTCTGGTTTTCTGGTACCCTGCACTCGGCGGAGTACATTGTGGGGGGTATATTGGGACACTCTACTAAGGGACGAATAAGAATGTCTGAATTTTATTATTAAACTCAGAATTATCTCTTAGTTTTCATTTTTATGATAAAGATCGAAAACAAAAATCCTTTTTTTTATTTTTGAAATAAAAAGTACATGTTACTTTTTAGTCCTTTAAGACATTTAACAGATACTTGGATTCAATTCCAATTTTATTTATATAATTTTAGTTTTTTTTTAAAAACGGAAAGTAGAAAAAAATAATCTCAATAAAAGGGGTATCAGATAGTCAAAATACTGGACTAGAACGCTGCCCACTTGTTTCACTAAGAAAACTTTCCATGAAATTCGCACTCGTGGCTGGAGGCAATGGGGGTTCTGGATGTAGATGTGGCCGTGGCTGTGGCTGTGGCTGAGGATGGGCCGAAAGTGAGGCCTTAATATGCTTACGTGTCTACCGAGCGGAAAAGTACCAAGAAGCAAAAGTAAGCATCAAACAACACAGTGGTCACAGCATTCTTTCTCAAAGTCTCTATCATTTTCTAATGATTGAAAATTAATTGTTGTCTACTTATGATTTTTTTCACGCCTCTTATTTTTTTTTTGTACCTGTCTGTCGGTTTCTAAAATAACTATAGTAAGTAATATATTTTTGGCTTACTTATGTCAGCACAGAACTTTTATAAATAAAAACTGAATTGTCATCTTTGTCTAGACGAAAAAAAACGTTGGGAAATAGATACAATACTTTTTGACTGTGACAGAAAGCAGATCAGACCAATGTCTCATTGTCACTGTGTTTATGATGGTAAATGGTGAAGGTATCTAATCTATTCAGTTATGGGAAGGATTTGTAATTTAAGGGCAGCAAAAACCAAAATGGATGCTTGTTGCAAGCAGCCTCAAAAATCTACTTCATGTCGGAATTCTTTTCATAGAACATTCTCAACACTCTTGCAGATATTAAAGTGGTTTTAGCGCTTTCAAAAAAACTCTTCAACACTCTAGTTAAATCAAAATATTCGTCCACTGCAATTTCCTAATTTAACTAATAGAATTTTGCTTTTTATTGGACACCGCACGCGTCAGATAAGTGTCGAAAGGGAGGTGTGTCTCGCTCTCTATAGATGGGGATGATTTTCGTATAATTGTCAGCACAAAAAAAATGGAAATATGTTTCACAGATACTTCCTTGGCTATCGCCATTTCCCTGCCAACCCCTGCAACCCCCTTGCTAGCATCCGCTTCAGAAGATTATGAAATGTATAAAATATTTTCCCCAAAGATTTTTCTTCGCGACGATGAAAAAGTAAAATCTTTGCTTTCTTGCTAAGTGCGACTCGGCCGCAGGGCCCTGTAGGATGGGCGGGGAAGGCGTTCTGTAAGGTCCATGTCCGTCCATGTTGTACTTAACTGATTTTCCCAAAGAATTTTCACATTTCACGGGGTGCGAGGCGGACGTGAGCTGAGTTGAATCGAATCGAAGTCGACCAGCAGCAGGCTGATGCTGCCTGCACAGCGGAGCAATCAGTTTAAAGCTGTCAAGGAAATGCCGGAGATTTTCAATGAGGCTATAAAACGAGGGAAAACTGCTGCGAATAATGCGACGCAGGATCCTCCTCTCTAGGCAGGACACCATCGTCATAGTCATCTCATTCCCATTCCCATAGCCATTTGCTCTCTCTCTCTCTATCTTTCTCTCTCTGTGTGTGTGTGTGTGTGTGTGCATGTGTAGAAACTTTAATCAGGCAAAATGCGCCATGTACAGATACAAATATATAGATAGAACGAACAGTTTTTGGGGGGCTTTCAAGGCGGAGCTCAAGACACCGCAAAAGTCTGCTCCTATTCCCATTCCCATTCTCCCTGTCCTTCACTCTTTCTAACCATTTTAAGCTGTCTCTTTCGGCGCCGGCAGCATTTAGGGCTCATCGTCATCCGGCAGCCTCCCATCCACCATCCGCCATCTAACCATCCTCAGGGGGGCACTCCACACTCCAGTCAAGAGCGGCAAACGCCGCTTGCATTTTGTGGTCTGGATGAGCCGATTTTCTGTTTTCTATTGCGCCCAGCAAAACGTTGACTCCTCAAGTTGTTGTTTCAACTGTTTTGCCACCACCCTCTCACTTGCGTGGTGCTGTTTGTTTGCTGCTCTAAATACCCTAGACGAAAAGGTTCCAAGAAAAATAGGCATTTCCGACTCAAGAAGGGAGACTGGTCTCAGCTCAGGGAAGCCGCACCTAGGCTCACAGGAAAGATGCACAAGCGAATGCTGTTCAAGAGAATGCCTGTGAATAGCACAAATAAAACAACATACATGTCGTGTGGCTCATTGATGCAAATTTCTCATGCAAAAAAATGTACAAACTTTTCCAAATTCGATCATAGAAATATTCTTTAATGGGCATCCAACAGTTCCAGCGCCTTAAGACGACATTTCTCTTACTTGTGCCTCTTGCTGGTTGTTGTTGTTGCAGGCTGCTGGCTGCTGGCGGCTCTTTGTTGTTGTTCTTGGTTGTTGCTTGTTGTTCTGGTGGCAGCCAAGTTGTAACGCTGCTTGAGATGTCAAATAGCGGAGCGCCACGCCGCAGCAGCACCAACAGCAGCAGGAAGCACTTGGAAATTGAAATCAAGCTTTGGGCGCCAGTTACGCAGACGCCGGTGCCGTTGCCGTTGCCGATGCCAATGCTGACAGCGACGCCAACGCACCCGAACAATAATAACAACAAAAACAACAAAAGTGGCATGCAACAACAGCAGAAACAACAAAGCAACGAAGGGTCCCAGAGATATTTGCATATGAATACGGAGCACTCTGGGATGGAGGGGGCAGGGCTGTCTCCCTTCTCGGGTTGTTGCTTCAACAGCAACAGCTACAGCAGTGGGGCACAAACGATTTGTTGCTACATACATAGTACACACACATACAAACTGTATACGATTAAACCAGCAACAACAAACTACATACATACATACAAATAGCAACAAAAGGAACAACAACAAAAGATGTGCTAGGAAAACTTATACCCTTTTTGGGTGGAATGACTGTTGCCAGGCCGTGAAGGAGAAGCGTGGAGAAACGCTTTTAAAGCTAAATAATATATTTATATTATATATCCAAGATCCCTATCACTATCAGCCTAGCCAGGCTGAGCATACTTGGTACTGTCAGAGCACTATAGAAATAATACTCTGGCTATGTTAAAGTTAATTCTGAAGGTTATAGCATCTGCTATTGATAGATTGTAGATCCATCTACAGAAGGAAGACTGCAGACTGTGTGCACTGCAGCAGGAAACACTGCAACACAACCTATGTATGTGTTCTCCTCTACAGAAGGAGATCGTCCCAAGATTTTTTGGGGGCAGCTAACCCTGCCCTGCCCGCTCATAGGATTTGGGAAAAGGAACCCACCAAAGGGGTTAGTTAAAGTGGTCCCATCATCATTCTTTCAGGGTATCTGCAGCCTCGACCTATCCATCCTTTTGATGTTTGATGGCTGCTGCTGCCTGCTGCTGCTGCTGTTGTTGTTTCTGTTCTGTGGGTTGCTGCCTCCACCATACGAGCTTATGGTGTGTGTCTGCCTGTGGTGTATTGCCGGCGGCAACAATATCGTTCAACGCTTGATGCCATTTATTGTTGTTGTTGCCTGTGGTAGCGGTGGGCGCTAGATGGCGCCACACGCTAGCGAAAATTGAATAAGAGGCTCGAAGACTTGAAGGCAATTCCCCGGCAAAAGATGTAGGCAGGCAGGCAGGCAGTCGGGCAGTCAGGCAGTCGAAGGCATGCGGCAGTCAGGCAAGCGGAAAGCAGGAAGCTATACCAATAACAAACACACATCCCCCTCCCAAGCCACTAAAAGAGACTCCCACACACACACACACAGATACACTTGGTCGTGTAACAAGGAAAAGTTATGTAGTGTTCCATGCCATGTACGGCATGTTCCTTCCCTTCCATTCCCCTCCGCTACGGGAAGAGCAGCAGCAGCAGCAGCAGGAGGGGCAGGTTTTTCCTTACATTTTTTTCTACCTCTACTATTTTTTTTTGCTCGTTTTCCTTTTTATTTTTGCTTGTTTTGGGTTACTTTGAATTTAATGGAAAATTTATTGACGACATGCCGCTTAGTCGTTTGACTTGGACTTGGACTTTTGCCTTTGCCTTTGCTGTTGCTGTTGCCCCAAAAAGCAGCCGGAGGCGGCAGCAGCCACCACCACCACCCACTGCCACCCTTGGACAAGCTATATCCCGGCCTGCTCTGCTGCTTTCCCTGCTGCTGCTGCTCCTGCTGCTGCTGCTGCTGCTGCTGGCACCTCCTCTGCTGTGGGTCCTGTGCCCTGTCATGTGTGCAAAAGTTTTCGCATTTGGTTTGGTTTTATGAACTTACCCCCATGCCCCTTCCTTCTTCCAAGCAATTGGGGATAAATAGTTGATGATTGTGTGTGTGTGTGTGTGATGGGGGAATTGGATTGACAGAAGGAAGGGGGCGGATTGAGGGATGACCGCATGATATGTCCCTCGAATTGATTGATTGTCTCTCAGGCACATTGGAAAAACATTTAAACGCTTCCCATATGCCAATATGCGGGTGTACCACCCAACCACCCCACTGGCTCCCACCCAGCATCATGCCTGAGTGGCGTTGGGCACTTCTTTTATTTTTGGTTGTTGGCTATTTGCATTTTGGCTTTTACTTTGAAAGGATGGATGCTTCTCGTGAGAATGTGACAGGTGTATCTCTCAATTTATTTCATAATTCCACCCAAAACAGATGCGGGTCTTGCCCCGCGCTCTCTCTCTCTCTGTGACTTGTTCACTTACAAATAAATTAGAATTATAATTTCGCTTAGCCAAATCAACGACGCAATAACCGACCCGATGGCCGGCTCACATGCAAAAGGACTATTCCCGAGAGCAACCCCCAGGAGAAGCGAATGCCAAAAATAAAAGCAGAGGGTAGTTTTTTTTGCTCTGCCACACACACACACACACACAATCCTCCACGGGGGGGGCGGGGGCTGATCTGGAACACCGACAAAACTTTTCTCGCGTGTTTTACCAACTTTAATATTTTATGTTGCTGATTTTCTTTATGGGATTTGGCCCTAGAAAACCAAGGGACAAGCACTCGAATAAGCACCACCCGATCCCAGCCACCCAACCCAACCATCCTGTTGAAAACTCAACAAGTTTTTGGGGCCAAGACTCTTGGGTAAGGACTTGGCTGGGAGTGTGGCATGCGGACACGCCTGCCCCGTTACGCCATTAGTTTATGATTATTGCCCAAGTTTAGAGCGAGATCGAAAAGGGGTTGGGTGGGGACACTAGCAGTAGGGATATAGTTCAAAAGGAGTACAGTACTCACCTGTTGTTGGCTGATTGGTGAGGGTCAGTCCTCCATTGTTATCGGTCAGCAGCAGCAGTGGCAGCAGCAGCAGCAGAATCTCAAACAGTTCAATGACAAAGAGGCTTCGATTGTAAAACAAAAACATTGCAATCGTAGACGTGTATTCCGCTGGCCGTGTATGCCCTTTGCCCGATGGCTTCTGCTCCTCCTCCTCCAACTCCAACTCCTACTCCTCCTCCTACTCCTCCTCCGGGTGGTTTGCTCGCGCGTTCGATCCCCAAACAAAGTCTGTGACTAAATCCTATATCGGGGGGAGACGATTACAAAAACTGTTGCTGCTTCCGAATACTCTTCGCTTTGGCCTTTCGATTTCGGGCGCTACGATGAGAATTTTGTCATTGTTGTTGCTTGGCTGGTGGCTCTGGTGGCTCTCCTTCGAAGATGGGGCGGCGGCGGCATTGGAAAAATCAAATCACTGAATTTTATTTACTAATCTTACGTTGACACATGCACAGGCGGCGGCACACACAATGGCGGGCGACAGGGGGGTGGCACACAAAAGTATGCTAATATATTTGGCTTGCTTTTGCTGCGTGGGGACGGGGGCAACGCACGCCCGCCCGCCACACGCATAAATATTTTACGCGTACAACAGTGCGTATACGTAATTTGTTTAATAGTCCGCACAAACATCCCCCACAACACGATGGGTCCCGGTACCCCCCACCCGAAACTGGCGCCAATGTCATTTTGCTGTCAACATTCAAATGGATGGAACATTCAAAATTGATGGGCAAAAGCAGGAGGGGCGGGCGGCACAGTGAAGCTTCTCTGTGTGAGGTTCGAGATTTGAACGGCAAGAATGGATTCCTATTTCACTGCTTTTCTATATCTTAAGATAAGTTTAAAACTCTTCTAATCTGCATCAAATTTGAGATTTTGGCCTCCTCTTCTTATCATTAAATGTGCGATTAATATTAAACTTCTGCTTAATCGATTCCTTGGCCCTTGCGTGAAATAAAAGTAAAAGATTTGCTTTGAATAGGCGGCTCAAAGAGTCTTTAAGGATTTTCCTACTAATACTAATTCCTACTCAATATTTATATTATTTAGGGGAATATAAAAAGGTTTCTTGGCGCACTCCCATAAGATTGAAAGACTCTTGACCCGACACACATATTTCACTTTTAATCTGTGCTCGTAATTTGCGAGATGGTTGGCACATTTCGAGGCGCATTTCTCCATAGGCCCCACGGCCCAAGAGTAATCCTCAATCTACGTGCATATCCCTTTTAAGTATCATCTATGTATCATCATTAAATTTGTACTGGCTTTTGTGTTCCGGTTTAAGCTGTGATAAATTCTCTGATTCTTTCACAGCGAGGAAGATGATTCTTCGACCCACATCTGCTGACTGGCTGACGGGCTGATGGCTGCTGTCGGCGGCCACTACGCAACCATTGCCATTACGCACGCATCGTGCCGTAATCATAATGCTGATGCCTCTGATGCTGATGATGGTGATGGTGCCATAAAAGGCAGCGGGCACATTTCAATTCCACAAGCAGCAGAAACAGAGCCAGAGACAGCGACAGCGACAACAAGTACCACAAAGGCGCGTGTATCTGAATTTTCTAGCTTTCTAGAGTGCTCGGTTTTGCGCGGCAAACCAAAGCGAGCACACAAAACAAAAAATAATCGCATAAATGAATGCTAAAATATATTTCGGCTGCGGCAGTGGCTGTGGCTGCCTCTGCCACCGCCACTGCCTCTGTTTCTCTGCTGTTGCCGCTGCGGCGCCATTAATGTTATTGCTGCTGTTGCTTTTTCCACTATCAAAGGCTTTTTGCAAAGCCACACGCTGACGCCAGCTGCGACGCCGACGGCAAATAGCGCGACAGCTACGCGGCCACTGAGGCTGCAGCCACAGACAAAGTTTTATATGTATGACAATTGCTTTTTTGTTGAGACCAAAAAAAAATAATACAAAAAATTCAATAAATCAAAAGAAAATGCAAAAAACTGCCAAAACAAAAAACGAACAAGAAACAAAAAGTAGCGAATTATTTGCGAGTCGAAGATTCTAATACTCTGTCAGAGAGTGGCTGGCAGAGTAAGATAAGAATATGCACAATAAACAAATTCTGGCAGCTATAATAGGTCTATGAATCCCCTCTAGAAATAAATAATAATAAAATATCGGACTGCAGATCATGGAATACTCTTTCTAGTTGCTTGAAATTTACGCTGAACAAACTTTTACTCATACCTCAAATACCCCAATTTAAGGATATATTTTTGTGGAAAAAGTAAATTTGAAAGGGTTTTTTTGTTCACTCTAGCTGCCGGCAAATATTTTGCACACGCGTTGTGGCGTTTATTTGTTGTGTGGTCCCCTTTGTTTACAACTTTTAATATACAATATTTTGTAGTTTACAAAAAACTTTCGCCGCCCCCAAACCAAAGGACAGCGAAACCGTAACCGTACCGTGCCCCAAACGAAAAAAACCTTAATTTGTGAGATAAGCAAGAAGCGTTGCGGAAATCGTATTGGGGTTCTGGTTCTCTTCGTGTGTGCGTGTGTGTGTGTTATATAAAACAAATTGAACAATGCACATGTATGCGAAATTTCGTGCAAAAACACACACACACACACACAAACGCATACACATGCAAAGACAGAGCCAGAGAGAGAAACAGGCGCTCAGAATGGATAAAAGTTTGTTTTGTATTGCTCAGAGGGGAGAGATGGAGATGGAGAAGGAGAAGGAGAGCAAACAAAAATTCACAAACGACGCAAAAATTTCGATTTCCCCCGAAATTTGTACCTCGTTTTGTTGTTCTTCTATTATGCTTATTTCTCGTATTCATCATCTGCTCCTTCCTTCTGTTTGTTGCTGTTGTTCTTCCTTCCAGCCATCATCGAGCAGCAGTACACAGCCACTGCCTGTTCCCAGTTTCACTTCCGCAATAATTTGATTCAAAAGTGGAAATTGCCATTGAGGCGGTTTTTTAGGGCCAACTTTGAAATTATTTTGAGCTGTGAGTTTTGGGCTGGACAGGATCGCTAAACAGTCTGCGAAGATTGCACAAAATACAAATCAATCTTTTGCCTTCCGACTTTACTTTCGATCAACGTTTTATGGAAACGAAACTGGGAACAAGGCCTGATAATTCATTTTGTTTGCAAATAAAGTAAAGCAAAGAAAACGAAGCGAAGAGAAGAGAAGAAGCAACAGCAGAAACATCAGCAGCAGTGGCAGCAGCAGCAGTAGCAGCAGCAGCGCAGCTTACTAAGCTTTTTCTGAGCATCATCGCATCCCACTCCAATCTGATGCCTGTTTTTGCTCCTTGTTTTTGCTACGCTTTCGCTTTGTTGCGTCCGAGAGCTTTGACTGCTGGCTGCCGCTACCTACCGTCCGTAGTAGAAGAGGAAGAACTACTGTACTTTGGCGGTCATGTTTTTATTGCGTTTCATAGCCCTTTTTTGGGGAAGGGGGGGTGCAAGAGTTTGCTTTGTTTGGAACTTCAGAGTTTTAAAATATTCACTTCTCAGTTTTTTTGCACACCCCCGCAGCACGCACTTGGTATCTCTTTCATCTCTGTATCTTTCTCTCTCTCTCATGCGCTTATAGTATTATGTCATAATTTGGTTTTGAGAAAGGACTAAACAATGCCGGAATTTTTGACAATTGAACTTCTCTCTCTCTGCATCTCTCTTTCGCTGCAACCGGCAGACAATGAATGAATCACATTTCGTTTTCATTTGATTTGCCACAAACACACACACACGCACACGCACACACACACACATAGATCTACTATCCATCTCTCTTTCTGTCTCTGTGCACGCATTGCACCGGCTCCTGTTGCCCGCGCCGTCGCCCCCGTCTTTGCGTTTGCGTTTGCCTTTGCTTTGACTTTTCTGTTGTTGCTTTGCTACCTTTGTTTTGTGTTGTTTCTTCTTTGCATTTCCGTTTTACGTTTGTATTTCGTATTGCCTTTTGCACTACCACACGCACACGCACACGGACAGCGCTGCCCAAATCAACGGAATTACGCGCACAATTCGCCCAAAGCTTTGTTGTTTGGCATTTTTTGTTTGTTGCTTTGTCGCCCCGCTGCTTGGCAAAAGATATAACGCTCGCAAGAAGGACTGAGATTTAAAAGATTCGGTTGGCAGACTCAAAGATACTACGACGGCTACGCGGAGGCGGCGCTGGGATTACAACGAAATTGCGAACGCGGGCCCGCAGCTTTCCCACCGAGCGGAGCAAACACGTCCAAACATGTACGCCATTCCAAAGAGGAATATTGGCTTGGCGCTCAAAGCTAAAAATGTAAAAACTTTTAATTCATATCATGGATGGGAAACCCGCCTGTTAATTCCAGCAGCAGGGTGTGCTAGGACAACAAGGTGGTGTCCAGCAACCAAAAATTTTGGCTCGCTCTACCCTATTGCAGTAATACACCCTGGTCGAGGGCTTACGAGCAACATGTCAGAAAAGCCGAGAGCGCACGAGTTTCATGTGCATCCAGCAGCATGTTATGTTAAAACGCTCTCTTTCAAACAAGCTTTTGCGTAAGCTTGCATTTATTTGCCGGCATTTTTGTTTGCGCCGGCTGCGCTGCGTACGAGATTTCAATGGCAACGTCGGCGTCGACGTCGCGAGCATGAATGAAACGAAAGAAAAAGCAGTAAAACAAACAAAGGCAGTGCTGCCAGACAGTGCTAAGAACTGGCAATTGGAAAACAGTAAAATTATGGAAAAATATGGAGAGGAAAACTGAACCCCAGTACGATTTTTGTTTATAAATTTTAAATTTAAAAGCTTCGAATTTTTGGATTTTATAACTGATTCTTCTGTATTTATGCTCTTTTAAAGATACTCTTGGTTAAAGCAAGCAGCGCTTAGTTCCTTATTATTTTAGTTACAGTTTATTGAATGACTACAAAAAACCCTTCGAAAAGTAAAGTAAAGTTTGCATTTATTGAACGGTCTTCAGTACAGAGATTTATACAATTTGCCGTTGAGTGTAAAATGTCTCGAATTGGTGGAACGAAAGTTACGATTTTATGTGTGATAGTCCTGTTCTGTCTTAAACTCTACTCTAATCGGAGTCCGAGCGGGCGGACGCCTTCTTGGACTTTTTATGCTTGCGCTTCTTGTCGCGATGCCGATCCTCGTGGCTGCTGCCCTCGCGCTTGCCCCGGCTGGACGAGGGCTGTTCGGCAGCAATTGCGGCCCCAGCACCAGTACCAGCTCCGCCAGCCGGTCCACTGCCACTCCGATCCTCGTCGTGCAGCTTCTTGAGGGTCTCCGCCTTGAGGCGCTCCAGCTCGCTCAGCTCTCTGGTGGTGCGCTCCTTCTCGAGATCGTCCTGTCGCTGCTTCTCGGCTCGGCGCTCCTCCTCTTTGGCTATCTCCTTGCGCATGTGCTCCTTCAGCAGCAGGGCTGCCTCGGCTCGCTTCTGCATCTTTTCGCGTGCCGCCTTTTCGCGGTCCTCCTCCATGGGCAGGGCCGATGTCAGCTTGGGCAGGGGGCTGCTGCGTGATCGGCGCCGGGATCTGCTGTTGCTGCGCGACGAGCTGTGCCGGCGGCCACCACGACTGCGACTGCGTCGATGCTCGGGCGATGAATCCTGACGCCTACGTCCGGTTGAGTTTTGCCGCTTTTTTGGTGGCGAGTCCTGCTTCTGTTTTCTGTTACCCGGCGGCGACTCCTGCCGCTTGCGAACGGCCGAATCGTGGCGCTTCCTTGCCACCGGTGGCGACTCCTGACGACGTCGGTCTGGAGATTCCTGGCGTCTGTGATTGGGGCGATCGGGTGTTTGCTGTCGCCGTCCACGACTGCGAGACCGCTGCTGCTGCTGCGGTCGGCGACGATCGCCGATGGGCGATGCCCCGCGTCCTCGTATGGGCGACAGGGGGAAGCGATTCTTGTACTCGTCCTGGGAGCGCGAGCGACGACGACGGCCGCCGCCACCGCCACCTCCACCGCCGCCGTCGGAAAAGGGATTGCGTCGATTGCGATTCATCTGGCCCTGATGCTGGTTCTGAAACTGATTCTGATGGTGCTGGCTCTGAAACTGGCCCTGATTATTGCCCCCCTGGCCCCGTCGTCCCGGCGACGACCACTGCGCCCGACGAGGCGGCGAACGACGGGAGCGCTGGGCCGAACGGGAGCGACTCCTCGGATTGCGGTTGCGCGTCGGCGGCTGCGAGCCAGAGCGCTCACGGGAACGCCTTGATGGCTGTCGATCGCGATCGCGGGGCTTCTCGTCGGTCTTGCGTTCCTCGCGCTTGGTGCGGCTTTCGGCGCGGTCCTTCTTCTGTGGCGCCTCGTTTTTGGACTCGGACTTGCTTGACTTCTTCGACTCCTTGATGGGCAGCACCGCGGGGGCCTCGGGCTCCGGCTCGCTATCCGTCTGCTGCTCGTAGTCGAGGGCATTCATGTCCATTGACTTTCGACGCTTCGGCGCTGCAGCAGCAGCAGCCTCCTCTTTGGGCTTCTCCTTTGCTTCCTTTGTCTTGCGGTCGGGCTCCTTGCTGGTCGTTGTGGCCTTGCTGCCGGCCTTATAATCGGGCGATCTGTCCGGCGTCAGTTTGCCGCCGTAGGTGCTGGCATGCGACAGCTCAAAGAAGGACTTTTTGGGATTCTTGATGGCCTCCTCGTGGCGCTTCTTGCGCTCCTGTTCGCGGCGCCTTGTCTCCTCCTCACGCATCTTGCTCTCCTCCTCGATGCGCTCCAGATCCGAGAGCTTGATGGTCCGCTTCTGGGCATGCTTCCAGTGCGGCGGCGTATTGCTCCTCGAGCGACTGCGCGAAGGTGTGCGGAAACGCTGAAAACGAAATTGGAATTTCAGTTGGCGCCTTGGCGGTGGTAGAGGATGCATTTTCGGGACTTACAAACACGCCACGCCCCTTGACAATGCGTCCACTGCGCGATGTGGGCGGTGGTTGCTTCTTCGACCAGCCAAATGCATTCCGATTGCGGTCCCGCTCCCGGTCACGGTCCTTGCCGCGATCGCGATTCCGTTCACGGTCCAAATCTCGACCATAGCCGAGATCTTCGCGATCCTCACGCTCCTCCCGGTCCCTGGACAGAGACTTTTCGCTGCGCATGAGAAATTTGTTCGATACCTGAACGAAAAAGGAATATTAATTTGTTCGGCTGGGATGCGAGTGGGATTATGGACTGGGTTGTACCTCTGGTATCTCGTTAGGATCTATCTTGGTGATGGTGACCAAGGGATGCAGCTCGCCTTCCTCTTGCTCCTCCTCGTCATCGTCTGGCTGCTGCTGGACATGGCGGCCATTACCACGTCCTTTGTCGCTGCTGTTTTGGGGCATGAGAACATAGAGGTAGCGAAAATCTATGGAACACATCTCTACTCTTACTCTTCACTTTCGCTGGCCTTTGCCTGCTTGCGGTGCTTCTTTTTTTTGTCCTTGCGCTGCTGTGTCTTAACCTCCGCTGCCGCCGCCTCGCTGTCCTCGCTGTTTGTGTCATCGGTGGCCGTTGAGCGCTTTCTACGCTTCTTTTCCTTTTTGGCTGTGCAACGAGTAGAATTTCGTAATGAAGAACTTCCGCTCTGCCTGTGTGGGCAGCTTCTGCTCAGCCACTCACCCTTTGTCTGTCTGATCAGCTCTCCACAATTGGCTATGGCCGCATCCTGCAGCGGTCGTGAGTTCCTGTCAACGGGCAGCTCTTCCAGTTGCCGGACCAACTCCTGCCCGGTTATTACTTGGCCAAATACAACATGGAGACTGCAAAATAGATGCGTATAAGCATTCGGGTAGGTTTTCTTCTCGTCAAGGGACTACTCACTTGTCCAAATGTGGCGCAGGCTGTGTTGTACTACAATGAGAAACAGAAGAAGAGAAAAGATATTCTTTACACTTTGCTAACTTTTTTTGGGTTGTTTGTTGTTGTTGTTGTTGTTGTTCTTGTTGTTGCTGTTGCAGTAGGCAGTTGGCTGTTCATTCGGTTATGCGCTGTTTGTCGTTGTCGTTCTTGCAGAGACAATGCCACAGTGCAACAAAGTAAAAGATATCAAGGTGCAGGTGCAGAACATGGCCAGCGGCATCAAGCAACCACCACAGAAAGCCTGGCCTGGCTTTGGCGACGCATCCTGGCCCATCAAGTCGCGGGGGGAACATCATCTTAGGGGGGGCGGGCATCCACGTAGAGACAGTAGAGTGAGACAGAGATAGAGGGAAGACCCAGTCGCGGTGGTGCTGGAGCACCAAAATTCCATCTTTTACTTTGTTGTAGTTTGGTCTGTGATGAGGCAGCAGCTAGTGGACGTTATTGGGGGGCACAGGCACATCGAGGAGTAGCAGCAACTGCCGGCCACCCACCAGACAGACCCCAAAGACGAATGCATTGCAGGGGGGATTGCAGGTGTTGGTGTTGGTGGTTGGTGGTTGGATGGTGTTGGGTCGGTCGGTAAGTCCGCTGCAGCTCAATAAATTCTGCGCGCGCTAATCCCCGCTAAATGGCAATAGATTAATGAACAACAACAGATGTTTAAAATTGATCAAATAAATATGGTTTAGAAACGGGCTGGCGACTGGAACATAACTGAAAAGACAATATATATGGCAGGGAGGGAGCGGGGGGGTTAGCGCTGGGCCCCAGAGCGAGGCTGACTTACATAAAGAACTGCGAGCCATTGGTGTTCTTGCCGCGATTGGCCATCGACAGCAGAAATGGGCGGTCGTGCTTCTTTTCAAAGCTTTCATCTGTCAAAAAGACAATCAAAAAGTCGGTCTTTAATTATTGATTTTTTCCAATGCACACACACACGCACGAGTGCGCATATATGTATTGTATATGTACACACACGAAAAGAGAGGGAGAAGCACGCTTACCTTCGAATGTGCCGCCATAAATTGATTCGCCGCCGGTACCGTTGCCTGCACTGAAATCGCCCGCTTGGACCATAAAATCCTTCACCACACGATGGAATATGGCCCCCTTGTAGTGCAATTTTTTCTCTGTGATCAAACCCAGGCCCTTCTCGCCCGTGCACAGGGAGCGAAAATTCTCCGCGGTTTTGGGAGCCACATCGCCAAACAGTTCGAAAACAATGCGTCCGACGGGCAGACCGCCGAGCGTTATGTCGAAGAAGCAACGCGGACGCGCAGCACTCGCGTCGCGCTTATTTACCGTCATTTTATAGATTTACTTGTTCACTTTGCTCGTTGCTCAAATTGAAATTGTATTTGAAAAAAATTTTCACGAATTTCGCGTTGCACAATGTCGGCGACTTGTTTTTAGTGTGACCGGATTTATTGCTCAAATATAGCCTCATATACCGTCGCATTTTAAAATTATACCGTAAATATACCATGTCATTATCAAAAAATACTGTAAATATACCGACGAAAATCATATTCATCAATTTCGATACTCGATTTATTATTATTAGCTAGTTAGGAATTTAACAACTAAACATATCATTTTATCAGATAGATGAATCATATTTGTATAATCTGGCTTATTTTACGGACTCCCATTTATTGGATTACTTGTAAAACAATCGTTAAGCAAAGAAGGTCAGCAAAAAAGTCACTTTTTTTACATGATAACTACATGGTAACTATACATTTGCTACATATTTTGTGGAGTATGGAACCTTGTATACCCAATTGGGAAATTTCCTATAAACATTGTTGAGATTCTGTGTTCCAATTGGAATACAGCAGCTTATGCTGCTAAGTAACAATGAAATTACTCGTATTGGCATGTTTTTGACCTAGATTAGATTCCTATTTATATATCTAGATCTCGTTTGGTATCTGCAAGAATACCATACATAAACTGCAAAATGAAATGCGATGAATCTAAAATTTAGTGACAATTTTTCCCAGAAAATTTACCGCATACAAGGACAATTTCCCCCCATTGCAATGGATCTTGTTGGAGTGCCAATCATAAATTATGGTAAAAACATAACATCATATTGTCTAGTTGTTAAACATTCACGGCATATCCGCGTACGGTCACACCATTTGCCAATGTTTACAAGACAAATTCGTTGTGTGCGTGTGTGTGCGTGCGCGCGCATGATTCGTGTGTGTGTTTGTGTGGTGTGTGTCTGTGTGTGTTGTTGCGGGCGGCAGCGGCGGAAGACGTGTTCTTAGGCAAAATTTATCACGAAAACAGAAAACAGAAAAATTCCAGCAACTTGCGCGATAATAAGCGCGCCCAACAACAACGCCATTCGTATGTCCGGAGTGCAACTGACACACCAGTTTACATAAAGAAGCAGCTTATCGTGTCGACGTGTACTCCCACAGGCCACAATCAGCTCAGACGCAGAGCAGAGCAGAGCAGAACACCAACCAAGTGTAAAATGTGTGGCATATTCGCGTACCTTAACTACCTGACGCCCAAGTCGCGCCAGCAGGTGCTGGAGCTGCTGCTGCAGGGACTGAAACGCCTGGAGTATCGCGGCTATGACTCCACGGGCGTGGCCATTGACGGGCTCAATGCGGGCGACGACATCCTCCTGTTGAAGCGCACCGGCAAGGTCAAGGTGCTGGAGGATGCCATTGTCGAGGCGTGTCGCGGCGAGAGCTTTAGCCAGCCGCTGGACATTCACATTGGCATCGCGCACACGCGCTGGGCCACGCACGGCGTGCCATCGGAGTTGAATTCGCATCCCCAGCGATCGGACTTGGAGAACAGCTTTGTGGTCGTGCACAATGGCATCATCACCAACTACAAGGACGTGAAGACGCTGCTGGAGAAGCGGGGCTATGTGTTCGAGTCGGAAACGGACACGGAGGTGATTGCCAAGCTGGTGCATCACCTCTGGCAGACGCATCCCGGCTACACCTTTGGCGAGCTGGTGGAGCAGGCCATACAGCAGCTGGAGGGCGCCTTTGCCATTGCCTTCAAGTCGAAGCACTTTCCGGGCGAGTGTGTGGCCTCACGGCGCGGCTCCCCCCTGCTGGTGGGCATCAAGGCCAAGACAAAACTGGCCACCGACCATGTGCCCATCCTGTACGCCAAGGCACATCGGCCGCATGGCCAGCCGTTCCCCGTGCTGCAGGCTGGCAGCGATGGCAGCGCCGAGTTCCAGCCACTGGAGCACAAGGAGGTGGAGTACTTCTTTGCCTCGGACGCCTCGGCGGTGATTGAGCACACGAATCGCGTCATCTATTTGGAGGACGATGACGTGGCCGCCGTCAAGCGGGATGGCACGCTGAGCATACACCGCCTGAACAAAGCCTCGGACGATCCGCACATCCGGGAGATTATCACGCTCAAAATGGAGATCCAGCAGATCATGAAGGGCAACTACGACTACTTCATGCTGAAGGAGATCTTCGAGCAGCCCGAGTCTGTGGTCAACACCATGCGCGGACGTGTACGCTTCGACACGCAGACGATTGTGCTGGGCGGCATCAAGGAGTACATACCAGAGATCAAGCGGTGTCGCCGCCTGATGCTGATTGCCTGCGGCACCTCCTATCACAGTGCCGTGGCCACGCGTCAGCTGCTGGAGGAGCTCACCGAACTGCCTGTCATGGTGGAGCTGGCCTCGGACTTCCTGGACCGCAACACGCCCATCTTCCGCGACGATGTGTGCTTCTTCATCTCGCAGTCGGGCGAGACGGCGGACACCTTGATGTCGCTGCGCTACTGCAAGCAACGCGGCGCCCTGATCGTTGGAGTTACAAACACGGTGGGCAGCAGCATCTGCCGGGAGTCGAACTGCGGCGTGCACATCAATGCGGGGCCGGAGATTGGCGTGGCCTCCACCAAGGCCTACACCTCGCAGTTCATTTCGCTGGTGATGTTCGCGCTGGTCATGTCCGAGGACCGTCTATCGCTGCAGCAGCGGCGGCTGGAGATCATTGCGGGCTTGGCGCAGCTGGACGAGCACATACGATCGGTGCTGAAGCTCAACTCGCAGGTGCAGGAGCTGGCCAAGGAGCTGTACCAGCACAAGTCGCTGCTGATCATGGGCAGGGGCTTCAATTTCGCCACCTGCCTGGAGGGGGCGCTGAAGGTCAAGGAGCTGACGTACATGCACAGCGAGGGTATACTCGCGGGCGAACTGAAGCATGGCCCACTCGCCCTGGTCGACGATGAGATGCCCGTGCTGATGATCGTCACGCGGGATCCCGTCTACACAAAGTGTATGAACGCCCTGCAGCAGGTGACCTCGAGGAAGGGCCGCCCCATTCTCATCTGCGAGGAGAACGACACCGAGACGATGTCCTTCTCCACGCGATCGTTGCAGATTCCCCGCACCGTGGACTGCCTGCAGGGCATCCTCACTGTCATACCGCTGCAGCTGCTCTCCTACCACATTGCCGTGCTGCGTGGCTGCGATGTGGACTGTCCCCGGAACCTGGCCAAGTCGGTGACGGTGGAGTAGGACGGAGGAGCAGCACAAAAAAAGAATTCCAATTCCAAGGGATGCTGATGATTCGTAACCATTTAGATTTAAGTTCTGAGCATTATTGTATTCTCTCGCGCCTTTCCGATCTGCGATCCTTTGGATTCAATGGAGCCTGCGACCTTTCCCTCCCCCGCTGTGACCGTTTCTTGCATTTTGTAGAGCATATTTTGACCTGTTTGTGTGTTGTAAGCCGATAATTCTTCTGTGGATGTGCAATTGAAATATATAAGTATTTCCAGAAATATCTTTGAATTCCTTAGAATTTGAACTTCAATTTGAATGCTTGTAGTCGTTTCCGTTTCTCCACTATCGATTGATATTTTCGATATTAATCGATATTTTGTAATCTTCTAAAATATTTTGTCAAAAGAATAACAGAAGATAGGGAATAGGGAATCTTCTTCATTCTTTTAGAATTTGGCCATAAGAATTCCAGCATTTTAAAATCAAAATCTTTTTATGGCCACGTCACGTTATTTCCTCTCCGAGTAACGCTCCAACAGCTTACGTTACGTATTCTAAAAATGTAGTATATTTCGCTAGGGGTGTGACCAGCTGTGCAGGCACTACGGTTACACTGTTTTGGTTTGTTTACAAATAAAATATTTTAAAAATTCACATTTTGTATGAAAACATGCAATAGCGTATTATTTGAGATCACTGTGGCGCTGCAGGAGGACAATAAACAAAGAAAGCGCCGCCACGCTGAGGTAGATCCACACTCTGGGGAAAGAAATTGAAAATGTATATAAAAAAATAAATTTAATTACACTGCACATATAACATTAATTCAATGAACTGCCTCAATTAAATTAAATTGGTTTCATTATTGAATTTTTGTAAGGCAAGTCTGCTATATTTTGTAAATTTAGAGGTATATTTCCGAGGGTATTTTTTTCGATATATGCGCGGTCACACTGAACCCTGTTTCCTTTTCGACTAGAGCTGTCAAACGATTGATTGTTGAGCAATCGATAGTTTTGATATTACTATCGTAATAGTATCGGGCTCAAATAATTATTAAAAAAAACCATTGAAACCTTTTAGGAACTTGTCCATTGTAATAATTAGATGCCACCTGTTGATTTGTTTACAAACATATCAAAATCGCAACGACTGTAGCGCGATACTATCATGTTAGGCTAGCAGTAAAATATCGATACTATCGATAGTGCCCTCGATGGTTTGACACCGCGGTCACACTGAACCCTGTTTCCTTTTCGACCGTAAAACCACATGTCTGGGAACCGAGATTTTACAATATTTTTCTTTCGGCGGTATAGTGCGGCAAAGTGCCGCGAACATATATATATATAAATAAATATATCGATCAGATGCACGGCAACGACGAACAATTGAAAGATCATTTCAATTTGCGTTATTCGTAATATTCGTAACCAAAACGTTCTACCACACTAGCGCGTGAGTGAGTGCGAGCGAGAGGGCGAGTGCAAAGTGTGCGACGAGTGAGAGAGAAAAGAAAACCCGCAAAAGCAAGAAGCATACGAAACAAAAGCACCAACAACAACAACAACAACAACAGCAGCATCAGGCCTAAGAAGTGCGTAGTGAAAAGTGAACGCAAAAGCAGAGCGCACAAGCACCAGCCGTCAAAGAAGGGAAGGGGAATTTGTGTACCACAATTCTTCTTTTTTTTGGCCAGGCTCTCCGCGTGTTGTTGTTGTTTGTCCTCTTTTGCCGCCCGAATAGGAAGAACTTCATCATATTTTGGATTTCCATTATTGGTGCGTATTAGTGTTAGAGTGTGTTTGCATGCGTGTGTGTATGTGTGTGTGATATACTTTTAGGTTGTGTTGTGTCCCGCGTGCATCTTTTGAAATCTGAGGCGAGTTGCAGCCTAATCAGCTGTTTGCCATCCAGGGCTGCATGCTGCTGACTGCAGTGCATTGTTATTGCATAATCGCAATTACTGCAATTTCGCAGACTTTGTTTATTGTTAATATGCAGCAACAACAATTACAACAACCAACTGTTGCACATGTACTCTCCGTTTTGTTATTGACTTTAGGTAGTGTTGTTTCTGTTTGCCTTTTTCGAAATTCCAACGCAGCGTAACGTAACGTAACGCGAGCCAAACGTAAGACCAGCAAGTGGACAGGGCGTCGCTGCTTGCCAGCCCTCGCCAATGTGCGGCTGGCTGCTCTGCTTCTAGTGTGGTGTATGGGTAGGGGGGGCATATTCAGTAGTCTTAACCTCACTTCTCGCTGGCCTGGCTGCTGCATAATAATACATTTCAGTGTCGGTGCGCTCTCGCCTCGCCTCTATTTCGATTTGTCGTGCCTCATTACCTTTGGCCTGCCTGCTGCGCTGCCTTTTGGCCTGCTGGTGTCATAACTCTGTCCAGAAGAGTTTGAAATCCGATTCGCAAAGCAGCGTGAAAATTGCCATTGAATTTTGATCGTAGGCGGTTTTGGTGTGGTGTTTGTGTGAGGCGATGTGCCCCCAAACGTCGTAGCTCCCCAGCCCAAGGCAGGGCTTCCATCAGCATCAACATGGCCAGTGCATAATGTTAGACGTACTCAGGAGTCTCTAAAATTCTCCAGTTCCGCTGTGTGTCCTCTGCTAAAAAGGTCAAAGTGCACATTATTAGCAAGGGCTGTGTA
The DNA here is from genome assembly GCA_018150885.1 of Drosophila tristis. Lineage (NCBI taxonomy): Eukaryota > Metazoa > Arthropoda > Insecta > Diptera > Drosophilidae > Drosophila > Drosophila tristis. The sequence continues at coordinate 16,795,264 of JAECWT010000002.1, forward strand.
CGCGTATGCTTGTGAGTGTGTGTGTATCTATGTGAGATGCAGCTGCAATAAGAACAACCATAAACTAACCTGATTACGTTCGCCTCTCTCTACGTTACAGTTTGAAGAAATTCCAACGATTTGACACAACGACAACAGCCAAGAGTTTCCCCGCACAGGAGCCTGTAGCTGTGTGTCTAGGATCTGAAGCAGAAGCTGGAACAAGCCGCAGCAGCAGTTACCCAGCATCTAAATCTGGAGTAGCGCATAGTGCTGCCTACTCTGGTGACGAAGGCACAGCCACAACCAGCGAGCATGTCCAGCAAGGAGGAGACGCCGTCCTCTGGGGCCGCTGCTGTGGGCGGTGCCACCGCAGTTACCACACCCAGTGCCGCCGCTAGCAGCACCTCGTATGCCAATGTTGTCCAGAATGTGGACACCAAGAAGAGAGGTGCCCCAGTCGCCGGTGCCGCTGCCGTTGCCTCATCCTTAGCCGTCGACAATAAGGAGAACCAACCAAATCTGAAGAGCCTCAAGTCGTGGAGTGAGGAAACCGCCGCCGCTGAAGCCGCTGGCGAGACTCTGGTCAGCAATGTCAGCCTGGCGCTGACCGGCGAGAAGCGTGCTGCCGCCGGTGGCGACAATACCGCCGAGAACTCATCCGAACTGGACGACAACAATGACTTTGTGCCGGTGCTCTCCCATCATAGGCGGGACCGCAAAAAGGCACGCAAGGACAAGCCCCGTGAGCAGCGCGACAGGCCGCAGCAGCAGCAACAGCATCCAGGCAGTGGCGCTGGTCAGAAACCTCTGCAGGCCGGCAGACGGCCCGCTGGCAATGGTGGTGCCTCTGATGGAGGTGCCACCGATCGCAAGGCAACAGTCCGTCCACGGGCTTCACGTGGCGGCAGTCCCCGCAAACCGGGTGCACCCGGTGGCGCCACAGGAGCTGCCATCAGTGGGAAGCAACAACACAAGGATCGCAAATCGGACACCTCACCCAGTGCTAGCCTCGAGGCCACTAGCAGCGGCAACGAGGGCAAGTCCGGTGACGGCGAATCGCAGTCGGCCACAGGAGCAGCAGCCGGAGGAGCAGGAGCTGCTGCAGCAGTTCCTGCGCCTAAGCGCTTCGTAGCAGCGCCACCACCCAAAGTCAACGCATGGAAGGTGAGTGAATTGAAGAAATCTTTCTGTACTCCATAATGGGAGGATATTCTGCATTAGAAATGCCTCTCGTATTGATTTTGTTTACCTCCAGTTGGGTGGAAGGAATCACTAGGGATTGGCCCTAAGGTAGGAGAAAAACCCCAGTCGGGATTAGGTCATCAAATGGGTTATTTTGGCCCCATCTGTGGGGCCCGGAGAGTGAAATTTTTTGGTTTTTTTCTTCTTTAAATTTGTAATGCATTTCATTTAGGGATCCCTCTTTTTGGGGGATGGAAAATGCAACGTTAGAAGCCTCTCCCACCACCCCCCACACACACACACACACCTTTTCGGTATTAGGCAACACTATGCAAGCCGATGCGCACGTTTTTCTCTGGTTACTTTTTGAGGTTTTCAGTTTTGCTTTCCTTCCTTTTTTTTTGTCGGAATTGCGTCTTAAATTGTGATGGAATGAACGTAAATACTATGTCCATATTCGTACGACAAGCAGTGTCGTCTATGTGTATGTGGCTCTGTGTGTGTGTGTGTGTGTGTATGTGTTTGCGTGCGTTTTCTGTTTGTAAACAAATGTGCGTAGAACGACATAGACGAAGTGACAGAGCAAAGCAAGCCAGCTGATGAACACGAATGCAAGGCAAAACAGCCCAAAGAAGTGTAATGGAAACACGTTTTCCCCGTTCCGTTCCGTTTTGCGGTCGTTGCTGTTGTTGTTGTTGCTATCGTTATGGGCCCCCCACGAAGATTACCAAATTTTATCTCTCAGATAAATTGCATAATATACCTAAAGATAAAGACGGAAAACATTTGCCAAAACAAAGCTAAAAGAACAAAATCTAGAGAGAGAGAGAGAGAGAAACAAACAATTTTTGTTGTTGCTTTATTTACTTCGTATTTATTTTGGTTTTTTGTATATTATGCAATACCAAAAAGAAAACGGCAAAAAGACGCCGGCCCACCCTCGCTCTTTGGCCCGTTTTGCAGGTCTTTTCAAACAAAAGTAAATACGTTAAAAGATATCCAAGGAATTCCTTTTATTTCATTTCGCTGTACATATTTTTATTAATTTCATTAATTGTTTTGTATTTCAATTCCATTTGCCATCTGGTTTTTGGTGTTTGTCGCGCAAACGAACGAGAGAAAAAGTAAAATATATTTTGCAACTAAAAATAAATGTCAAGGTCAGCCGTATCTGTGTATTTACCCACCCCAAACGAAACGTAAGCATAAAACAGAACAAAAACTGTTGAGAGAATGCAAAAAGGTGAAATAAAGGGAAATCCAGTTCGGACAAAAAAAAAACAACAAATAAAAAGGCGTGTCTAATTCTTCTTTCTACGGAAAAGTTAGTGCTGGTAACGAGTTAATGATTTGCTTTCTATCACGTTTCTTGGCTTAGTTTCCCCCCTCCCTTCCCCACTCCAATGAAAATCAGTTGCTCACTTTTGACATTCTTTGCATATGCTAATTTCCGATTAATTAGGAAGCAAAAAAAAACAACAAAAAGAAGCTTTATTTGAAACCTTCTCTTGGCGACTTCTCCAACTGTTGCCAAGGCGAGCCACTGCCTTCCCCTACCATGTATTTGCTTCCGCTGGTCTCTAAACTTGTATGACATCCAGCAGTGCTACAGGTAGCAAGCAGTTGACTTTATTACTGCGAGCAAGCAGTGTGATGAAGAAGGAAACGTGTAAGCAAGCAGTTCTATGCTTTCATATACCGTAATTTTGTAGGGTTTGCACCTGTAGTACCATCAAAATCAATGCAAATGTCAGACTGTCTTACGCGATTGGGCTTGCTTTGTTTCTATGCTTGTTTTAACCCAATTCAGCGTCTACGCTTCACGCCTCTGCCTTCGCAATAGTGCAACGCGGCGGCAGCGTAAGCGTATCCAAATTTAAAAGTCCACGCCAGTACCCGTTGACGTGTGCCATTGAAGAGTTCGGTTTCGATACACGCGAAATGAAAGAAGAAAACACTCCCGAAAATTAATTATTAAAACTAATAATATTTAATTAGCAAGTGTTTGAAAACGGGGCGCACTCTCGCGAATCAGTTAAAAAACGGCACGTGTTCTCGAACTCACGACGTTAAAGGGTCCACTGTTGCGAAGCGATTAAGAATAAAGAAATTATAATAATACACATACAGAGAAAGAACAACGTTGAAAACGTGGAAGTTAAAACTTGATAAATGTACATATGTACAGAGTGGTATATATACACTTGTTGATATCAGCGGCGTGAGTGAAAAGTGTATGTGTGTGTGTTTGCGTTATATTCTCGCTCGCTCTCTCTCTCTCTCTGTGTCGTCGTATGTGTGCCATATCTCGTTCCGTCAAAGCATTACGTTTACGTTGTGTCGTAAGGTTAATTTGTGCCGTTATAGTGGTGTGCGTGATTAGAGAGTGATAGGCGTCTATCTGTCTCTCTCTCTCTCTGTCTCTGGCTGTTACAATCTGAGTACAGTAAACAATCGAAAACATGAAAACGAAAGTAAATATGCAATCATCATAACAAATTAATTACTGTTTCTATGTATTAAAACGTATTATTATAGAATAAAGAAATGTGTGTCACAGCTAGCGATGTGCTGGGGCGCCGAGTTCTAATCGTAAATAAGGGAAATCTATTTATTTTCGTCTTCAAAGGATTTTTGTAAGAAATTTGTTGATAGAACACATCTTAAAATATCCTTCTTGATCGAAAACCACAGAGCATCCGAATTAACGCAAAAGTTTTGATTTATAAAAAAATAATTAAAAACACTTAAAACTCACAACCTCTTATAATAAGTACTCCCAGAAAATATGTGTACAATTGTTATTGTTCGTTTTTTGTTTTGTATTAAACAATAACACTCTCTATTTCCGTTCTATTTATAAACATTTATCGTCCAATCGCGGTTTAAAATATTAATTTATCTCAATTAACGTCGCTGACGCCGCTGCGGTGTGGTGTTTGCTTTGTCTGCTATTACGTTGCAGATCGTTGACGAGCCCCCGCCCATTCCCCCTTGTGGGTTGATCCGGGTGGAGTGTAACATTAGTCAAACTCAGATGTGAAATCTAATGCTTTGAGTGAATATTTTCCACTACTCATTTTACATCTTTATACGATTCTTGGTTATGGCTTGGGCCTCAAATTTTATTTTTGTTTTCGGTAGACATAATGGGTCTGTACGCGTATTTATTTGTGTATTGTTGGTCTCGACATTGCTGTATGTAAATGCTATTTGCTGAGTATGCATACCATATCAGATCATATGTACGTTATTTGCCTTGTGTGTCGGATTTTCCATTCCTTTTTTTGTTCTTCATTGTCAGACCATTACTTGTGGAAACTTCCTACATATTTCTTTGTGCTGGAAATCTCAACGAGCCAAGTGCGTGATCCTCTGTTGTCAGTGAAAACGAAGAAAGATATCTGATAAAAATTACTTTCTTTATTTGTAATTTTCCATAAGATCGTTGACCATAATATATCGTGGATAAGCAGCCCAGACACATGTTAACGGATACAATTAAATGAATAGGTTTTCCATTTTATTGGAAAATTTGGTAGATTTTTAAACATGAATTGTTGTGGGTTTTTCTTCGACCAAATAAATAAATAAATTTTGTTACGTTTTCGGCACTAATTCAATAGTATATGTATGTATGCAGGTACTACGTTCAAGCGTCCTTGTGAAAGGTATAAGCATATTGAAGCCATAGCGCAAAGAAATCAACAGAATTATAAGATAAGATATAGGCCTTGACAACTCAAAACTTATTCGATCAAATTCGATAGTGACTGTACTTTTGGGTGTCACTTGATTAAAAATACGGTTTCCTATGAATATATTTAAATTGTAATGCTTGATTGCTATCCTTTTTGGTTTGATTGCTTTATCCGATAATCATTTAGTTCGATAGTTTCTGATTCCATATTCCTCAAAAAATATTCACCAACTCTTTTTGATGCAATTTCAACTCTATTGACTGATAAATTGCAATGTGTACTCTGCAGTCTGTATAGTTTGAAACGTACATATATACTGTATGTGTGTGTTCATAATTAGCCCACCTCGTGGGCCCCCCCATGTGTCATTTGTTTGTCTTTGCTTTCAAAAGGCGCTGCCGCAGTTCTTATCAGTTGTTTACTTGTTGACTTTTTAAGTAATTATTTACCGTAAAAATGAACCAACTTTATTTTTTGCGCGCCACATATGATAAAAGCATTGGGCAGAATATATATCTACATACATAAGTACCTTGCTGGTATAGTTCTATATAATGAAGTACATATTTTTAATTCTGTTGAGTAATAAATAAGGCTGATAACACGCCTGTGAACGAACCCAAATGTGCTTTAAAGCCTACATCAAATAGTAATATAACCGATAAGTATGAACTCTTTGAAAATATGTACCTTGGCTTTGCAGGTGCTTCCATTTAATAATTAAAAATATAGAGGAATAAAGACTAAAAAATTACTAAAATATACAGAAATCGATCACTTATAATGTTTATACAGTCAGATTGATCTACTTGTGATAGTCGGACATAAGAGGGTACTTAAACGTCGAGAGCATCGTTCTAGTTCACGTTCTCTGTAGCTTTTTATTATGTTTATTTCTACTATTGTTGCCTTGATAAGAGTTCTGCCCTGCCCTGCTACGCATTTAATAAAGTCGCGCTCCTCCACTCGATTCAGCGACAATAACAACTTCTCTCTCCGATCTCCCCTGCGCCCGGCCAACCACCCACTCAAAGAGACAGACCAAGATCAGTGGCTGTCGCCGGGTGTCGTTGGAGTTCGTCGCCACGATGTCGGATCCGAACCGACTATCTACTCCCCCCGGGTCGAGTCTATGAGCAATTGCCATTCAGTTTAATCGCTTATTTAATCATCAATAAAACTAAAAATAGAAAAAAGTAAAGAGAGAAATAATCATTAACTTGTTTTGCGTGCTTCACATCGACCGTTTTTAATCAGTAGAAATAGTATTCATGTAAAGTTAAGATTGAATTTACTTGTTCTGCCGATCGGTGCTGTCTCTCTTTACCTCTGTCTCGACCACGTTTTCTTGCTTTTTGCGGCCGGCATTATAACTCGTATTTGAATTTTCTAAAACGCAGAAAAATGTGGATGTTATTGCCCCCCAACCCCCAACCTCAATCATTTCTAACCCCTTCGCCCGGCACTTTATCCTCCCAAACTGATTACCCCCCCGGACAATGTTGACTTGAATCGGGAATGTGGGCCTTTTTGCACGTTTCTACTATAACCCGATGCGGTCCCGCCGATCATTGTTTGCTTTATTTTTACCTTTTCTTCTATTCGTTTTTTTTTACGATTTCATTTGTTGCTATCTTGTCGGAGTCCGCTCGCGATTTTAATGCCATTTAAAATAGTAGTTTTTCAATGCAAGCGCCTTAGTTGTCTTTCAGCGATCGTTCGTTGCAGAACACATCACTTACATATCATTTGATTTCGGAAAAAATGTGCACCAAAGTGTAAAAAGCGAAAGTGATACAATTTATATGGATATTTAAATGAAGCTCACTTGATTGGCAAGTTAATTTTTTTGAAACCTTTAAATAATCTTGGGTTGCCTTCGGAACTTACAATAGTCCCAAACATACATAGAAATCAAAATAGAATATATTTAAGAACATTAAAAACAAAAGTACCTTTTCGAGCTATCTGCTTCTCATCGAATGACCTTGAATACACTTCTAATCGTAAATTGTTTGTGTATATTTTAATGACAAATACCTCCTAATACGTCAGCATTGATCGGGGGGGTTCAAAATGTCGCATGCGATAAGAAACATGACCAAAATGTGTGTATAAATATACATAGAAACATGTGCTTTGGCACTCATCCATTAAGTGGAAATGTTCTTTGATATTTAGTGGAAAATTACACTGCTAAAGGAAATGATTTACTTAGAAAAATCATTCGGAAAAAATTGCATTCCTTGTAAAAGGGAGGACACTCTCTCTCTTTGTAACCTTCCTTTCTTCCTCTTTCTCTTCATTTCGGAGTTTTTCCACCCGTATGTCGCGACGGTCTCTCTCTCTCTCCTTTTCGCCTGGCCTACGTGCCGAAAATCACATGTTGTTTGTTTTGTCTCTGCCTCCTTTTCCCAATGCTACAGTTACAGCATAGTGCGAGCGAGAGGGCGAAGATCTATGTGTTGCTAATCGGATTTGGCACCTGTTTTTGTGGGGGTTTTCGTACTCCGCTAGCAATGCTTGTCTTGGCGGTGGGTGAACTTTCAAATACAATATCAAAAGCTCCAATATTGGGCGTATGCATATATAGAAAATGCGTATAAAAACAAAACTCAAATTGGATAAACACTTCATCTCACGTACGCACTTAGAGAGAGAGAGAGAAAACCTGTATATGGACGCGCATACGAGTGTCTACTGCGCTGGCTCTCTCTCTGCTAGTCTCTGCTGGTTCTCTCTCACCCGGCAATACTTGGCTGCGTCGTTACTCTTCTGGCGCACGTATCTCTTGCTCTCACTCTCTCTCTCTTTCTCTCTCACACGCATCAATAAACCGGCGCATAAATATGGCCTGTTTTTTGTTTTTGTTTTGAATCCGCGTGTATTTTTATACCCTGGCGGAGTGTGTTATGAGTTCGTTCATATGTTTGCTTCAATATCTCAAAAAAATATATAAATATACTTGAAAATTGAACATACCTTACTCCGCTAAAAAGGGGAAACATTGGATCGCCATATGGCTGCCATCAAATAGATCAGTTGGAAAAACAAGTACGTAAAAAAAAAACATTTTATTGGCGATCGATTTAAAAGGGTATCAAATGAACCGACACGCAAAGGTAGTTTTTCTCTTGTTTTTATGGTTGCGCTATAAAAACCAGTTGTTGTTTGTGCTGTTGCTCTGTGCCTCTCCCTCTGCTTCTTTGTGCGCTTTGCCTTTGCTTCTGCTCACGTAGCCAACGCGTGGACAGGCCACAATGGGCGGCGGAGGTGGGGGTGAACAAGAGGAAGAGACAGTGGCAGAGGCAGAGGCATAGGCATCGCCGAGTCGTGGTACTGCTCGAAACGAACAAAACTCGACAAGCAGTTCAGCGGAACGGACGTTCAGAATTTCCAGTCAATTGTTTAAATAAAAGCCCAACAGCAGCAGCAGCATATAAAAACCCACAACTGTGCTAACAACAACAACCAATCGTTTGCTATTATAACAGCGAAAAAGTGTTATATGCAAAACAAACACAGAACATTGCGATAAGAAAAGCGAAGAAAAGCTGCAGTGAAAAAGCAGAATATCAATGAAAAAAAAACAGCCTTCTCTTAATTAGCTAATTTTGAGGTAATTTTCATTGTTTCATGCGTATACCTTCGATCTGGTGGTACTATATAGTCGATATAGTATACCACATAACGTGATGTGCGCGTTGGCCCCTGCAATGAACCGAAACTGGGTTAGGGACACTCCCCAACAGAAGAGGGAGACGGCGGTGGCGGCTTCTCTTGGACCAGAGGTTGGAAGTTAGATTCGGAGCCAAGCTGCGCGTGGAGCAGAGCGGCGACAGGGTACTAAGGAGTCGGCCAAGTGTAGGGTGTCAGACTTCTAAAACGAAGTTGAATTGATTTTTTTTTGTATGGGAAATTCAAGACGACGCATGACACAGCCAACTATCAAGCAGTGGACAATTTTCGTACCACCAGATATATAATTTATGTATACAGATCTCTCTAATTTGTGTGCATTTCTGTGGTATGTTTTGTGTGTGCTTACAGATATCAGCCAAACAGTCGGGGAGCCCAAAGGCAGGAACCTCTCCATTGGACAAACGTGTGTTGCAGCCAAAGGCACAACAGCAGCAGCAGCAGCAGCAATCACAAACCAAGCAGACGACTGCCAGCAATAATAATAGTAATAATAATACTAACCAAGGCGCACAGACTACCAGCAGCAGCAGCAATCCCAATCCTAACGCCAGCAACAAAAAGACACAGCAGCAGCCGCAACAATCACAGCCACAACAGGGAGCAGCAGCAGCATCTACAGCATCTACAGCGACTACTACACAGACAGCAACAAGCAGCAGCAGCAGCAGGAGCACAGCGGCAACCACAGCACCAGCAACAGCAGCAGCAGCAGCAGTAGCACCACCCGCAGCAGCAGCAGCAGCAGCCCCAACCACTGAGGCAACCACAACAACTGGTGAGTTCCCATCAATTTAATTAAAAACCAAGTGCGCCATAGAGCATCGCAGTAGGGGAAATAAATGGGCAGCCTCTCTCTATCTAAGACGATGCTGCTGCCAGAAAAAATATAGAAAATATAGATGTATAAATTCTGTAATAAATTCCTCTGTTTGCTGGACAACAGCAGCACACCGAAGCGGAGACCTCTCCCAGAAACGAGCCTATCCACGCCGCCATGTGACTACTTTGCTCTCCCATGCACACACACACTTTCCCCTTAGTCTCTCTGTGATGCTCTGTGAGAGTATGTTGAATGGCCTGATTATTTATTTATAAACTTTGTGCATTTCTTATCCATTCCCCACCCCCGCAAAAAATATAGTAGTGGATGCCAGTCAAGCGGATGCACTTGCCAAAGTCGTGGTAAAGGACAAGAAGAAGGTCAACCAGAAGGTGAGTCAACATCAGAAGAGGAGAAGAAGAAGGTTTCCTAGCAGCAGCAGCAACTTTATACCCCTTCTCCCCACCTCATAATGTAGGCCAGCGATTTCAGCAACGTTGGTGATTGGCCCACGCTTATTGGAGGAATTTCTGGCAGTGGCAAAGCCACCAGCAACGAACCCAAACGCAACCCAACGAAAAAGCAACCAGCTAAAGCAGCAGCAGCAGCGGCAGCAACCAGCATCACTTCAAGTGAAGTTGCCACAGAGTCTAACGTAGTAGCCGCCACTTCCAGCACCAACAGCAGCAGTAGCAGCCAAGCTACAGTTGTCGCCACCAACGCTACACCGACAGGATCAGCAGGACCAGCCCCAGTTACAGCCAGCACGAGCCATGATGCCAAAGCCCAGCGAGAAGCTGAGCCATCCACTGGCAGTGCCACTGCACCAGCTGCTGGCGCCCTTGCCGGCTCTGCCGTCAACAAAAAGATACCCAAGCACAAGTGGCGTCCGCTGCAAATCGATCTGGCCAAGTCCAGTCGCCCTAAACCCATTGGCGGCCGGCCCCATCGTCGGCTCAGCGACGATGGCGTCGATCAGCGGCGTCCGCCGCGTGTCTACCACGAACGGGGGCCGGCGCCAGCCAATGGGCGGGGAGCCGATGCTGCTGCAACCGGAGCAGGAGCAACAGCAGCAACGGAGTCTACACGGCCACACAGTGGCCGGTATCCGTACGTTGCCCGCTCCACGACTGCTCCGACCGAGCGCGTGGATTCCTGGCGTAGCAGCGGCAGCGCCAGCACCAATGCCGCTCCCTACGATGAGCAGCGCTCGGGCCCAGGGTCAGCAGCAGGTGGTGCCGGGGCAAGTGCCGGGGTCCGCGGACCGCGCCGCTTCCGTACGCCGTACCGCGGCGGTCGGCAAGGCCGGGGTGGATTCTCAAGACAGGGACCAGGTCGTCCGACTAATCGCATACCACGCTATCTGCTAGCTTCGGGCGAATACGCAAACTATTTGCCAGCGGACGCGGCTGGCGCAGATCCAGCCCGGCCCGCGTACGTGCTCATGGGCACCCATTACTTTGGCAATGTGCCAGCCTCCTATATCGAAATGGATGCCAACAGCGTCAAGGAGGCCCTCAAGAAGCAAGTGTAAGTATGCCGAAAGGATCCACTCTAAACCCGCTGCTTAATCTATAATTTTACTAACTAAATTCGTTATCCTTTTCCCCCTCTTCAAGTGAATACTATTTCAGCTCCGATAATCTTACCGGTGACTTCTTTTTGCGCCGTAAAATGGATCCCGAAGGATATATACCGGTAACATTGATCGCCTCGTTCCATCGGGTTCTCGCTCTGACCACAGACGTGGCCCTGATTGTGAACGCCATCAAGGAATCGGATAAGCTGGATCTCTTCGAGGGCTATAAGGTGCGCACCAAGACCACGCCCACCGCTTGGCCCATCACCGATGCGCCAGATGCAGCCAACAAGGATCAGCAGTCGCTGTCCAAGCAGGAGAATGAGGAGCCAGCAGAGAAGAAGCAGCAGACTGAGGTGGCCGAGGATGCAGCTGCAGCAGCCGCAGCATCCGAGGGGAGTTCACCTCCCGCCATCCTCACATCTGCAATGGCCACCAAGCCACTGAGCAGCATCCCGCCGCCGCCACGGCCGCGTAACTCTCAGAATCTGGTGCCCAAGATGCTGCAGGAGAAGCAGCAGCAGCATCGGTCGACGATCAATTCGGTGAATGCCATCAGTGTGCTCACCCAGCAGGTGGAGGGCGGTGCTGCAGAGCTGGCCGGGCATTTGAGCGGACTGGCGGAGAGTGTTAAGCCCAAGGCCGATAAGAGGGCGGCACCCAAGGCTGCTGGTTCAGGATCGGGAACAGCAGGAACAGGAACTGGGGCTGGTGTTGGCGCTGGTGCTGTTGCTGGGGCAGCTGTTGCTTTGGTTGCGGAGCCGGAGGGCATGTGGAAAGAGGTAAAGAGACGCTCGAAAACAAATGCTTTAAAAGAAAATGCTACTAAATCCTCCACCACCACCACCACCAACAACACCTCGTCCTCGTCCACGACAACACAACAACAACAACAACAACAACAATCGCTTTCACAAACGCTCAACAACAATAATAATTATAATAATAATGTTAAAAATGTCAAAACGAACAACAACAACAAAAACAACACCGTCACCGCAAACGCCACCTCGTCCAAATCCACGTCCACGTCCTCGTGTGCATCCAACGCCCCATCCAACAATGCCTCATCAACAATCACCGCTGCTGTCTCTGTGTCGTCCGCCACCGCCACCGCCAACACCACCACCAACGCTGCCGTTGCCGCCTCCACCACGAATGCTTCCTCTGTCACCGTCACCACCACAACAACCACAACAACAATAACCACCACCACAAACAACAACAACAACAATAAGAAAACATCTGCCAATGCTATCTCCAACTCGAAATCCTCCTCCTCCTCCTCCAAAACAGCTGCTGCGCCATCCGCTCAGTGCCATGCCGAAAAGGAAGAACTAGACTTTCAATTTGATGAGGAGCTGATGGACCCCATACCCGCCACTGGACGCATCAATAACTTTACCGAAAACTTCTCCGACGATGACGAGAGCGATTATGAATTTGCCGATCGCGATATCAACAAGCTGCTGATTGTCGCCCAGGTGGGCCGCCCGCCCAAACACGAAGGCTACGATCGCACCGCTGACTTTACCTCACGCACCAAAATTACACAGGATCTGGAGAATATCATTAACGATGGACTGGTCAACTACGAGGAGGATCTGTGGACCACCACGAATGTGGTGACCGATTATCGTACCGTCAATGTCATCTCCCAGGCGGACTTTGAGAAATTGGCTGCAGTTGGCGGCGTTGTGCCCAATCGTGGCAAGAATGCGGCTGTGCAGAAGCAAGTGCCACCACCGCCGCCAGCCTATTTGGATGATCTGGATGCAGATGACACGCTGGTTGGCGACACTACGCTCAATTCCACACTGAACTCTACGCTTAAGTCGCGTCGTGCCCGCTTCTATGCTGCGCCCAATTCGCATTCGATCGATCCGCGTACGCCACGCAAACGTAAGCTACGCCACACGGCCAATCCGCCCGTGGAGGCCCATGTGGGCTGGCTGCTGGACACGGTCGAGCATAGGCCGCGAACCACATCGATGGGTTCATCGGCGGGCACATCGCCCACCACATCGTCGTATGGCTCGTTTGGATCGTCGGTGCCGCAATCGTTGCCCGTCTTCCAGCATCCGTCGCATGCTCTGCTCAAGGAGAACAACTTCACACAGCAGGCCTATCACAAGTACCATTCGCGGTGCCTCAAGGAGCGCCGTCGTCTGGGCTTTGGCCAGTCGCAGGAGATGAACACGCTGTATCGTTTCTGGTCGTTCTTCCTGCGCGAGAACTTCAACAAGACCATGTACAATGAGTTCCGCACATTGGCCCTGGAGGATGCCGGCAACGGGTTCCGCTATGGGCTGGAGTGTCTCTTCCGATTCTTCTCGTACGGCCTGGAGCGAAAGTTCAGGCCAAGCATCTATCTGGACTTCCAGGACGAGACTGTGGCCGACTATGAGACGGGTAAGCACATCATTGCCGATTCTTACTCGACTTTTCCATTTATTAATCTTTTTGTCCTGGCAGGTCAACTGTATGGCCTCGAGAAATTCTGGGCCTTCCTCAAGTACTACAAGAACGGGGAGAAGCTGGAGGTACAGCCAAAGCTGGCAGACTATATGAAGAACTTCAAGACCATCGAAGATTTCCGTGTGGTGGAGCCAGAGATCAATGAGATGCTGCAGGGTGTGGGAAGCCTGCATCCCGGCCGTCAGCTCAACAGGCATCGCAGTGTGTCCGAGAGTGATGGCACCGCTGTGATCACGGCTGGTGGTCGTCGCTTGAACACCACCATCACCAATCGCAGCGACTATGTGGGACGGTTAATCCAGCAACAGCAGCAGCACCAACAACAGCAGCAGCACCACCACCAACAACAGCAATATCATCAGGGATACGGTAATCAGAACCGCAGACGCACCGGCTCCTTTGGCAGCAGCACAGTGCGCACTCGTAGCGGTTCGCTGGGCAACAAGCCACAGGTGGTTCATCGCAATCAAGGATCCCAGCATGAGCTGCGACGCGGTGGCAGCAATTCAGGACTGGCGCCACACAAGCGTCAGCATCATCAGCAGCAACAGCAGCAGCAGAAGCCCAAGCCACAGGCTCAGGGCATATCACAGACAAATAATATAGTGCGTGCCTCCACATCGGCGGCAGCGGCAGCAGCAACAACAATAACAACAGCAACAGCGCCAGCGATAGTAGTGGCAACAGCAGCAGCATCAGCAGCAGCAGCGTCGTCCTCGTCATCGTCGCAGAAGTAGAAAACATGAAAATGCAGACACATTTTTTCGATTAGACTTAAGTTAAATTGCGACTTAGTTGGGAGCACAGCGCTTTCTATGCGATTGGCTCCTCTCTCTTTTGTTCACTATTCATTCTTATTATTCGTCTGTAGCGTAGCAGCAGTAGTTGTAGTAGTATTCGAGAGTCAGGCGTTCAAGAAGTGGGGGAAGAGGCGTGTCAGTAGCCTCTTTAGCATAATTAAGTACAATTTTTGAAATTTGTTTATTGCAATTTGCCCTAGCGCGCGCGTTGGTTTAGTAGTAATGATGATGATACCCTAATTTTTTTTTTATTGTTTGCAGTCCCTTTAAATGAAATAATTATACATGAAATGCTCAATGTTTGCTGTTGGAACACAGATAAACCCCAAAAAAAAAAAACACACAGATACAGAAATACACTGACACACACTCAGCAACCACTAAGCGGGGTCCCCCAGTGCCAATCAGCCATGATCTAGAAACTGAATGACTATTATAATAATTTTATTTTTTATTTGTTAAATATTCTGTTTTTGCCTTTAAATCAGATCTATTTTTCCTACTTGAAGCAGAGCGTTAATAATAGACGTAATGCCATTGAACTGTTGTACGGTATGAAAATGAAAACCAATAACGATAATCCCCTACATAATATTCCCTAACGGAAAACGAAATTCGATATAAAAACAAAACAAAAGAAAACCAAATGATCTGAATTCAAATAAAAACCATTTGTAAATTAAAGCGAAACGTTCTATATACAAATACATACATACATACATTACGTGTATGCGCGAGAGCACCTTATATATGATAGACATGTATGAATAATATATATATATATATATTCTTATTATTATTATTATTTCTTGTGTGTGACCTAAAGCGCAAAATGTAATGAATGTAATTTGTTTAAGAGACAACGAGAGAACTTGTACACCTTTACATACACCCATTGAGGCATGCGGGGCTCAAGTGCCAGCGAATTTTAGTTATGTAAGCATTTAAAGCAAAACAAAAAACCCAATCGCAATCGGAATTAGAGTCAGAAATGGAAACGGAAACGTAGCCTTTGCACTGCCCCCAAGTCTGTCAATCTATCTTCGAATTGGTCTCTGAATTCCCCAACTCCCCAACCCCCCACACACACACATTACAAAAAGACCGAACCAGAACTTCGTACCCCGCCAAGCATTTAGAAGCATGTCAAAAAAAACAAACCATTTATTATTTACGTTTAGTTTTTGCACTTGTTAATTTTTTAATTCGAAGGAGAAAAAAAAAACAAAACAAAAAAATTTTAAAAACTGAAAAATGTCAAGTCCAAAAAAAGTTGAAAACTTTCTAGAGAACATAAGGCAGAGCAGATTATGCAAATCGAAAAGAAAATCAATCGTAATATATAACGAAATTTGTTTCGCATTAGTTGATAAATCATTAAAACAAAACAAAAACATTTACAAAAAATGTGAGAAATCAAATGTAAGCTTAATACTGATATTTAGCTATATATCTGCGCGTATATCTAAAATATCATATACATACATATAAACATATAGGGCCATCATCCGACTTTAAACTGCAATGCGAAAATAAAACGCAACGAACTGTGAAGATTGGTTCGATCGATGCCGCCGGATCAGATCAGTCGAGAAGTTTGCAAAACTCTCGGTCGGCTGTATATTCCTCAAGAGCCTAAATCTATGAAATCAATAATTGATCGATCCATCAGCTCCTTTGATAATAAATAAATGCTTCGCTCATCTAGCCTAAGCAAAATCAAAACACATCCCCCACAACAAAATATGAAAAAGTGCAAAGAACCCAAAACCCTTTCATTAAATATTATTTCTTTATAAATACATTAGATATCTGTAAATATATTTCTTCTGCTTTTTAAAATGTCGCCTTATCAATTTTAAACACACACACACACACACCAACCCCCCCTCACAAACCTATTGGCCAGACGCTTCTATATGAGCTTAATGATCTACCAATAAAATAGATATAGGTATACATATATCTATCCATCTATCTATCTATCTATTTAGATGTGCACATCGCTTGATGTTCGACGACAATTCGTTAGGCTGTTGCATGACTATACATAGTTTTTGCCACAACTATTCTGTTTTTCACATGAAGTGTTGACTTTAGTTTATTACTTATATGATTATTATGATTGAACCCTCACATCTGATTGATTGGTGACCTTGTATGTGACCTTTAGGTTTTCAATTTTTATATATTTAGTTTACACTTAAATCTATATGATATGATATGATATGATACGAGATACGATACCAACCTACGAGATGAACACAATGGAAAAATCTATTAAAAGTAATTTTGTAAGCAAACTTAATATGGAAAATACGGATACGTGAGAATAACTAAAAATAAATAAATAATAAAAAAAAAAACAAACGAAGGACAAGATTATTGTGAAAAACGTGATAGTTTAAACCATAAAGAGTAATATTTACTACTATTATTATATTAATAATTAATTATAACGATGCATATATGTATATACACATATGTATATGTTTATGTAAAACGGAAAATGCAAAAAAATTTCTAAACTAACGTAAACACAAAAAAAAATATTAAAAACTTTTTTTAAAATTACCAACACAAAAAAAATGTTAAAAACAATGAGTAGAAAAACTAAAACAACAAAAAAAATGAATAAAAAAACTTGAAAAAAACCAAAAACCTCAATGCAATTTTTACTTATGATTAAATCAATCAAAAATAATTATGATTCTAATATTTTTACGGCTGCAGAGTTCTGAAGTAGATTAATTAACGTGGCGTTTGCATATCATTCCAGGGCGTAGGGAGTACATACATACATATATGCCCAGTTTTATAGTTATAGTCTCACCCACATCAATCGTAACTCAAAATAATAGGCATGGAAATATTACGGCCTGCAAATGAAACTTTTACTTGAATTTTACATAAAGTCTACACATTATGTAGTATGTATAAATGTTGCTTCATGCATATGTTGCCGCAACATCTGCTTGGCTACATTCAAAAGAAGACACCGTACAGGTTCCAGGGGCTGGTGTCCGGGGTGATGCAAAAGATGAAACAAAAGCCGTAATAAACCCCCGTAAAACACATCGATTGACCCTTTGAGTAATTAACCCTCTGGAGTGTGTGTCCGTGTGTACCATTAGTCACCCGGCGACAAAATGCACAGCAAACTACAAACTACTTCTCTCCTGCTCTTATCCTCTGCTGTGGCTGCTCTGCTGCTTCACTGCCTCATCCACATTCCTGTCGTTGCAACGACATATGTTGTGGGCTGTGTCGCCCCCGTATCCGTCCAAGGGATTGGGTGTCACAGATTAACGCCCTACTTGAATTATGGCCTGGCACCAAAGGACCCAGGGACAGGGAACGGCACAGGGAACGGACTGGAGCAAACTACTCCACAAAATCCGAGCCAGAAACAAAGGGCAACGCGTAGAAAAATCATGTATAAAACATAAGAGCGACACGCACACAGGCATAGTCCTGGCCTCGGAAAAGGGACAAGACGCAAAGGCACGCAAGGACCGAGACACGAGGACGGGAATGGGAACGGGAACGGGAACGATGTGGCACCTACCCAGACGATAGCCTGGAGCTGGCGAGAGGCGTTTAAAAATTGAAAACCAATTTTGAAGCGATTTAAAACGACTATAGCAGCGGCAGGGCATAGGGCAAGGGAAGGTGTTCAGGGCGGATTGGGGGGGCAGCGTGGCGCCTGCCAGATGGCGTGTGTGTGCCGGGCTTATAGTGCGACTTTTCGCACCTCCAACTGGCCCCGCCACCCCCCTGGTTTTTGGGGCCAACGAGCCCTGACCCGGCGCAGTGCTTAGATTGTTACCAATATTTATGGCTCAATGGGGATACGGTGGGGGAGGACAGTGCCGTGGCAGGCGGAGCAGGACACGACTTTTGGCTGGCGTGACCGCAGCCTGGTTCGGGGCCAGGCCAAGTCTAATCACATGACCCCCCCTTGAGCCAGTCGAAGCAAGGGGAATATCGCATTCATATCGAAACTAAATTTAATGGGCGTTTAACGTGTGACTCGCCTTTGAACTTTGCCCGCACTTAGCGCACGCACATGCTTCCGGCGGAGTGTGCAGTGGAATGGAGTGAAGTGAATTGGGAGACGTCAATGTTGCAATTTATTGGCATTTCCCCTAATAATCAGCGACTGTTCTGCCCCGCACCAACGTGGCAGGGGAGCCATTTGCCTGACAAGACATTAATTGTGCTGCAGAGGTGCAGCCAGCTCGTGGGTTATTTGACATTAGCCTCACGCTAATCCTGGCACAGACTTGCTAAGGGAACTAAGCATTCAAAGATATGTTAAGGGGCTTCCATAATTATTGAATTATAATTTTAATTCAATTATAATTGAACACAGTAGCACATGGCAGTATATGTTCCTAGGCAGCCCATTCTGCATCAAAATTCGATTCACTTATGGAGCTTCGTGTTTAATCAATGCCATACTTCATTCAGGCATACAAAAAATATTAATTTCATTCAGCGAAAGGTTTACTCCCAACAGAGCCGCCCTGTTGACGCTGATCCAACTATTGTGCTCCTATCAGACGGTGCACACGATTTATGCTGCCATAACAGGCATTTTGCCTATCCCTTCCCCGCCCGGCACGTCTCTGTCGGACTGAACAAACATTCTTGGTGCTGGGGTATGCAACCACAGGCACTACAATTTGCACATTGGCTTTGCGTAATTATTCCCGCGATCTATAAATATAATTGTGAGCTTTCAACGAATTTTAATACCAAAAATTTTCGCTTTGGTGCGCCGTCTAATTAGTTCGAATGGCGCGAGACTCGGGCAGCGGCAAAAATGTTGAAATGGCACCAAAAACCTCTGTCCAAATTCTATTACCGCAACATAACGGTGCACAAACACGAACGGAGGGACCAAAAACTGTACCGGAGACCGACCCGACCCCATGGGAGCAGACCAATGGCATCGAACAAATTATATACCAATATTCGAAATAATTAAATAAAATATTTCATAAAATGGTTTCCGGTTGTGCCATGACGTTGTCGGCGACCTCGTCGTCCCCTGCCACTGTCCAAAAACTAATTATATTTTAGGTTTTCGAATGGTTTTGGCCTCATCCGATGCACTCGCCAGGTAAATACATCTAACCAATGCAGCAGCCAATAAATTTCATATATTTTTTTGTTCGTTGTTTGATGCCCAGCCAGCCAGCCACCTTTGAGCTCAATGAAATTTGAGCACGCTCGAAATGTTCATAAACAAATGGTTGCGGGGCCCAATTTCGTCATCTGTCTGCATGCATATTTACATACATACATATAACATACTAATTTTGGATTTTCGATTGCATTCCAGTTGGTATACGCATTTTGGATGGATATATACGCGTAGTTACTAGCACAACGAGATAATAAAGATGCAGAGTTATTTAGTTTGCTTGTTTGATCAGCACTTGGACTGTCCTTTAGAAAGAATTGTAATTAAAAAGAAAGGCAGCAGAGACAGATGATACAGACCAGGTAAAAAAAATAAGAGCGCATGGATTTATTGAAATATGTCGGTTGCATATATGTAGTTTGCAGTGGGATGCCACTGTTATCTCAGACTTCTATGAAGTTTTCTTAGCCATGTTTGTTCTCAGCGAGCACAGTAGGACCACAGTAATCCCAGAAAGAGAGAGAGAAAGAGGAAACATAAAAGAAAATGAAACGCTACAATATAATGGAAGCACTTGCGTCTTTCTGTTTTTCTTAGCTCTTTGTACTGTTTAAGTATTTTTTACTTTATTAAATATATAAATACATAAAAATATAAAAATATTTTTGAAAGTTTAATGTCCACTCTTTGAGGAAAATTAAAAATTCTCGCAGTTCCACAAAATATACAAAAAATTCCCACAGAACAAATGAAAATAATTTCAAGCTTAAATATGAAGCAGATCAGTGGAAGAGTAAGAATTACGCTTTACTTGGTACTGGCACTAATGTGTGGAACTGTAAGGCAAAGTCAGTCTGCAGCGCGTCATTCCTGGCTTGATCTTTGTTGTTTATTCTAAAGTGTGCAGTATGATACCTTTTTAGCCAGACACCGACACCGACACCTGGCGCTGTCCGCCTTGGATTTATCTCTCAAATGTGGAAGATCTGCTGCTAGTGCTGGAATGCAATTCCATTAACTAAGCCTCAGATCCAGCTCCTGCTTGGCTGTGGACTACTCCAAACTATTTGCACTGCCATTATGTATCCAGCGCACTCTCCTCCGAGCCCTTAATGGGGTAGGGCCTACACGGCAATTACAATTCATTTGAAATGCAATAGTACACAAGTACCCCCCGTCCAGTCACCCTCAGCCTCATACACACAAAGAGACAGGCCAAAACACTAGTGCAGAAGGGGGCTTGACAAATTGTCAGAGAGTGGGGTAGGGGATGCGTACAGAGTAGCCCCGAGGCAGGGCAGCGCCAGGCAAAATCAAATTAATGATATGAATTTCTTATTTAAGGACATTAACGCAAGGTCTACTCCGTAATGCTGACAATATTGTGGCAGCAGCGGCAGATAATTTACGTATACGAAATGTCGTCTGTTGAGTTTCGGGCCAATAAACAGGAAACGGAAGTGCGTCAGCGTTCCGTGTGCCTGCCATCCCTCGTGTCCCTCGTTGGGGGATTTATTAAAATGTCAGCCTCTGGTCAGGATCAATTGCTCTCCCTCTCCCTCTCTCTCTCTCTCTCTCACTCTCAAACAGAGACATGCCAGCAATTACGCTCATAGGAATGGCGCATTAGCTTCGCATTTTTACGCCCAGCCAACATTTATCTAGTAGAGGTATTCGGAGAACAGCAACTGTCCTTAAAGTCTGGGCCACATAGTTGCCTTATGCAGTGCCAGTGTGCGTGTGTGTGTGTGGGCTAAAGGACAATTAGATAAATACCAAGACACGCACAGTCCTTGGCTCTAACTCTTGTCGTCTGCTATTCTTTCTTTCTTTTCTTTTTCCTGGTTTCTCTTTTTATTTTGTTTTGTGCCTTGCTGGCATTTTTCTACACCAGACATGCGTTGAGGCCAGGTCCAGAGGAGTCCCGTCCAGCTAAGCTGCCATTGTGGTCATCCTTTGTGTGTCTGTGTGTCCTGTCAAGCTGCTGCTGCTGCTGCTACTGCTGGTTCCAGGGGCTGTTGCTGTCTGATAGTTGTAATTGGCCAACTAAAATCATGTGACAAATTAACAGCGCAAAATTTATTGCCTGCCCGCCGCCTTAAGCTGTTGATGAAGAAATATTGTGTGCGTTGTGGTTGGTTCCAATTGGAGTTCGGTCTTATCCCCTCACTCACTCCTTCGATTCGTTGCCTGGCCATGAGACAGCATTTTGTGATTGCAATCAATGGTAGAGTGGGAGAGTAGGAAGGAGGGTCGGATCAGAAGCTGGACAAGCACTAGGAGTTTGCAGCTTGGATGCCCCAGGAATGTTCGAGTGTTTTGTGTGACTGAGTGTCGAAGATATTTCCTTCAATTGGTTGCTCACCGTACCTGTGGCAATTAAATTGAAAGTTTGCTTGGGGGCAACCTTTTGTGCTGGTTACAGGGTAATGCTGGGTAATGGCTGCCAACTGAGTTATAGCCATTGGCTACAAGAATAAGCTGACAATTGGGAGTGCCAGTGATCGCCCGCTATTGGAAAAACTTCTGTTTCTCAATATTTTATATACGTTTGGGATAAACTGAAGCCGAGATGGTGCAACTGCAGCTGGTCATTCATTTTGGAATGACAGAAAGATTGTTAGAGTTGAGATAATTATTAAGTGGAAAGTTTCACAGACTTCACGTGATGGATGTCCCTTAAGTCATTGCAATGGCTAATCATGGCTAATCTGGCAATTATTAAACGAAGCGAAGGTTTGATGGGGACATCCTTTATTGCCTAATAACCTTTGCTGTCTGTAGAAATTTATTAAATATGTAATTAAATAAACTAATAGCTCCTGTTCACGGGCATGCATGCATATGTATGTTTGTAGTGCATATGTATGTGTAAATATGATTATTTTGGTATGTGCATCCCATTGGATTGTTATCCTGGCTGCGTTTCTGTTGTTTGCTGATGCTGTTGCTGCTGCTGCTCCTGCGGCTCAAAACATTAATTAATGCGCCTGCAGCCAAATGACGCCATTTTGTATATGTCGCTATGCAAAGATACTCACACACACACACACACTTAGTGGGGGTGTCGGCAAAAGTACAACAGCGAGCGTCCGGCACGAGAGAGAGAGAGAGAGAGAGAGGGAGCGACACCTGCAGGCGACACGGAAATGCATTGGACCATGCAAAGTGCGTTCGTGTCTTATGAACAATGAATTTTGGATGTACATACTCTAAAGGTGTATGCGAGTGTGTGTGTGTGTGTGTGTGTTGTGTGTGTGTGTGGCCCCCAAAAAACATGCCGCCATTACAAATACACTCACGCCAGCAACGTACATACACATTCACACCTGTGCAAGCAAACATGTTTTGCCTCGAATGCTGCCAAGTGCCGCAAGGCAGAGACACAGGCAGAGCGAGAGAGAGAGACCCAGAGCGGGAGAGTACAACGGACTGACCAGCGGCCAGAACGAGTACAAACAACAAGGACACGGCCAGGACTAAAACTAAAAGCGACATGTTTTTGCACGCTCGAATGCGATTTTGGACAAAACAACAGCCAGCAAGGCAGGGGGAGGAGCAGCAGGAGCAGCAGGAGCAGCAGCAGCAGGAACAGCTGAAGGATGAGCAGCAGCAACAGCAGATGCCTTAAAGATGAGCGCGTGACCTTACGATTTATTACGATAGCTTCATATTCAAAGAGATTTCCACTGTGCAAAGCAGCAGAAATATACGCTAAAAATGGAGCAAATAAATGAAACAAAATAAAAGAATAAAAAAGTAATAAAATAATAAAATTTCTATACAAATAAGTTTTTACTGAGATATGTTTTGTGTCGCTTTATCGCGTATTTTTAAATGATTTCTTGTGATGTAAGATTGAAGATGATGCTTGACTTTGGGTAAACTACATTTCGGTTAATTTTAAATACTCCTCTAACGAGTTTTCGCAACACAATCCCCTGACTAATCTCATCTCTGTACATTTTTCTTTGGCTCTGTAAATAATATCACATGCATTTCCTTAGCCGACGCCATATTTTTACCCATCACGATCAGGTACCAGCTCTCATCTCTAGTTGGGTATGCGCAACAGCCGCCGCAATTAAGCACACAAAACCTGCAGCGCTGCAAGCGTTTCCGGGGTCGAGTCGACCCTCTCTCGACTCTCGACTCTCACTCCCCCAGCACTCGACTTCCGCTGCCGGCGTGCAATTAAATTAAAATGGCTGCCAGGCAAATGACGGCAGATCCTGCTGCTGCCTGCCTCATTCAGACGCCAAAATAAAAAAAAAATAGCAATGACAAAACAAAGTCCGTTGTGTGCTCAAAGTGCTGGCTGCGACAGGAGACAGGCGAAGGGCGACGAGCGACGCGTCGCCAGCTAAATTGAAGGCGCTAATGACACTGATTTGGCGCATTTTAATTAACCCTTGGCCTTGGCTGTCGGATATTGTGACGCCCGTTCGCTCGTTCGCTCGCTGGGCGAGGGCCGACTGACAAACAGCGGCAACTCCTTGAATATCCGTCATCCCTTCCGCAGCAGAAGCAGCAGCAGCAACGGCAACGGCAACAGCAACAGCAGCAACAACAAGGTTGTTGCATTTGTAATGAGAGTGGTGCTTGAGGAAAATGGAAAATTTATTGCGCTGACAGTTATGGGCCCATAACAATAATAAAAACAGGCAGCTGCATTGGGCCGGCATCTCCAGCAAGGAGTCGCTGTACCAGCTGCCCTTTGAAATGGCAGCGGCGGCGGCGGCCGTCCTGGCGTTGATGATGATGGCAATGATGGCGTTGATAGCCCAACGAGATGCTACTTCAAACTCAACTTCAATTGCTATGCCATCCAGCCAAGGACCCATCCTTCCATCCAGCCAGAAAGCCAGCAAGCCAGCCAGCCAAAGGACACTCATTGGTTTGACTTCCATCCCGCCAGCCAGCCAGCCAGCCATCCTGGCCTGGTTTGGTTTGGTCCTTCTATTGCCAGTTTTGCCTGGCCCTGGCTCTGCCGCTAAGTGCGCTGCTGCCAGTGCAGCTTTTTTTCTGTGCCCCCCCACCGCCGCTCATCAGCGTCGCATTTGGTTAATGGCGAAAAAAAGGATGGGCCTGCTGTCATAAATGTGTTGCGGCGATGGCCAGGCTGGCGCGTTTTATATTGACGGCCTGTCCGCCATTTGGGCCATGCAAAAAGGATCCCAGCCCTGATTTGGCCACATTGCCGCGTGTTGAGTATACGCAGCGTGGCACTCGGCACTTGGTGCTCGAGATTCCGTGCAGAGTTAAATCTGCTGCTTGAGGTAAACTTTAAGCTGCTGAGGCATGCCACAAGACACGTACAGGCGTCTAAAAGTGCAAACAGTCTGGCTATTTATGCACAACAAAGTACCCCAAGCATTGTTGCAGCAGGAAGAAGCTGGCAAGAAACGCTCGGATCAACACGGTAGAGTGGATACACTAGCATTAAGGAACAGCAGAATCTTCAGAGGAAAGAGACTCTCAGACCCACGAGAGATTGCATTGATATCTATAATTTACAGGGCTTTGAGTTTTTAGTTCTTGCTTTCTGCTTTATAGATTTTATTTCTATTTCTATTTATTTTATTTATTTTATTTATTAATTAATTTATTTATTATAGTGCTACAAGATTTTTTTATACTTAAGGCACTAGTCACAATAATTATTTAAATTTTATTTTTGATTTTGACACGTTAAAAAATGGATTATAATTCTTTATTTTAAAATATTTGTTTATTTTGCATTTTTTTTATTATTTATTTTATTCTTAATTTTAAAATTTATATTTTTTTTTATATATATTTTTGTATTGCAATTAATTATTCACATATTTGTATATATTAATTTTGTTCAGTTGCAGAGCATTAAAAAGTCTGTTTTTCATATGGCATTTAGCTGCTCCGCAGCTCTGTATTTCCCCATGCATTCATATGGCTCTATATAGTATTTTAAACATTTTTATTGTGCAACCTAATGGGCGTTTTGTTGTTTGCGTCCGGGTGCTTTGACTGAGCTTGCCACATTCGCACTCACACTACGGCGAAGGAGCTTGCTTTATGCCACAAAACTGTGCTGCTAATGCACGATTCTCGTCTGATGCTGCTGCTGCTGTTCCTGTTCCTGTTGAAAAGGTAAACTAGCCACACACACACACGCAGCAGACATACAAAGAGAGTTGTGTGGGTTTTGGTTGTTGCCTCACCAATTGAATTCTTAAGTGTTGCATTTCTCGTGCCCCCTGCCCAGAGGTACTCGTGTCCCCCCCCAACCATCTAAAGTGGGATACTTTAAGATTTCCAAACATGTTCTGGCTTACAATGGGAATATTTACACCGTTTGGCTTTTGATATCGCACTCGTAGTTTCCTTGGTGTGTGCGTGCGCGCTTGTGCGTGAGTCTGGGGTCGGGCTTTCCCATGTTTATTGTTTGCTGATCTTAAGAATCCTTTAGTGAATCTTTGCCACGTCCCAGCAATGGCTCATAAATACCAGGAGTAGCCGGAGCAGCAGCCACTGGCAGCAAATTATGACTTATAGTTTCCTTAAAATAAATTTCTTGTGCTTCGCTTTTCCGCTTTTGCTGTTCTTTAATTTTATTTATTTTGCTGTGCGTTGCGACAGTCTCGGAGAATTTACGAGTCCGCCTAATTGCATGCGACAATAAATTGTGCAACTGTTCCCCCGAAAAAAATTATGTATATGTATGTAGGTTTGTGCAGCATTTCTCGCACTGTATTTTGATACCAACTGGATTCGGACTGGAGCTCGAGCTCGGGCCTGATCCTGATGCTGCTGCTGGTCCTGGCCACAGCTATAGCTTCACTTTCAGCTGCTGTCCGTTCCGACATCCGACATTTTTGGCCTCTTGGCTGTGATTTTATTTATGCGCCATAATACAGAATAAAGTGCAGCCTCGAAATTAAAACGGATATTAAGCAATATATCGAGTCGGGGACGGGCTTGCCAGCCCCCTCGCAATTCAACTCCATTCTCGGCTAGAAAGTATTAAATGTGCGCTTGGCACATTCCTTCCTACGAGTATGTATGGGTTTGTGCATATCCTTTTCCAGTCAAATGTTAAATATTATTATATTTATTTGCAATTAATAGCGCAACATTTCCATCGGCATTTCGCATGCATGCCAACTTATTTTCAATGCAGTTCGGCTGTAATCGGGAAATTATATTAACCTGCCAAATGGTGTGGAAAGCCAATAAACTGCTGCGTGTCTGATGCACGAACTTAATAAACTGCAGCCAGGAAGCACTCTCTTTACGGCAAACATTTTTAGCCTTCAAACGGATGCATCTGGCTTCTGTTGAAAATTTCAATTAAAATAGAATTATCCAGTCATAAAACCCAACCAACATATCCGAGAGCCTGGAAGAAGCCGCTGAAAAGCTTATAATGTCAAGGAAAAAAAAAAAAAGATATTCAAAAGCATAAAATGAAGCTGGGCACAATGTTCTTATGTTGTCTTTATGTGCAAAAATAAAACAAAATACAAGTTGGAAATAAATAAAAAAAATATATATCCGTATGCTTTGGATGTCTTTTGCATTTTTGTTAATGTTGTATGGTTTAAGTTCGATATTTGCAGAGTAAGAAATTCAGTAACTATTTGGAAATTTTTTGGTTTTTGGTAAAAAAAAATATAACCAAATTTAAATTAAATATTCGGGTTTTAAATGCAAGCATGGGGAAATTAATTCAAATTTACTTTAATTTAAATAATATTTTCCATATATAATCCACATATGTTTAAAACACTTTCAAATAAATATTCTTTGATACATTTGTGGGAAATATATTTAATCTAGGCAGGAAATATATTTATTTAAATATGAAACAAGTTTAAATGAAATACTTTACACAAGAACCTCTGAACATTGTTTTAGCAACTCTCATTCTGAACACGTTCTTCAATTTCCCGTGGATACCTTCGCCAAACAATCGGCATGGCTCCTTGCGGATGCTGCATCACATGCTCCAGTGCATCTCAAACTGTCAGTGGATATTTGCATCTACAAATACAAAAGTTTCTGCGCTCTGCCATCCACTGCCAACCCAAATCGTGGTGTAAACTTGTCGGGGGAAATGTTTGCGACACGTTTAAATGTCAAGTACGCCACGCTAAAGACAATTTCTAAGCAAATCGCAAAACCACATAAAAATGTCAAAGTTTTTGCCGGTTGCACCTTTGCATCCAGCACCCAGCACCGGCACCTTTCCTACTGTAACTGCAGCATCCTTTGCCCCCGCTCTCCGCCCCACCCATCCCTCTGCATGTACTCTGCCACCCATCCATTGTCTGTGAGAAATGTAAATTGTATCTTTTGGTGAGACTAACTTTTACAATTTCATTATGTTTCATTTGCATGAAATGCGTGTGCAGCAGCAGCAGCAGCAGCAGCATCAGGCAGTGTGGCATGCCACGCTCCTCTGCTGCAAGAAGATTCACCAAAGTCGCGGCATCCAAAATGATGGAGGAGTCTACTATCCCAACTTATGATTACCAGTAAATGACTGCAGTTGTCTCTGAATGATTGCCTGCGGGGGGTGGCTGGGCTGAGCTGGGCTGGGCTGGGCTGGGCTGGGCGCCTGACCTTGTGGGGAATGCTTGCATTCAGCTGCACAAAAGCTGCGGGTCTTGGTAAAGTTTTCCCTTTTTATTTGTTTCGTAGCGCACCTGGGCACGAAGCAGCAGCAGCAAGATCATTAAAAGGGCTCAAAAGTTTTCGAGCCTAGCCAGGGGTTTGGCTCCTTTTGTGTGTGTGTGTGTGTGTGTGTGTTGTTGGAGCAAAAGGAAAATATAATATAATTAACATTAACATTAACAGTTGTTGCGATTTGTTGGAGCGGCAATGCACATTTACACATTTACCTAATGGCAAAGTTTGTCACACCCTACCCCCGCCTCTAAC
This sequence comes from Drosophila tristis, assembly GCA_018150885.1. Taxonomy (NCBI): domain Eukaryota; kingdom Metazoa; phylum Arthropoda; class Insecta; order Diptera; family Drosophilidae; genus Drosophila; species Drosophila tristis. Next base: position 16,823,582 of record JAECWT010000002.1, read on the forward strand.
CGTGCTGCTGCCGAGCCCAGAGCCATCTTCCCGCCCCGTAGATTACTCACACGCTTGGATTAAAAATTCCCTTTCAAGTGTTTCGAAGGCAAGGACATACTAATGAGCCGGGGATTCTAGCCCCACAAAGACGGGGCCCATTGCCAGTGCCAGTGACGGTGCCGGTGCCACACTCTCTGAAGGCAACACCAAATTAACATATGCTTTTTGCGTTTGCTGGCAGAAAGAAGATTTCTTATTCTATTAGCCGACACAGACCCTGGCAATAATTTAATTGGACCCTGCGCAGTGCGTGTATCCACAAGATACGGCTGGATCCAAAAAAAAAAAAAAAAGGGAGCAGAGGAGCGGAGAGCAGTACAGTCTAAAGCAATTTTTCTTCGTTTCAGCCAACAGCCGGGCCGGGCCGGGGCCGGGCAGAGGGCCTAATGAGAATGTAGTGCCGGGTACACGGCACACGGTACATGGCAAAGAAGGACCAAAGGACACTAAAAACGCATAAGCTATGAAGTTTTTTGAGCGTACGCCGTGCGAGTAGTATCTCTCCCCTCCTCCATTTTGGGATGTGGGATAATTAAAAAGGGAGGGGGAGGAGGGCAGGGCAGGGGACTTGGCTGTTGTAAATGAATTGTAGATATGTAGATGAACGGAATCCTGGGCGAGTCGCAGATAGCGCGTGTCGCGTAATGCGCATGAATAATAATTTCCATTAAGATATGCCCCGAAAGTTGTGGTCCCCGCCACCCCACGACTCAACCCAAAGAAATGGAAGAACTTCAACTTAATTTGTGCTGTCGCAGGAAACCCACTCTCCGGCGCACTCTCCGGCGCACTCTCCGGCGCACTCTCCGGGCACTCTTCGGGCACTCTGCAAGCACTCGAGCACTATCTCCATTGTAAATTCCGTCTTTCACACCTGTTACACGCAATTATCTGAACCGCAGGCTGAGAAGAAACTTTCGGGGCTGCACACTGCGAACTGCACGGCACTGCACTTTGGGCCCTTGATAGAGTTTCATTTCCTATTCCCGAACTGGGAGGGAGGGTGAAATGAGTTTCGGATTAGGGCACGACTAGAGTTGGGCGCTCACTGCGGGTGACCAGCCGCCGCCCCAGTCAGAGAGTCCCCACCATTCTAGTCATCAGCCAGTCAAAGCGCAGTGTAAGTAGCTTGAGCTAAGTGCCACCAACACCACCATCACCACACCACCGGAACCACCCTCACGCTCACCCTCACCCTCACCCTCACCACGAGCAACCATCGCTAGTGCTAGTGCCAGTGACAGTGCCATCGCCAGGGGGCATCACTGCCGCCACTACCGCAACTACTAGCAGCATTACCAGTTGAGTGGAGCACGCACTGATTGCTAGTGAAATGCATGTGAAATTAACCTCGTGCGCTGCTCGCTTTAATTTGCACTCGATGGCTGACTGGCTGGCTGGCTGGCTGGCTGTCTGCCTGGCAGTGCAAAAGCGTGGCCCAGGCGGAAAAGTCGAACAAAAAAAAGACACTTGTGCTTCTTCCCCTGTAATGCATGCCAATGCAATGGAGGCGACCCGTTTGCCGCTGCCACATTCCAGCAATGGCAACGGCAACGGCAACGCTTGCCTTGTCCCAAATGTAATTTTCCCCTTTGCTCATTTGCTGCCTGACTGGCTGATGGCCTGAACGACAAAGACAGGGACAAGAGAGTCCCTGACGTACTCGCCGCGGAGAGTCGCGGCGTCAAGTTGCGCGGCTGAGGCGCATTGAGGGAGCTTCAACTTGTCAAATGGCCTGTGCTGTGGTGCATACCAGCGAGAGCGCTCTGACTAATAATTTCAGTGGGGATGAATAGTTTTCTTTAGGAAAACACTCGAAGATTTTCGCCCACTCTAAGAGTCCAAGGCATTTAAATCAATAAATTAATTAATACAGCCACAAAAAATATACAGGCGGGTAGCAACTACAAGTTTTTAGCCGCTTTATCTTCGCTCAAAAAAGGAGAACACTTCAATTTGTTATAATAATAAAATGCATGCCAAAAATAATTTGTAGAATTTTTGATAATGAGGCAATATTTTTTATCATGCACCGAATACCTGTTCAGTTCGGATTTGAATTTAATTTGTGCGCCACTTAATTTGCATTAAGCCCAGAGCCTACTGCACTCTGCATCTGTGGGCGCTGATAAGCCGCTTATGCTGGCCACAGTTTTCTCACAAATTTATGACTCGATGCCGTGCCGTGCCGTGCGGTTCGTTTCGTTTTGGTTTTAATGAATGCTTAATAAGCATTTGTCGCATACATAAGCAATGCCATTTTCGCATTAAAATTGATTTCATTTGCTATGCAATTTACAATTCATCTTCGTCATAAAACGCAGCCAGGCAGGGAATTTCGCGGGCACTTATCGAAACTCTCTGCCCAACACATACATATGCCCGAACACCCCCATACCCGTACCCCTCGTACCCATGCACGTACACGCGGACAGACTCTCTGCATAAACTATGCATTTCAGTTCAATAACAAAGCTGGCCTGTTCTGGCCTGGCCTGGCCCAAGGCCCAAGGCCCGAGACTGGCCATATGTGTTCATTCCATTGGGTTATTCCCCGCATTAACGAAATCAACATTTAAATTGCAAATTGTGTGTATTTTGATTGAAAAATGCCGCGTTGACGGTTGCGCCCCACCCTACCCCACGCAGCAGTGCCAAACAGACAGATAAAAGTAGGAACAAGGAGGAGGGATGGGCTTGATTCGAATTGATGCGCCGAAGACTTGCACACCCTTTCAGATGCAGATTCAGATCGAGAGCAGAGTGATTCCTGGTGCCAGGAGAAATAAGTAATAAATATTTGGCAGATGGAATACGTTTTTAATTGCAAATTTTGAACTCCATTTGGGCGCTCCATTAACAATTACCGACTTGTGGCTATGGTGTGTGGCTCCTAACCTACGAACTGACCGGCCAATGATTCCAAGAGTTCAGTCCGACGGCATTGGTTGTTGTGCATCCGTTTAAATCCTACGGGGCACGGTCTTAGATCTTCGTTCTGACCTCCATTAGGAACTTCCTCTTGGCCCAGCACCAGTATGGCGAGGAGCAGAAGCTGCAGCAGTATGAACTTCATGCTTCAGCGGCTGAGTGACGAATGATATTAATCAGTTTTTTACGAAACCAAGACTATGGCTAATACGGAAACATTTCAATTGGTTTTGCACATACAAAACAGTAAAATGTAGAAAATTTTTGTGGTTTGTTATTTGAAATATAATTAAAATTAAAGTCTCTGGCATGGAGGTATACTCGTACTCGTATTACGTTTAATATGGAAAAATATGCACATTATCTACATACAGATTAATGAATTACTTAGTATTTACTTTATTTACTTTACAGCCTGGGAAATGTTTCTTCTTTGCGCTTAAAACAATTGGTGAAGATCATACAAAACCCTGTTGATTCCTCTTAGCTGAAAAGATTGGGGGCTGCTAACCATTGCCCTGATGCTCGATGGTTAATAGGCGCCCACATTTGTTATTAGGCAACACCTTGTATCCCCAGGGGCATCGTATGTGAGTTGCTGTCTGTTGGGGCAGCGCCAGAATAGCGAGGAAAAGCAGCTGCAAGACTACAAACTTCATGCTCAAGCGACTGAATGTGGAATGTTCAGTTGCTGGTTCAGTTCATGCATCATTAGCCATAGACTAATACTGAAACATTTCAATTGGTTCAAGAAAAACAAGTAAACAAACTACTATTTGTTAATTGAAGTAGTAGACTGAGGGACTCGCTTTCTCAGCTGCTCGCAATAGACATCATTATATTTTTAATGAATTTATAAAACTCATACAAAGCCTCTTTAAAGGAAAGGGTGTACAAAAAAGCGATACAACAAGGCCCAATTGTGTTGGTCCTCGACAACAGGAGCTTGGTCTGATCTGGTTCGAACGGGACGGATTGGTGGATTGGTGGATTGGCTGCTGCCTTGGACTTTGTCTGTCTGCAGTCTGGACAGCTGCTGTCTTCGCACATGCAATTTGCTGCTCTTTTGTGCAATAAAAAACAAGCCGCCGCACAAACAACAATGAGCATTTCCAACGCATTAATGTGCGACATTTGAGGAGTCTCCTCGCACTCGCACTCGAACTCGTGCTCGTGCCCGTTCTGGGCTCTCGATTTTTATACTCATCCTTTCTCTTTCAATGCGCCAAAGTGCAATAAAAATGCAAAAGCGAATTCGAATTCGAATTGATTGAACGGCAACACACACACAGACACGCCCACCCATCACCCATCACCCATGCATAAACACACACACAGTCGTCTCGTCACACGCACGCACAATGGGTTAAGGGAAAACAAGAGCCCGAAAAAATGTATGGAAAAAAACGAGAAAATTATTCATTAACACATGCGTAAAATGCAAAAAGGAACATGGCCATAAATAAATAATTGATAAATTGCAGATGAATTTTCATATTTAATGATGTTTAAGTGAGTGGGTGGCTCCGAGCGGATCGGAATGGAAGAGCGTGGCTGTGGCTGGATGGGTGGGTGGCTGTGAGTGAAGCATTGTGAAGTGGTGCGAATGGAAATGCCCATTTTGTTCGCATCTGTGTGTGCAATAATATTATGTTAAAATATACGATTACAATTCGGTTGCTCCTTTTGCTCCTTTTTTTTTTTACGACTCAAGTTGCGTGTCCCCGCACACACACACACACACACACACACACACACAGACACACATGCCCATTGCGATGTCGCACAAGAGTGCGTATGAAAATTGATTGTTGCTTTATTTATGGCCTCGCACACACTCGCAAAGTAGACATAAAAAATTAAGACAAACATAAAATGCAATCATGCAGCTCGGTCTGGATAAAAATCTAGCAGTTGTGAGGCGGCAGCAGCCATCCACCTCCGCCCTGTCCATTTGCCTGATTTGGTTTTACGTGCGTCGGGAGACGCCACAGAAAGCACCAAAAAGCGGCACTAAGATGCTGCCTCCCAGCTGCGGGGCTCATGTAATAAAACGCATAAAACTTTTGCTCTAACGAGCAACGTTTTTACGATCTGGCAATGGACAAAAACAGTGAGGAGGAGTTCCCGTTGCAGGTTCTTGTCTCCAAAATTTGCCTGGACTGGTTAATGATTTTTTAGATTCAGCCTGAAGTTGATTGCAAGTGATGTGCACTCTGAAAAGGGTTGAAATAATGACGGGTCAGTGGTGTATGAGCCTGCCAATCGATCAACTTGGGGATAATTGATTGCTGCCAACAAATAATTAAATCATTACGTTAATTTATGGTTATTAATGAGCTGCAAGCAAATCACAGTACATAGTTCAAAGAAGGAACCAAAAGGGAGCCCAAGGAGCTCTAAAATTTGACAGACAGCCTAAATGTCTATGTAGCTGCTCTCATCTGTGACAAAACTCTTGGCCAGAGATTATAGTAGAGGATTAATTAAGCAAAGCCAAGCAAAGCAAAGCACTTCAGCTGCATCTGCAGAGCTCTATTGTTCGCCTCAACAGAGAGACAATATTCATCCATCTGCAAGTGGTGCTGCTGCAGCCTGCCCTGATGGAATGCGTTGAATGCCCTGCCCTGCCCTGCCCTGGCCCGACTGGGGGGCCCTTGCAAAATATGTAATTAAACTTAATGAGTGTAAAATGCTTGTGTCCTGGCCCAGGATCCTAGTCTGTTCCGACTGCAGCATCGAATCAAATGCTGTCGGAGAAAATCAAGTCATTCATTTGTCAATTAGATGACAATGGACTTGCACCCGACTCGACACGACACGGACACGGAGCACGGAGCACACAAAAACCAAAAGACAGTCCGACAAATGCTAAACGTAATTGCATTTGAAATTTTATGAAGTGAAGTCAAGAGTTAACGTCCGCCCACATTTTGTAATTTGGTATCGCTGATGAAATGCATTTCATTAATATTTATTTGCCAGAGGAACAATCCCAAAACCAGCTGGAGGCAATGGCACTAAGCCCGGTCAGACGTGTTAGCAGGCTTAGCAGGCGCTTTGCGGGTTGTTCCATTCTCAGTTTCGTATTCCATAAATTTCCAGACTTTCCAAAGACAATGAAATCCAAAACTAAATCCAAATCTGCAGCGGTGCCGCCCACTGCTCGGCAGCTGGCCCGTAAGCGGCGTGAGCGGGAGAACCGCTTGGCCATGACAATAGCTCGCCATGCAGGCTATCGCTATAGGTCCGCGGACGTACAGCCAGAGTTTGAGGGACCTCCCATCTTCGATAACTACCAGGAGTTCGTCCTCGATGCCACGCAGATGCGACGAATGCAGCGATACAAGCGGAAGGCCATACGCGAACAAATAGGCGGCTGAGCCGCTTATGCTCGGTGCTGGGAAACACTCATCCAAATACTTAGTTCCGAAATTGTAGCGGGGTATCTTTTGCTGTTTTTCAATTAAAGCATTGTTAATTACGGATGGACAACCCCCCTTTGTTTTTGTGTGTACTGCCAAACAGATGTTGCAGCATTCACATCTAAAACTTTCGCATATTTGTTGCTGCTTATTGTTATTCTGCTTTATGTTTTCGCGCCACTGGCCCACACCAGTGCCCTCTGCACACACCTGCCGCTGCATATTCGACACTGTCATGCGGCCGGCCATTGTTTATTATCGCTTTCGGTATGTGATTTGAAAATTTGCACAAATTTTCCACAAATATTATGGTATGTTTTTATTCTATTAAATGTGCACGCCGCAGTCTGCTTAACACCTGCCCGAATAGAATAGAATAGAATAGAATGGAGTGAAGTGAAGTGGGTTTCAGGGGGTATTGTTCTGCGTACATTAACCTTAGCGGTCGATGCATTGTCAAAATAATTTTCAGAGTGGTTTTGGCTGCAATTCGATTGAATTTTATTGGCTGTGGGCTGAGTGATTGGAACAGGAACTGGTTGGTTGGTTGCCAGCATTCAATTCCGTAATTCCATAATGTATTCCATAGTTTTGCTGTCATAGTTTTTATAGGCTAAGTCGTTACAATATTCCATTTATAGTTTTTGAAAATTTTAACGTTTGTATTATGGCTGAACGGACACGAATCGTCAAACCAGCCATCACCTACGATATGGTGGTGCACAATTTACCCTGCGAGAGAGATGATCAGATACGATTGCCAGATGTGTGGGACGACGGCAAGGGCATACCAGGTGCGACTTTAAAAGACACAGAGGAAGATGTGGCACACACAGAAGAGCAGGAGGCGAGTGTCGAGGAGAATGTTGAAGCCAAGTCGGAGGAGAAATCGGAGGTGGCGGCGGCTGCTTCTGCCCAATCGGAAGCTGAAGCCCAGGAAGAAGTGAAATATGCCTGGAATTCGCCTTGCATGATGATCATATTCGAAGATGGCGATGTGAACAGTGCACTGCACCATTTGGTGGAGTCCCTGCAGAATCCCTTTGCCCTGGATGCAGTGGCCACTGTCTTGGTGCAGGAGAACATAGCCGAGGAGCTCTGCCAGCGCATAGTCGGACTTTTGCATCTGTTGGACACCCGGGTGGCCAATCACCCAAACTATTTGCGCACCCTTGGCAAATTGGCCATGCTAAAGCCAAAGATCGTGGCTGGGAATCCAGACAAAGTGCCGGCCCGGGCCACGCCCATGATCGTACGCGATGTGCCGCACCATTATCTGGGCGTTGGTCCCACCGGCATCATAACCATGCACATCTTTCGCACACCCCTCGAGGCCACGCTGGTCTACCACAAGGAATCCCTGCCCATTGCCTCGGTCAGCATTTGGAATGAGCGAGTCGCCAGCATGTACGACATGGTGGCCGTCATCAATGTCGACACATTCAAAATCAACTGCTTCGATGTGGACTTGGCGCCCATCAAGCGCACCTTCGAGTGCCGGCGTTACAGTGCCCACATGAGCCGTGGCTATCACTACGAGTCCTTGATGCTGAATGAGCAGCGAAAGATTGTGATCTTTCCCGTGGGTTCTATTTACGCAAATTGAATATTGCTGGAATTTAATAATTATAATTCTCTCTGCCCAATATCTATGCCGAAAGGAAACTGTAATAATCTCTTTCCCCTTTTAGCTCCCGACTCTATTATTTTGCACATTCTTAGTCCACAGTTGTAAATTCAATATAACTTTGGCTATTAGACAACTTTGTGCTCTCGCTCTGCACCTTTGCTATCCCCTCTATCTAATGTATGCAATCTCATTCGAATTGCGGGGCGGGGCCTTTCAACAACTACTTATTTACAAGCACACACACACACATACAACAGGGGAGGGCAACCGTTTGGGGCACATGGAAGCCCGCACTTTTCCGTACGCTAATCTAAATTAATGCCTCTTACTGCGGATCAGAATAGGCGGCGTGGAACGATGTTTTATCATTCAATTAAAAACAAAAAAAGAAACGAAAACGAAGGCCGGAAATATAGGAAACGCGTGCATAGAAAATGCGCGAACCAAACCAGCGGATTTTCACGTGCACTTTCCGCTCTCCGCTCACCGCACACCACTCCCCGTTCGCTGTTGGGCCGTTGAAACGCATTGGTAAAACAATTTGCACCAGAACCGCCAGCACCGCCCCACCCACCACCACCGACGAAATAATGAAGTGTTTAGTTGATTATCTGAACGCACGGGCCCGTATCCGGATCCGGGGTAACCAAGTCGGAATGCAAACAGTATACAGTATACAGGAATTGCTTGGCTTTTTCGGTGGGACGCTGGCAGGCAGTAGTTGGGCTCTTTAATGCGCAAATAAACAGCTAACAAGTTGGCAATACTCGTTGGAAAACCAAAAAAAAAAAAACCAACTCTAAAAAGGCCGGAGGGCCGATTGGATTTCGAGGGAATGCCACATATGTGCCTGTGCAACTGACACAGGTACGGCACGGTACGGTGTGGCATGGGCTTTCGAAGTTTTGAACAAAAGCACAGCTCGATGAAGGCGCCGGGGCGTGGCACGCATTGTCTGAAGGTAAGCCTTTTTGCGGTGCACGCTTTTAGGCGCCCGAACCGAACCGAACCAAGCCCCACGCATTTGCAATGATAACCGAAAATGTTACGTTGAGCTGCGGAGAGGTTTTGGTGTGGTATGTTGTGGTGTGGTGCCGTGTACAGAGACCATATTTCACGGGTAAATCAAACAGACAACAGATGGACGTATAGATAGTTGGCTAGGCGGTAGCGAAAGGCGTAGGGCGTAGGGCGTAGGCGTATGCGTAATGCCTTGCCTTGCTTTGCCTTGCCTTCGATCAGCCACGATACTGGATTTACTGGATGTCTTAATTAAATTTGATTAGCTGTGTGCGCAAATTAGTTAGTTTTGCATGGGAATTGATGAGCGTGTTGAGTTTGCCGACTAATTGGCTAATTGATTGATTGTTGGAGTTGTTGTCTATTGCCTTCCCCGCCTGCTCCACTTTGGAATGTTTGTCTAATTGCGCCTCAAAATGCAGATTGAATTAGAGGCAAAGGCACACGAATAGGAGCGGGAGCAGGAGCAGGAGCTGGAACAGGAACAGACGCAGGCCCAGTTGCAGTTGCAATTCTTTGTGTGCATTTCCTAATGAAAATCGAATGATTACACACCAGGGCCAAGAGCACCTCACACTTTGCAGTGCATCAAAAATGCATAAGCCATAAGCCTTCTCGTGAATACCACTCAGGGAATACTCTCTCTGATTTGAATCAAATGTTTGCCATGAATATTTATATTTATTTTATTTATTTACTTAATTTATATAATTCATTTTATTTATTCAATTAATTTACAATTATCTGCTTAATACAGATTTAGATATTTATAATAAAAAGAATTTATTAGACTTAAAAATTGCCATCATTTTAAGGGAAATTTCAGTAGATAAGTAATAAGAGAAATGGGACTCTAAAAAGAATAATTCTGAGTAAAGTTTAAAGTGCGGCTGGGTCCAGTGTACGCATCTATTTATTGTTAACCAGCATAGGGTAGCTTATAGTAGGGTATCTGAAGCTTCGTGCCTTAAAAGTTGGCCATTCATTTTTGTTTTTCCATTGCTGAACGCAGTATTTTCTGAACGCAGATTCCAATGCTGGGGTCCAAGGACCACCAGCAGCACCACCCTACCGCTCTGCTTAATACATATCGAAATAACCTTGGTCCGAAATTCGCCCAAAAGAATAACTGTGCATTGTTTGCCAAGAAGAAATTTCTGGCCCCTTGGCCCTCACCCCCTTTGGAATGGTTGGTTGTCAGAGTTACCCCAGGGAGACGGCCATTGGCTGGGGAGATTGGTAGGAAAAGTGCTAAAGTTTCCACTGCGCGCATGAAATTTCCACTTTAGTTGTGTTTTCTAGTAAATTTTTGTATTCGCCTTTGTTCTCGTTTTTTCTGTTGTTGTGTATGTATGTATGTATATATATTTGTGCGAATATTGCCCCCCATTCTGTATACTCGTACTTGAGATCTGCTCACCCCTCAATGGCGCGTGCTTATTTCAAGTAGTTGAAATTATTTTATAGTATAAAACTTTAGTTTTTTAACTTTGGACGTGGAAAGGAGAGCTCTCGCTCTGGCACTGGCACTGGCTCTGGCTCCAGCTTCTGTGCGCTTCTCTTCTCTTTTGGGTTCTGCCTTGGTTTTGGACTCTTCTGACCAAGCTCTGGCCCATATTTCCACCCAATTCTGCCCCTGGCTCTGCACCGTGTTGCTTTCTGTTTTGCTGTGCTGTGCTGTGTGGCATTCTTCGCCCTTCCGTCCATTTGGGCTGCTCACGCGCTTTTTGTTTTAGCATATTTATATTTTAATAAGCATTCTGGCAGCTGCGCTACAGCGACTGCCATTTTCCTTTTGCCTGCTCCTTTGCTCTGCGTAATTTTACTGCAATTTCTGACAGTTTTAGAAATCTTGGGCGAGCAGAACTTATAGACCCGAATGCGCTCCTCCTGTCAGCGGCAAATGGCAGCGGGTTGGCAGACGGGGCAACGTGGCGTATGATTGTTATTAATTCCATATTATGTGTAAGAGGATGCTGCACTGTGTTGCCAGTTTTGCCTGTTTTTGCCCCAGCGCAATAAGCAATAAGCGTCAGATGAAATGATATTTAATGTCAGCGCCGCCAAAGCGACTGCTGAAGAAGGCATCGAGAGGTTCTGCTGCCTCTGCAGCAGCCGCCAGCGATGGGCGGAGTGTCGAGTAGCACTTTGAGGTGCAGTTCAAGTGGTTCATTGAAGCACAAAAGTGTTGAGATTGTAAGGAAGTGTTGGGGGTTGAGTACCCAGACGAGACCAGACCATTTGCATAAAGTGCGGTTAATCTGTGGGATATTGTGGAGTGCAGCATCGAGCAGGGAAGACACTCACAGTACACACAGGCTGATTTAATTAAAATTCAATTAAAAGGCGTTGTTTAGTTTAACGTTGAATGGGGAAAATCCATCAGCAGCAGCAGCAGCCATGCTTCAATGACTTATTGTTGCCATTCTCCTTGCCACAATTGTTAAACATTTTCACTTCAATACAATGCGGAGGCGGCGGCGTCGGCGGCAGTGTCCTGTCTGCTCTACACGTGAATTGTGTGTGTGTGTGTTTATGACAGTGTGCGTGTGTGTGTGTGTTGGCCATTGTGTTTGTAGCAAAATATAATCATAAACGTAATTTAATCGCGCCAAACTGCGTCTGTCACGTACTTGCCAGGCAACAGACAGGCAACACACATCGATACATTATATACATATACACATTGTTGGAGGCCAGCACAGATACACACATTATTGATGCTCAGACGACCACACACACACACACTCACACTCACGCATTTACAATGTTGAGCTGCGCTGACAACACAGAAACAGTTATTATAATTCAATTCGGGGCCATAATAGCGTCGATTCAATGTAGTAAACACGTTGCGGCGAATCGTTTGCGACTTGCCACCAAATCTAATGATCACCTGCAGAAGGAATTGATTTTGTTAGCCCAAGCACGTCATGCCCTCCAGCAAACTATTCCATTGTACACTGATAGAAAAAAGCCATAGTAAAAATAACTACAATCATATTTGAATTTTAAATACAAACATAGTAAAATTTAATAGAATTCACTTTGATTCAAATATAAATGTATTCAAAATCCTTTTTTTAAAATGGTCATATTTAATCTAAATACAAAACACTTCAAAATAACTATAATATATTAAATTTGTAGTTTAATATGTTTCATATTTAAATTTAATATTATTATGACTTGAATTAAAAATTTTTGTTTTAAAATCCAAAGGAAAAACTTTTTATTTTAAATATTCCATATTAAATGAAATCAAATATTTTTTGTATTTATTTTAACTATGTTTATATTATTTTTTTATGTCCCTCGAATTCCCAACCGGTTCTTGCTGCTGCCGCCTTGAATACACAGTAAAATTGTCTTAGCGCAGGGGTATAATCACAACCAATGCAGTTCTACTCATATTGCGATTATTTCTAGTTGACAACTTTAACCAATTCACACCATGAGGATTTGAAATGTAATTTGCGTACGCAAAATAATAACCAATTAGTTAAAAATGAATATAAATATTAATATGAAACATATTAGATTTAAATATTAAACATATGAAATTTAAATATGAAATATATTAAATTTAAATATTAAATAAATAAAATTTAAACATGAAACATATTAAATTTAAATATAAAACATTTTCAATTTAAATATGAAATATATTAAATTCAAATATGAAATATATTAATTTAAATATGAAATGTATTAAATTTAAATATTTCTATATTAAAATCAAAATTTAAGTGAAAAATATTCAATTTTAATACAACCACTCTTGGATGAAAATCAATGGCATAAATATTAAAATCTAAGTGAAAATATTAAAATTTCAGGGCTTTTTTCTATCGGTGTACCTTTGCCTCCCCCCCTTGAATTAATTACGAATGTGGCAAAAATGTTTGAAATTAGTTTGTGCTAAGAATGGGATAAAGTAGGCCTGAAATCAGCTTGCAAGCACCAAGGGGATCATGTTTAAATGGAATTAGAGTGTTTCTACGATAGTGGGAGTGTTACAGAAAACTTAAATTAAAAGTCTGAAAGCATTCAGGCGACACTTTCAAGATGATTTTCGTACCACCCCCACGCCACGCCACACCACATTAATGCCGCTGCATCGCTCATTTACTGTGGCAGGTCGCTTCTTTTGCAGCATCAGCAGCGCATCTTTTTGCAGAGCTTTCTGCCATATGCCAAATCATCGGAAGACTTGCGTCTCCGCCTTTAATGCAACGCAGTTCCGGAGTTCCGGAGTCCGTGGCGAATCAGTCACGTGTGTGCGAAAAATCAAAACGATTTGTGACGGGCTGCCTGTCTATCTGCTGCCATAGCCTTACCCCAACCCTTACCCACCTGCCATGTCCCATGTTTCATGTGTCCCGTTCTTGTGTCTAAGTCTTTTGTTTGCCATTTGCCGTAGCCGTAGCACGAGGAGCAGTGGCGTGAATGCGCGTAAATTACGGCTGACAGGCGACGGCTTCGTTGGGTATGCCTTTGCCTGATTGATGCGCTTCGGCTATGCAGCGCTGCAACTTGCGCCACTTAGCCATAAGCCGCAGATCCGCAGCGTTGCAGCAGCAGAACAGAAATCGGAGCCATTCCGATGGCACACGCATGACAGCTGCCATGTGCTGCTGCTGTGGCATCTACCACCTCAACCAGGGTCGTGGTGGGTGCAGGGCGGAGAGGCTCCTAAATGCGTTGCGTGGCCGCTTTGTCCTTGTCACCTTTTTAGTTTTCGGTGTTGACAGCCGCCTGCCATCTCTCTGGTACTCGTCGTACTCCAAGCTTCAGCTTCAGCTCCCAGAGTGCATTTATCTCGATCTGGAATGCCTTTTGAATAACTTGCCATATTAGTGTGTGTCTGTGTGTGTGTACGTTTCCGTTTCCTTTCAGCTCAGCAGGCAGCAGGCAGCAGTCAGCGGCTTAGTCGTGTGTCTGCGTGTCCTTGTGTGCGTATTTGTCAAAAGGATTTGGCAGTGATTTAGCTGCTGGCCCAAATTTCATACCAAATTCTATCTCTTTGCTGGTGCTGCTGCTGCTGCTGCTCTCGAGGATTGGCTGACTGACAACGCCTCTGCCTCCGCCTGTCCCTCTGCCTCTTTTGTTCCTCTCTCCCTGACAGCAGACAGGATTAGGTCGCGCTGCAGCCTTTTGGCCTGTCTGTCGTCCTGCCAGAGCCGCCTGAAAATTAGCTGCCTAATTGTTTGCCAAAGCCGCAACTTTGGCCATTTCTTCTCTGCTTTTGGCCAGAGTTACCATCGCCAGTGCCAGTGCCAGCGCCAGCGAATGACAGCTGAATAATGTGCGCCCCATAAGCAATTAACGCGCCTGCGAGGCTTACACGCGTACGTGTCTCTGGAGTAAGGGCGATGTGTCTGTATTGGGATGGCTGTTGGGATGGCTGGTGGGATGGCTGCTGTGGTGTGCTGTGGTGTATCTGTGTATGCAAGCTTACAAATTGAGTCAATAATTTTGGTGGAGAATGCCTCCAGCTCGCGCCGTACTCGCTGGCACTTTGTGCATAATAAATAAACGCCATGAAATACGCGACTTAACACGCAATGTACAGCAAAGTCGTCGCATGTCTCTCTCTGTGTGTCCCCTTGCCCTGCTGTGTGTGTGTGTGGGTAAGCACCATATGACACCACCTTGACTCATTAATTACGCACTGGCATTTTTATTTTCATTGCATACTTTTATGCAATTTATTATTACAGCAATGCGGGGGGCGGCAAAGAGCCAAGCGGCAAGGGAGGGCGCGCATAAAAGTTGAAATACAAATTGCCTTTTTTTGTACGTACCTATAGGTGTATGTATGTATATTTTGCATACACTTGTGACTTATTTATAGGGGAAGACAAACACAAACACTCACGGAGAGAGAGACGGGGACTGCGGCGAGCTGGACAAGCCACAAATGAAATGTATGCTGGATTTTTGAGGCAGCTCTCCATCTTCACGCCGACCAAGCGTCGCCTGATTGCCAATGTGCTTGGGGCGTATGCACTACAGTGCGTTTCATGTGTGCAAGCCGAATAAATAAATAAATATAAATAAATTGGAAATTTTAAGAATAATTTTAAAATACTTTCGTGGGAGTCTGCCAGTTGGGAAGACGTATTAATATGAATACGTACAGCTATTTATTGATATATAAATTCATTCAACTCTGGTCATGCTGTTTTGTCACGCACTGTATATCCATAATTGAGCACATGGGCATTATTTTTACCTCCTGTTTCGCCGCATGTAATTGCCATTGACATTTCAACTCGAAACGAATATCCTCCTTTAATCAAAGTGTAGCTAAACTTAATTTGGGTCTGGGAGCGGAAGCTGCTTTAATCTTCGCCCACAGATCGCAGAGGGCAGCCCAGCCCTACCGAAAAGCCAAATAAATATTCACTTTTTACTTTGCTTTACTTCGCTTTACTTTAGTTGTTGTTGTGGTTGCATTATCATTGTCGTGGCTGGTGGTGGTTGGGGCCCGACTGCTGTGGGGCAACTCTGTGTGGTCGAATATTCCCCAAAGAATCTGATGCACTTATCGCAAATTACTTTGGCAGTTGCAGCACACAGCTACAGCTACAGCGCTGCAGCGTTTCTCTTTTGTATATAAATTTAACAATTTACCCATACAGATTGCAGCAGGGGCGTGCGGGGTGGTGGCATGCGTATTTTTCCCATACATTGGGGATTGTAAATTACCATACAAGCACACACACACACACACACATACTTTACACAGATGTAGAGATACAGATACAAATATACTTTGAGACTAAATGTGTTCAAAGAACGTACATTGTCCAGGGGAAGAGCAGAACAGAACAGAACAGGATTTGTGGAAAAGTTTTACCCCCCAAAAACAACAACTGGCAAACATGGCGTATGCATAATATTTCCTCTGCCACAGATGCATGACCATGTTTGCCCAGTTACAAACTTCATTAACAACCCAGCCACAAGCCAGCCAGAACCAATGGTAATGGAAACCAGCATCTGCAGATGCCTCAGCATCACAGTGTCACTGGTGGCATTTGCACTTGCAGGCCGCTTCAGCTGTCCCAATTAGCCGCGGACTTGCTGCACATTTTTAAAGGCGAAAACACTTGGCCCGAACTCTCGTCAATTAGCATTTGTTTTTCGGGGCGTTTAATGGCCATCCAGCTGCTGTGTTGTTGTTGCTGCACATAATTTATGGCTGCCTCCGCGCTGGCTTCATAAGATGTTAACGCGCACTTAATGCCACTTAAAAATACGCATAAATCGCGAAGAGTGCCAGCCACGGAACGGCAAGGAAAGGGAAGGGCAGGGATTGGCATTGGGAGAGGAGTTGCAACAACGGCAACGGCAACTGTTACCCGACGGCCACTTGTCCACTTACATGGCTACTTACAACGCTGCTCAAGCATATGCATGCAGATGCAGATGACCATGTTTCACCCAGTGCCCAGCTCCCCAGTTGCCAGTGGCCAGTGGCCAGTCCTGGTCCACCCATCATCAGGAAGAGCAGCAGCAGCAGCTGCAGCTGCAGAGAAACAAGGTCGTGCAGGGGACAACGCGGCAAACAAAACAACAAAAAAACACACAGAACCAACACCAAATAAATAACAGCAAAGGAAGAACTGAATTGGGGGATACAGATGCCCAACAGATACCCTTTTGGAACTCAAAAAAAGGTTTCAATTCAGTGTTTTTATCCTTACGCAGATCTCTTTTTACCTGAGCAAAGATTCCAGCAGTTAACTCTGGTGCTGAGGGCAGATTAACAATTAATTGTAGTAACCTCTGAGAGGGTATTCAAACAGAAAACAGAAACTGCAATTGGTAAAGCGACTGCGACTGCGGCACGCAATTAAGTGCATTTAATTAATTATTGTTGATAAAATAATATTTTTGCAATTTATTGTCCAAGCAGCAGCAGGGGGGAGGGGCTGATGGTGGGATTGGGCGCTGGTGGGCGTGGGGCGTGGGCCCCCAGCCAACGTTATTTATGCATATGTGAGCGCAAATAAATAACGCAGACTGTGGCAGCAGGAAAAAAAATCGCGCTGCATGCCCGTTTCTGCGTTGACGTTATCAGAGAGCTGGCAGTAACCCGGCGGGCCACTGAGATATCGGCTCGGTGGCAGCAGCAGCCAGCAGCCTATCGCTAGGCCAAATCGCAACCGCAATGGCAGCAGCGACAGTGCAACGGCAGCAATGCAGCAGTGCAACGGCAGTGCAGCGACAGAGACTGCTGGCAGATCAATTCGAATAACAATAATTTCTTCCGGTCGAATGGCAACCAGCGGGGAGCAGACACAGAGAGACAGACAGACAGACAGCGGCAGAGATGCAGATATGCGGCTGGGAATGTATCTGCAACTGCCATGGCATTCGTATTGTATCTGTGTGTCTGCATTGTTTGCGTGCATTTCAAACCGGATGCGCATAAGTATACGAGGATTGACAGGATGCACGGGCCGTGCACTCGTGCATTTTGGCTGCTGCTGCAACACACACGTGTCCAGACGTGCCCGCCCTCGCCCACAGCCACGCCCATTACTAATTTGTGTTGTTTTTTTTCCGCCAAGTTAATGAATTTCATATAATCGGAATTAATGTGGAAATTATATGCGTTGACATTGCGGCAGACAAAGGGAATCTCCGCCCACTGGCGGCCTGGATTCCAACCGACCGAATTGGAGTTCACATGACAGTTGCCCCACCTGATGCAATAAATTGTGAAACGAATTTTCAACTATATTTAATCAAATGCATCTCGAAACAATGACAATTGTGAATTTCGTTTCGATAGAGGACTCGAAAAGCGTGGAGTCCGAAACATTCGACAGAAGATTCGAACATTCGCAAGGATCTGCCCTTTTTGTTGGTTAACAAGGGCCGCAAGGACCATACCCACAGGGTCCAGGTCCACAAGGCCCACATGGCCCGCATGGGCCGCAGGGGCCGCATCCAGGACCGCACGGCCCACATGGCCCGCAAGGACCGCATCCAGGACCACAGGGTCCACAAGGCCCACAGCGTCCCTCGGCAATGGGATACTGGTTGGTGGAGAAGCACGGCAAGGGGCAGCATCCTCCGCCCGGGGCACAGGGTCCGATGGGGCACGGCGGACAGGCGGCGCTCGGCTTGTAGTTGATGGGTCCGTTCGGGTAGCAGCAGTACTCCCTCGGAGGGGGGATGTCGATGGTCTGCGGCTTCGGCTGGCAGAGGATCGACTGGCACACCTCGCGCGGCTCGCAGACCCGCTTCGGGTAGCAGACGACGTACGGGTCCGGTATCATCGACGGGTAGTAGATGACGCGTGGCTCCCGCACCATCTGCGAGACCCAGATCAGCTTCGGCACCTTGATGACTCGCGTGGCGTCGACCACCTTCGGGATCGTGATCTGCCTGCACCGGTTGACGACCATCGGCTCCGGCACTATCTTCTCGGTGAAGACGACCCGCTTCTTGCAGATCATGCGAGGTGGCTGCTGCACGGTGATGCACTTGGGGAAGGGCGGCGGAATGCGCGGGGCGCATTGCGGCAGGGCCTCCAGCTGCGCGGAGTTGTAGCACTTGGGCGAGCACTCGAAGGGCCCGCAGCAGGGGTCGCAGGGTCCACATCCCGGTCCGCACGGAGAACACATTTTGTTAATCGAGAATTCCAAATAATATCAAAAAAAAAAATCGAGAAAAACTAATAATTTCGTAAAATTATTTTGCTACTGAATTTGTTAGTTAAATTTGGATCCTTGTCGAAGCGAAACTGAAATCGAAATGAGATCTGGCTGTAGCTCGAGCAGTGACACGGGCTGGAATGATAGGCCTACCTACTTGATTCGGAATAAACTGATTTCCATACATGGAAGGAAGCCTACTACTCAGATCAGAAAATATTTCTTGCTGTACAAAATTGACATAAATTTTGGTAGCGATGCAATGTGACCAATTGTATGTACAGGCTCTGTGTTTTGTCACTGTTTTGTGTTTTATTAATAAATTAATATTCTGTTCAAAATGCAAGTTCTTTATGACAGCAAGCAGGAAAGTATTCAGTGTGGGATTGTCGGCTCTTACTGTGGCGCTGGCGGATGCCAATATTGGATAGATCTAAATTGCAGGAAAGAGTGGCATTCAACATGTTTTAATCCGAAGCAAATAAAACAGGAGGTTATTTTCAATCAGACATGCTCCGGGTTTCACTTACTTTTTACGTTTTAAGTTTTCAGCCAAAAGTCATTCGGTCGTTTTTATTTTTGTCGCCTCAGTCGGTGACATTATTAACGAGCAAGCCACAAGGTACTTGACCAAACTAAGGAGCCAACGGAACGTCCTCGCTAGAAGATTGGTAAGGAGCAGAACCCGGCGAAGGTTAAACCGCATCCATCCATCAGTCCGACTGGGCCACCAGGAACAGATAAATTCCTGTTGCACAATCTCCGTTTTCGTCCGTTGGTCCCGCATTTAACTTAAAATAGTAAATAGTGAATAGAAATTTTCCTTGACCCTGAACAAAAGTTGCTATTCAACAGTAACAGTACGTTAAGTAATTGTACTTTGATTGTAGGAGGGTGGATGTTGGAGGTTCCCAAAGACCGTATTCCCAAATAAAAGTAGTCGGTGGCGTCAATTACATGGTTGCGTAAATTTTGCGGGTAATTGATACAGCTGGGGGTTGATGTGCGCTTGTAATCGGCTCGTAGTTGAAGAGAGACTACTCGTTATGTATTTTGGGCAGCATAATGCTAGCGCCAGTGCTGGAGAGTCGAGTGGATCGTGACTGAGCAGCGCGAGAGCAAAGGGCACGAGAGAGAGAGCGAGCTAACAGTCCGCTGTTAGCAACACTGCCAACCGACTGTTAACGCTGCTATGTTAACAGCGCTGCTGGCCTGATATTTGTTTACAATAAACCTACATAATGAACCTACAAAAAAAAATACTATTAATTGTTATTTATTCACCTTCTTTATTGGGTGACATTAGAGTCTATTGATTAGACTTTGCTAACTGACATGCTGGCAAAATAGAGATGTCCGCTGGGAAATGCCAGCGGACAGCGCGAGAGAAGTACATACATATATGTGTCAAGCTGTCTCTATTTTGCTAGCTTGGTGGCTGTGTGTGCTGGAGAACATAATTTTGTGTCAAGCAGTGCCTCAGTTGTTCGACTGAAAACCATTAAACGTGTCTAGAGAAGGCATCGAAAAATATTTTTGTATTTTGACGCTCACGCTGTCCCTCTCTACGCAGCAAAATTGGCAAAGTCTAATGTCATAGCACTATTAATAATAGCAGCAAACAGAGCATCGTTCAATATATCGTTTCCATACGAATATCGTCCCTGAATTTATATATCGGCCGAGTACCAGGCTGTACGAGGGCATAGAATAAAGTAGGCAGTGAGCGTTCCGTTTAAATTGTATTTTTAATTACAGCCCATGGGGTTTTCAGCTGGTTTTGACAATGCAAATTTACTGTAGACTTGGAAAATTATTTTTGTTTAGCAGGACTCCCCAAACGTTGCAGTCATCAGTTTGAGGGCCATTTGAGCCGATTAACAAGGACCACAGGCCACTCCAGGGCGACAACGTGTACTCCAGCGTAGGGTTTTTTGGCGGCGGCTGCTTAGCAGGGACCGCAAGGACCACAAGGCACTTGAGGGCCACACGGTCCGACCGGTCCACAGTGTGTGTTCCACGGAGTGGGGGCGCACGGGTAGCAGGGTCCACACTCGGGCGATTCGTAAGGACACGGCGGCGAGCACGGCCCACAAGGTCCACATGGTCCACAGGGGCCGTTCAGACCACAGCCACCCGTGCCGCAGGGGCCACAGGGTGCCGGTATGAAAGGACCCGAAGGCATGGTCAGACCGCAGGGTCCGCAATTGGGCACAGCGCACGGCCCACAACGTGGTCCACATGGTCCGCAGCCGCCAGGACCGCAGCCTCCCGGACCACACGGGCCACAAGCTCCAGGCCCACAGGGTCCGCAGCGAGGGCCACAAGGACCGCATCCAGGACCACATCCAGGACCACAGGGTCCACAAGGCCCACAGCGTCCCTCGGCAATGGGATACTGGTTGGTGGAGAAGCACGGCAAGGGGCAGCATCCTCCGCCCGGGGCACAGGGTCCGATGGGGCACGGCGGACAGGCGGCGCTCGGCTTGTAGTTGATGGGTCCGTTCGGGTAGCAGCAGTACTCCCTCGGAGGGGGGATGTCGATGGTCTGCGGCTTCGGCTGGCAGAGGATCGACTGGCACACCTCGCGCGGCTCGCAGACCCGCTTCGGGTAGCAGACGACGTACGGGTCCGGTATCATCGACGGGTAGTAGATGACGCGTGGCTCACGCACCATCTGCGAGACCCAGATCAGCTTCGGCACCTTGATGACTCGCGTGGCGTCGACCACCTTCGGGATCGTGATCTGCCTGCACCGGTTGACGACCATCGGCTCCGGCACTATCTTCTCGGTGAACACGACCCGCTTCTTGCAGATCATGCGAGGTGGCTGCTGCACGGTGATGCACTTGGGGAAGGGCGGCGGAATGCGCGGGGCGCATTGCGGCAGGGCCTCCAGCTGCGCGGAGTTGTAGCACTTGGGCGAGCACTCGAAGGGCCCGCAGCAGGGGTCGCAGGGTCCACATCCCGGTCCGCACGGAGAACACATTTTGTCGACTTAGAAAGTTCCAAAATAAATTTCAAAAAAGAATATATTAAAATTTTTATCGAAAAATGTTTTTCAGAATTTTTTTCAAAAAATTTTATAGAGAATTTTTTCACAATTTGGAGTTGGTCGGAGCGAGACTAAAAACTGAATGAGATCGAACGGAGACTACAACAGCAGGGGGGCCCAAACTATCTACAAGGCCGCCTGGGATTGATATTTTGTACGGTCCTAAACAGGCCCCAAACCGAACGTTTCTGTGCCAACAGGCAAGCTATGACTCCTGATTCAGTTGATGGGCTAAGTAGCCCCATTTTCACATACACGTATACGTAGCTTTAATAAAGTTTGGTTAAACGCCACTCAATCGCGGCGCAATGCAGTGAAAAAATTCCATTAGTGACTCTTGAATGAAATGCATTTCCATAAACGAATTTTATCTCCGCATGAGGTATGCGGGCTTGTCCGGGACGATCGCTGTATATTTATTTCTGCAATATGGCATCTGCCGCTGAGTGGGTTTAAGCCTTTAATATGCTAGCGCCTTTATGCAGGCAGTTTCAATTTTTTTCACCAATCCATAAAAACTACCTTGGAAAAAACTACAACGAATTACAGAAAAACGCCAGAAAACACTTTACGGCCGATGCCGGACTATTGAATATATATGTGTGTATATCTCTCTTTTTTTTGCTGGTGCCCTGCCTGGACATGTCAGCAGGGAAAAAGCGTTTGGTCGCTGTGCGGCGGCTGCAAAGCTTTATTGTATGGGGGGTGCAATCAGCGCTTTGTGCACGCCACCACCATGGCGACACTGAACAATTGGGCAAAAATTCGAAAAAAAGAATACAAAAAAAATATAACAAAGAATTTGGTCACGCCAGAGCTTCGATGTTGACAAAGGCTTTTACAGGGGATTTCAGGTAAATTCTAAAATATTTCCTTCATTTTTAAATGGATCACAAAACGGCGGTTCGGTCTGGACACTGAACTGAAATTACACAGACAGAATTTGAGTTATTTTACTTTTTGAATCGAATATAAATTGGCTCTATAAATTGTTTTAAACATTCAATGACTGTTTGGAGTCTTAAGTCGGGTAAGATTTAATTGAATTTAAAGAGAGAGAGAGAGCAGTATATCTTAAGGTTATATGCAGGTGTAGCTGCTGATTTAATCTCTGCTCCTTTCCTGAATATCATATCATTGGCAATCTTTGGCTTAAAATATAATGTGCCAGCAAGAAAATGTTGCCGCAATCGGTACGTGAACAAATTTGTCTTCGGCGTAGTGAATGCGTCAGAGTTATTTTTCGTACTGATTTTATTTGGTATAGTTAAAGGTTAAGGTTCTAAGGTTCAAAGTGCTTAGCTAAGGTGTTTCATTAGGTCTAAGTGCTATCATGCACAAGGTGTGAACTAATATCCAACCTAGAGTCACCTTGAATGTTGTTTTTGCTGTTGCCATAAATAAATCGTTATGATATGTGTACACAGATGCATTCAGCTGGCCGTTGCCTATTTATTTAGGTCAGCGGTGCAGCTTAATTATCTATTTGTCTTGGGTCACTTAAGGCGTATCAGCAGTTGCTTTAGTTCCCCTTATGGCTTGGTATTTATTTAGGTGTACAATGTTTCCTCTTCTGCTGGGAATTTAATTTGATTGAATTATGTTTTACATTTTATCATCTGAAACATTTTTTGCAGCCAAACGTTTATTCAATCGATTTGAGTTTGGTCTCTAGGCATTTGCAGAGATTTCTTGGCCTGTAATAACAATCGCATGGCTTAGGGCCACAATTATGCAAGAAAAACATCAACTTCTTTGGGTACTAGGACGACGCTTATCGAGGAGCGACGGTCCCCAAAGCATTTGCCGTTTCTGTCTCCTCCGCTCCGGCCACAGACAAAGCGCCTGCTAATCCCACCATTTGCAGAGACCCAAAACCCTGTCTAATCACAGCCATGCCACTCGGCAGGCAGCTCCCGAGCGCCTCTGTGCTGTGCTTTGCCCCGAAAATTGTCAGCTAATAATGCAAACAATAAGAGGCAACAGTCCGAAGAAGTGGCGCAAATTTGGCATAATTATGAGTACCGCCTCCAGTGGAGTGTGGATACTTGTCGCGAGATACACTCCGGCTAAGGCGGCGCAATTAGCGGACTTAGTTCTGGGGCCACGATAGAGCAACAAACAGAGGCGGGCCATAAATTGGTGGTGGGCCGTAAGAAGGCCTGCCGGCACCCAGATAGAGCAGCAAGTGTCAGTTGTCAGATGGTGGTGTCCCCTTGGTTGAGGGGGCTGGCTGCGCTGTGCCTTTACGTGTGCGGTTGGTCGGATTTCCTTCCGCTTGATGTCGCAGGTTCGCTGGCATATTTCTTTAATGAATTTAATCGCGCGTAATAAACCGTCGCAGGCTCTCTTACACGAACAGATACGGCCACAGACTGGTCGTCGTTCTGATTCTGGTTCTGGTTCTGCTTTCCGATCCATGGTCGCTTATGTTGTTTGCCAGCAGTCTTTGTGGTCGTTTGACGTTGATAAGTATTCTGATTTATTGACAAGCCAACAGCGAATCTCTCCTCCAATGTGTGTGTGGGTGTGCGTGTGCGGGTATTGCGGCTGCATTTATTTAAATTTATATATATATTTATTTATGGGCTCCCCGACTCACAAACAAATACACACACACAGAGACCGACAGGAAAATGGATCGTTATGCCAGGCGCCGAATGCGTGCTTTAAGCACACTTTTCGGCTCTGGGCTGTGGGCGCTTTTTTATGCATTTGCTTCGCTGCATTTCCGTTTGATTTCAATAATTTCAACATCCGGCACAAACCGGAAATGACAAATAAAATGCACCGCCATTGAAATGCACTGTGCGAAAAATAAACGAGCGCTCTCTCTCTCTCTCTGTCTGGTTTTTGCATTTGCATATCAATTGAATATGAGGCTGCTCTGCTGTTTATCTACCAGTGTTGTTGTTTTTACACTCATCGAATGAGTGCGATAGTATTTTATGCTCTTGATCTGCAGCGGGAGACGAGAGCATGGCCCTTAATGCGGGTGGTGTTTGGCCTCTCTTTTTCGGTGTGTGTTTGTTTCAATGCAGGCATCTCTTCTGCATCGTCATACCAATTTTCAATAATGGTTGGCCATTAATAAGTACCTCATATGATAGAGCCAAATGATATAAATAAGAGGCGCAAATGCTGACAGAAATACTTAGTCCAAAATTATTCCCTTGAAACTGATGAACCCCATGTTTGGGCCCTCTATTTTGGTATTTAACGGAACACGGAGATCATTATTCCGTTTGCAACTTATAATATTCTTAATTTTAAATACGCAGGGCCCAGCTGTCCTTTGGTTTTCTTCCGTTAATCTCGGTCGAGGCAATCAGACGGCTTTGATTTCTCCTTTGACATTTGGTCTGTGCACTTGTATGGCTTTAATTGGCTCATGTGGCATCATCTCGAATGCCATGGCTCGAAAACTCGCATAAATAACGTGATTTTCGGGAAGCTTCTTTGCCCCAAATGCATGCCAGGAGCAGGACGAGGCTTGCACCATTATTTTTTGTTCGTCTTTTATTTTTTATTTGAGGCAGTAAATATGCAGTCGCACATACACAGAGAGGGAGATGTGGAGAGAGACATGCTGCATGCATATGTGGAATGACCATGAATTACATAAAAAGCCGCAAATACCGAAGTCAAAATGCGTGGCCTCAACGATTCTGTTGTGTTGTGCATGTGTATCTGTATCTGTTTCTGTGTGTGTTTGTGTGCCAACCCAACCCGTTGCCACTGCCTCATCGAGTGCCAACTACAGTACAGTCCTTGCAGTCACGCACGCAGCAGCAGCAAAAAATTCAAATATATATATTGCAATCCTTTAGGCACGCGGAACATAATGAAACGAAAATGCTACTGTGGCAACAGCCAGCGAGTCCCAGCTGCAAGCCCAGTAAGGACCAAAGGGTGGACCAGTACCAGCGCCAGCGCCAGGAAAGTGCACAATGCGACGGCCACAACCGAAGCCGAAGCCGTCCATTTGCCAGTTGCCGAATAAGAGCACAAATAAATAGCAAAAATGAAGAACAGGACTCTAGCGATGACGATTTAAATACCCTTGTAGGAGCGATCATTTCATTGGCAGATATTTCTATGATATAATCCTACGATCATTATATTATAGTAGTAAAATACAATGGACAGCTAAATATTATAAATCTTTGCTTAGACTTTCTTCAGAGAGTCTAGTCTGATAATGCGGAAATTGGTTCTGGCTTGAGCATAAATATTTTTTCCAAGGCAAGGCAAACTTCTGATCAAAGTGGTATGACCCTCTACAAGTGTACAAAAATGTGAAAATATTTCTTTGGGCAACATTTTTACAGCCTCGCTTTCTCGGCTGACCCCCGCTTGCCCGACGATTGCCAGAAATTTTTATACAAAAATGTTTTTATTTATTCTACTGGAGGAGGCTCCGTCTCCGCCTGGCACTGGGTACTGCGACTGGTACTGGTACTGGGACTGGTACTGGGCCTGGCTTGTGGCCGTCGGTTGATTTATATTGATGAATGTCCGTTTGTTCGTTAGTTCCGTCTTTGCAGACGCGGCCAAAGAGATTTACATGTTCGGGCTGTGTGGGCCAGAGGGGGCGGACGTGTGGCAGTTATTTTACTTTGTGCCTTTTGTTGCCGCACTCTCACACAGTCACTCATGTACACACGAGTATGCCGTATGCCGTATCCGTGTGTGCGTGTGTGCTTGTGTGCTTGTGTGTGTGTGTGCATGCTTGCATTCACTTTTGCTGCTGTTGCTTATGCTCAGTGCCAGAAATTATTGCATACTTTACGGAAATTAACCGCATTTCCATTTCTTGCACGCACACAGGATGGCCGCGTCATCTCCTGCTGCTGCTCCTGCCGCTGCTGCTGCTCCCGCTCCCTCCTGCATGTGCAGCTGTTGTTACGACTGCCCCCCTGAATCCTGGTTGCTCTCTTGCCTGCCTCCTGGCCTCGGAAGGACTCCTTCTTCAGCGTTTTCCTCTTGCATATTTACAATTTTAATGACTTTATTTTTGTGCTGGCATAAAATATTTGCATGCACTCGAATAACGTATTGGATCAGTGGAATTTTTTATTGGGTTTGTTCGAGAAAGCGTATAAATAAATACATCGAATGTTTTTTTTTTTAGAGAGAATATAAATTATAAATTCTTTATAAAGAGCGAGGACACAAATTAATTGGGTTTGAGTGGAAAACACAACACATTATTCACTGTTTATGGTAGTTTCATTAATTAAATATGTTCATATTTTTATTTTATTTTTATTTTATTAATTTATCGATTTATTCTTTATTTTAAAATCTACACTTATCGATGCAAAAAGAAAGTTGAATTTGTGTTTTTGAGAGTATCAAAGATTTGGCCTTTGCATCCAGAGATCCTTTGGCCCTTTTGGTACTTCAGCGCAGTCGCTGAGACTTTCGAGAGGGCTGCGCGAGGGCAGAGTGAGGGAATCAGACGACGTCGTACAATCATATTTCTTTGTGACATTTTCCTTGCTGCATTATTAATCAACTGGGAGTATTTTAATTTATGTTGACATGCACTTACATATGTATTTATAAAACGCAACCATTAAAAAGGGAAAACAAGGAAAAAACGAAACAACATGCAGAAGCATAATGCAACTGATTTCAAAGTTATTTTTTCATTATAGCAAGAATCAGAGGGTTTATATATAGCCACTGGAACTTTTTGATATTAGCTCTGTGGGGTGGGTGGGAGTCTCAAAAATGTAAACCATTTGCCCTTTGCCTTTGTTCGGCTTGATTAAGTTTCCACCTATATAGATTGGAAAACCTTTCACGTTCTCATTTGCGCTTTGAGTGGAAATGGAACGAGCAAACATGATGCCACCAGCCACCTTATCCTCTTATGCCCTTTTCCATGGACGATGGCCATCCTCGTCGTCGAGCAGTCAAAGGAGCTGCGTGTAGCTGGCGAAGGTACGTGCGAAATGGAGTCTCATTTCCGTTGATTCGAAGTGAGAAAAACGAAAAGGAATGGAAATTCCCATGCAAATCGACAGAGAGAGAGAGAGCAGGAAAATGGTGCAAAATGAAAAGGAGAAGAAAACAAAAGCCTTGGATTAAATAGGGTTACGTCGCTCGACAGGTAAGTCAGGCCAGACCTCCCACATGATTTGGCTGTCAGCCTCCTCCACAAATTAGATGTCATTAAAGTCTTATTTTCTTTTTCTTTTTCCAGTCAATAGAATTTCATTAAAAGCGTCGCCAGGGCCAACAGACAAGACACCTTCAAATCAAATTGGAAGTGAGAATTATTAACATTGCATTCTTGTCGCAAAAGTTGATTGCAATGAGATCGTCATTCAGTTATTCAATCATAGACAGGCAGACAGAGCAATTTCTTTGATTGGACTTTGCTGGGTGCTGCATGCTGGTTGCTGGGTGCTGCTGCTGCTCGATGAAGTTCAAGTGCTGTTCGGATGGGGCAATTGGCACCCCGGATGCGTAATCTATTTCAAACAGCGACCATGCAAATCGAAGCAGCTTTGGCCCTAGCCCATCGACCCTCAACTGTCGACTGTCGGCTGTCGGCTGTCGGATGCATCCAGGCACAATACAACACAATTTGCTGGTATATCTGCTGCTGCTGGTTCCCCATCCCTTCCCTTCCCTTCGTCGATTCCCCTCCTGCGCGCCTGACAGGCCGTCTGTCTAACAGCGAGATGCATAGAGAAATTGCATATAAAATGCAGACAAATAACTTGCTCCCCATGTTTAGCGTATGGCCCCAATGCCTGACATTAACAATGGAGCAACCAGCGAACCCAACAGAATCAGCCAGAAGCCAGAAGCAACAGCAGCAACAGCAGCAGCCAGCTGGCAATAAAATGTAACAAACACATTGACTGCTGACAAATAGCATTGCCTGTCAATTCATCAAAAAAAAAATATAAAAAATACGAGTGTATGGGGGAAAAAGAAGGAAAACTATTGACAGCCACACGCATCACAGGAAGCGCTGGGAAACAGAGGCACATCCTCATTCTTACCACACACTGCTGACTCGGCAGTGGCAGCATCAGTTTCCGCCGACTTCCAGCAAATTTGCTTAGCTGCCACACCGAAGTTCGATTGTAGCGCGGCCGCAAGTGTGTCTTAGAGTTGGGAGACTTTTACAAATTGTTTTGAAATGAAATTCAAACTGCATGCGGGAAACGCTATTCCCTTAGCTTGCTCCCCTGAGCTTCTCCTCCCCCTACAAAGGTTTTTGCATCTTACAGATCGTAAGAGGATGGCTCTTATTGGGCACTAAATAGTAATAGTTTTGTAGGAATTACTCTTGGTATTTTTAGGAATGATAAATGATAATAATAGTAATATAATAAAATAAAAAATATAAAATATAATAATAGAATAATAATAATAATTAATCAATAAAGTAAATATAAATGTCTAAGCAATGAATCACAAGGAAAGCATTTTGTGCTTTAACTTTAAGTACTCCTTTGCAAATTAAGCCTGAAACTCACTCCATAATTGTAAGAGTACAAAGAATAGCCGACGAATTCCCTCGGACCCCAAGCCCTTACCTTTATTTCATTCATAACAAATTGCCTCAATTATATCCATTGGGCCAATGGCCCTACCCCCTACTCTCAGACAGTGCTCCCCTGGCTGGCAAGGGTATAAAAACTTTATTAAAAACTTTTCTGCCCAAGCCTTTTTATTATACCTTGTCTGCCTCTCAGCCCTGTTCTTGTTTTATGTACCTATGTATATATATAAATTTTATATTTGTGGATATTTATAAAATACACGCACATTTGGTTGCCCCCGTGGCCACAATACTGCACTCCAGGGGCGTTGAAGAAATCAAATTAAGAAACATTTTCTTTGGCAGCAACTTTTTGCGTCTGTTTAGAGTTTTCGTAATACTTCAACGACGATCCACCCGTCTGTCCGTCCGTTGCGACGTCTCCTAGCGCTTGTTCTCATGCGCCCCTTGCAGCCATTAGGATTTTGGGGGGCCATGGCTTATTCTGTAGCTGCTTTTGTGGCTACTGCCTGCCTGGTCTGGGCCCCATGTGGTTACTAGAAAATGCTAAATGGTCCCAAAGCAATTGCAGCAGCAGCAGCAGCAGCAGCAGCAAAAACATTTTGTCTAATAAAAAAGATGCCAAGGTGGCATCGCCCATAAACAAGCTGTATTTTCTCGGCTGAAAGTGGAATTTGTGGACTTTCTCTAAACAGTTAATGTTTGGTGGTTGCATAACTTTCACTTTAATATACTCATGCGAGTATTGGACTTCTTTGGAATGGAATAGAGAAGAGCAGACTGAATATGGGCCAGCTTACCTTTTATCTGTGTAGATAATTGATAGTTAGATTATCTCTTCTTTGCTGCAATAACTTAAGACTCGTGTCCGTTTCATAATTTATTTACCAGATAGGTCAAAGGTTGTGAGTATTGCATGCTTGACACATTCATCTTGTGCAGTTTTCTCGATATATCTGTATTCATCCATAAGTAAGCCACTTTACATACAATCCACCGACCAGCGGCGAGGCCCATTCCTTTTCAGTTAACCAGATATTTCCAAGGTCAATTCAGTGGCTTTTGTGTTAATGGCCAGGGTCCTGCCTCTGCCTCTGCTCCTGCTTCAGCTTCAGCTCTGGCTCCTGTCGTTCTTCGTATTCTCCGTTGTGTCTCGTTGTATTGTTGTTTTGGCCATATCCCTTTCAAGTTCAATAATGTCATAGAGCGTGTCGCAGGGCAGGCGTCCAAATTTATGGCCAAACGGTTGACCTGGAAGGCCCTGTGGCCTGGCCAGCAGCACGTGCTGCTCTCTTGGCCGGGGAAATAATTTAGCCAAAAACATGTGAAGCTCGCCATATAAATTATGCACACGACACAACACATGGGTTGCTTTAAGGTATTGTCTATGGGACCTGCCCTCCGATGCGACCCAGAAACAAAAACCACCAGCAACAGCAACAACAACAAAAATAACTCACCGCCTGGCCTTTTATTTTATTGTATTTTATCTTTTGGATTACTTTTTGCCATGACCACAAGAAATAAACTTGAGCATCTTTGGGAAAACCCACAGCAGCGGACAGGAAAAAAGAAAAAAGATTTCCGTCCCATTGTTGCTGCTGCTGCTGCTGTTGCTGCTGGATGGAGGAGAGAAGCTGACTGCTGCTCCTTTGGCTTGAGTGCGAGTATGCCCCGGAGGTCGGTCTACCCCGGACAAGGCAACAATTGCGCATGTTAACATACTTGTAAGTAGTTTTTCCACTTTGCCATATTCTCCCACATTTTCCTGGGGGCAGCCACCCCCAAGTCCAAGCCCAAGCTCCAGCCCAATGCCTTTTGTTTTTGTAATTATCTGCACGTTATTTGTGGGTCAATAAAGTTTCGCCTCATAGTTCGAGGCTCTGGCCATAGAAACCGTAGAGGGTTTTCCTCAGTTTTGGTCCAGGATTTATGGCATATGCCGCCTCGTTTTGTGGCTAATTTTCACTGCCACTGACCATGCCACAGACCCGTAAACGCTTTCGCTTCTTAAAATAGCATCCAAGCGATTTAATGGCTACTCAAGACAAGACTCACTGGGATGTTGATTAATTTATTGATACTCTTCCAGCGATTGTTCCATTCTGCTGTAATTGTAGCTGCCTGTCAGGGGATCGTATTGCAATAGATTTATAAGCAGCACTTCTTCGGGCGAAATTCGATAGCGTGTCTTGCTTGGTTGGGTTTCCCTTTTTGGTGTGGCACTTGTACAAATCATTCATGATAAATGGCCCGGCAGTCGATGCTTAATTATTTAATCCCCCGCAAAAGTGCCTGCCACCAGGATGCCACCATGGGTCGTCTCTCCCCCTGCCCTACTATTGAGCTATCAAATTTCATGCAATTTAATTGGCCAGTTCTTTGATCGCTGGAAGATTATTTCCAGGTGGTATAATGACTAAATAAATAGCGCTAAATAGGGCCCAACTCAATCATTAGCTCATTGTTAATTCTAATAATTGCATACAAACAAATTGCAAATGCCATGTTTTCATTAGGCTCCACCCCCGCAGCCCCTAATTGATTGTTACAGCTGATCGAATGGCCTGAAAACACGCACTGAGGCTGCAACTCCATTCTGTTTTTCAAACAATACACACAGACGCAGAGCTTAACCAAATGTTGAACGATAATTAAAATGAAATTTTCGGGTTAAAGCAATTCTTTTTTGCGGCATTTGAACCAATCGGTTCGCTGCGTTGTGTGTCGTCCTGCCTGTCAGTTTAGCCAAATAGTTGGTAAAATTTATTTCCTAAATAAACTGCACACAAAAGCCATTGGCCACGATGCGGGCAGGGGCGGAGCAAACAGCACTAAGCTGACCAGTGCAAAAACAAAGAGAAACCAACAAATTGAATGGCATACTCGTAAAGCGCAAAAAAGGCAAAATAAAAGCGAATGAAACTTGATAAAACAATAGAAAAAGTAAAGTCCAGATGTGTAACTGAAGACTTAAGTACCCTTACAAAGCGAATAAAAATTTATTTTCTGATTTAATCATCTTTGGATGAATTATTTATATATAGAATAAACATGGCCATGATATTCGAGTGCTTTAGGTGTTACAGGTGCTACCAGAGAGTCGTTTAAGTAGGAAATATCTGCAAATTGGTTAAATATGTCTGCCTTCTATGCTCTGCAAAATCATCATACCCTCTGGCAAGCGTAAATCAGAGAAGTCCAGGCCTGGACTGAAGTACAGGTGTGTGTCGCCCACTCTCTTTCTTCTACTCCTCATTGTGTCTCTATGTGGTAACGTCAATTGTTTAAAAGTGAAAATTCGATTTTGTGGTAAGGCAAAAGCCAATGTGAATGGGAAGGGGTATGGGGCATGGCAGCGACAGCAACAGCACAAACAAATGGCGTGCCAAACCAAAGAGCAAAAAACTTTTCCCTTTCCCTTTTTTTTTTTTTATTTTTCTATGCAGCCAACAAATTTTTGCTCCCTGCTGTCCGCTTGTCTGTCTGTCTGGCTGTCTGTCCGTCGGTTAGTTTGAATTGTCCGTAGTTATAGTTGTTGTTCGTCGTGATGCTTTGCGTCAGTGGCTGGACAGCAGGCTATTGTATGCCCGAGTGTGGAAAAAAACTGACCAAAAGTGTAAAAAGAACTCAAAAAATGGCCAAAAAAAAGTGGGCAGCCCAAGACACCAGCAGCGTGGTGAAAAAGAGAGACACGACTCAAAGACAGGGCAATGGGGTTGGGTTTTGGGAGATTAACCCAAGTAGGAGGCTGCACCAGAAGCAGGACCTGTAGCAGCAGTAGGAGCCTGGTCCCAGCACTAACAAGAAACGTAACGATAACGAAAAACAAACTTTAAAAATTGGATTCTTCATTTGCATCGGCAAATCCAATCAAGCCAACGTAAAGACCTCGGCCAGACACATACACAACATAAAGCCGTGTGCACCCAGTGCCCAGTGCCCAGTCCAGTCCGGTTGCCAATCCCACCAGTAGACCATTGCCTTTCCAACAGAAAGCAGCGCCCACAGTCGCCACGAACCAGCCACCCACAAGACCGTGTCGTACGCGGCGGTTGCCTCCTGAAAATGGTCAGCGTTACGTATACGCCACTAGAGCCAGCGCCAGTACCAGAAAGGAACAAAGAAAGAGGCAGCAAGCAGCAGCATGCAAGGGAGAGAATGTGAGCAGGCCAACAATAAATGAAAGGTGTGTGCCTCATGTTTGTCCCTACAGTTTGACCATTGCTTATGGGGGTTGGGCTGCCACTGACCCCTCCGCCGCTGCACTCACTCCCATTTCCATTGCCCTTCCCATTCCAGATCAGTTCCCCAACGAACCAATTCGCCCCATCCGGCTGAAAATTGGTAGCGATTTGTATTGGAGCGGAGACCATGGACCATGGTCAAGCATAAAAGAGGCTGAGTCTCTGTGGCTGTTGTTGGTCATTGTGCACCGAGTGCCGAATCTTGTTTAAAAGTTTTTGTCTTTTTTTTGGTTTTGTTTTTGCTGTTCTCTTTTCAGTTTATTTTTTCAAGCTTTTCCTGTCAATGGGGTATGTGTAGAGGTGGCATTGAATTGGTGGGAACTGGGGGGGAGGTGATGAGGCAATGTGCAGGGGACACTGGGAAATTTTCTTATTTGTATGCCTGAGCTCACCTGCCGTTATCCATCTGTCTTGTATCTTCATCAAGTTGGCCTGTATTAAGTCGCTTGTTGGTTTGCTTTTCCTGCTCCAGCTCCTGCTCCTCCTCCATCTACAGCTCCTTCCACTGCTCCTGCTCCTGCTCCTGCTCCTGCTGTTGTGCCATGTCCTTGCAACAACGTTGTGGCTTGCTTTTACCGGTGAGCTCTTGCAAAAAAGGTGTAGCTTGCCTTTCAGAGCTGTGCGAGGCTTCGGTTATTGATTGCATCGGCATACGTTTGCCATTTTATTACAAGCCCAAAAATGGAGCAGCAGCGGCAAAAAAAAACTGCATCGTGCACCGCCTCACTTCTGTTCTCTGGACTGTGGTTTTTTTGTTGTTGTTGTTTCGCCCTATTTTTGGGCCTCGTTAATTGCCTCAAAGCCAAACATTTGCGTCAGTCGAAAACCGCAACGACGTCGTGACAATGACAACGGCAACCGCCGCTTAAATTGCCCAAAACCGCGACAAGTGGCCGTGCCGTTCCGTGCCGTTCCTGCTCTTGTCCTGGTTCTGGCTCTCTTGCCTCCTTATCCTTCTCTTTCGGTTAGCGTTGCGGCTATCCGCGGGCACGGACACGGACACAGACACGGACATGGACAAGGACACGAACGAACGCGGACATAGCCCAATGGAGCGTATAAGAAAACCATTCATTAGCGCTTATCAAACGGCACAGACAGATCTGTCCCACTGCCACCACCACCAGCACCACCACCAGCACCACCAATCAATGGTGTTTGATTTTAGCCCTAAACTACGCTTTTTTTCCACACCCTCAGTGCGGTGCGGGGATTTTGCTGCCCGGCAATCGCTGACGTTTATTGTAAATGGCTGTCCAATGAAAATTGTTGTGGCCTATCAACGTCAGCGCGGTCACGGCCGGGCCGTGTGTCATTAGTTCCTGGCCCGTTCTGGGAAAAAACTTGTGTGTGTGTTCGTTCGCCGGCCGAAAGTCGTGAAAAAAATATATCTGCCATTTTTATCTGAGCCCGTCCGTACGCTATGCCTTTAGCTCCCCCCCTGTTCGGTGTGTTGCGTCCTGTTGCTGCGGCTGTCGCTTGTTGCCATGCTTTAGTTTAATTGGCACTTGACAGAGTGACCGAAAGAGCAGGGAAAAAAAAACCAAAAAACAACAAGAAAAAGCGGCTGCTGCTGCTGTTCGGGGTATGGGTATCGGTACGGTATGGGGCAGTGTTATCAATCAAATTGACTTTAGCCATATCCATCAGCACGTGCAACGGATGGGGGGCCAAGGGTGTTGCTGATTTTTTGTTAGATGTGTCAAGTATCTCTTATAATTATGGTGAATATCTCTTAATTGGGGGGCTTTGTGTGCGTGGAGCATTTAATTGTTTAATGGAGCCATAGTTTGGGCATCAGTTTCAAGCAGAGAAACGGGAGCGAAGGCTACGGAGTTTTAATCTGCTTAGCCATAAGTCAAAACAATAAAAACAAATACATTCTGCACTTATAATGGCATTCTGATATCTGCAGACGCGTATTTTATTTTATTTTAGAGTAGAATACGTTTGAGGGTCTTGCTAGTCGTCTTCTGCTCTGCGAGTATCCTTCAGTTGGGATTATGTTTCAATCGGAGATATCCTTCCCCGTCCGAGTTTCAAATGAGTATTACCCAGCCACCCCACCAGCAACGAGTGATTGAAGCGTTCTGGACTCTGACAGGGCCGCAAATTAAAGTCTGAGCAAGTCAAACAGCAAAACGAATCCCAAATTCTGGGCACAGAACTGACAGGAATTCTCGCTTATTGGTGATGACAACACACACACCCCGAAACCTAACGGATGTGCAGTGCTTCTCCAGCTTTGCAATTTGGCCATGGCCAGAATGTTGTTTTATTTGAATAATTAAAAGGCGCATCCACACACACACACAGACGTTCAGACCGTGGGTGGCGTGTGTGGGGAAATGAGGATTGCCTGTCTGTCTGTCTGTCTGGGCTGTGGGCTGCAATGTTATCAGCGGCAAGGCTTACGGTAAAGGGAATTATGCATATGTATTTGAAAATCTAATGTCCTGCAGCACAGCAGCAGCAGCCAGCGGCAGCAGGACTCCAAACGAAGGCCCAGCCCCAACGGCCAGCAGCCAACGAATTTATAACTGATTTCTGGTGATTTAGTTGGCTTGCCCAATGCAATGAGTCGAGAAGGTTTCAGCCCCAGAACCACCAACAGCACCAGTTCCAGCTGCAGCGCCCCTCCCCCACCCCCCTCGTTTTGCTTCTCTTGGCCACTTATTATGCAAAATGCCGCACATGGAGCCACGACCAGAGGCGACAGAGGGAGTCGCATCCAAATGGTTTGGACATGTCATGACAGAGCGCGTCTCATTTATATTGCATGGCCGGAATGCCTGTGAGGCAGCTGAGCCAGATACATAGATAGATACGAGTAGATAGAGCCATGATGGCGGCTCGGATTGGATCGGATCGGATACGATTGGATTGGCTGTGTGTGGCAGGCTCGCTTGCAATGCATTGAAATTCATGGCGAAAAAATGTGGCACAAGGCCGTGTGTCGGCATAAAAGTTAATTGAAATGCTATCAAAGCATATTCAATTAATTTAAATTAGTTCAGCGGCACAGAACGGAACCGAACAGAACAGAACAGAACGGCGGAGCAACGCAACTCATCGCAGCGGGACGCCTAGGGTGCCGTGCCGCCAAGTTTCCCGCTTTGCACGCTTTTCCAGTTTCCACTTTGCTGGCTGCGATGTTGGTGATGTTAATTAGATGCGTCAAGGCTGCTCTGCCAAACCAACTAAATGGCAAAAGTTTCTTTCGCCACACTACACTACCCATGACCCTTCATCCGCTGGCTTTGGAGCTGCTGCTGCCACTGCTGCCGCCTCAAGCGCCGCCGCCTGCCAATGATAAGCATCCAGGGGAAGATCTTCCCCTTGCTAGGGGGACCACCGCCACCCCGAATTCATTAATCAATTATTGCAAACAATTTATTGCCTTGTTTTTGGACCACGCCAAAAACAATAAGCAGCGAAGCGCTCTGGCTCTCGGCAAAATATTTATTAAAAATAAATGCTTTACGAAATGTTTTAATGTTAATGTAAAACCAACCGCCCCAAGCAACTGTCAGTCAGTCAAGCAGTCAGCCAGGCAGCAGGCAGCAGGCCCCGAGTCCATTCATCCATCCATCAGTTAGTTGTCGGTTCTGGCAACTCAAGCTTAATTTCGAATGTAATATTGTTTATTTCACATGTCTGTACGGAGGCTGTCAGCCCATTGACAATGTCAAAATTCCAATCAAAATGCAAATTAATAATAAACAAAAATGGTCTGACAATTACTCTGCAGCTGCGATCAAGTTAAATTTCAATTAGCTGTCACACAGTAAGACGGGTTTTACCAATTAGACAATGGCAATGGCAAGTCCATTGAATAGCTGCTAAAAGTGCAGTTGTATGGAGAGGGAGCATGGGCCACGGGCCATAGTCTGACAGCCTTGTAAGACTATAATTTCGGTATGCTAATATTTTGACTGTGATATCCCCACCGAAAGAATGCGAGCAATCAATGCATTTTGATGCAGTGCCCACATTTCCAATAATAAAACTAAAAACTAATTAACTGAAAATTCCTCTGACACTCTGTGCTAAAAGTATAATCTGTCTCGAGTGTAAAAATGAATGCAGTTATCCAATTATAATTATTGTCCAATTGTCTTACGAGTGTTACAAGGATTAGGCGCACCCATAATTATGTTATCTGCTGTTTTGCACGACTATTTCTAGTTGTTTCCTCCCGCTGAGTTCGTTTGTTCTTTCATTTGTTTGTTGGTTTAATGTGCATGGAATTTGGTCAGGTTTTTTTTTTGTATCTGTTCGCTTATTAACGTTTCGCAGTTAGCATTTTCATAGAATTACAGTGCAATGGTTGGTTGGTTGGGTGGGTGGTTGGCTCTGGACGTTTTGGTCAGCCGCAGATGGTCAGCAGCATCTGGTCGGATCTGACCCCACCCCCACAAGCCCGGACACCCGACCGGCCTGGCCTTTGTGTAACTAAATTATTTAGTTGTGTGGCCAGCAAGTAGTGGGGAACTCCGTAGCGAAGCCCAGCCCCAAAACGCGACTCCAACCACGATTGTACCACTGCCTGACGGCAGTCGGCAGACTGGCCAAAAACGCACTGACAGCCAGCCGGGCCAGGCCAGGCCAGGCCAGGCAAAGCCAGCGAGGCGGAGTGGAGGCATCAAATGATTGCCCCAGACACTTTATAATGCATGAGTCCGGGAGTCCAGTGCCAGAGCCGGCACCAGCAACAGGAAAATGCCGCACAATGAGCATGAACACGGGTAAACAAATTATTTATATTTAAATTGTTTCGGTTGCTGCATTTGTTGTTGCTGCCTTTGCGTTTCATCTGTCTATTTGCCGGTGCACACAGCACGGTCGGGGAGTCCAGCCTGGGCCTGGGCCTGGGCCTGACTCGGACTCGACTCGGACTCTCCGGCTGCCATGATTATGTGGCAGAGGCAGGCGGACTCTTTTTGTGCCTTTGACTGAGTTTAAGCAGACGCAGCCAGAGATCTCTCCCTGAAACTCTCTACCTCCCACCTCCCATGCGGAGGCAGTCAGACAGGAGTCGTGTCCAAACCAGAACCCCGCGTGAGGTTTATTTATGCATTTCATTTGGGGTCTGCTCCACATCCCTTCATTCTGCTCCGCTTCGCTTCGCTTTCATGTGGGTGTCCTGTCGGGTTCTGTGCTGCGTCTCGCTTTTGAGTTGATGTATTAAAAATTTTCACACATGGCAGTGGGTTGCATTCCACCGAGGAGGAGGAGCAGGGGCAGGAGCAGGAGCAGGATGATGCCCACCCACTTGCAGTGAAATTTGATTTCCTTCGCCCCTGGCGCGTGGTGCCCCCAGTTCCGAGCCAGACGCCAACACAACTTTGACTGTGCATTTTTCAGCGCTTGATTTGCGTTGAAAATGCGCTTCTGTGTATCCCACACATACGCACCCGGAGAGTGCCTCCACCGGTAGCTGGGCACACTGCAGTGTGGCGCGGAGATCACACGGTGCGGTGGCTTTTG
Source organism: Drosophila tristis (assembly GCA_018150885.1). Lineage (NCBI taxonomy): Eukaryota > Metazoa > Arthropoda > Insecta > Diptera > Drosophilidae > Drosophila > Drosophila tristis. The sequence continues at coordinate 16,862,630 of JAECWT010000002.1, forward strand.
ACGGTGCGTTCATTATGATTAGCAATTTCGGGCGCACTGAGAGACACGAGCACGACGGGGGGGAGAGACGTCACGAAGCCCCTTACCTGGTCTGGTAGTTGCATACCTGGCTGGAGGGTTAAAAGCAGCGCTTGGGGGATTTTTAATAAAAATTCTGTTGGCTTTTCGTTGGCTCAGCGGTACCACAGAGTCAGAGGACGAGTGGCTTATGGCTTGTGTGGGTTTTGTCATGTGCAACTTGGTTGCTTATTAATTTTGGGCTGGATCAACCGCAAATGAACAGACAAAAACGAATGCTTGGGGGATACAACTTGAAAGTGCAGCATGCTGCATGCTTTTTGGGCTACCTTAACAGGAACTCTTAATGTATCCTGGTTTTGTAAGGAACTGCATGCCGTTTCTTCGCCATTAACCAGAATGCTTTGTGGACCTTGTCGGGGCACTAGCATCCGCACCATTTTGTGGCATATTCCAGCATGGAATTGCATTTTTGCGTCATTGTTTGATGACTTCCGCTGTTGCTGCTGCTGCTGTTGCTGCTGCATATCCTTGCCACTTAAGCTTCCTTCTTTGCGCTGTAACTGTGGCGCTTCCTGTTGCCATTCCTTGCCATTGTGGCGCCGTGTTCTGGTATGTTGTCACAAGGCACGCACCCCACACATCCTGGCGCATCCACACCATCTTCATGCCGTTGCTCGCTGCACAAAATACAGTTAGCATTTGTTGCTGTTGTTGTTGCAGTTTTATTGCTGCTGTTGTGCTGCCACACTAACTGTAACGCATTGTTGTCAGCGGCAGCGCGTGCCTCATCTCTCCACATCTCGTGGAAATGGAAACATGAAAATTGCATAATCCACGCATTGCGATTTATGACTTTTGCGGCAGGATGACTGATGGCAGCACAAACAAATGTCAGCCAAATGCTGAAAATGTGGATGTAAATGCAACAGCTCCAAGACAAACGCCTGTCACTTCTTTATGCTTTATGCGAGCGAAATGTATTTTCATATAAAAAAATATACACAAGTATTTTTCAGTGCTATAGACTCTGCCTCAGGGGACTTCTGATGCGTGACATTTACACACAGCACTTCCACGACTAAGCTCTCAAGATGAATGCCCATCAGTTGTTTTTTGGATCAGCATATCCATGAGTGCCTGTCTTTGGGACTCTCCTCTGCGATTCTTGGCAACCGCAGGAATTACCCACCGGATGCTGAGGTTAATTAGCAATTTACTGCACAAATTGATAGGCTCCTTGGGCCCCTGGCCGCAAAGTGTGAGCCCTGCCCTGTCTGCAGCAGCAGCAGCAGCAGCAGCAGCAGTCAACGCCTATTGGGGCCACACCACCACAGCAGCAATTGCTCAATTAGCCGCCAATGCAGTTGGGCCTCAAACAATAGCTGCCACAAGCGGCTTTCGCTTAAGAGCCAATCGAATCCTGCATAATTAATTTGTGAAATTTCGAGACAGCTGCACTTGACTTAAGCCGCAACGTAAGCGCCAAACTACAAGTACACCTCGAGTGCCCGCCCAGAGCACTCTCAACGGACCGCAGATACTCTGTCAGTTGCTCTCTCCCGCTGGCCTGCTTTCTCTTTCTTTCGTTCTTTCTCCGGCCAGCCATCTCTTTTTCTCCGCCGATCTCCTGTTGCGTGAGCCACTCTTGTTGGGGGCCCTTTATGAATGGGAGCGCATAAATTTGTGACATTTTTTGTGGCGTTTTACGAGGCAGGTCCATTAAAATGGGGCCCACATGTGCCGCCGCCACACGCGCATGGTGCGCTTACAGGCCCGCGCCAAGGACTCGAGGACTCGACTCGAGCTGTCCGTTGTGGGGAAATAAAATGAAATACATAAATTTTGCAACGATTTGAGAGACCGCATTTTATAATTGAATCACGTACGGACGTTTTCAGAGGCGCCAGGAAATAAGTTTTGCCGCTGATATAAATTAGAATCTTAAGGGATTGCCTGACGTGGCCGCTGCCACTGCCACTGCCGCTGCCACTGCCTGCCGACGTAATCAATACTACAGGGCTCTACCGCCAGCGGATCCCCCTATACTATATACTCGTATATACTATGGTCTCTTATTGTGTGTTGTGGGTGTTTGTTTTTGGGCCTGACTTTAAGAGCTCAGTGTGCGAATACTTGCAATTTATGTGACTTGTTTGGCGGCGCAGCAAAGTTGCAGCGAGTTTTTCTTTCTCGCTTGCTTTTTCTTAGGTTTTTGTTCCCCTCTGTTTTTTTCTTTTCTTTTTCTTTTCAAAAGTTGCATGTGCGCATTTCCGTTTCCGTTTATTAGTGTGTGTCAGTGTGTGTGTGTGTGTGTGTGTGTGTGTGCAGCAGCAGCAAGGCAACCTTTTGATTTACTTAGGCCGCGGCACGTTTTCCACCCAAAGAGTCGAACAATTGCCAATTCGCAAACAAAATATAAATCGAGTGCGAAGTGCGAGGGTACCAGCGAGTGCGCTACGAATTGAGTTCAGGCAAACTTTTTTGTTTTATGGCCATATACGCTGTGTAGAAGGAGAGTGTGAGGAAGAGGAGGAAAAGAGAGAGAGGGAGGAGACGTACAGAAATTTTGTATCAGTGTGTGCACACTCCATTGAGCCCCAATGATGCGTACAAAATGCAACAGCAACAATTTTTCGGCATTTTTTTTAAATGGTAATTTTTTTCGCTCCCACCCTCTCTCCTCGTTCTGCTGTGCCACGATCCGCTTGCCTCTTGTTGCTGTCTGCCACATGCCGCCGCATTACATGGCAAGCGCTTTACCCATTATTTTTTGCATGTTGTTCTTGTTGCTGGGCATAAAAATGCATTGCATTGATTTTATCAAGTGCAAAAATCAAAAATGTTGACACGACACCGCCGCATGGGGCAATAAAATGTGGCAAGAGTGCAGAAGTGAGTGGTCAGGGAGCCCCATCAGAGTGCCCGCCCGCTTATCTGCGGGAAATTTACTCGCTGCCATATCTGTGGCGATATTCATTGGTTTTCAATTCGAATGGCAGCCCATAGGTTTTTTGGTATGTTTCGAGACAGTCTTGGGGAAATTTCTGATTAGTATTTGCTCTTCAGAGGCTGGCCCCCTGAGCCATTCATCCATTTGGCTAAAACAAATATGTGGCAATGTTTGCCGTCCGTCTGTCGGGTTGGTATAGCCGCAACAGCAGCAACATGGCACAACAGCTAAGCATGTGGCGCAGCCAAGTGTCTAAACATGGCTAAGGCCAGAGCAGGGCCAGCAGGGAGCGCTAGGCACAGTCTGAGGTTTGAGGTTGCTTTGCGGCATTTTGTCGAGATTTGTTGAAAATTTATGCGCTACCTTGGAGAATTTATGAGTTGCAGTCGAGTGAATTATTTTATCATACGCATGCAGCAGCAACAACCGACACGGGATTCGGTGTGTGGAGGCATGTAAAGTGCTTGCCACAACAAGCTTCAACAGCAGCAGCAGCAACAGCAGCAGCTAAGACTGTGCCTCCTCCCTCTGAGTTGCCACTGTGTGCTGGCATACACACAGTTTAAGCTACTAATTTCACATGCAAAAGTCTTCACTAAGCCGGCATTTTAATCTTGGCCGAGTGTTGTGCCCGGCCTGGCCCTGCCCTGCCCTGCCTGGCCCTGCCCGGCTCTGGGCTTGTAAGTAATTAAGCGGTCGCACTGCCGAAATGCCTACACACTAAATAATAGCATTGGAGAGGCGGTGCATTTTTCATACCCTTCAAAAGGGGCACAATGAAGTCTGATATGCTTCGGATTGTATATTTTATGTTTTAAATCTGCACTAGCAGCTTAAATTTAACCATATCTGGATGAACTTGGCAGTGGTAAATGCTTTAAGGTATCCATCTAATAAGGTATATTTATCGGCTAGGGTATTCCAGGGTTCGACCTTTACCCACCAAACATGGGATTCCTTTTCAGTTCTTTTTTTTCCTGGTCCAGCCTGTGAACAGAGATTTAAGTTGTTGAGGGAGCAGGACGAGAGCCATTGATAGGCTCTTTCCCACAGGCTGCTGTTGTTCGTGCTGGATCTGAGCCTTGTCAAATACCTGTTCCTCTTCCTACTGCTGCTGCTGCTGCTGCTACTCTTGCTGCTGCTCCTGCTTTTGCTGTGTACTGCTGTTGTACTTAGGCCTAATGCCTTGCTCTTGTTTGCAAATTGCATTGGGATAACAACAAGCTGGCCATGGTCGGTTGCCTTGTGCTGCTGCTGCTGCTGTTGCTGCTGCTGTTGCCAGGTGTCTAGGTGTCTGGATTGCCGTTCGTGCTCAGGATTGCCGTGCGGAGCGTAGACTGCCTTCTACTTGGGGGCTAATCAATTTGCATGCTGCGCGCAGTCTGCACATCCGGAAGGCTGATTTTCCTCCTCAGATCTGCCGCTGCTGTTGTTGCTTCTGTTGCTGCTTCGGCTGCTGCTTCTGTTGGCTTTTCATTTAATTTCCAGTTGCCATCCAGGCTGCTTGCTGCACATTTGCATTCCGTCGCCAAGTCACGTCGAATGGAATGCTCTCTCCGCTTCACTCTCTCTTTGCGGAAAGGGAAAATGAAAAAAGTTTTTTAATTTTACACATGCTGCGATTAAGATGTCGAATGTCAATTGTTACCCCAGCCCAAAAACCAGCAGAACACAAACAACGACAGGCAGAAGGCGCCAAGGATAATTCTTGGGCAAAAATGTGACCAGACAGCTGGAACAAGAGATTTTTATCGGGTGAAAATATGTTGTGACCTGCCCGAGCCACTAGGAATTTCATCAAAGAAGCTGAAAGTTTAGGAAATTTAAGACGCGTGCTATCAATTAGGCGAGGACCTGCTTTGATGTAGAGTAAATAACAAACAAGAAGGAGGAAATCGCGTACTCTACGCTGTAGAGTGGCTAACTCTGTTCCGTCCTATCTGTTTTGTCTGTCGCTGAGCGGCCTGCTCGTGCCACCAATTTCTGCCTGATTTAATTAAAATTCCAGCACATAAAATACAAAATGTTCACCCCTCTCGACGGGGTCTGGGGGGATATATAAATGCGCATGTATGGGTTATGGTTATGGCTGGCCACTTTGACGTATTTGCCAGCCATAATTAGCTTCATTACTCATTCATCTTTGCATTCATTCATTAGAAACCAATTGACAGTTTAATTAAGTTTTAGCTTTTGGCCCGGCCCGGCCCAGCTCAGCCCCTGCCTAGCCCCTGCCCTGCGCTGCCTGTTCCTCCCTTGTCTTTCGCTTTGGACGTTAAAAAAGTTTTCGGTTGAAAAAAAAACTTTAAACAAAATGGCCCCGAAAGGAAAAGTGGGGAAAGTCCCACCAAATCCACAGAAAGTGTAGACCAGCCGTGCCTAATTGGCACCCAATTAGGCATAAATATTTGACTGTGTGGGCAATAAAACAATTATTCAAAGCTGCGCTTTCGACTCTTCACTGGAGCTCAGTCGGTCTGGGGTAGCGTCCTGGCTGCCTTTGACCTTTTCGAAAGGGGTCTTGGTCCTGATTAGGCGCTCTAATTGAGCATACTTAAATGTACTATAAGCTGATTTTGGTGCAAGTTAACTGGCAGCTGGTTGGCGCAGAGCAACATCAAAAGTTCTAGGCCAAAAAGGGTTTAAAAATGAGCTGGAATGTGCGGTGGGGGGGTCTTACAAATTGAAGCTACTCATATTTATATAATTAATTGTTTTTTTGTTATCACAAGAGTGAAGTTGGATTTCTATATAGCAGCTTCCTCTTATTATAAATTTAAAAAATAAATTCTTTTAGGTTTCTTAGAGTCTGTGGCTTTTGTGTAGCGGTTTCCCCGCCTTTGCCTAAAACTTTATTTTGTCGCTCCTTCGACTGACATAAAATCCTGGCCATATTGTTAGCGCTAACTATCAGAAAATGCCTGGGGCCTTTTCTGTTTCAGCTCGTGTCTTGTATTAATGAAATGTGGAGTCATGAGTGGTGGCCCAGCTGCTGTTTCCTGTGTGCCTTGTTCGCGCGAAAGTTCGTGGAAAGTGCCGCGGGACACAACTGTGGCTGTCGTGTTGTTGTTCGAGACTGAATTTTCGCATGTGGGCTTTCACCTGGGCCATGGATGCGGCAAGACTGAACATTAGTCTGCGGCTTGTTTCATCATGTTGCATGTTGCTTATCGCGTTTGCGGCTCATTACGCCGGGCCAGAGCGAGGTCTCGAGAGCAACAGCCACCTCGAACAATTCAGCGAAACTTTGGGAGCACCCGAAGTACATATATTAAGTTTAATTACGCTTAAACAGTCCGTGCAGAGAGCATATTAAATGGGCTGCCAATCATTTTCGGTCTGCTTGTGTTTGTAGAAGGCATATCGAAATCCGACAGCAGCCATCGTACCAAATATTATGCTCGAAATTAAACAAAAACAGAATCATAATTAAAGTCCCAAGCCAATACACAAATATATTGGGAGATTTGTATATTCAGGAGACAGGAATCATTCCGAAATCCAACTGCAAGAACTAATTGAAATCGAGCATGTTGATCCAGAGTCTCCTGTCGTCTCCTCTCTGCCGTTGACAGATGGCAGCAGTCCCTTTGAGAGGCCTTTCCCATTTGGCCCCCCGTTTGATGAATTGATGCTATGTCTAGGCCTTTTTATGAGCCGAGTCCCTACGCATCTGTGTGCCTGTGTGTGTGGCTGGCAAAACAGCTTAAACCTTGATGGACATTACGTTCTATGATTTCATCGCCCTGCCCCGGCCCATGGATGCTGCCATCGAACCATATAGGGTTAGAGAGCTCAAACAAAAGCGCTGGGAGGCCTTTCATTCGCATTGGCTAGGTAGCAATTACTGTTTGTTTATGCATTTGTTACTGTTGTTGCTTTTTGTAGTGTGCTGCAGTTCCAGGAATACTCGTAGCAAAAGCATCACCAGGGGTTGGGCCAGCAGCAGCAGAAGCAGCAATGGCAGAGGCAGCAACGGCAGCGGCAGCAGTTTGCCAAAGAAGTAAAATTGAAATTTGAAATTCATAATTCAATTGAAGTTGTGCTTGGCAGCACAAAACCGAAACCAACAAAACGAATTACATAGTGAGTGTAGAGAGTGAGGCGTGGTCGCCGAAGGCTGCCACTCATATATGTATGTGTTTCTCTCTCTCTCTTTCTGTTTGTGTGTGTTAATTGAATGCAACAGCAGCAGCAGCAGCAGCAACAGAAGACGGCAGAGAGCAGCAGGAGAAGTAGATGCAGCAGCAGCCCCAAAAAGCTTGCAACGCAATGCAACCATTGGCAATTGCAATTTCTTTGATTATTTTGCGATTGGGTACCAGCGCCAGAGACGTACCACAGGCACGGAAACAGAGGATAAAGATAGACAGGAAATCTACAGTCGACAACTCGACTATGGCATACCCTCTGCACAGATTTACAAAGGCAACCCACACAAAAAGAATATAATTCAATCGATTAAAAGGGGTTAGCCACGAGGTTTTATTCTATGTTAATATTGTGAAAGGGCCACAGAATATTTTATGTCCATTAATACTTCAGAGCTATCGACTATTGAAAACTGTTAAAGTTTATCCTGAAAACTGAGCAAGAAAGCTCACACTTAATGTGATGCAAAAGACTTGTACCCCAGGACATGCCGTGAAAAGTATCTGTGGTGTGGGAAAGAAAATAAAAGGCCAGCATTCCCATTTCAGTTGCTGTGTCTCAGTTTAGTTCTTTATATATGTATGTACGTCCATTTGCTGACATTTTGTTTAAAATGCATAAATCATCAAATGCTGCAGTGTCATAAACGAAGCAATGCACAAATACACAGAGACAATAAATAGATGGATAGATACGCTTTCTGTGTTTGCTTCTGCTGCTGTCGCTGTATCTGTAGCTGCATCTGTAGCTGTGTGCTGTGTCTGTGAGAGGGTACGAATGTGCATATGAAAATCAAACGGGGGATATTATTATATTGTGAACACAGCAAAAAGCAGCAGCAGTTGCAGCAGCAGCAGCAACAGAAAGTAGCAGCAAAGGCAACAGAGAACAAAAAATAATTCTAGCCTTGCAGGCCAAAGTTTTAGATGCCCTTGCAAATAAAAAACTCCCTCTTTTTTATGTTTTAGATTTTTCAATTAAAATGCCGTTTAAAAGTACCGTTCAACTTTTGATGCTTTAAATATTCAATTCTTTTTTTAAACTTTTTAAAATATTTTTATGCATTAGAAATTAAAAGTTTTCAATTTCATTGTGGAATATAAATTTGTACTAAAATTTACACATGAAAATGATGCCAAGGACATTGCTACTGTTCCCATCCGTCAGTTGATGGCGAGGATAAACTGTGGAGCAAGCCATCTCTGCAAATATATGGCAAAAATGGGAACACCCTCTGCAAGGGTATTCAAATAAGGGTGGGGGGCTCACAAGAAAATTCAAACAAGAATGGGCCAACGTGCAAATCAAAGGCAAAAATCCGTATGAGTTGCAAGCAACCTCCTGCCTCCGCCGCATGGGCGCCAGTTGCAATAAATCTGTTGGGGCAGTCATAAATATTGATTTCGAAATTGTCCGCATGCATGTGCCTGTGTCTGTCTCTCTCTCACTCTCTCTCTGGGCTTTGTCTGTGGGTGTGTGAGTGTGTGAGTGTGTAATGGGGGTGTAACACCCACTCAAAGGGACCGGACCCCATCCGAACATGCCCCCTCCCTGCCCGCTTTCACTTAGATTTGTCGCTTATATTAGCTGCAGAAATGAAAATCGTTTTCCAATCGTATTCTTGTCGTTTACCTTTTGCTCTTGTCGCTGGCGCTTTTCCTTTTGCTTTCCCCCTTTGCTGTGTGTGTGCCATTCAAGTGTAATTTGCAGTTGCTTTGCTTGTCGTTGTTATTCCTTTGCTGACAAACGTTCTTCTGGAATATACTCTAACCAAAAGGGTGAGTCTGAATACTATCACACATAATGGAAGAAAAACTTTGACTAGGATTCAATCCACCTGGATATTTTCTTTTCTTTTCTATAGTTTTAAATGCTGTGGCACCAAAACGCAAATATATTATTTAGCTTTGAAAATAATTGATTATGGAACCCAAAGTTCCCCTTTTTCCTTTATCTACATTTATCATTTGACAGTCTCATTGCTTTAATCTGAAAAACTCTCATTAAAATTAGTGCATAAATCGGTCGATCTTACTCGGAAGTTGTTCCACCCTCAGACCACCCCCGTTGAGTGTTGAACTCAATATTTTCCATATGATGGCAATCAGTTTTTGCATTTGATGCTTTCGTCATTGACCGCCATGGTTCCAATGGATTCATCTCTTGTCGCACATCTTCTGTCATTGTTGTTGTATCGTTGCTGTTGTTGTTTTTTTGCAGAAAAGTTTCGAATTTATGATCCGTCACTGAGTTTAGAATTATGGCCAATGGCTTTGGACCATGCTGACTGTCAGGTGTTCCCGTTCCACACACTCATACTCGTATCCCAGCCCAGAGCCCAGAACCCAGACCCAGAGCGAGGGCAGCTCACATGTCTGGCCGGACTGAAATTGAAATTAAAGCCATAATTCATTCGAGTGTCCTGGTCCTGGTCGAGGGCGAGGCAAAGGCTCTCCTGGCTTAAAGCCACTTGTCCTGTGTGTGTTTTCGGTATTGGACCTCTCTTCCTGTTGCTGCTGCTCCTGCTGGCTGGTATCTGGCTGCTTCTTGCCTGCTATTTAATGGGCTTTTATGAGTCCCGTCCCCCCGTTCCGACCAATGGGATAATCTTGCCCCACAGGGATACTGGCCAGAGGCCAGACCAGACAAGACATTCGTATCTTCAGCCTAAGCTTCTTTAGGCACAGCTGGCCGGGGACTTTTTCTTTTATTGGCCTGCCATGAAATTGAACTTGTGCGTGAACTTCTATATAGATATGTGTGTGTGTGTGTGTGGTAGTTGACAATTTTGGGATATAAAAACACCATCATACTCATCACTGAACGCTGACAGTTTTGCATTCCCCAGGGATTGGTTGCTTGGCTCTGGCTTTGGCTATTGCCAACATTTTAGTCTTATCGCCGGACTATTCGCCTGCCTTCCCTTCAGTTGCCTTGGCAATGATTAGATGTGTTTTATTTAATATCTTTTCAGGGGAAAACAGGAAGTGAATTCAAGCCTGGATTTCCTCCGAATACTTTAAGTATTATTTCATTTATATCTATTATCTATATTTATTATATATATAATATATCAATTGGGTTATCGTTTAATATATTTGCAGAGAACATTTTTCTTTAAACCATTGCACTATTTAATGTGGAGTTTGTTCTCTTATCTGCAGTTCATTATAAATATTCGTATTCCACTTTAATATTTCTGCCCGTTGGCCAACAAAAAATTGCTCAAACGAAAACCATTAATGAAATCAATTATATATCGAAAGACTTTAATCATCATTGATTAAATTTCCATTTTATCGCTCACCGCAGCTGATTGTGAAAAGTGTGAAAAGTTTCCCGGCCGAGCAGTGCGGAGGGGGGAAAACTCAATTTGTAATGTTATCACACTGGTCGACAGCATTTCCATTTAGTTATCCGTTCAAATGGGCGCCCAAAATGATTTCTCTATTGCCGATCGCCCTGCCGCAGTCCCCCCGGACTGACATTTTATCCAATTACATCGTTACCTTTGAACTAAAACTGCAAAAAAATCACCAGCATAAAGGGCAGAAAAAAACTATGCACATGGATATGGAAGGAAATTAATTGCCATAGGTATCGAGTGTCGACACAAAGCCGGACACGGACACGGACCCAGGCCTAAGCAGAGCAGCACGGGGCAGCATCCACGGGGCCTTTGTGTGCTCGTGTGTCACGTTGTTTTTAAATATTGGCACAAAATCAAATTATCAGCTATTTGTCAATAAATAACTCTTGACAAAGGCGAAACTTTATTAAAATTCACCACAAAACGCTGCAGTTTCCGGTTTCAATTACGCCATAAATTTTCGGCTCTACACACCCTCGCTCTCTTTTTGGTGGTGGGCGGTACCGGACGGTACCGGGACAGTGGCGTCGGCGTCGGCATCAGCGTCGGTGTTGGTGTCGGTGTCGGTCATTCGATGACATAAACCCGAACGCAGGCATATTGAAATTTAAAGCCCTGTTGGCAACTTGTCACAATTTACAACCTGTCCCCAAGCTGGAGTGGTGGTTCCCCCCCACGCCACCGCTAGTCGAAAAAATTTCCCGTTCCGTTTTTGAGGGCGCACAAAATATGAGCCAATATAGAAGCAATAAAGCACGACCGGCACAACAGCATCCACCGGACACCATGGGCATGTAAATGGAAATCAAAATCGAAATTTCACAAAAGGGGAAGTATTCCCTATGCGGAAGATTGCATTCCAAAAGTGATTGAAAGAGTACCTGGACACACAATATTCTTCTTTTTACAATATGTACAGATATCCTCCCCTTGGGGCTTTGTTGATTACCCTGTTCCAATATACTGGTCTCTCAGCCATAAAATAATACTTGTGCTTCCAAAGAAATAATGGCTCTTCGAGGGTATCTGAAGCTTCGGCACATGGAATCTACGTAGTTATTTTAGTTTCTTTCTTTCGCTGCATGAATTATTATAATGGACAGTAAATTAAATTATAAATTGCATTGGCCAAGCAACAGCAACTGGCACAGATCAAATGACGACAGCGCGGGGCCATAAACATTAATAACCAATATGCCAGGGGGCTAGGCAGATGTGGCAGGCAGGTGAAGAGCCGGCAGCATGGTGGTAAGGTGGCGGGCAGACAAGCGTGTGAAGCGCATAAACAAGCCGCAAAGGATTGCAGCGAGAGAGAGAGAGAGAGCCGGAGCCGGAGCTGGAGCTGGCGCGGAAGAAAGCCCAGATCCCCAGTGGCTGGCAAAAGCCACTTTCGGAATTTATGGCAGTTGGGGGGGTAACAAAAAAAAAAATACCCGAAGCACAGCAAAGCAAAGTTTGTTACTTTGGCACCGACATCACGCCTGGCAACTCTGAGCGGCTCTGGCGGCTTTCACCGATGATGCATTGATGCGGATTTAAAGTTTAAAAGGTTTCGACGCGGCCTGCCGCGGGGCTCTTGGCTTGGCCTGGCCAAGACCTCCAGACCTGCTCTGACAGCCATTTGGCGTTTTGGCGCATAATAAATTCGAGCTGTAGACACACGGTTTAATTTATCATCAAACGCTCTCGCGCAATCAGGACGCGCATAGCGAAAGGCGTGGAATTTATTGGTCTAACTTATGGATGGGGCGTGAGTTGATGGCTCTGTGGCGGCTTCAGCCTGCCAGCCTGCCTGCCAACCTTCCAGCCTGCCACCAAGGTGCTCTGTGTCTGTGCATAGTTTATTTCAAATTGGTTAGGTGGTTTCCTCTGCCTTTGCTTCTGTTTCTGCCTCTCTGCCCTGCCACATCAGATTGATTGAACTGATGAATGAATGCTCACGAGTTTTGGCTTTGGTTTTGGAGCTGCCGCTGCCACTGCCACTGCCGCTGCCACTGCCGCTGGATTCCTTCGTTGCACGGCAAGGAATTTAAAAATTCCATTATATTTTTGTTTTTGCAGCAATATTTGCTCTCGATTGGTTATGTATTGGCATACAATATGCGGATCTGCCAAATGGAATTGAATTTACAATGCAACAAATATTGAGCTGAAAAGCTTCGCCATTGTCGAGTGCGAATGATACTGAAAACAAAAGCTGAGGGAAGCTGCTGCACTCGGTTTGGTTTACAAATCAACTTTGGGCTTCTAATTGGATTTGATGATTTTTACACATCAAATATAAGTGAAAAACATGAATGATTTTTATGGGCGCCTAGTCATAAATGAAACAACGCTAATCCCCTTCGATGACTCGGTAAGACAAAACCGATTTCTGGGCAATGAAATGCCCAAGAGTCTCGTGTGACTCGTGATTCATAAATCCGAGCATAAGATAAACACACACACACACACAGAGGAGCACAACAAGGACTGGGATGTTGGCATGACGCTGCCATTCTTGGGGATAGTAATAAAAGGACACGCTTCGATGGGCAGCTCTGGCAGCATCTTCAAATCAGGCAGAAAAATGCTACCGTGTCTGACTAGCACACACACACACACACGTGTGAGAGAGGTTGAGAGTGTGGCAAGACATAGGGAAGAGAGTGTTTTCCACATTTCATTACGCTGAACATGACGAGGCTGAGAGCACGTAACAAGTTTAAATTGCGCTCGTTGACTGTTGACTGCCGTGCGGAAGATGCCGATATCGACATCGATGCCGGGCCATGGCACGGCCAACACAGCCCCGGCAATTGAAGCAGAAAAGTGTATTTATATGTAACGGAAATGATGCTGCACTTTAGCCCCGTGGCCCGTGGTCGAAAGATGGAGGCTACAACAGAGTTGGCAGGCCCTATCCTTATTCCTATCCTTAGCCCTATCCTTAGCCCTATCCCTGGCCCCTGCGCCTGGCAATAAGCATTTGGTATACACTGATTTTCCATGCTAATAGATGATTATGATACCCGACGAGTACATGGGCCATCATCATCCCTTCGAGCAATTGTATGCCTGTGTGTGTGTGTGGGCGGGCGATAAGCGCCGTATTATATATAATTGTAACTGGAAAATCTATAAATGGCAATGCTCATAAGTAAATAAAGATAGGAGGGCTGCCTGTCTGAATGGCACACAGGGCATTACTTTTTATGTACTTGAAGGCTGAATGTGATGTGTTGTGATTTCTTTTTACATTCTTTGCCTAATTTTATGGGGCTTATACCCCCGTGCTCCACGCTCCCCGCATCACAGTGAGTGGTTCACCTGTTCTTGTTCTGGCATTGCCTGCTTATCGGAGCCCATGAAATGTTTGCAGTCAGACATATCGCTTTTGGCAAACTCTGTTGATTTTTATGGCATCTCTGGGTATGCGTAAATTAAATTATTATCTGTGGGATTTTCAGCAAGCTGAATAAATACATTTTATGTGCTTTGTGCTATGTGCGAGTATTTTTATGGCTTGCCGGGTGCTGGGTGTAACTGTAACTCTTCTCTTGTACCTGCAGAGGCCTGTGCTTGCCTAGCATTTGCATTTATTGTAATGGGCCAAAAGTTTGCCTATATCAAAGTCATGCACGCTGTCGAGCATTAAGCGTTCAACACACACCTATGGAAAATACACAGATAGATAGACAGACAGACAGCAACATAAAGAGAGAGTGAGCGAGAGAGAGCGAGACAGAGACAGTTATGCATGCTAATGCTGCGTATACGTTATATTTTCAGCTGCTGCAAATGTTGTAATGGAAGCGCGATTCTCGGCTCCACTCAAATATTTGTGCAGAGCCAAAAACGGGCACACAAATGTGTAACCAACACGCTATTTGCTTGAGGCACACTGGGCTCACACAAGCACTCTGGCTAACACACACACAGGCACACACACACACATACAGAAGGAGTGAGAAGAGCGAAGCCTGACTCATGCGGATGCCAGCTGCGACACCGTGCAAATAAAAATCTTGGGCAAAAAGGTGAAACGTGTATTAAATAATTCCTTTGTGGAGCACATTTTAATCGTGCAGCGGCAACAGCAAACAAAAGGAACTGGCCCTGGAGCTGGACAAACCCAAATGTCCAGCGGGCAGAACAAATACAACCCCATCATCCTCAAAGCCCATTGCCGTGCATCCCGCAACAACAACCAAAAAAAAGTGCAAACTTTGTAAAAATTCAGAACTGCGACAGAACAGAGGCTGGGATAGGGATAGGGCTGGACAGGGACATGGACATGGACAGGGCCAGTTACCGAGGTAGACGGAGCACAGTTTGTTGTGTCCACGTACACGAGTTTTGGTCTGTGGTCGCGCATGCCAACTAAGTGGACCTCGAACCGGGTCCGGGTTTCGGCTTTCGGTTTAAGCCTAGCAAATAGATGACAGCGGTGCAACGGTTTGACAGGCGTGTGAAGACAAATTTCTGGAAATTTTCATTGGTGGGTTGGCGGGTACAAAGCAACGAAAAATGAAAATATTACACAGGCACAGATACAGATGCGAGTATTGTGCAAAACAAATAAAAGCGAAACATTCACTCCTTTCCCTCTGGTGTATTTGTGTGTGTTTTTTAGCATCAATGTATGCCAGGGCATGTGTTTGTACACTCGCCCAAAAATCTCCACTAAATTTACTGATATTTTAATTGATTTCTTTCGGTAAGTTATCTGGACTATGGGCTCATTTTAGGAACAATTTCATTGCTTTCCGGTACATATAAAAAAAGTTTTTTTTTTAATATTTAAAAGTATTTGTTAGCAGCAGCATTTTTGGTATTTCTCTGCAATTTTAACAATAAATTTAAAAAATAATAAATAATAAATAAATAATAATACAAAATAATAACAAGTAAGAATAATAATAATTATTTCGAATAGGTAAAAATATTTATAAGAATTTTGTTTGTAGACTCTTTTCTGCGAGTGTCTTTTCGCCTATTCGTGTGTGTGTTTTGGGACCGTTGCGGTTTTGCGAGCATCAGCAACGGCAGTGTGAAGCAGCCTCCGCTTCAGCATCAGCATCAGCATCAGAGAGTCAGCACCCGTATGAGGCGAGGGAGAGCAACGACAACGGCAACGGCAATGACAAAGCCACGCCATCTTTTTATTTATTTATTGTTTTTGTCTGTGCTGCTGCATTGGTGTTATTAGTGGCATTTGTTACTGTTGTTGCGTTGCTGTCCCGTGTGCTAGTGTAATAAAGTACAGCACACACACACACAGACACCAAAAGAGCCAACAAGGAAGGGCACGGGGACACTGTATCCCTGTGTGTAGCGTCAGCTGGCATCATTCAGCATTATACTCGTATTTCTATATTTTACGAGTGTGAGTTTCGTTTGTAAGCCAATATGCGATTCCCTTTTTGATTCTTCCAAACAAGTTTTAGCTCTCCAATTTTTCGTTGGGTCTTATGCAATTGAAAAATAGCATTTGCAGGCTGGCTTTCATTTCGTCTTGTATTCTTGTATTCCATGGATATTTTAGTTATTATTTGATTGACTTGCTCGTAATAGAATTTGCTAGCAAGTAAATTTCGATTAGAAAATTAATTAATTGAAAACCAAAAAATGAAAATAGCATGCAGAAAACAATTTAAATTTCGATGGATTAGTGTTGTGCGTATTGTGCTCAATTATGTCCTTTGTCATTCATTAAACAAAGTAGTTTTCAATTTGGAAATTGAAATAGCAGCAAACAGCTCAATGCCAATGAAATTCAGTTTATTTAAATGCATTTAGTTTATGCAAATGGGTTGAATGTTAAATGCCAAATGAATATCTCGCTTTGAGAGAACAGAACTAAAAATGAACACAAGCCGAGGTCATGCGATTCATGGGATGCGTTGCAATGCCTTGGCCAGCATTCTATTTTATCAAATTTATTGATATAATTATGATCAAACTAATTCAATGAACGACCGACCATTTGCCATCCTTCGCTTGATGGCAAGGCCACTCTTTCTGTTGGATGGCTAATTGTGTGTTGGATGCTGCACTGAAATGCCTGGCCCCACAGCTCTGCTGCCCCCTCGATTAACGAGTATGGAAATTGCTGACAAATATTTATAGGATAAAAGGGAAATTTAATAAAAAATAATGCAAATGTAAATCATAAATTGCATGGCCTGGATACCGGAACCATAAAAGTAATCGGATAATGGCAATTATCCATCTATTTGCCTGCGTTTGAGCCATTTTGTGAATGGCAAATCATTTAAATTGTCAAACATGTAATCCATTTTATGCAAATAGCAAGATTCCCACTTTCAGTTCACAGAATCCTTCAGCATACTTCAGCATCCTTCGATATATATGTATATGCATGTGCCTATTGTACAGCTTTTGTTTTTGTGTGTGCGGCTTTGGTTTCCAAACAATTAACTTGCAATTTTCGGTTAACTGCTTCCAAACAAAACAATTAATGCATTCTCTCAAGCAAAATTGAACGTAAGGGCCACAGGACAAAATAAATTCTATGGGGATAGTCGTAGTCGAAGCAGCACCACTGCAGTGGTTCGTGGGGAACACACCAACAAAGGTGCAGCCACAACAATGACAACAGAACACAGGATGTGTGAGTGTGTACGTGTCTGTGTGTGTGTGTGTGTGGCCATTGACCGGGTGCCTAGAGAGTGACCATTGACCACCAGTTTTGCCGAGCTTCTCATTAAAGATTCAGTCTGTTTTGGTTTCATGGCAGAGTTAAATCAAGCCTCGACATTCGACCCTCCCCCAATTGACCGCAACGTGATGTGAGCAACATCATTTCATGTGGAACTTGAAGAGAGTGACTTAGAGATCGAACTGGTTAAGAATTTTCCCTCAGCTTTGATGCTGTTCTGACTGTTCGGACTGGCTTGTTGCATATTTTATGCCCCCAAAAACCTGTAACGTGTGTGTGTGCTTTCTCCTTTGACTTGAATAACTTTGGAAAAAGCAAATGAATTTGGCTTTTGCTTTCTGATTCCTAGTTGGTCTCTTTCTGTGGGTTTTTTTGCCCTCCTTATTTTGGTTATTTTTAACCGAGGTCAATTGCTGGCAAAGTTTTGCATGCATGCATGCGAAAGAGAGGCCTAAATATTTTAAAGCCAAATGCCAAACTGTTGCATACTTATGGGGGTTGGCAACGGAGCAGGAACAGGCCAGAGCAGAGCAGAGCCGAAAGGCATTTCCATTATTAATGCCATTGAAGCTGTAGATCTTTGTGGAATTTTAATAAATCATTTCGCATGAAATGCGTATCCGAAATGAAATCAAATGAAATGAATGAATGCCTCCTCACTGCTTGTCAGACTGCGGGGCTGCACGGAGACCGCCTGCCCCTGACTGACTAGGGGAATGAGCGACTGCTTGACAGACTGATGGACTGACGAACCGAAAGACTGCCTCACCGACTGAGGGACTGCCTGGGTGAGTGACTCGAAAAATGCCTGAACGGCTGCCTCTTCTTTCAGCCAAATTAGGGGCGCTTAGCTGAGGTAGGTAGTCCGCAGCCCCAGCCAGCATTCAGTTGAAATATTTAAAAATTTCCGGGAATATTTGCTCGGTGAATTGTAAATCAAAATGCCGGCGCATTCGGAAAATATTAAAGTACAGAGAACACGGAGGGGGACAGCATCAAATATGCAAATTGCTGTTGGACTGGCTCCCCACCCTCACCCTCCGCCGTCATTCTCCCTTTGCCATTGTATGAGACTTGCTGCGTGCCTTGCCATAAATTTATCTGGGGGAGAAAAAGCCGTTTCATGCATTTTATTGGGCCAATGAAGGGGCAGGGCTGGCGCTGAAGAGTGTGTGTGTGTGTGCTCTCGATTATCAGGCTGTGTGCTGCAGGAGTTGGAGGTGGATGAGATGTCGGGAGTTCGATGTGGCTGTGGCTGTGCCTGAAAGCTGCCGAAGGAGTTGGAGTTGCCTCCAATGGATGTGGAGCCGGAGAAGTACTTATCAAAGCGCATAAATCAGCCAAATCACGGCGCAACAAATGTTTCACAGACTCATGCCCCTCATCAGGGATCGGAGCGTAGTATAGCGCAGCACCCGAGGCTATTAGTTTGTTCATGTCTCTTGTTATTGTTGCACACTTTACTTTTTCTATATGTAAATGTTGATAAATACTCGTCATGTCAGTGTGTGTGTGTGTGTGTGCAAAGGGCGGGAGGGGACGACGACACTCCTGTCAAACATCCATTTGTCAGATGAGCGACAATTTATTGAAAATGCCCTTTTTCTTTTTCGCTTAGTCAGCAATTTGCTTTTGATTGCGAAATGATGAAAGAGCGGCATGAGATCTGCTTGATATGATTAGCTTAGTGGGGGGTGTGGCTGGTGTCGTTGGTGTGGGGCGTCAAAGATACAGAAACCCACGAGGGGGACCCATCGTAGTTCGTTGAGACCTCAAAGGGGCGAACCGAACCGAACCCCCTGCAATGCTGATGGTGGGGGGGATATTTTGCGCATTGTTTAATTTACAATTTGCGCATTAACTTTGTCACATAATTCTAATTAACGCTTTTAATTACTTTATGAGGCACTTGGCGCCGTTACCTAAAAATATGGCTGCCTCAAATTGCCCGGGCAACAACGGCTTAAATGTCATCGCTACTCTGGGCGCAGGACACGGGCAGGCAGCACCAGTGCTGGCCATGGTCTGGTCGGGCCGAGTGCCTCGTTAGGGGCCGGGGCTTTGGCGTCGCCCACTATTTTCTGATGCTGGAAAAGCTGAGGCTGTAGCCGGGGCCTGGACAAAGTCATTAAATGCGACGCAAATTAGATTTATTGTACGCCACTGCACTTGCCAGGTGGGGGCTGGGGCTGGGGCTGAAGTTCCGAGGGCCATGGCCATGGGGACCGCTGCGGTTACCGCGTGTTGACCCGCGTATGGAGCTTTCGGCCTTCTCTTTCCGCCCCTACTTTTTGCTCAACAATAAATTTACATTAGCAGAATGTTACATATTTGCAGCAGGGGTTTTTGGACGGGCGCGAGCATTTTAAAAGCAGTGTGGCACTCGGACAGCCCACTGGCAACCGGCAACTGGCAACTGGCAACTGGCGCTGAGCCGCAGGAACATGCACGCACCGCACCGCGCCGACAAGTATGTGCATGTTTGTGGCAAACGCAGCCACCATTAACGTGCAAAATGATATGCAAATAGGGATAAATTCGTCACAACGTACATGCAACCCACCAAGAAGTCAACCCTCGGCTCAATGTCAGTCGTCCTCCATGGGGTTGTTCGCTATCACGAGTATTTTTTCCTAAAGTTCTGACAGTAGTTTGACACTGGGAAAAGAGAAGAGACACAAAGAGAGACCCTGAAAGATCACACAACAAAATAACTGCAGCAAATTATGCATTGTATTATTTAAGATGCTCCAAGTAAATGCTGCAAAATTGTTCAAGCTGAATTGGAATAGTTATGCGTTAGAGTAATGCTAAATAATACTCAAAAGATCATTGAAAGCTTCAAAAATGAGTCATCTATGAGGGACTTAAATATAATTAGATAGTTTAAGAACGCATAAAGTAATTGCATGTAATTAAGGTGACTCTCAATTGAAGACTCCGCTAAGTCTGTGGTTATGTATTTTGATTCAACGTTAGCTTTTGTGCAACATTTCCATAGGCGTTTCCATCAGTCTTGAGCGATGTCTGTGCAGTTAAGTTTTGCCTGGTGTGGAGGAAAACGTAATTCATAACTCACGTCATTTAATTTAGCAAATATCACGACCCGAACAAAAGCCATTGAATGCAACTGCTGCTTTTGGCTGTCGGGCATCGCCTTGGCCATAATGAAACAAGAAACGGCAGAGCCTCACTGCCTCTGCCTCTGTGACTCTGCCTCTGAATCTCTTGTCAGAGACAGCCAGTGATACAGTCTGTGCAGGAGCATGAGATATGTAGAGGCTGTGCAAAAGAGAGAGTCAGCAGTAGATGAGGGCTGGCACGGAGCAGGAGACGTGCAAAGCGAGACAAATGGTTGCTTCTGGTGCTTGGGCCTTCCCTTCAGATATACGAGTACTTGTGTAGGTATAATTTTTTTTGTTTAGGTGGGCAGGTGTCAGGCGCATGAGTCGAACCGAGCCGAGTCGTGTCGAGTCGAGTCGGGCAGAGTCGAGGCAATGCTGAAGTTTTCGCATAAACAAAGGCAAATATTGCGCACTTGTGCAATTTATATTGCAAAACAATTGTCATTAGAAAATGCCGCACGAACAAAAACGCCGCAGACAAAAGCGCCGGTCGACTCACCAAGGACCAAGGACCAAAGTGGAGACCCAGACCCAGTACCCAGTACCCAGTACCAGTCCCCCAAGTCAGTGCCCAGAGTCTGAGGGCAGCAACTGCAACTGTCACATGTGAAAGCGAGGAGGCAGCTTCCAGTAGCAGCAGCAGCAGCAGCAGCCTCAGCAGCACCAGCAGCATTTTATGGCGCAGCTTAAGTGCTTCAAAAATTCCACGTAATGCACTCAAAGCAAGGTCTGCCCGAGAGCCCTGTGAGACCCAACTGATTCCATTCCGCCGGCCCTTGCCCTCGATTCCGGATAGCAAATAAGAAAACGTGCGGAGAAGCGGCGCAAATTAAAGTCGGATCCGGCACTGACTCTTTGCTTGCTGACAGAGCAACGTGTTTCAGGACCCCACTCTCCGCTCTCCACTCTCCACTCTCCGCTCTATTCCATGCTGCCTCCATTCCATACTGGTTTGGTGTGTTGCATCCTGCTCCACCCGAGAGTTGTCATTCGTTGCTCCTTTTTCATCTCCGTGTGCGCTCGCTGTGCGGCATTTTCTTCATTTAGGTTTTTGTCAGTGAGATTTTCACACACTTTTTGTTCATTAGTGGATAATGAACAATTGCAGCATTATGACAGCGGCAGCAGTGGCAGCTCCAGAGTGCAGTTCAACATTAGCAGAGTCTGCATCTGGCCAGTTTTTCACCTCTTGCATTCACCCGACACAAGCATTTTTATTAAAATTCCTTGTCGGAACCATTAATTTTACCTCCTTTCGTTTCGTTTCGTTTCGTTCCGTTTTGTTCTCTACGTACATAGTTCTTTTTTTTGGGTGGGCCAGAGGCCAGAGATGTGCACGAGTATGTGTGCTTTGCTGGGTTGCTTTTATGGCAGTCCTTTGGCACTTTAAGAAAATAGAGTTCCCCTGCAATATGCTCCGAAATTCCATCTCAATTCAGTGCCACAAAGAACCATTCTCTTCTGTGGGCCTATGCGTCGGAATGCCTTTGCAATATGGCTGCAGAATTCCCCTTTATGGCTTTGTCACAGCAAACCAGTATCGAACGGCATTTATCGAACTGGATTTGCTCAATTAATTCCAATGAATTCTGTCAAAGAAAAATATCGGGCCATGGGCCAGCAGGCATAAAGGCATTCCCCTTTAATAAACTCGGTGTTCAAACTGCACCTTTGCCAATTAATTGCGACATAAAGCTAATATCGAATAGATCTATTGTTCAGGGCGGCGGCGGTGGCAGTGGCAGTGGCAGTGGCGGGGGCATGGCAGCCATTCAATATGCAAATGCCACGCGCTGCTGCCGTATCTGGGTGCGCAATCAGAGTTTTGTTTGGCACATTAAACCACATCTGGCAATTAATTTGGCTTAGTTTAGTTTAGTGCACTTCCGTTGCGCACGGCGGCCATTTTGTCGCACCGCCGGATGGACAACAGCCGCCAGAGGCAGATGTGGAGCCGGAGCTGGTCCGGAGTCCGGAGTCCGGACCGACAGTCCGACGGAGCGGCAACGAATTCATGAGCGCTCAAAAGCAGCTTTAGTTTTTATTACCATTAAAAGTGGGTGCTGCTGCTGCTGCCCCAAAAACAGAATGTGGCTCATAACTCAAAGGCATAAACACAGCACAGTGCAGCACAGGAGGGGCTGGGGCGGGGGCTGGAGCAGGGGCTTGAGTGCATAAACGCACGAGGGGGCAATATCTGGGTGCATCTCCTGCTGCGGCGTGCCCCATTGTGCAGCGCCTTTTGTTGGTATTGGTGGGCGGAGTGTATTTAACAATTTTGGCAATGCTCTTTGCCGGCTGGCATCACCTGAAATCCAGCCCTGACCCCATTGTCCCTGGCCCCCGGGGGTGGATGGGTCACAGCGCTGGCGGCTTTTGAAAGCCAAAACTGAAATCAACTAACAACATTAACATGGCAACGCAATTTTAACGAACGACGAGAGCGGCGGCGTGTACGAGAATCGCTTGGATCCGGGTGAGGTCCGGAGTCCGGAGGTCCCCGGCTCTGGACTAGGATTTTGCGTTGTGTGTGCGTGTGTGTGTGTGTGTGTGAGTGTTTGTGTGTTGGCCCAGCAGACAAAGCAGACAATAAGCGAGCTCTTCCATTTGTGACGGCTCCAATGGTGGTCCTGGTGGTTATTGCATATGCACAAACCCAACGTCACCAGCATTGCCCCCACCACCAGCACCAGCACCAGCACCACCAGCACCAGAAATACTCGTACACATCGCAGCAACTGAGTTAAATAGACAAGCACCGCATGCAGAGTGCATGTGCCAAAAAGAGAGAATGTGCGACAGGCAGGACAGGCAGGACAGGATCCTGGAGCGGCATTTAGGTACTCAAGCGTCGTTGTCATAGTCATTTGCCATGCTGGATGGGGGGTTTTGGATGCTGTGGTGGTGTGTGTGTGCTGGCTGGCTGGCTGCTGCTGCTGCTGCTAGTGATAGAACGAGTTTAGGTGTGTGCTAGTCATAGTCCGGGCCTTTGGCTTTCTATCTAACGGCGTCACATATGCTCCTAACGATAATAGTTTTCTGCGTAATTTGTTCGCAATTTCAGAGGGAAGCTTCGTGGATATCGCGCTAAAAACTTGGCCCACGCATCGCAGCCTCTAGCTCTAGCATGGCGTATAATTTAGTAGCCCCAATCCCAATTCGCAGCCCCAGCCCCAACCACAGCCCCTGGCCCCGGCACCATTTCCAATCCCTGTCCAAAGTGGACTGCAACGGAGCAAGAGCAAAGATGGCAAAGATAAATAGAAAGAGCGGGTTAGGGCGGATTGGAAACGGGATACTGGATTCAAGCAGATGAAGCAGACTGGCCAGGAGGGTTGGGGAGGGTTCTTTACCCACTGACACTTTTCGCTTTGACTCGTTAAAATTCATTTCAATTTGTTGGAACCACCATAGACGAAGCAGAGGTAGAGGGTAAGGTAAAGTAAGGTAAGCGCTGGAGCTGTAGCTGCAGGGAGACAGAGAGAAAGAGAGAGAGACAGAGAGACAGAGAAGGCTAATGTTTTCTGGCAAGCTTTGGAGAGAAAGAGCAGAGCAGTATACGTTGCCGAAAAGAGACGGCGCACGTGTCACCGATGCCGCCGCATCCTGCGTAGCTTTATAAACAATTTTGAATTTTGCGGTTGTGCGAAAATTAATGGATGCCTCGCTTTTGTGCGGTTTTTGGCCGCGTTTCCAGGCACGGGTAACTGCGAAGCCCCGAACCTCCCCGCACGAACCAATCGCCTGCAAGTGTTGGGTAACGGCAAACATTTTGGGCAAATTTTAGCATTTTGTCATTAGCGTTTGCTCTCTGAAAACGAGATTGTTGTTTGTCGTTGCGGCGGCGGTGACTGGTAGCACCAGTAGCAGTGGCTGGAGGCTGGCCGTGCCAGCGGCGTTGCCGTTGCTGCAGCTTAATGGCCAGAGGAACTCACTGCAGCGCATCAAACATGGTTGCAAGATTATTCAAGAGACATTCAGGAGCGCCAGAGCAGCACAATCAATTAATGCAGCAGCCGACGCCAACAAAGAGAGTCTGTTTGGCCAAAAACTAAACAGACATAAAAATGTTGGGTAAAAAAGTTGTGGTGCAGGAGCAGCACAGCAGCAGCATCCTTGTACTCTAGATTGTGTGGCTTCCCCACATGTATGAGTGTGTGTGTGGGTGTGTTATGAATAAGGCAAGAAAGAAAGAAACTTGTGCTGCTCTGACTTGGGTGCTATCGCCTGCCATCGCCTTCCATTGCCATTGCCAGTTGGCAGCCATGCAGCGCCATGGAGTCATGGAGCCAGGCACGGTTAATAAAACAGACAAACACTCAAACTTTTGCTATAAAAATTTTTAGCTCCTGGGGGCTGCCGTGGGAAGAAAGGAGTCTTTTTTTAAGTTGCCGGCGTTGTTTGCTTGCTAAACAAGTGCTATTAAAAGAGCATAAAAAGGTGGAAGGTGAATTGGGATTCCTGCTTTTGGGCTAGCAGCAGGAGTAACAGACGTACGCCTGCAGTCATCGTTAAGGCCCCTGGCTGGGCTAAGGGGGGATGGGGATCCTGCCCAGAATAATCTACATGAAAACTCGCAACGTCTGGGTCTGAATCTGGTTTTTATATTTAGGAGCTTAGGTGCACTTTTGCAGTTGTCCTTTTACGTTTTTAATGCAAGCAACAAAAAATAAAAAAACAGTCAAAAAACTAAACAAAAAAAAGAATTAAGTAAAAAAAAGCTAATGCAGTGGATTTTTATGTGCTTAGTTTTTATTGCAAGATATTTTGGTGTACATACCGAGGAAAAACACACATAAAGCGAGTCAGGTACGAGCCCGTTACCTGTCCATCAAGTCAAGTGTACAAGAGGTACCCACTGGCTGTGTCAGACTCTTTTTCGGAGAATGGGGATCTCTTATGGCGTAGTGCTCCGAAAGTTCCATCAACCATTTCAGTGTGATTCATGGATTCGTGCCCCAAAAATGTGCCCTCACCATGCAATGGGTTTTTGCGCGACCAACCGGGCGTATGAGTAACATGTGCACTTTATGCATTTACAGGGGGTTGGCAGCGGGACTGGGCCTGAGCCTGGGCCTGGGCCTGGGCTGTATTTGCTTTATTTATATTTCGTTGCTGTGCCATTTTGTGCGCGCATATTAAACAGGTTGTGGCCATGGCATGGCAGGCAGGACCATCATGATTGCCATTCAGGCAGAACGTCAGGATGGGTACTCAGAAAGGACAACCAGGGTTCGGCAGGGAGTGCACGCAGCACAGTGCCGGGGTCAGGAAAGGATATCATCGCCCCGAGAGCAGACAGCAGACAGCAGTAGCACCCGGCAGCAAAAGTGCAAAATGCAGTAAAATATTGAAATTGTACAGTTCCCGTTGTGCAATGAGGCACAATGCCAGCGACGTTTTTCGCCTCGACCTCCACACCACTCGAACACAACACACCAGCTGTAAAGGTGCACTCACATATATGGGGGTGCATTTTTGGCTTTTACGTGACTGGCATGAAGCTTTTGTTTTTGGGGCGGGTAACTTCAGTCCGGTTTAAAAAGAGAAGCTACGGAATCAAATAGGTTGAAGGGCCCGAAATAGTTTTTATTTTCATTCTAAATTAGCCTTGCAAATTAATGAAAGAATACCAGTACTTTGGTCGTCAGGGAAAACTTGAAAACTGTGCGCTCAAATGAGAGCCATCTTAAATGGGTAGTAAATAATTCTACGCTTTGGTCTGCCCTTTCTAATGCTTTTTCCTGTCGTGTTCTTTAATACACTCTTTCGCAGGCGGCAGCAGTAATCCCTTTTGAAGTTGAAAAGAAACCGAATACTTATCTGGCACATCGATCAATGCATCAATCGGCACTTAAAAATAAATTGATAAATATCAATAACCATTTTATGGCTAACTACATTCCTTTTCACACCTGAACCCCATTTTTAAAGTAGCCCATTAAATAAAAACACCAAGTTTATTGTTTTTTTAATGTCATTTTTCGTTTTTTTGATTAACATTTTTCCATTTTATTTGATTATTTCTCTCTGGCTCGACTGCATTCGCTTTCAGGCTGCAGCGCCTTGTTCTATGCATATATTAACGTGTTTGCTTCTATGTATGTATGTGTTTGCTCTCATTCTGTGTGTGAGTGGGTGTGAGTGGGTGTGTGTGGGTGTGTGATGGTATTTGTTCATAGCTGTGAGCGTGTAACGCCTTGTGTGTGTGAGTTTGTTCCGGGGGCTTTGTTCGGTTTTGATTGAATTGGATAGGCTTTTGATAGGCGCTTAACATAATTATGGGATTTTGCTTGCACACGTTTCATAATTCTCCGCCTCTCATTTTTTTCTCTGCTCGTTTTTTTTGCCTGCTGCTTGCCGGCAAATGCAATTATATGTAGCCGTAAATGTGCTTTGTTTCTGTATGAGCTGTTTGGGTGGAGTTTGGGTTGATTGGAGGCTGATTCCGCTATAGTGATCTAGACATATGTCGTGGCGGGAACTGATGCTCGCCTGCAGCTTTGCATTTTTTTGTGTGTTCTTGTATTTTTTGTTTATTTGTTTTATTTTTTTTTACATTTTTATGCAAATATTAATACAGTTTTCGTTTTTAGTTTGTTTCCTTTGTTAATGCGCACATTGAATTCTTGTCATTATTTATATGGATTTTATATATATATATATATATATTTATATGTACATACACAACATTGAATCATTTAATTGTATTCCTTTAGCTTACACCGTAACTATGTATACATAATTAAATATAATTATGCTAGTATATGTATATCATAGGGTATTACTGATTTTTTTGCTTCTTTTCGTTTTCATAATTTTTACCATAATTTTCCAACGTTCCAACATATGTTCAGCTACAATATTATTTGATTTTTTCATCGTGTTTCATTTTTTTTACTTTTCTTTATATAATCATATTTTAATGCATAGCTTGCTCTTGCACACAGTTTTCTTGTCTGCTCAAATAACATTTATAGTATATATATATATATATATATATATGTATGTATATATATATAGGTGTATATATATAGATTTGTATATATGTATGTATGTAAAGTGATGCATACGCCGATACACAGTTTTGTCGTTGGCTTTCCCAAAAAAACTCTCATTTCGCCAAGTTTGAAAAAATAAATCAGTTTCCTTTGTCCTCAGCATCGATTTGCTCTCTCTCTCTCTCTCATCACAACTTATAGAAATCAGACGCGCTTCTTCATGGGCCCTATCCTACCATCCTATCCATCCAATTGAAAGTGTTCTAATTTTTGTTTGTTTTCTCGTCTCGTCTCGTTTCGTTTTGATTTATATTCTTCATCATCCGAATTGTTTTCACTTTCATTTTAATTTTCAGTTGGTTTTCATTCCTTGGTTTTAGTTTCTTTGGTATGTAAAAAATAGTTTACAATTTGTATTCGTTTTAGGGTTTTTTGTTTTTGTATTTTGTATTTTCGTTTTTGGGTTTTGTTTTTGTTTTTCATGCTTGGTTTGCCTTTGTAAATACCATAAATAATTGTGTTTAGGTTTACATTTAGTGTATAGTTTTACAGTTACACTTACGATCCTTAGCTAAACATTGACTAAATTTTGTATTTTGCTTTTGCTACACGTTTTCTTCTCTCATATTTCGCCTTCTTTTTGTTTTCTCTAAATATTTCGCTAGATTTGCTCTCCGACTGCCTGACTGTCTGTCTGTCCTATAGTAGGTTTCTCTTAATACATTTACACATTACACGAACACAGACACATTATGAATATCTCTTATCTGAATAACTTATGAGTGTGTGTGTGTGTGTGTGTGTGTGGGTGTGCTGCGTGGTAGCCTCTGTTCTATGGATATCGTTTAGGAGTATCGGTATATAGTCATGGGTCCGTTTAAATATTTTGTATCTCCGCCTCTCATTCTCCTCTATATGTCCTATGTATTCGGTGCAATTATTCTACTTGATTTGTGTGTGTGTGTGTGTGGGTGTTTGTGTGGCTTTAACTCAGTTACATATATCTTGATATTTCTCTAGGTAATGCTGGATAAACACTCATAATTTATGTGAATCAACTGATCGAAGCTAGTGGTGGAGCATTCGACTAGCCCCTCCCTGCCTATGACTACTACTTGCCTTGCCTTACACTTATGCTATGCACATCAATCGGAATGATCATCGGAATGAAATCAATATACTGTGAAGTCAAGTGTTTAAGGTAAGGACCAATATTCAAAAATTAATTTTCAGTCAACATAACTCTGCTCTATGCTCAAAGATCTCTCTTTCTGTTCTCCCCTCTATAGACTATATGCTCTATATTTTCTTCAGCTTAAAAAGTACACTTATATTGTAGGTATTCTGTTTTGCTTTTCTTTTCTTTTCTTTTGTTTTAATTTATATTTGCATTTTGAAACGTAATTCATAGACAGCAAGCCTTTGGTAAATCATAACCACGTCCGTTATATGTAGCACCCACTCTATTCTTACTCTGGTATATATGTACATACCTACATACATATGTACTTCTGGCTATGTGTTTCTTTTTTTGTCTTTTCTATACCTACTAAAATACATTTAGAGTTTGTTTTTACTGGATGGGCTCTTTTATCCACCCACCATTTGTCCTGGTTGGGGGGTGGTGGTGGTGGTAGCTCCATCAAAAATAGACACAAATAACACACATTCATAACTTTTATTTTTCTGTATTCTGTTTTCTGTATTCTGTATTTTATGTTTTTGTTTTTCGAGTTTTTTGGTTTTTTGGTTTTTCTGTTTCTTTGATTAGATCAATTTTAATTATGACTATTGCACTTTCTGGCCTGTGTTCTGTCTTCTGTCGTCTGTGTTTTGTTGCCATTTGAATGCTTAATCTATGCAGCCATCAACAATTTGGTTGGATATTTATGTTTTTCGGTTGTCGGTTGGTTTTTAGACTTTAGTGTTGGATTGCTTTGAATTATATATTCTCCTGGATATATTTATGGCATATTCGGCCATGAGCAATTTGCAATATTTTTACACTTCTGGCAACCCATAGACCTGGGCTACTTGATTTATGCCCCCTCCTGCTGGTGGCTGCTGCTCGTTGTTCTGTACCTGCTGCTGCTGCTGCTGCTGCTGTTGCTGTTGCATCCAGTGAGAGGGATAATACAGTTGGGGGACATAGTGTGGCTGCTGCTGATGCTGCTGCTGCTGCTGCTGGTGATGGTGGTTCTGGGGTGGTTGTTGCTGTAGTGGCTGCAGTTGGTGGTGCTGCTGCTGGTAATGTGGCTCCTTCACATATTCGCCGGACGTGGTCAACAGTGGCAGTTGCTGCTGCTGCTGCTGCTGCTCTTGTGGCTGTTGCAACTGTTGCTGCTGCTGCTGCTGTTGCTGTTGTGTGGGATACATGGCCACGCCTCATGGCAGCTACACGAGCAAACTAGGCGCCAGCCACTCGTCCTCCGCCAGCTGGAAGAGCCACAAGCACAATTCACAATCGTTAGCCATCATCTGGCCATCAATGACCCACTCACCTGCGGACTGACCTGAAACTGTTGCATGGGATAGGCCACCACTCCGGTAGCCTGTGGCAGCCCACTGCCCACGCTCTGCGTGATCTGCTGTGCCGTGCCAGCAGCGGCACCCGCCAGCTGCGGCTGTGCCGGCACACTCTGCCAGGTGCCCGGCAGCTGTACGCCCATCCTGCAAATACAAAAAAATATTGGAAGACGGGATTGGTTTAACCAATGCCAAGACTTTCGCCCCCACAGACTGGCAGTCAGTGCTCACCCCATGTATCCGGCCTGCTGATAGCCGGCGAATTGACCGTAGGTGAAGCCCTGCATGCCCTGCAGGAACTGGCCGGGCTGCAGGGCGCTGGCCGGGGCCGCAGTGGGATATGTGGGTGCCGGTGGATACCAGTAGCCGGCCACCTGCTGGCCGTAGGCAGCCGCTGCAGCTGCCGCAGCCGCGGCGGAGCCGAACGGAAAGCCCTGGGCCAGGGCCTGGCCGGCAATGGCCGACATATGGTTGGGATCGCCGCTCTCCTTGCCCCACGCACACTTCACTGGCTGCTGGTTGATTTCCGTGTTGTTGACGGCCACAATGGCATGGGTGGCCGCCTCCTTGGTGGAAAAACTGAAATCGAAATCGAAATCGCAATTGGAGTATACATATATGTAGTCTGGGGTGTGCTGGGCGCTGGATAAGGATAAGGTTGCAGTAAGCAGATTGGCCTGCTTTAATTTCCGTTTAGCCCAGAAGCAGCAGAAAGTTGTGGTTGCCAGCCGGCAGAACAAAAGCGTAAAAGTGGTACAAGCGTCTGTGGAATTGTTTTGTTGCGGGTTCCAGTGGTGGTTGCTGCTGCTGTTGGCTCTTGCTGGATTGGTTATAATGATGCAGCAACTGCGACGGCAACTCTGATGCAGCTACAGCTGCTGCTGCTGCTGCTGCTGCTGCTGCTGCCTGGGTCCACTTGTAGTCCCCGAGCTCATTATGTTACAAAATGCCAAACAATGCCGCTTCCCCGCTCCCCTACTACTCTCGTGCTTTCCTTGCTTTCTTTTGCCCCCTCGCTCGTTTCTCTGGTTTTTTGCATCACGTTTTCCAACACACAAATGAGTTTTGGAGCAGGGCACAAAAGGCGCCCATGGACATGGCCAGCAACTGCAATGCGTTCCAGCTCCCTTGACTGTTGCACCGCCCCCTCTTGCAGCCGCCCCCGTTACCCGTCCCAGCACTATCTGCCCGCCGTCCCCCCCTTGTTGCGGTGGGTTGAACTCTGTTCGTCGTGGGCCAACGGCTGCCATTAAAACCCTATCAGCATTCGTGACGGCAGCTGCGATCTGCAACCACCTCCTCGGCAGCATTTTTTTTTTTTGGCCCCCCGCTCAATGCAGTTGCTATACCCTTCCTAAGGGTACTACTAAAACAGATTGAAGTCTCAGACGATAAATCATTATCAAAGGTAGTTCCAACCCATAGCCAAATTAGGCAATTTTCAGTGACATCTTCTGAGATCAAATAATAATAATTGTTTTAACTGGTTTCCCTCGGCAGGTCTTTTATAATCTGCTGGGTCTGCGCACTGCAAGGGTATGTTGGGGTTTTGGTGTACCAAAGTGAGCTATCCTGCATTTTTCTCCCTTTTTTGTTCGTGCCATCGTTGTCGCTGTTATTGCGGTTCATTGTTCTGTTTGCAACTTCAAATTTGCCTCGTCGTTGTTGCTGTTGTTGGGTGTAAAAGTGTTGTTGATTTATTAACGGCGGGTGGCTGGGATCGGGATTGGGTCTGCTTTTGCCGGTTGGGGTTGGGGTTCGGGCAGCGTCTGGGGCTGGGCTGGGGGCTGTGCCACACATTGATATGGCGTGCACTCAGCGACAACGACAACGACAATGGGAATACGACGCTGACACCGCAGACCGCAATACACGCACACCGAGTCCTGGCGAACTGGAGGACAGAGGAGTCGCTTTAAGTCGAATGGCGGTGCAGCAGCAGGCAGAGAGAGGTAGCAAAATCAAAATGGTGGGAAACAAAGGGTTAATGTAGTACACGGTTGGCGCTGTTTCGCTTTAGTACCCTGGAAAGGGGTAGGACAGACAGTTGGAACGTTGCAAGAAAAAACTTGAAGGTATTTTGGTATTCCCGACTAGCTAGAGAAATGTTTCTCTATCCTGCCAATATCATTTCTGCAAGTTTCGACTGGGAATCGTAGTGTAGGAATTGTAGGGTATACATTTGGCAGAATTAAATCCGTATAATCTACAGCCTATACCCGTAGTAGGTAATTGCTCATTGAGTACCGCCCTCTGTTTGAGAAAACTCACCGAACAAATGCATATCCTTTGTCCTTGAAGACGCGTATCTCCTGTATTGTGCCATAGGGCGAGAAAGTCTTCTGCAGTATGTCCTCGTTGAGGAAGCCAGAGAGGGCTCCGTTGATGCCGCCACAGTAGACGGTGCAATTGGTGGGGCTGCTCTGGTTGTACACCTCGTCAAAGGTCAGCGGCTTGGCGTTCACTGCAAGGCAAAGCGGATTGAGATGACAATTAGACGGAGGGGGGGTTATACGTGGTGGGGGGCAGTGGGTTGTAATGGGGCTGTGATAATGGACTGATGTACTGATGGACAGGGAATACTCACTGTCTGCCTTGGTTGCCGGCGGCTTCCGTGTGGCCCAATTTGTGCGTATCGAGCGCGAGCCCAACCACTGCCCATTCATGGCAGTGATGGCGGTTTCCGCTTCCTGCAACGAGCCAAATTAAATGGAGAGCAATTAGCTAAAAGCCGAACGCCATTTGCGGGGGTTTGTCTAGCCGCCTAAGCCGCTTACTTAAGTCTCTCCGCCGCAGTCCCCTCTGACGCTGAGAGGCCAACCAAAAATGTATAAACAAACAGCTCAGAAAGTGTTAAGGAAAAGCGGCAGCCGCAACAACACAAAAAATGAATAAATAAAGTGAAGAGCGCAAAACAATTGCGACGTTGGCGGAAAAGTTGCTCCTTGGGTAAAACGCAGGCGACATTGTTGCTGCTCGGTTGCCCTTTGATTTACTTGAAAGAAACTACCAACTACCAGCTACGAGGAGTGCGAAGGGGAGTGGGAGCAGGAGTAGCAGCAAGTTGATGGGAATGCCTTGTACGTATACGTACAATTTACAAGGCCGTGCACAAATTATAATTTCAATTTCGCATAAAAGGTAATTCGTGCGTATCAAACGTGATTCATGCCAAAATGATTGCAACTGGCAGAAGGTCCTTGCATGCAGCCAGACTACTCTCTCTCGCTCTCTCTTCCCTCTCCTTCTCTTTCTAGTTGGATACACGGCATGGATGTGTGAGAGTGCAGTATGGTGGGCGTTTCATAGCAATTTACTTGCGGCACACCATAAGACCTCAGACTATCCAGACCCGGACCGAACCAGACCCAACCAGCAGCCCCATGCCGCACCCAAGTCAGACCCAGAACCGATGCTATAGCTATGCAATAATGGCATTTGCCGAGCTGCAGACGTTGCAGCTGCTCATTGCACGTTCTTTAAATGGCAACGAAGTCGACGCTTCGGCATCGGCAGCGACAGCGGCAACGGCATCGTCTGTGGCTGGCAGTAACTGTAACTAGGCACCCCACCTCGGGGTTTTCCGCCTTTTTTCTTTTCATTAATTTTCCTTCGCTTTGTGAACGGGTCGCAGTCGCAGTCGGGGTCTCTGACTGCTGGTTGCTGGCTGCTGGCTGCTGCTACGTGCTACGCTTGAAATCAGCGTTGACGTGCAGCGGCTGAAAAAACGGTTATTCCCCAAAAACCGGAAGTAGACTCTGGCAGGCAAACTTTTGAAGAGCTCACCAGAGTGCGGATCTTGTTTGGCTAATGACTCTGTCTGTTCGGGGGGATGGGGCGGAGCTCTTTCAAAGCTGAAAGTGGAAAGTTTGAACATAGGCCAACTACCGTGGACCTAATGGATGTCGAACTTCGAAAAGGTGTTTAGAACTGCTGCACATACGAGTATAAAGCGAACATGACTGATATTTTGTAGCAGACTCGCATCTTTGCCGTGTCCAGGCCTCACTTTGCCGGAGTAGCTTGTTCCCCATTATCGATGGGATATCCGACAATAATACCGGTCCTTTGAATGGCTTCTCTTTGTGTGTCCTGAACTGCTGCTTCCCTTGCGCCTTTAATTTTTAACAACTTGAGCAAAAGTCAACAATCGAGCGCCTGCCCCGTCAGCGATAAACCACGCAACTGTCGCCCAACTTTGGCTATAATTTAATGTCTGCGTCTGTGAGTGTGTGTGCGACTGTGAGTGTGTGTTTGCCACTGTGTGTGTGTGTGTGTGGCATGTGTGTATGCTCGAGTATGCCAGCGAACGGCAACGTCGCTCAGTTTGCGTGCGTGCGCATTTTTATGCATTGCCAGTTGCATTTTTCATATTTGCATAAACTATAAATTTTACATTTTTTAAGCGATACGCATCGTTGATTGCAACACACACACACACACACACCACACATATACACGTACAAATAGGGCCACAGACCCCACTGAACTCCCTGCGGGGAGGAGCTGCCCTGTGATTCCCCGCCGGGCACACAAATGTTATTTAAATACTATAGCTTCAGCTTTAAGTAATGGTACTCATTTTGTATTTGCCACTGGCACTACTCGTATTGCGGTTGCTGAATGGTTCGCAGCATGAGACATCATTCAGGACTTATTCCAGGCACTGACGTCCAGTCAAGTGCAGGCAGCCGGGCAGCTGCATGTATTCCTTGCCACAATTGCAACTGAAACTGCAATTCCATGTGTCAATGAAAATTGTCTTAGCAAATGGTCAGCTCAGCTGGCGTCTGGCTCTTTTCTCTTATTTTCCTCTGTGAGGGAGGGATTTGTTAAGGGAACTTTTGGCCAGACAAAAACTTCTTCTTTTGCTGCAGCGGACATTTTTGGTCGAGCAGTTTTTGTTGCTTTGACAGTCTTTGAACCCGGCCAACTTTATCAATCATTTTGGCGGTAAATTAGGAGAGAAGAAAACACATTTTAAAGGTAGAACTGAGCTGACATAATACCAGACAGAACTAAAGCCAACTCGAGCCAGCATAACGACTTTATTATATCACAGTTGGGGAGTTCAAGAACCTTTTGAGTCATTTGCCAATTCATCTTGCTCGAGTGGCAGTTTAAGGACCGCAATATGGCACCCACTACGACTTGCCAAACTATTTATGAAACTCTGCGAAGCCCAGCCCCCAATTCGGGCCCAAAACTTGGCTCTGAGAATATGTAAGCTAATTGGAAATTTACTGTGGAGAAGCATTGGGTCAAGCAGACGACAATGGAAAACGTCTTGGGGCGGTTCGACTACTCCCCTCCACCCCCATCGACAGTTGGTACGACAAAAGTTATTTGTGTGTGTGGCTAAACTGTTTGCAGTCGATTGTAGTTGGGGTGGAGGGGAAATTAATTAATGGTGAATGCTGAATGGCAAATTGGCAGCTAATAGCAGCAGCGGAAAAGTTGAAGCGTTTTCCGCTCTGTCGCTGTGACAACCAGCAAAACAGCTGTAATAGCAGGCAGGCAGTCAGCACTGCCTAGTTCTACTTCTAGTTCCAGTTTCAGTTGGCAAATTAATTCCTCTTTGATTAAAAGTTCGCAGGACAGTCTGTTCTGTTCTCTGTTGGACAGTCAAAAGTTTGTTGTCGCCTGCCGCGCGACACGCACTGAACAATTCACTTGAAAATTTTCTAAATGACAACTTCCGCTTTTCGGGGATAAGTTAATTAATTTTCATGGACATGGATGGCGGGCAAAAGTTTTTGGCTTTCTCCAAAAAATTTAAGAACATTTTGCCGTGCAGATTCAATTTGGCGGCCAAACTTCTTGTGTAAGTCAACGTTGAGACTGTCGGCAGGGACTGGGCCTTTTGTAAATATTGATTAGTTGATAAGGCGCAGAATCCTTTAATGCTGGATAGAGTCCTCCTCCCCATGGCCCGCACCATGGTCGAAGCGGAAATGAGTCGGGCAGGAAATGTTATGGTGTGGGTGTGGGTGGGGATGGGGCTGGGTGTGTGGGTGTGGGTCAGGGCCAAAGTCTTAAGAAACAAAACCAAAAAGGCGAAATACCTTCATTAAGCGAATGAAGAAAAGCCAAAAGTAAGTTGAAGAATTTTTAAGTGGTTTAAAAGGGTTTTGTCATACTTTTCATGTGGATCTCTCGCTGGAATCGACCCAAGCCGCTCGGACCCAAACCCCCCAAACCCGAAACGCTTTCGCTTGCCACAAATGGGGGCAGGTTGGCGGTGTGCTGGTTGTGGCTGACGTTTCGTGTGTATACAGCCGTAAGTCGAGAGCAAGACATTTTCAATGTTTATTAAAACAATAAGGAAATGGTTTTGTGCCCAAGCGAAAAAAGGCCAACCGGAATAGGAAAAACTGTAGCCAAAAGAAGGTGCAAAAAATAAAGGCAAACCCGAACACACACACACACACAAAAACACAGTGAGTGAAAGGGGGATAATCCGACACATTTGGAGAATGTTCTTCCTTTTCTTTTGGGAGACCATTTTGCTCCTAAAAAGGTAGCAGACACCAAGTATTTAGTCCCTTTTGCCCCCATTCCGGACTAAAAGGTTTCTGGCCTGGCCAACTCCTAAGCCGTTTTAGCTTTGTTCTCTGGCCAGATTCATTAACGTGGCTATTTAGATAAGCGTGAAAGTCGGTATCAAAAGGGGACACGTCATCCCAGCTCCATTGCCATTCCCCAGTTGAATATTAAAGAGAGATAACATCCCGCCCGAGCAATTGTACGAGTTCTGATGATGATTTCTTGATATTTATAAAATAACTCAAGTGGCAAATCGTTTGCACACTCGCATTTGTCGCATTCCAAGGAGGACATCGATGGAGATGGAGACGGAGATGTGGCCAAGAAAGGCAGCGAGAATCCTTAGTCATCCAACTGGCTGCTGGTTGCTGGTTTCTGGTTGCTGCTTTCTGGCTGCTATTGAGGCTCTGTCTCTTTCGGGGAATCATGTCTGGGGCCCAGTCAACGGTAAAAACTGTTTTCATTTCGCTTAGGCCAAAACGATTTTCGATTTTTGACCATTCGTTGCCTCCTGGTTGCCTCCTGGACGGTCACACATCACAGGCACACCCAAAATGCTGGGTGGAGCGGCGGGCAGTTATTGACCAAAAAACCAAAAAAAAAAAAATCAGTATTTCACGCTAGAACGCACTTTTGTCAAGACATAATTCCATGGGATTTATTTATGTATGTCAGTTTTTGCCCTTGTTTCCCATTCGGAATCACTCCTCCTCTCCCCCAACCATTGAATGGTTTTTTATAGCTGCTGCTGCTGCTGCCTGGAGGGGTGACGGACGGACGGTCTGGTCTGCTTTTGGGTTCAGGCTTATGCGTGTGTAGGCAGTTTGTCCCTATGGCCCTAGTCCTCAAATCACTAGTTTCTGAATTATTATGGAAAGCATAAAATGAATGTCCAGGCCATTTATATTTATAACCCAGCCGAGTTCTGTACGCTTCACAAAATTTATGGCCGGAATGTTGAGAATAAATAAATTGAAAATCAGGAAGAGGAATCAGAAATGAAGTGACTGCTTTAAAGGCAAGTTAAAGGTACGTTTTGCAGCACTCAACTCGACTGCAAAATTAGAGTCTCCACAATATCTTGACGAATCTATTTCCTATTAAGAAGTGGAAAAATCTAATGATATTCCCAGCAAAGTGTTAAAGGTGTTGAATGTAATAAAAAGAAACTATCAGTCCAAGTTGTAGTTATGTAGGAGAGGGAGCTACAACCACCAAAGGAACGACCTGCAATAGTATCTGCTCGAAGCTATCATTTCTTTCTTGTTATCTATTTATGATGCACTTTTGAGCCCAACCCAAAAAACAGGGCAGAGCTACCGAAGAATCCCACCAGAGACAGGGGAATGGTTCCAATTTTCGAACTTTCTCGATTAGTTTCGATGCAAGCCCCAAAGAGGAAGACAGAGGCACACACACACACAGACGCACAGACGCACAGATACACACAGACCAAATGGCAAACTCAAATATTTCAAATTAAGTTTCTCGACATGCGTTTTGCAAACACAAACACACAGACACCACACACACACACACCCACACACACATAACACACAAACGCCTTGCCTAAGCCGATATGCCACGCCTCCTGTCCCCCCAGCCTCGCCGCCCTGTCGCTTGCAGCTGATTTAATGCAAATTTTATTTATGCGAAAAGTTTTATTAAATTTTTGTGCAAAGTTGATATTTTCTGTGGTTTTGCGGAAATTGAAAAGTTATTTTTCGAATGGCTTACTGCACACACACACAGAAAGAGTGGGGATATATCAAGTGTATGTGTGTGCATTGAGATTGGTAGCTGAACTGCAAGCGGAAAAGGAAGAAACAGTTTCTTTCATTTTGCACTTCCGCTGCCGGCGCTTATGGCATTTTTGCCAATCGCCCAGGCTTTCCCACAAAGCCCCATTCTGCTATTCCCAATGCCAAAAGCAGCTCAAGCCTTCACCAAGAATCCCACAAAAATATTTAACGCAAATTGTTTGCCAACATATTTTAAATAAACAGTGGAGCAAAAGTATCTCGCTCGCATCTTCCCACCCGTCCCCGTGCCCAGCTGTGGGTTCCACCCACCGTTGACGACGCATACAAATTGCCATAATTTAATAACCATCAAGGCAAGCCTGAGCTGAGCATTTGCATGAGGAGCGAAAGCACGGGGCTGCCGGCGTGTCATTAGCATCATAAATCACAGCAGAAAAAACGAAAAACAACGACAAGTACGGACAAAAATTTACGCAAACATTAAACGCAATAAACATGTCGATGCCAGCGAAGAGACAGAAGCGACATGAGAACGAGCAGGAGCCACATCAGCAAGCAGCTGGAAGCAGAAGCCAAAGTAAATGTACAAGAGGCAATATCGCCAGGCACAGGCACAAAGCCAAGCGAGACATCTAAAGACGGTGCAGGAGCAGGATCGGGACTCAAAGAAGACACAACAACCACAAAAGAAGGTACTGCAGAAGGAGCAACATCAGCAGGCAGTGAAACGGTGGCAGGAACGGTGTTTGTGCCTGCCCCCCGCAAGCTCCTACCAAAATGCTAATGTCCTGCCGTACGCTCGACTCTCGGCTTCTGCTATTGTCACACATCCAACGAATATTAACATATTATTGCATGCCACATGCCACGTGGCCACAGAAAACAACTCAGGCTGTTCCTGCATCTTGAGTGGTGGCGCCTTCCATGAATTGTCGACTTTCCTTACGACACAAAACTGATTTGCCCGCATTATGGAGACAAAGGCAGGCTCAGGACCAGGACCAGCACCAGGGCCAGGGCCTGAGTTGCATTTAATCGCATTACTCCCCCTGTCGCTGCCTTTTTACCCTCTTCTCCGCCGCTGCCTGCTCCTTGCCCCAGACAGCGCACTATTACTTATTTTTCGTTGTATAATGCACTTAAATTTATTTAAAAGTTGCCACGACGCAAGAAAAAATAACAACAACAACAACGACGATGACGATGACGGCAACGAAAGCGAATTGACAATGTGTGCAGCGAACAAGATATAATGTCGACTTGCCATTGCCCCACAACCACCTTCAGCGAGCAGCAGGAGCAGCAGCCGCAGCAGCAGTGGCAGCAGCAGCAGTGGCATTGGCTTACGTAGTGCATGCTGCATGCCCCATTCTTTTCATCATCTTCTTGTGCGTTTCATTGTTGCATTATTATCATTTGTTGTTATTGTTGTCTTGTTGCCGTTGTTGCCGCTGTTGCCGCTGCCGTTTGTCGCGGCACACACAATGCCAATGGTTAACCCACTCGCCTGCACACTCGCCCACACTTGCCTCAGAAGTATCTTTTATGATTCTGTTGTTGTTCCCTTCCCTGTCATGTGCATGTGCACTTAAATTAAAAAAGCCTTCCGCACACATTGGCCCCAACATGCATCATGTTGTGTGTTGCAACGTGCGGGTTTTGCAAAAAAATCATTGAAAATGTCATGCAGACACACGGAGTTAAACATGGTCCAGTCCTGCCAACACTTAATTGAAATCAATTAAAACTATCGCAACAAAACTACAGACCGATAAGCCATAGGTTTTGGCCTCGTTACCGATCGTTGCTTTGATAGAATATTCCTATTTTATAAAGAATATCCAGAAAAGATAATTCCGGCATCATTTCAGCAAAAAGAATGTACAAATTTGTAGCAAAATCTCCCTTCTCTTCGTTTAAAAAATCTGCTGAAAATCAACTCAAGCTACTTAGAGGAAAAACACACACATTAAGTATACGCGCCATTGGACGGGGCCCGTAATTCCATCAGAAACAAGCCAGTTCCCAAACGGCTTTGACTTCGACTTTTGGCATGAACATATATTTGAATGACAGCTGGCAGCGATGCGTGGGCGTGGGCGTGGCAGCCTACAAGTGTCAGAGATTAGGTTGTATTTGCACACGACCTGTTCCCAGGGCCCACCACCTCGCTGCTCTTTCCACAACTGTGGTCGATGGCGCCGCCCCCAAAATCCACGCTCATCACTGCTCAGCCCTGCCAAGCATTGTTCTGAAGTACAGTTTGCGGCATTAGCATGAAAATTTAATTAACAATTTTGAACATTTGCCGCCTAATTGACTTGCAGCACCTTTGGCTTTTACGCCCTCGCTCAGAGTCTCAGAGTCGCTGCCTCTGCCGCTGACTGCAGCATTGATTTGGCTTAAGCCTTTGGCTTTTCCCACAAAAGTATCTTCCATTTGGCTATATATCTGTGTATCTTTGTGTGTGGGTCTAAGCCTTAAGCTAGCGCATTTTTTCTGCTTGACTGACTGACACGCCATTCGTTTGGCTCTGCCTCTGGTGGCTCTGTCTTTGATGCTGCCTCCCCGCTCAGTCTGCGCTTTGTCGAATTTTCTACCTATTAAGCACATGAAATTCAATCACAAAACACAGATACACCACACACGCACACACGCGCACACACACAGAGGCGCCCTGCCCTGGTTTCCCATTTTGGACCCTTATCAGCTGCGGTTTAAACATATTGAATATGATGTGTAAATGTTTACAGGGTCTCCCCGGAGCGGCGGGTTCAGGGGTTGCTCCTGGGCCTGCCTGAACCGTGGGATACGCTGCATCTGCGGCCATAAAAAATCAGTTTCAAATGCGTGACTCCCTTAGAAAATGGTCGAAGGATCCATTCCATACTTCGTTTAATATACGAGTGTATCCATTTGTTAGAAAATAAAATAAAATACTAGCCCAAAGGCAATCCAGGCTTCAGACTTTTACAAAGGAAGTTTTTAGAGGAGGATGCCAAATGTATCAC
The DNA here is from genome assembly GCA_018150885.1 of Drosophila tristis. Lineage (NCBI taxonomy): Eukaryota > Metazoa > Arthropoda > Insecta > Diptera > Drosophilidae > Drosophila > Drosophila tristis. Next base: position 16,903,759 of record JAECWT010000002.1, read on the forward strand.
CCTGATTTATAATGAAACGTCAAGAATAGATAAATATACATATATGTTTATTTATTCTTAATATGCCGAATTGATTTGGGGACGATGTGGCAAGTGCGAGAGCTACGGCAGATAGACCGAATGCTACGAATAGAGAGCGGGAGAGCTATAGATCGAGAGAGTGATTTCGAAAGGCGATAGAAAGGAAGGTGCGAGACGAAGATACGAAAGAACGGTGCAAACGGCTACTACAGTGAGGGGCCGGGTGCAGATTAGGTACAGTGGGCAGTGCAAATAACGAACAAATAACAGGATTTACTTTAAGGCTGCACCACAGACTATAAATACTGAATAAGGCTCGGCTGGGAGACCAAACAGAAAGTATAAGGAGAAACCAAAGCCACAGGTGTCTTTTGATATGTTAAGTTGCCGGAGGCCTGTCAACCTGGCTGCTGGCCAAAGTTTCAGATTGTTTTAATTAAGATTTCATTTCAATGGGAAGCCAAAGCCAAAGCCATAAGCCCCAGCTCCCAGGATGTGAGCGGAGAGCAGCTGCTTCTGTCTGTCTGCTTACTTAGAAAATTAAATTTGTGCATGGGGACTAATGCGAGTTTGATTGAAACATTTCTAATTGCTGTTGAAATACGCTCGGTTTTGGGTTGCTTTTGATGTTGCAAATTGTACGCTGGCTTACCGATTTCTTGACAAAGCTGACAAAGCCATATCCCTTTGATTTCAACGTCTGCGGATCACGCACCACTCTGCAGTCTCTGTGGATGATACAGAATGTGAAAATACATTTAATCTTGGGTGATTTGTTCATCTTAAGGCCATGAAACGCAAAACAAAGGCAATTAAAAAATGCAGCCAGCAATAAATTATTAAAGCTATTTAAAATTATCTCTTAATGGTGATGGGAAAACATTGGGACGCCCAGCCAAGGATAATGGCCCAGCGAGAAACCCTTCAGCAAATTAAAAAAAAGAAACCCAGAGCGCTGGCCAAAGTAAAAGTCAAGAGGCCAAGTCGATGTCGACATGGAGGAAATCCAATAGAATTACGTGTGAGGAAATATGAAGCGTGGAAGAAGGCAAAAAAAACCTACGTTCGAAAGGGATTTCCTACTCGTAATGGAAGTGCAGATAGTGGAGGCAGCGGCCGAGGCAGCGGCAGCGCCTTCAAGGATGTCAGTGTGTATTTGGTGTGGTGGTGGTGGGGCGTGGTTAAGGCGATTTACCCCTGCCAGCACCCCCAAAGCAACCACGTGTCGTGTCGTGGACGCTGCTGCACACATTGCCTGCTGCTGCTGCTGCTGCTGCCTTCTGATGGAGAATCGGGGCGTCAGCATTCGGCTTAAATATGTTTTCCCGTCCGGACTAAGCCACGAAGAAATATTTTAGCCCTCCTCTGGCCCAGCTTTGCCAGCTTTCGATGTGTGTGTGTGTGTGTGTGCGGGCCAACCGCAACAGCAACAACAGGCGAATGGAGTTGGTAGTGGCTACTGGGAAACCAGACCGAGCTTGGGGGGGGCCTGTGCAGGCAACCCGCATGTCGACCACGGCATTTAAAAAAGGCCAACTTGATTGTAAATCACGATAAAAGTCAATTTTTAATATGAGTTTTAGTTTAGCCCGTGTCCCGAACTCTCCCTCCCCCTTCCCCCTTTCCCCCTTCTAGCCGCTTTCATGTTAAGTGGTAGAAAAAAAAAAAAAAAAAAAAACTGGAAACGTATTTTAATGGCCTTTGGCTCGTTTGGCTTCGGGTGGCGGGTGGCCTCAAGGTTGAAAATTTATGGAGCCGGCACGGGGCAGGGTGGCTGACCAGCAGCGAAATTGCATTGCGATTGCATTGGTGGGGATTCGTGGGGGTTCGTGGGGACTGTGGGCCGCAGCCCACAATCGATATGCCCATAAAGTGTCGAACAAAAAACATATTTAATTAAACTTTAATATTTATTAGCCGGCAAAGGAATTGCAACTGCAACAGCTCCGGGCGGCAGGGGTACTCCGCCATACTCAGCTGGGGCTCGGTTCTGATCTGGCTTTGATGGGGATTGGCAATGGATGGGATTCCATTGGCCGGGACAAAGGCTCTGCTGCCTTCGGACATGTCTGGACTGTGCTGGCCCAAGTCTGCCGCTGGTCTGGCTTGCACGCAAACAAACATACAAACACGGCATGCAAACACCTAAACAAACACTCAAACAAGCACACACACACACACAGTCAAACATACACCAACATTCAGAGTCAGTTGTACGAAAGATCCCTGTCAGCAGCGACCGGGCTGCCAATGGGATTGTGCTAACAAATTAAAAGCCATGCAACCATGCCTGTATCTGTGTGTGTGTGTGTGTGTGTGTGTTGTGGGGGTGTCTCCCTTTGAGACTGGCGTAGTCAGTCGCCGCCCCCCTTCCGATCCCCAGAGCATATCATATTTCACAATCGATAAACATCACAGTTCATATTTTCATAACGTTTTTGTTTGAATATTTTAACATGCAGACGTTCGAGCAGGCGAGGAAGTTGATTGGTGTGGTGTGGTGTGGCAGTGGCAGGGGCAGGAGCAGCACAATTTCCTGCTTGCATGTAAATACGAATTCGAGGATGTCTGCAAGTGCTCTCCCGCTCTCACTCTCACTCTCTCGCTCTGCCCTGTCTCTCCCTGCATGTTGCAATAATATATTTGAACATTTAACAGAAAACAAATATAACCTTTGCCCCAAGCCACAGCCACTGCCGCAGAGCGGGAGCCGGATCCGGAGCCAGAGCCGGAGTCAGAGTCAAAGCTGAGGGGATTTCCGGAAGAGCCTTCGCCTGCACTTCGCATCGATGGCTCTCAAACTGTGTGTGGCCACACACACACACAAACGCACACAGAGTTGTTATCATGCACGAGAAGCTTCCAAAAATTTTACTACGACTACTGCACCAGCAGCAGAGCAGCAGCAGCAGCAGCAGGAGGCGGTGAAGTGGCAGTGGGCGTGGCATAGCTGTACCCAATGTTTGCCCAAAGAATTGAGCGACGATGTGGATGCGCCAGAGCCAGATGCATATGAGGACAGAGGCAAAAGACAAGCGAGGCCAGAGAAACATTTTTCATATGGCATATCGAATGCTCTTACGGGGCTGATAACCAAAAAGATACTGGGCTGAAACCCATAAAGATCAGATCCCAACAGTGATTATTCCATGCATGAAGTGTCCCACGAAGTTGAGTTAATCTAGCTCGATCCTTAGCACATTTGAAACGTTCAATCGGCAGTGAAAATACTTAATATATGGCTCTTGGGGGGAACTGCCTGGATGTCTGGCCCAAGATGAATATACCCTGCTGGTCTGTGCTGCCCTCCTCTGCTCTGGCCCGCTCTCAGCTCAGGCCAATCAATATATTTTTTACAAATATTGGCAAAAGTTTTGCTTTTGGCTTAAGCTCTGTGCCTGATACTCGAAAATAAATTCAACTAGAGGAGAAGGAAAATATTTTGCTATCTTAAGTGCATAAAACTATAAACGTTAAACAAAATATTTTACACACACATGACGCACACAAATGCGGTTATTTATACTACGTACTCGTATTTTTGGCTTTATTCCCAAAGCCTTTGGCCCGGCACTCCGAGTAGCTTTTGGCCCGAAACTGATGATGGCTGCGATGCAGAATGGAATCGAAAGGAAAGGAAAGGAAAGGCAAGGAATGTTTGCGGCGCGCGTTGAGCGCATTAGTTGTGGAGTCGCCACTAGTTCGGCTTCCACAATTGGTTTATGCTAACAATGCCCCCCCCTACCAACACCACTACCCCCTGCCACAGCCACTACGCTGCATAGCTCGGATGCATGGGAAATTCTTTTGTATTTGAATTAAAATTGCATAGATGATTTATAGACGGAATCGAAACTTGGGATATACTCGTAAACTTATGCATGAGATTTTTGTGAAATGCATTTGCGGCATGGGAGTGCCAGTGAGCCAGCCAGCAGGCGGCATTGATAAGTGTGTTAGATATGGGGAGAAAGTTGAAAGGATTTCGATTGAGTAAGCTTTTCCCCGATTGCTACTCAAGTGTGGCCTGTATCCTGTATTGCACTGGGCACTGGCACGGGCACGGGCAAATATAGACATAAGGAAACCTAAACTATCATTTGAAATGCCAGAGAAATCAACTCTGAGCACATATTTATGGACGTAACCATGTCTTAACTAGCAATTTGCAATTTCCTGGGCACTTTAGGCGTCTGCCGTTATCTGCACTGCCATCGCACTCTTGTGCCCCATGTGGCCCCCCCACCAACCACCGACTGACATACCGACATATATAATTTACAGAATGGATCACTCCTTGCCGCATGCTAAACACATCAACGGCAATGGCAAACACAAATTACTCAGCAAAGCAAACAAATGAAAGGCGATAACATCGCGCACCACGAAAGGGGAATTCCCTTGATATGCATTCGAGTCAAAATCTATACCACTAAATCAATGAATTGCGGCTTGTCCTCCAATTTCCTTTGAGTAAGTGTGCCAATGCATTTGCTCGAGCTCGAGCCCGGACCCTGAAACCCGGAGCCCCAGCTCATCCAGCATTCAGCCATCAGCATCATCATCATCATCCTTTGCCAGCCATTGACTTGCGTGTTTGAAATATTGAAATATTTTTGTTGGCCCTGTTTACACATTGGGCCATTGACTGCGCACCATTTTTTTTTGCCCATTTTTCCAAACAAATTTCTGGCCAGAATTTTTATTCGATTTGTGTTTGTGTGGCGATGGGGGGGGTGTGAAAACGTTGACTGACTCGTTGGCTTGGCATTTTATTGGCCTGCCTCTGCTGCTCCGGAACGATGATGATTTTCGTTTCTTGTTCGCCGCTGAACGATTGCTATCACAGGGGCTATGGCGGGGGCGTGGCAGCTACTTTGATCATCCCGTTCAAATACCAAATACAGTTGTAAATTCAAATGAAATGCAAGCGAGCGCATTGTTTGATTTGAGAGCCAAGGAACGAAGGAGGGAGTGAAGATGCGGAGGGGCTGCTGTAGGGATGTGGAAGGGAAATCCTCGCTTTCTGGTTAGCCAAATATTTAAAGTGGATTTCTTGAACATTTTATGAGCTTTTCACTGCGGTTGCGTTCTTTTATTTGATTTGATTTTCCGGCCAGTGGCATCTGGTTCGCCTTGGCCAAGAATTAAGTAATAAATTTTCGTTGGGGAAATATGCGGTTTTGCGAATCGAAATGGCTGAAATGGGTTTAGACAGAGAGAGAGAGAGAGAGAGAGAAATAGAGAGGAAGTAGAATGAATTGCTGTGAATTACAAATCCGTAAACGTCGCATCTTTGATGCTGCATGCACTCTGCGAAATGGAGAGCAGAGCCAATGAAATGGCCAAAAAGGAAATTCCGAATCGAGGACTCATCACGTTCTCGTCCTTGTCCCTGTGCCCTGTGCTGCCATCGCCGTCATCGTGACATTTATTTACACTAACATGCAAAACTCGCATTGAGACAATTTCATGCTCATCTGCATAAAATCAATTCCATTTTGGGAGACAATTTGAAGATTGGAATACAAATTTCGAATTATCAACATGGGACCCGAACAGAACGGAAGTCGTCGTCGTCGTCGCAGTCGCTGCTCCCTGGCAAAATGGCCAGCCAGCAACCGGCAATGATCGCAATCAGCATTGAACCTCCTGCCACTCCAAAGAGGGCCATATGTCTCCTTTTCTTGTGGCTGCTGCTGCTGCTGCTCCTGCTGCTTGTCTTGTGCCGACGCGTCGTCTGTTGTGGGTCCATTTTTTTTGTTCCGGCTTCACTCCCTCTGTCCAGGCACCATTGCCACCATTCATGGTGGTCCACTTCTACTACCATGCATACGTAATGCGCCTGGGGATGCCAGTAGCCAGCAGCAGGGCACACTAATTCCAGAGAAGCCATTACGCGTGCCCTGTGTATCCCTGTGTGTGTGAGTGAGTGAGCCCTGGCACACTGCAGCTGGGAAATAATGTGGTGTGTGATTTGCCCTGGACAACAGAGCGTTTTCTCGCGTTTTGCTATTGAAACTTGCTCTTAGCCAAGGCAGAGGTGATATTTCAGCAGGAAAAAGAGAGAACAAAAAATGAAGGAACAAAATTTGCATGCAACTCGTTACGCCGCTGGCACTTGTGTGTTAAGCCCGCTCATCCTCCAGCCACCACACGGCTTTGCTTTGCTTTAGCCCTTTTCCGACAAAAGGAGAAGCAGCAGCAGGAGCAGCAGCACCACTCACACGTGGAAAAAACCGTATCGATTTTGCAGTAAATAAAACATTCAAAGATTGAAGTTGCCGCTTTTGAGCTTAGCCGAATGGTGAGTGTGTTTCATGGTGGCCTGCTTTTTTATGGAGTGAAGTGGAATGGAATGGAGTGGAGTGGAGTGGAGCGGCGTGTCCTGTGCCCCACCAGTCGGTGGAGCGCTTCCTTTTATGGCTTCCGTTTCTATAGCAGCTGCTGCTGCCGCTGCTGGTGCTGCTGCTGCTGCTGTGGTGCGGCTGAAGGGATGCCACCGCTGCCAAATTGTAAATATTTTTGTCGGCCACGTAGCGGCGCAGGAGAAAATATTGCATTTCTCGCTTGGCATAATAAACGATGTGCCGACAAAAAAAAAAAAAAAACACCATCCAGAAAGGGAAGAAAAAGTGTATGGTACGAGCCACCGAAAACCACACGAAAATACCAACAGTTGCACCGCACAAAGACCACCACACGGACACAATGGGGCATCGGGCACTGCGCCGAACAATGCAAGGCTCGCCGTAATGGTTTTAGGGGGTAAACAATACGGAACAACTACACAAAAATGAATGGAAAATGGCTCTTAAAACTGTGACAATTGGTAAATCGATCTCAGCGAGATTTGGTCTTCCGCAGCTAACGGAAAATTACTAAAAGCAGGCTATAAAAAATTATTAAATAAAATGCACATTCAACAAAATATAAATGCGAATGTGTATGATGTGTTTAAATTAAATTTGACCCGTATTTAAATTTATAAAATTTCTGCAAATATGAAGGAGCTTTCGGAAAGTTAAATTTAATATTTAAGGCTTTGGTTCTAGTGCTCAAAAATGTTGCATGTATATTGGTATGCACTTAGGGACACGCCTTTGGGCATTCAAACAAAAGTGGATAGATAATTCCATGTTTTCTTTTGCCCTTGACACAGTCTAGTATTATAAAATGTCTTGCCACAGATATTATACAATACTTTTACGATTTTGCCGCCTATATTTGGGGGGACCTGCCTCCAACTGCTGGCATATTTTTTGGCAATTCCTTTTACTCAATTGGTATTCGCTTGGTTTGGTTTGGTTGGGTTTGGTTTGGATTCTCATCAGCTAAAATGCTTAAATGGTCAGCCCTGTCACATATGGCCAGAACGACGCCAGAGCAGGCGGATAGACAAGCCATAACCGAAAAAAAGAACACTGGTAAAATCAAATTAAAATGGCGCCATTGCCATACACGCAAATCCACCAACTTCTCTTTGTCCTCTCTGTTCACGTGTGTGTGTGAGTGTTTGGGTGTGTGTGTTGTACAAACTGCTCAATAAATTATATAAGATATAGCATTACGCTCTTCCTTTCGGCATTGATTTGACATGAATTATTGCTTGCCGTGGACAAAAGCAATTCCTGAAATCTTTCTCGCCCATTTGCCTGCCCGTTGCCCATCTCCCCGCTGCTGCTGCCGTGCCGTAAACTTTAAGGCATTGAAATGTATGAATTCCATTAACTGAAGCCAGCCGCAGGCTAAACGTTGAAGTGCATTTCCACCGACCGCCGGACCAAACGAAGCGGGCGTTATTTATAACGCAACAGCCCCAGATCCCTGGTGCCTGCTGCATTCCCCTCTGCGTTCACCAGCTGAAGCGACCACGCCCGGACACACGTCAATAAAAGTGCTGCAACGTGTCCACATTGAAGCTGGAATACCCTTGCAGAGGGCTTCTTCTGATATCTCCAGATGCGCAGAACAAAAGTCACATTAACCCAAAAAAATAAACGTAGATCTCTAACTATTTATCGCACACGAATAATGGACTGAATACGGCAAGAGTATGTAGCGGTTCGTTCAGTTCCTTTTCTGCTGGTGTGGCCAGTCGCCAGTGGCTGCAGCTGGAACTGGAGCTGGGTGCTGCGAGCTGCGAGCTGATGCCAGAGCGATAAGGCTACTTTAACGCTGTCCCCGATTCCTGCATGATGCCACACACGGTCGGCCCCTTTCGTGTTTGCCCCCAATAGTGGTTGATGGCCAGTGAATGGCAGGAGGTGTGGGGCGTGTGGTGGGTGAGGTGGGTGTGGGAACGGGAACGGGAATGGAGGGGAATGGCGGTTTCAAACATGCAAATTGCTTGCGGTTCGCTTCGGTTTTCCACACTCTGCCCCGCTCCACTCGCATTTTTTCGCTTTCATTGAGTGCTCCGCTTACAGTTAACTCGACTCTGCACTTGTGTGTGTGCGTGTGTGTGTGTGTGTGTGTCTACGCGATTGTATATGTTTGCTTTATGTGCAACAACAAAAATCCATTTAGATTAATTAGTTTTAAAGCGAACCAAGCGGCGCCGGCGGTGCTGTCCTCAGCTTTAAGCTGCTCCCACCATAATGCAGGGAACCGACTCTCCCTCTCACTCAAATGGAGCATCGTCTTTCTGCCCGACTTCACCTGAGAGCTCTGCTGGGTCGGCACTGCCACTGGAATCTCAGTGCCAGTTGCAGTCGGTAATGGCAATCTGGGTCCCCCCCCACAAAACGTCGCTTAATGATGCCAAAGATGAGCGACGACCCAACCCGCCGTGTCAATGGACTGGACGGAACCAGCCACCGAGTCCAAAAAGGGCTTCCATGCCCTCCCCCACCCGCTGCAATGGCGGCCATCTACATAGAGCTAACTAAGCGTGCCGTGTTGGCATCTCCTTTGGTGTTAAACTTGTCGTACATGGACCACTCAAGCAGGCACAAAGCGAACAAAAAAAAACACAAAAAAATGTAAAAGTAGTGAACTAAAGTTTGCTCAAAAGTTTGTTTATTACACCGACAACGGACACTCACACACACACAGGCAAACAGAGGAAAAAATTCGGGTGGCTTTGGCTGAAAAGAGGGTGTTGGGTGAGGGGCAGGTGGAGTATGCAGCTTTCACTCTGGCACGGCGGCAACTTTACGTAGTCGTTGAAAATTCATCATCTTTTCAGCAGTTTATGCGCCAGTTTGCGTTTGCTGCCTACTCCTGGAAGGAGATGGCATGGCCATGGGCTTTGGCTCGGGCTTTGGCTCTGGCTAAGTCGATTCTGGCCTTGTCTGGCCGCCTTTTGTGTGCGGATCCGGAGTTCTTTGTTTTGCCATCGCCGTTTCCTGTTTTGCTCCATTAAAAACTTGTAACAACTTTTGCTCGTTATCCATTTTTGGTATCAAACTTTCTCTCCCTCACGCTCTCCCCCGCCCGCCTTCCTTTAGGCTTTGGCGAATAATTTCATTTTGGATGTCACATCGTCGGTTCATAGTTTTATTGATAGCTAAGCTCTGCCGGCAATTAAAAATGAGTGCAAAAAGAGAGCCAAGACAAATTGCTCCAACATTGGCAGGAGTTGCAAAAGTGAGAGAGGGGCCGCCACTACAGCAAACTTTTCTCCATCTTAGACTGTAAAGTGTGACCAGTGCGACAGATAAATTTACAGCGACAGCGAACAAAAAACAAACATTTTACAGCATCATTAAGGATAAGCATTAGAGCTGGCGATGGGGAATTTCTTTGCTGCCGTTTCTGGGGCTTTGTGCGATTCACTGCCTTGAGATAAGTTCCAGGGCAGCAGTTCCTGCTGGGCAGCGCTACTTAAATTTCTTGAATAATGCAAACTTAAATCTGGAGCTCAGCACGAAGCGGTTCATTAGACAGCGGCATTCGACGACTGCCCAGCCAATTAAGAAATAATTTAGAGCGCCAACAAGTTAACAAGTGTGACCTTTCAATGCACTTGCCACCTCTGTGGCAGCTGCTGCTGCTGCGGCAACTATTGCAGCAGTTGCATGTGAATGGCCCAAAGTTCGTAAATAAAACTTGAGATTCTAAGGCTGACCATCCAAGCGTTTCCGACTCCGACTCCGACACCGACACCCGACATCCGAATCCCACCTCTGGCTCTAGACTCTGGACTCTGCCTGAGGCTTTGGTTGGTTCTGCGTCTGACTCCGGGGGCCCCTCGGCACAATGTGAATCCTTGCGAAATCCTTAGAAATGTTTTATTAGCCCTACGTACGCTTGAATAAGCTAGCTTAGCGGAAGCTATCGGATTTTATGCTTTTGACTTTTGCAACGCTGAGCGGTGTCTGGAGTGGCATGGAATGGAATGGCATAGAATGGAGCTGACCTGACCTGACCAGGGTATTGCCATGGGGCTGTCTGTCTGTCTGTCTGACTGTCTGTCCGTCTGTCTTGGCCAAGTCCATCGCGTTTTAAGCTGTGTGCATTGCAGCAGCTTTTGCTGAATGCTTTTGTTGTCTGTATTTTTCAAATGGTTTTGTTTTTGCCGAGTGGAATGGACCTTTGCTTGCTGATTATCTGCACGTGGCTGATATTTGGGTTTTGGTTTTCTTTTGGCTGTTGCACGGCTCAACCCTTTCTTCTCGTTGTCCCCCCAATCAATAAGTTGCCGCTTTAAGGGGCAGCAACACCTTCTTTCGGCTTAGGAATGCTTCGATGGCACTGAGCCCGGCCATAACGCTATTGCAAACATTATTGTAGTGGGCGGGGAGCGGTATCCATGCAATGCTATTTGATACTCGCATCTATTTTTGGTATTTCACTGCACTCTCGGCACTCTGCAGACACTGCAACATATGCTGTGAAATACACGCATCCTGGCTGGGCATCCTGCCACCAAAGAGCCTGTTAATCCAGCAGCAATGCCCATATGCCCGTTCCCAATGCATCGAGCCAACTCTGGCCTGTCTGGCCTGGCCTGGCCTGGCCTGGCTTACTGTTCCCGTGTCTGTCTGCCTGTCTCCCAGTCTGTCTGGTCTATCTGTTGTCTGGTTTCTGTGTATTAGAAATATTGAAAATTTTTTTATTGAAGCAGGATATATGAATTGCATAGAAAACGCAGGGAGCAGCAGGAACCTGCAAGCGAAATCCCATGGGTCGGATTGAGTAAAGAAAACAAAACGAAAAATCGAAATTCCAAAGCGAAAGGCAGCGGCAAATCAAATTCCTCAGCCCCTCAGCCCCCAGTGCGAGTGCCTTGTCGGGGAAATATTTGATATTTTTTGTTCCAACAGATGTTCTCCATTCGTAAACACATTTTTTAGAAATTGTCTTCCACATTGATTTACATAATACTCGCAGGGAGCAATGGATGGGTGGATGGATGTGTGGATGGATGAGTAGAGTAGAAGAGCAGCTCTTCACACTCTGTTCAGATGGGAAGTGATTCGATTCGGTCTTTCGTTGTTTTTTCTACGATTTCATTAAATATATTTCAAGAGCTTTGTGTGTGGGTTCCGTTCCCCTGTGGAACGACGGGCCGGGACGACGCTGCGGAAGCTGCCATTGTCCTTGTCGGGGCCCACGCTTTAATTATTCAATAGCAGAGTCCACGTCCACCCACCATTCAACCGCACGCCGCAGCAGAGCAGACATTTTGGCAAATCGGGATGCGGTATGCGGGATGTCTTCCCATGCTCTCTCCGTCGCAGATGTTGTTGGTTTTGTCGATGCCATAATGGAAAACAACATAAAGATACGATGTAGACAAAAATGTAACTTCCGGTTGCCATAATTGATGATGTGCTGTGCAGGACACGCACACACAGCTACGTGCATGTGGGGCTGTACGCGCACAGTGGGGCAGCTACATCCACGAACCTTTCAAATCGAGTGGGTGTGAGGGGTGTATGGGAATCGTTAATGGAGAATCGCTAGGTGGCTTGAGGTCAGTATCGTCTCCTTCCAGCTACAGTTTGGTCCCACTGTCCATCCTCCCTTGTCGGTGTCTGGGCAACAAAAACAGGAAGCAGCTACTCCATAGACATAAATATTCTGCAGCTAATAGCACACACAAAAGCATACACTTCCGCTTACCAGATGTACACCGGGTGGGGGGTGAACCTTTTCCTATGATACTCGCATCTGGTGGGAGGGGGAGGGTCTGGCATTCCTCAGTCGGAAGACACACACAAACATAATCTCTATCATATTTATAAATTAAACGACATCGATACGCAGCCGAGGAGGAGAGGTACAAGGAGCGAAGTCTCGCAGACCGAAACATAAAAATGAAATATTTATCATCCTAACGCCCCCGCCCCAGCCCCAGCCACAGCCTGAGTCCTGCTCCCATACAGAACGAGACGCCGCCAATGCTCAGTCGATGGGAACGTGCGTTGGCATTTGCCGATTGCCGGCAATCAGCGCTCCAGAACGAGAGCTGACAAATATGTTGTTGGTTGAGAGCCATGTCGTACGTACGTACAGCCCCGCACACCGCCCCCTCGCACTCGTACTCCCGGCATATCCCATATCGATTCGGTGTTGTGCTTCCCTCAAATTTGTCATCATTTTGTCGCTTTATCAGTCTCGCATTTCGGGATTGTGTCACTTTTTGGCTGACTTTTACGGAAACGTGTGTGCACGGGTTTTGGCTTAATTTCTTTTACGATTGCCAGCGATTTGTTAAAAATAAAATAATGCAAACAAAAAAGAACAGAACAGTTAAAGCCATCTAAAAGCCAGCTCTTGATGGCCATTTAATTTCTGCAACTACAATCAGGCTGAACAAAAAAAAATAAAATATTCCGCTCAAAAAAAAAAAAGGAAAACGAGCAGCAAAAACATTTAAAAAATTGAAAAGTTGAATGCACAACAACAAATTCCGCTGGAAATGGCTGGAACTTTTTTATGGCAATCAATATTACAAAGCTCTAGGGGGGAGTGATGCGATGGACAAAAAAAAAATAAACGAACTTGTACCAATTTGGAGTTTTGTCATAAAAAATTGAAAATGTCAAAAACAACGTGGACGTCGGGGTCGTCCGCCAGTTTGCTACCCAAAAATATGTACTATGTATGGGTGCGTATCTGTGTGTGTGTGGAGTGTGCTTATGTGTATCTGTGTTGCTGCTGCCGCTGCTGTGCTGCTGTGCGGCTGTGTCGACGGCATGTAGTTGACATCATTGATTGATTTAGCTGTCAATTGCATAATCACTCAAGCGTTATTGTTGGACCGCTCACCCGGAGCCATGGCCATGGCCGTTGTCGCAGGCGGAGGCGGAGCCCAGCCTCTCTTGGGCAGCCACCACCACCGCCACCTGCCCCCACCAAACGGCTGTTTGTCTGACTCTTGGCTGGGGCTAGAGCAACGAGAGGTGGCCTGAACTGTGTGGCTGCCACGTACACGTGTGTGGCAAATAAACCAGCTGCCCAGTGTCAGGCAATTGTCAGCAAGCCGCTGCCATTGCTGCTGCTGCTGCTGTCTCTGGTTGTAGCTGTGCTCTGCCTCTCTTACAGAGGGTATTTTAGCTTATACCAGACGTGAGTAACGCAAAGTTGAAAGCTTTACCAATGCTCTTAAACATCGTCTATGTACACCGAAGATTTGTCTCTTCGAAACTCCAGACATGTAAATTGCGGAGCTTAGATATAAACTCTAAATCGTCTAGCTGTCAAAAGAAAAATCGGTCGAGTAACCAGAATATGTGATACAAAACTCAGCTATTTCCAAACGTAATCCAACCAAACACTCAAAGGAGCTGTACGAAGCAAAACTGATCAAAATCCGTGGATCGGCAAAAGGGTATCTGCAGCTTCCGCTTTCTGCTCCGCGTTGCTGCTGTTGCAGTTGTTTTTGTAAGTGTAGCTTCAAACCGCAACAGCGCCAGCTGTCGGTGAGATTGTTACACAAGCGTCTGAGTCCTGAATCCTGAGCGCTGCCTGTGTCCTGTCCCGTTCCGTCCATATATGGGAGAGTGTGTGTTCCGTGTGTGGGGTGCATTGTGTTCCGTGTGTGTGCAAGCGCCTCTCATATTGGCAACACCAATTGATGTGGCAACAAATTAACATGCCACAAATGGAAGTAATGGCCAAGTGTTAATTGTTGTGTGAGTGCCGCACACACAAACACACACACACACACATGCAAATTTAAGTACACACCACAAAAATGGCATCCGTTTATTGCAATTTAATAATGATGTGATTTGAAATTGATTAATTTTTTTTTTGGGGGTTGTGGAGGTAGCACCTCCAAAATTGACCCACAAAACAGAAAATCAAGTCACAGGAAAATAATAAATTACCTTCAGTGAATGACCCGTGCTGAATGAATGCTGTTTGGCCAATGGGCATTGTTATTCCTCTTCCCGGGAACCAACATAAGTCCGAGCAAATAGAAAAAGAAATGACCAAACATGCCCCAGGATTCTGGGCTTGGTTGTGGGTCTGGGTTCTGGGTCTGGGTCTGGGTCAGAGCTTCGAGTCCAGAGCCTGTCTAGGCTTGTAAAAAATGGATATGTCAACGTCCGGCATGTCAACAAGATAACTGTACAATACAACGAAAGCGAACCATGCCCACAGCCGTTTGGCCCTCGTCAAAAAAAAAAACAACAGAAAACGAAAATACCCGAAAAAAAAACGAAAAAATGCTGAACAAAAGTTCAAATCAACAAAAGCCAAGCAACAATTGTGGGTGGGTGCTGGCCGCTGATGTATTGCTTGCCGAAAAAAAATCCAACTCAAAGTCAACCGAAAAAGGCTGTTGAAAACATCTTCCCGGCTGCTGAATGCTGAATGGAGTCAAGATTAAGAAGCTTTTCGTAGGAAAAGAGAGTTGAACCCATTTTGGATGAATGGATGGTAGATGCTTTGGAGTATCTATAGTACAGTTCTTTGGCTGCCACACACACACCCAGAAGTGACGTGGAATGGCTCCATTGCCAAGTATCCATTTACGGTTTGGCTTGCGTTTGCCATTGGCCATTGCATTTCGGGCAACTGCCTGCCTGCCTGCCTGCAGCTTGCTGCTTGGTCGTGTCATGCCGGATATCCGCTGTAGTTGCAAGTGCACGGCCAGCGCCATAAATCTTTAAGAATAGAAACAGCAAAGGAGCAGCATAAAGACGAGTGGGACTGCAGCTACCGATCCAGTCGGGGGTGCTTTAATCATGTCACAGCACAGCACAGCCCAGTAGCCTGTCCCGCAACAACTTTCGGCCAAATTGCAGTGTCATAAAAGTTCCTTTCTCTTTGGGTGCATTTTTTTTCTTCCTGTTCATGGCCAAAACATTTTATCGCCCGCTTTGACGGTTGATGGTCTCTTGTTGAGTCCCGGCACGGCACGGCACGGCCCGACGGAAGTGGCTAAGCAGCTCGCATTTCTCTGCTGCGCAATTTGGTGCTAAATTTTCCCAACATTTCGTTTCGTTTGGGTTGCGTTGCGTTTTTTAACATGCAAAATGATTTCGCAAAGGAGTGAGACAGGGCTGGGCAGGGGAGTGAAGTGAAGTGGCATGGTGGCATGGTGGCCGATGTGAGCCAATGAGAGCTTGTTGCATAAAGAAACGCGTTGCAATTGCACGTCAGTGGCATGTTTGCACTTGACAATTCATTTCATTGTTTGTAGATTGCATTTGTCGCCCCCGTTCCGGCTACCCCTAGCTCTAGCCAACCCCCACCCACCCTCTGCGAATTGTTAGCGCAGACGGGGGCGTGGCCTTGCAGCAGCTCCGAAAATTGCATTCGCAGCACGCGATGCGCGCATTTCACTTTGGAACCCCCTCTCCAAAAGTCCGCCCGCTGCTAGTCCTGCTGCTGGTCCTGGTTCTGGCCTATTCCCGGCAAACACAAAACGCTCGAGTTTATTTCCCAGCTGCCTTTTACTTATTTTGCACTGTCGCCACTGTCGTAGTGGCAGCTCCAGCTACCTTTTTCATGTTTCTCCTCCCAACCACCGAAAAGCGAAGGAAAATGCAATTTTCTTGGCATTTTTCGGCAGCGAACTTGAGAGTTTGTTGGGTTTGTGTTTGCTTGCAGTATGCACGTGGTCAACAGGTTATCCTGTCCAGGGGGGGGGAGGCTACTAGTGGTCCTTGGCTGGCTGCCTGACTGTTGCCTGACTGCCGCCTGCTCGCCTTCCGCCTGCAACGTTTATTTCCGCTTTTGTACCTTTTTGGCATTTTTGTTTTCCTTGGTCTTCGGCTTGGGTTGGGTCCTTGGTCTTTCGTCCTTGGTGCCTTTGCCATTTTGTGCATTCTTTTTTCCCTTTTTGGGTTCTGTGCGGGTTTGTTGCCTGTGTTGCATTGTGGTTTTCTCATTTATTTTGTGCTGCACTGAACACCAAAACGGCCGCAACATATTGCTTCAGTTGTTGCTGCTGCTGTCGCTGCTGTTGCTGCTGTTGTTGTTGCTTCAGTTGTTGCTGTTGCAACAGGAAATGACTTCAATTTGCTGTTAACAAGTTTAAAATTTCGAAATTGCAACGGAAATACACAACATGATTTCCACCTGAGCAGGAGCATTGGCGCACATAATTACTCAGCCGGAAAAGAGTTGAGTTTGAGGTGTGGCTGGCTCCTAATGCTCGCAGTTGTGACTTGATTCACCGAGATTGCTGCTCTGCAGGACACCTAAAACGAACTAATCCGATGGCCTTATCTTCCCTTTTCATTCAGGTTGAATCAGCTTTCACACAGCTGCTGCTCTGGCTCTGCTGAGGCGATGAAAGGACGCAGCAATCAGTTTCGTTTCAGAGCTTAACATCTTGGCCAGCACCTGGCCAGCACTCGCTCATCCGCCTTAGCTCCGACTCTCCGGCTATCCTCTTACAGGGCTCCACAAGCTGTTACAAGATGCCAATGAACTTCCTTTCTCTGCGTACATCCAACATTTGGCAGTGTCTCGGGCTCGGTCGTGGGCCTGGGCAGGGGTTGAAAATAAATTCACGCCAAGTTGGAAAAATCTTGACTGCTTCATAAGCTGCACTCCAACTCAAGTTATATACTTACTATGTGTATGTGCATATATATAAATTTAGATGTATGCGTAGTCCTCAGTTTGCGTAGGTGTAAGTGAGCTGTCTGTGATAAATCAACAGATTCATCAGACCAGGCCGACAGGCATCATCTGGTGCCGGCTCCTTGTCGGTACGACACTGTTTGACTAGAGAATTATGCAGTCGAACTTCACTTACATGCAGCACCATATGCCACTGCCACTCGAGAGTACTTTAAGCAAATTATAGATGGTTTTTTATCGTGTTTAGTTATTGAAAAAAAGGTGTACAAATATGAGAGCTGAGACAGGAAGCAGCAGAAGGCAGCAGAATGATTTTCTGTCATCTCTCTTCCCCGGCCTTTGTCTGTTTTCTTTTTGGTTAAATCGGATTGTGTGGCACGGATCCTTGACTGAATAATTACCCAAATATATATGAATAATATTTCAATTAAAATTAGTTCCTTTCCTTTGTACGAATTACTGTCGTACCGCAAATCCAGTTATGGAAGCAACAGCTATGTTACTTTGCATCACATACTTGTTGTACGTGGGGGCTTGTACACTTTCCAGTATTTGTGGGTTTTTCTCGGAAGGCAAACAATTAAATTGGGAATCAAATTAACATTTTTAATTTACCTTTATGGCAGTGCTGCCTGTTGTTTGGGCTTGTTTCCCGTTCTGGGGAATTGGAGGCTTCCATCTCTCCACATTATAAATTGTCAACGTTTTTATTTAATTTGTTGTGGCTTCTCGCTTCACTTTTTCTATTTGGTTTAATTAATTTGAGCGCGACTCACGCTCCGCTCTCCTGATGACAGCTAGACAAGAGCCAGGCACACACACACACACCACACTCCACACTCACCCACTCACCCCTCCCTCCACTCGTTTTCCACTCACACATGCACATTTTTATTACCTATTTTAATCATAAAAAGCGCGTGGCCATGTGGCACAGACTAATTGGCATTATCATGTCTAGGGAAGGGGGCCACACACGCCCACTCCTGGCTGGGTACTGGCACAGCAATACCCTTCCTTGCAGCGGTAAATAGGACTTTCTGTAGTGGTTTGGCATGCAGTGAAGAGAGCAGAATATATTTTCTTTTTCATGTCCGAGCCCATACCAGTTTACACTGTGTCTATAGAACCTTAAAGTGTATATAAATCTTCGACCTGGATCGTTGTAATTACTTTGTGCTCTTTTCATTTATATTTCAGTGCAGATGCGTAAGTTGATTATTACCTGGTGTGACGTGTGGGTGGATAGATGTAGCGCTGGGTAGATTGGGGTAGGTGCTGGGTCGCGGTGAGTGAGTCGCGGTGAGTGGGCGGGGATGTTGTTGCTTTAATTACGGCCGTACCCAGATCCTCAGAAGCCAAGAGCAGATTCGCTCATGGTTCATGCCCAGTTAAATACAGACATTAGGCATGCATAGCTATTTAGCTGTACAAACACAGCCCTGCAGCAGGCCCACGGCCCGTACAGCCCCCCCTCCCCACCATTAGGGTCTGCCCTACAGAGCCTCCTGCCCACTGAGAGCCATTTGTAGCTGGTGATTTCATTAGAGCGCTTGCGCTCGAGGATTTTGCTCTGGCGGCAGCGGTGGATAAATTATAATTCCGTTCCATGGCAGTCCCGGAATCGTTGTCATGTCCTTCGTGCGTTGTGCAATAACAACAAAGAAATGAATTAGCTCAAAGGACAAATTAAGCGTGTCTGTGTGTGGTGTTGGGTGTGTGTGTGTGCGTGCCGAGCGGATAATCTAATGCAATTAATCGACTCGTCACTGTTTCGCCCCACACCCACCACACACGCACACTCATGTCACTCTCTCTCTCTCTCTGTCTCTCTGCTCAGCCGTGACAGGCCTCTAATATGCAAATTAATGTGAAATTACAGTGCATCGCATAGGCGGTACAGCAACGGCCCACCTCTGACCCCCAGACCTATTGTCTAAGGCAAAGGCGTGGTGGCTGTACACACGTTTTAATTAATTTTAATTGCGATTCGAACTGTCGGCTTTGAGCCGAAAAGATTAATTTCAAATGCATTCAATACGCAGCTGTGAGTGCTTTGGTTCGAGAGCCGGGCATCCACTCCACCTAATGTACCCCTCCGGCCGCCAGCGCAAAATAAAATGCAAATCAAATAGACATTATGCAAATTGTGCTTGCCCCCAAAAAACACATTAAATTGATATCAATCTACACGAAAATAATTTAAATATTAAATATGTATGCCAGGAGAGAGGCCCCACCGAAAGCCCCGACAAATTCAATCAATCAAACAAGGGCCAAGCCGAGTCGAGCAATGCCAATGCCACTGCCACGGCCAATGCCCTTACGTTCCCGTAATGAAGTCCTGTCCAAATTTGCCTTTTTCTAAATTAGCACAAATGTTCTTTTTACGACGATGAAAGCGGACAGGACAGGGACACAATGGCTTCTGGCTGCTGCTGCTGCTGCTCCTGCTGCTCCTGCTCCTGCTCTGGCTCTATCCGTGGACCTGACTCTGGCCCCGGCTATACGAGTATTTGTAGGTCCGACTTTATCTATGGCTCTGCCTCACGCCTCGCCTCGCCTGTCCAGTGCTCTGGCTCCTGCTCCGGCATTGTCTCTAATTTCTCATTAATTTGCAAGCGAAATCAGTGAGCACGGCGCTACCCACCTACTGTCACTGAAATGACAACGAGGAAAGCGTACGGCGTACGGCGTACGGCAGCGGGCATTACGGCGGGACAAAAAGTAACGACAAAACGAAACGAGGCAACAGGGCGTATGAGCACTCAATGTAAACAGCGGTTGTGGATGGGGCGAAACAGCGATAGAGAGGGGAGAGGAAAACCAGGTGAGAGGCAGGTGGCATTCGACTGAATGCTCGTCAGGTGTTTGCGGTGGTTTTTCGAGTATTTTGCCAGGGACCAGACCAATGCAAACCAAAACGTCAGCCCCTGTCCTGTCAGCGCCACTGACAAAGTCAATAGGAGACGAGACGTGGCTTGAGGTCCCCACTGTAGCTGCTCCTGCTACTGCGTCTACTCCTGATTCTGTTTCTGCTCCTACTCCTGATTCTGTCTCTGCTCCTACTCCACTTTCGACTTAATTGAAAGGCGTTTATTTGGCTTTAAAAACGTAAATCAAATTCATTTAAATCTCTCCCTCGCTCCCTCTCTTTCCTCAGCTCACCTTTTGTCCGGCAATTACATGCCACTCGACACCTGCCAGACTCGAGACTCCAGACAGCCCGAACAGCACTCGAGTGCGGCAGATCTACACGGCCATCTCCCCCACCGGTAGCCGCTCGCACATCCACATCCGGCAGCTCATTTTATAGCTTGTATTTTAAATAAATGTTACCACTCTGCCATCCATTCCAGCGTTCCACCATTCCACCTTTCCTCCATCTCTGCTCGGGCCAAGCAAATTTCCGCGCTAACGCTACTTTTGGCAAACAAAAGGCGCTTGACATTGCCCGCCATTCGCTTTTGTTGGATTAGCTTTGATTAGATTTCTCTTGTTTGCAGCTCCACTCCGCCCAGCCACAGCGCCCGCGACAGTGGGGCAACGGGGAACCCGCAGAGTGTCACTCAAGGGAGAGCACCAAGCGCCAAGCACCCCACCTGACCAGAGCCAGAACCAGACCTGGCCAGACCAGCTGCACCGTTGACTTTATTGGTCCCTGATTATATTATTTTGTGCGTCCTCTTTGCGCGCCGCTGCTAATTTTGTTCGACACCAACTTTGGAAGGGGCACTCCGGCATAGGGCGTTCCATAGGTCGTTGAGTACTTTAAAATTACATTTCCGTGTGGAAATTGCACCTGTGACTGTGGCTGAGGCTGGGGGGACCGAGCAGCAGTCGGCCCATCATAAAATTCGGCCACTCAATCTGTGTGACTCATTTTGTCAAATTATTTGGGGGGATTTATGCGTTGGCAGCCATTTTTTATTCGCTTACTTTAATGGCAGTCAATTTATTGCCAATAAATTTGTAGCCAAAAAGTTTAGACCAAGGCCGAACGCGACTGGAGTGGAGTGGAGTGGAATGGACCAGCGCGGAGCGGGGAAGCAAATTTTTATTTTCCCAAGTGATAAACTTTCAACATATGTGCGGGTCTGGGCCTGGGCCTGGGTCCTCGCTCGGGTCGGCTCCAAGTTGTTTCTGAGCCGCTTTTTGGCAGCAGCTCAACGTGGTGGGGGGTGGCCCAGACCCCAAGAAGAGGCCCGAAAAACTGCAGTTAAATTCAATTTGTGCCGCGCTGCCTGCAAATGACAGGCAGCCAAAGTGCCATTTTAAACGGCAGCCAAAAATTGTCGCCCCGAATCCGCCACTTTTCCCAGCACCCCCTGCCAGCGCTTATCCATGGCCCAGAGTCAGATCCAAGTCCAGGACGCGACGCCGTCGACTCGTTGTCGTCTTCATTGCAGCATAATTTCTGGCGCGGCTTTGTTGGCGCGATAAAAAAGTTTCCTGTCCCTTATCCCTGGTTGTCCCTTTTATTTCCGTTGATTTAATTTTAAAAGGCGCCGCCTTGCCCTGCTCTCCACGGCCGGCAGCAGAGATGAGAGCACTTTTATTTATATACATTTAGCCACTGCGGGGCGCCTTTTTGCAAATTGTTTGGCTTGCCAACAGAGCGCCGTTTAGTTGGCCCCAAAACGCAGGACATTGTCTGTGAGGTTGCCCAGTCATTCAGTCCAAAAGTTAGCCAGAGACTCAGACCCAGGCGCAGGCAGGCAGTCATTCAGTCTTTCATTCAAAGACTAGGGCAGTCATTCAGCCTTACAGTCTTGCAGTCTGAGAGTTGGGCAGTCATTTAGCTCAAGAGTCGGGCATTAAGTCATTCAGTTCGTCTGTCATTCAGTTATTCGGTTCGAGAGTCAGTCAGGGGCAGATTTTTAGTCCAAGCGTCAGTCTAATTGTTTGTCGCTTAGTCGTACATGCACGTATATATTTCCACAGTCCAGCAGTCCAGCAGTCCGACAGTCCTTCAGTTCGAGTGCTTGGGACGTCATTGAGTTCCATCCCAGAGTCTGAGAATCATTCAGTCGAAGAGTCAGTCACTCAGCTGAGCATTTGGCAACGCCACTAGCTGCTCCAGCCAAGAGCCAGGAGCCAACCAGCTAGGAATGGCACTCCACTCGTGTTTTGCCTTTTGTCAATTTTAATGAATTAATGCGTATTTTATGTGAAAAGTTGCCGCAGCGCAGCCGCTTGGCCCAAGTCTCAGGCGGCACCAAAAAAGTTGCCGCACCAGAAAAGTAAATTAAATAAATTTATGCCCAAGGGCTGCCCTGCCCTGCCTCGCCGCGCCTCTCTGCTCTGCCCTGCCCGACCACTGTCTATTATCTAAGCATTAAACCTGTGCTGTGTGCTGTGTGCTGTGTGCTGTGCTGTGTGCGTGGGTTATTGATACAAAGTCTGTACAAATTGAAAATGAAAATTGTTTAGCAATTTAATGATTGTGCAAAGTTTGCAGCGCTCGAACCCCCATTAAAATTATATTATATGATCCGGACCGTTTACCATTTACCATTTGCTTGAATTTGCATTCAGCTTACGGAGTTTTGTGTTGTTTTGTTTGCTTTAAAGGCGAAATTCGGCCCTCGATCTGGCAAATGATTTCGATACGCAACTTTCGCCTTGGACAACTTTTGACACTTTGCCACAAATATAAATTGTCGCAGGCGGAACAAAAACAAAAAAAAAGCAAAAAAAAGGAAAGTGTCGAGGCTTTTGCGGCTGCAACCCAAACGCTGGCAACACTCATTTTTCACACACTACGCACAAGGAGAGAAGGCGGCGGAGGATTAGGGGGCAAGGATGGATTCCCCCACACTGCAGTGTGCTGGAGCCGAGGAGATGCTTGACTGATTGTGCCGCGTTTTGGGGCAAAAGTTTTTCGCATTAACTTCCGCTGCACGCCGCGTCGCATTTGAATGCGATTTTGATTTGTCATTCGCCGCCTTGCAACAAAAGCCGACGCCTACTTGGAGCTGCTCTCCAACTTTTTCCACCATTTCCGTTGCAGCAGTGAGTCAGGCGCCCACTTGTCGCCGATCATTGGTTTCCGTTGCCGCTGCTGCTGCTGCACTTGCTCCAGGTCCAAGTCCAAGTCGAAGTCAAAGTCGAACTGGAGACGTGCACAAGCGCATTTTGAAGTTTATGAAAAGGCCGCGGCAAAAGGGACAGAGGACCCAGCACCCAGCACCCAGCACCCAAGACCCAAGACTAGGACCAGAAGCTGAGCCAACTTTCTGAATAGATTAAGTTGAAAGTTTTGCTCATTTTCAGCATCGCCCCAATCGGGGAACAAAATTATATGCCCCCCTCCATCCGCCAGAAAAATCAACGTAATGATGTCGCCGACAGGGGGGCCAGGCCAGGCCAGGCCAGACAGCAAACCAAAATCAAAACTTTCTCAAGTGTCATTAAAAGTAACCCCGAAAAAAGGAGTCGAGAGTTGTATAAGGTTTATTTCCATTTGCTGCAGTCCCGAACTACTATCAACTATTATCTTGTTGATTTGCTTTCTCGCAAATGGACTTTTCCCTTTTCTCGATCACGATTTTCATACGCAAGTTCATTACAAGTTTTTTTATGAAATTTTCGGAAAATATTAACCCCCCTCCACTTAAAGGTTGGGTCAAACTTTCCTACAAAGGCCTAGTTAATCCTTTTGTTGCACCCAATGTAAAGCTGCCAATTACTGACAGAATGGGCCATGGGCCATGGCTCCCATAAATCACATAAATTTGAGTCATGCATGGAGGCAACAATACGAGTATCATGAGTATCATGAGTAACCGCAGCAATCATCATATCGAATATTGGCCGAACGTGTCCATGTGCTCTGATAAGGATAGGGATAGGGATAGAACTCGTGGCTCGCAGCCTTTCCAATCAAATTGCTCATTGTCCGGGGCTGCTTTGTTTTATCATTCACTTTATTTATTTATGAATAAGAATATCTAGCGAGCCACAGCTTATTGCATGTAATTAATCAGTGGCATTGGCACGAGTCTATTGGTCTGGTTGTGTGGCAACTGCAGCAACAAACAGGCCCAATTTAAGCCGGAGCACCGCATTCGGATAATTGAATTTCCGTTTTGGCCGAGTACCATAACCGAGCAGGAGGCGGAGGAGGAGGAGGCACTTCAATATCATTGGCCTTCCTTTATGGCCAGCATCAGCTCGGTCTCAGTCTTGGTGCTGCAATCGATGGGTTTCTACGAATCTCACTAATTGGGCAGCACAAGGAGAGCTGCTACTTACGACCTGGTGTCGGCCCCTTGACTTGGATTTTATGCTGATCCTTTGACCAGCCAAATAATTAATTAGCTGCATTAAAACAGGCCCACAGCCCGAGCTGAAGCTAGAGGCAAGAGACGGAGCGCTGTGCCAGCGATTGGGCGATGTGTTTTATGGCCATTATAAGAATGGCATCTTCAGAGCAGGAGAAGGCTATATCGAATGCCGCCTCATTATATTGTCTAATCGGATTGTGGGTCCGGCGCTGAATAGAACTTAGTGTGTGGTATATTATATGAATGTTCAAAGGGTGAAGCAATAATTGATCCGCTCCGCTGATGGGAAATGGGACAAGTGTGCTCCTGGGTTTCGGGTAGGGTAGAGGTGGGATATGATTAAGTAAGAGAACCCGGTAGGGACCGGGCAGAGGTGTTGATTGATTTGGAAACTCAAAGGAACGTAATTATTCTGAGGGGATTATGATTTCTATGGCCGAGTCGGGCATATCAAAGGTATACAATTAATTGAAGGATTACATTTGCTTTTGTTCCATGTTTCCAGCCCACCCCCCACTCAGATGTCGACTTTTATAATGAGTTTCCCTCGATATGGAACAAAGAAAAACCACACAAACTTTCAGCACACACAAATACATAAATACATGTGTATGTATGAAGCTTTATATAAATCATAAGATAAAACCAAACCACTTGCATTTCATGGCAAAGTTTTGTGTTGTTGGAAAGTTAAGTCGGTTAATTAAAACCGGAGCAGGGTGAGAGGGCGAGCCGGCCCGAGGCTAAGGGCAAAACTGTTGTATAAATTTCTGCTCCTTAAGCAGGGACTAAATGAAAACTCACCCACGAGAGCTGTTAACCTGATGATGAAAAGTAGGTACGAGCAGGAGGCAGAGGCGCCAGCGACGACGACAACATATTTGCGATTATTTCCCACGCGGGCACTCAAAAAATAAGCAGCAATAAATTAAAAGGCAAAAGACGACGACGACAAACATCGACGGTGGCCTCCTCCTCCTCCTGCTGCTGGCAGAATGGCAATCTTTGAAGCTCCGTTTCCTACCTAAACCCCAAGGCAAAACACCGAACAGGGCAGGGCAGAGCAGAGCAGAAGCAAGTAAAGCGGGAGCCACTTCAGGTGTAAATGAAAAATGTAATTATTTCGTAGATTTGCGCTTTGGCCATAAAATAAACATGCGGAAGGAAGGAACATTCCACTATTTGCCCATGGAGAGCCGCAGGGACAGAACGCGCCCCAAAATCCAGGGCCCACCACCACACCCTCCGCACCCAGAGAGCGAAACTTCAAAAGGGCAAGCCCTCGAAAATGTTGAATGTACATTTGGTCCCCTGCACTCGAATAAATAGTTTCTGGCGAAATGAGTTCAACGTTTTGAGCCAGCTGAAAGTCTCCAAGAAATGAGAGCAAACAACATTGGTGGAGGCAGTGCGGCAGGGTGGGAGGGAGGCTTGAGGCAGATGAAGGAAAGCCATGGCAAAAGGCAGAACAGAATCTGAGGTAGACACGGAGGCAGGAAAAGCAATGGCAGAGCCAAAGGTAGGGACGTGGCAGAGGCAGAGTCACCATTCTGATGCTCATTAATTAAGAAGGTGGCAAATGAAAAGCCTGCGAAACAAGCTCCCAATTCCAGCGAGGGGTGGATGTCTCTTTGGTTACTGACCTGAGCCGTACATATAAATATATATATGTGTATATATATGTAAGTACTCGCACAAAAACCGTTTTATTTGCTTTCACTTGTTCTGCTCTAATATTTTTTTGGGGCATTCGTTGGGCGTTTGTTTGCCCCGACAGCCTCCGCGTGCCACAGCTCGTCGACAGCTGCTTGTGGCTTGCCACGGCTCCCCATTGCATTTGACTGTTGTTGGCGCTGGCTGCCCACGCCTCTGCCTCCCTCTCCCTCCCTACCCCTGCTTCAGCACAAACAAAAAAGTCGAAAATTAAATTATTAATTTATTGCCCGTTGCTCAGGGCTCCCGGACAGCCGACAACACCCCCGCCCGGTTTCTATGGTCCATTCACTCGTGCTTTTCGCAAAGCAGAAAAGAAATAATTCTCGTTGCTGTGCTCGCGGTTTCCTTCGACTCGCTAATTATTCATAAATTAGGCGCAGATAGGCTGCCTGGGGTGGCAGGACTTCACTTGCCGTTTGCTTGTTTATTTAACAATTTTCCGTTTGGGGGGCAGCACAAGTGTGCCAAAATGTTTTTTGATTGAAGTTAATGTGCTAGTCGGAATGCGGATCGATAGTGAGGATTGAGGATGTATGTGTTAATGGTAGGGGAACAGCGTAGAGCTGAAAAAGCTATAATGAGGTTGATTATGTGTCAGGGTGCATAAGCTAGAAGATATTTAAGAGCATAAGACACACTAGAATACTGAACTAATCGCCGATAAGGACCCAGCATTGTACCTCGCCTGCACGAAGGCCTTGTGCCTCGATTCATGGGCAAATTGAAACTGTTACCCCGTTCCCAGTGATGGCAGCAACAACTCCCATGATTCTACATCTGTACATTTGTAATGGGATTTGGGATTTTCTTTTCTTGTCATACATAACTGGAGAGTTTTAGCTATACTTTATTGGAATATATTTTGTGATTCAATTTGTATTATGCCGCCGCCAGCGAACGAAGAACCCAATGCAGACGGACGCCCCCGACGCATGCGGTATAAGTGGGTGCTGATGATCCGCATAGCTGCGTTGATTTTGACTATTGTGACTGGGGTGATCCTCATCGTTTACATTTACTTAAATAACAAATGAAGCCACCCACAACGGAGCCACATATAAATCCACAACGGAGTTCAACTAAAGGAATATTTGTTGTCCATTACTTAACCTAGCTTAAGCCTTAAACTGAACCAAAAATTATAATAAATTATGTGAGCTGGCTTTGGTTTGAATTAAATTCTCTACTTACGATATTTCTCCAAATGGGGTGAATGCATCTTTCAATTGCTGTGTCTCGATTTCGGCACTCAAGTCGCCCACAAAAATGTGAAACTGTTCTGTAAAGACAAACAAAAACAAAAATGACAAATTAGCAGGCAATTAGGACGTGACCAAAAGCTAAAGCCAAGCTGCTTTATGCTACGGGCAGCCGACGATGATGGCTCAGACAGACAGATACTTGAGATCCCCCCATGTGTGTGCTTGCTCGCCTCAAGAGGCAGCTGACTGAAATCGCAACGTGCAATTTCCTTCCGTCCCGC
The DNA here is from genome assembly GCA_018150885.1 of Drosophila tristis. Taxonomy (NCBI): domain Eukaryota; kingdom Metazoa; phylum Arthropoda; class Insecta; order Diptera; family Drosophilidae; genus Drosophila; species Drosophila tristis. The sequence continues at coordinate 16,931,266 of JAECWT010000002.1, forward strand.
TGCAGACCCAGCCCCAGCCTGGACTCGATTTTGGTTCGCTTCGGTCGGTCAGCGGCATCTGACTCGTCGGCGTGGTCGGTGTCTGTTGCTGATTTGGGGCTTGACATTATCAAATGCCGCCTGTCACAGGGCTGCTCCAGTGACTTTCCCACCCCACCCCACACCAGCCTGGCCTGGCCTGGCCTGGCCTGTCTGTTTGGTTGTGCTTGTCACTCTCTTTGCCACTTTGGTTGCCGCCGCACTGGCTCTGGCTCTGGCTAGGACTATTTTCGGAACATCCAACCGACCCATGCCCATGCCCATTGCCATTGCCATTGCCCTGCCCAGGAATTGGTGCTGCTGCTGCTGCTCCGGCTCAGATTGCAATGTGCCAACAGCTGAGCGCAGGTGGACACGAGTGGCATCCATGGCCGGGCACAAGTGCCGGCAACGTGTCATGTTTGTATGCACGCGCTGAGACCGACTATCTATTGCCCACTCATTGCCGGGATGTGTCTCTCTGGTGAAGGTCCTATTCCTACTCCAGGCCGGTACCCGTTTCGGCGCTTGTGGAGGGCCAGGGACTGCGGCTGTCCTAGTCTGGGAGTGGTGCTGCTTTTCGGCTCGCGTCCGTGCCAAAATGACATAGTTTCGCATTACAAGGAAATTGCACTTGAATGTGCCAGTCGGTGGTGGGCGTGGCTGGTGGCTGGCTGGCTGTCCATGAACTGCACCACCTCCTCCCCTGACCCGACCCGTCCCGACCCTATCCGATCCGGCCCTGTGCCCTCATCATGTGTGCAGTGGAAACAGAGTTGACAAATATGCCAAAAAAGAAAACCCCCCGGCGACATGAATTACAATTCTGAAGAGGGAGGTTCTCACCCACTTCAGCCACCCTCCCTCCCTGCTCACAGCCACGTTTCAGCTGCGCGTCGTCCCGTAGCTGTTCGTCCTGTTCGTCCTGTCCGTTCGTGTGTCTGTCTGTCCGTCCGTCCGTCCGTCCTTCGGAGCGACAGGAAGTTGTGCTAAGCGTCATTTCCGTTGTTTTGAGTGATTGCAATTGAGATACGGTTTTTGTGGTTTTCTTTTTCGGGGTGGGGGTGCCACTGGGCCACTGGGGATCGAGTGGGTTGGGTGGGAGATCGCAGGACTGGTCTGTGTCCGGCCAGAGGCACGTGTTCTGCTGCTCGCTCGCGTCGCTTCTCAGCGCTTCAGCGGTTTAAATTGCGAACGATTTTGGCTGTTTGGATGTGGCCTAATGTGCTGCAAAATGTGACCTTAAAGAAGGGATTACGTGCCAGGCAAATGCATATTTGCCCTTACGCATGCCGTGGCATGCCATGCCGTGGAATATGTTGCCATTTTGATGTTGACACTCGAATGCCTTTATCGCGGCGGTAATAAATTGTATTGCAAATCCCCCAAATCAATCGTTGGCCAATTTATTTTATGCAATCTCTGCATCTGACAAATTCTATCTCCAACCCCAGAATCGCTTTTTTCTACCCCTCCCCGCCCAACAGAACGCAACAAAACAATTTATTGCCCTAACTAACAAAACTACAGCTGCAATCGGGTATGCATTTACTGCACCCCACCCCTCCCCAGCGCTTTACGCCAAAACGAAGCCGAAACAAAACCCCACAGAACCCACAGCCCCATCCCATCAGATCCAACAATTGCCCCATTAAATCTGTCCGTTACAAATTGTTGTTGTTTGGTCAGTCGCAAAACAATTTGAGCAGAGCATTTTATTTGCCGGCGGCAGATATTTTTTGGTTTATTTTATTTTTGCCAGCTATGAGATGGACCGGACCGGAGCGGACTGGACTGGACCGGATCGGAACGGACGGGACCCAATGGTCCGGGCCAATTAAGTTCCAGTCCATAAAATTTGCATCAAAAGGCGACCATTGACCTTTGGGCGTGTCTATAATTAAGAGCCGTCCCCCCGAATATATATATATATATATATATATATATGAGTATACCCATCCAGGAGACGAGCCTTGCAGCTCAAAGTCTCAGAGGCAAGGCATTGCGCTTTGGGGGCTCCACAATTAAAGAGTCGATCCATTAAAAATGTGGGCCAACAGCAGGCAGCCAAAAGCTAATGGCCAAAGGAAATTCGCAGCCAAACACCAGGGCTTGAAAATGAGCGAACATCAAAAACAGGATGAGTAGGGGCACGGGGCACGGGGCACGGAGCACGGAGCACGGGGCACGGGGCAGTTACAGGAGCAGGAACTGGGAAATGTAATTCGACATAAAAATATCGTAAATCTTAAATTAGAAATTTCGCACATTAAAAACTTGGAAATTGCATTTGGCTTTTGGATTCAAGTTTGGGCTCCCCTCCCCCTCGCTCCACCAGTCATGAAATCTGGCGGCAAAAGGCAAAAAATCCCAGAGAAAAACACCACAAAAAAAACACCAAAAATGAAAAAAAAAAAAAAAGCTGGACCCTCTGTTTTTGTTGGAAGTTGAATGAAGGATCCCTCTGGCCCTGCTTTTGGGTCGGCCTGCATAAAGTCCATTGGCGCACATTTTTAATGAGTTGGACATAAAAAAGTTTGAGCTTTTCAAAAGCTGGTGCCGAAATAAAGCCAATGAAACCTTCCCAGAGAGAGAGAGAGAGCGCGAAAAAGGAAGATATATCCAGAGAAGACATAGCCAGAGAACGAGGGACTGAGAGGGAGAGATAGAATCTTGGTCTGTGGGCCATTGTCTCTGTGCGGATTGGAGTGTTGTCCTGCTTGTCGTCTGCTGTTTTATTGCATAATCGTGAGTCAATCAGCGACCTAGGGGAGCCGGGAGCCTCCCTTAGACGACCCCAGCTCATTGTGGAATGGGATGGGTATGCGTCTCGTTTGTTCGTTCGACCTTCATCAATGCACGTCAGCTAATAAATACGTGCTGCATTTCTGCTGCCCTGACCTCCCCAGAGAGAGGCACACACCGAGGACAGGGAGTGCCGTGCCGCTCTGGTGCCCCATGCAATTAAATTTCACTTCAGTATTTCCAGTTTCGCTTTAATTTGCCAAATTTAATTGAATTTTGAGAAAATAAAATAGCGTATACGCCCCTGCCTCTGCCCCTTACCGCAGTCGCTGCCCCCTGTCTCTGGCCCCTGCCCCATGCAGCACAGAAAATCCAATTGAATTGCGATAAAAATTGTGTGCTCTAATTCCGCTGCAAATTATAGATTTGTATGGTAATTCGCATCAATTTGACGGCATTCCTAATGCACTCGATCATCAAACAAATGCAAATGGTGGCCATCGAAAGACTGGTGTGTGTGTGCGTGTGTGTGAGTTGCTCTTCGAATTCCGAAAAGGTTGTAAAATAATTTTGAATGATGTGGCATTAACTGCAGAGTGCCAATCGAAACAGTCTGGCCTCCCATTAGAGACCATAAATTAGCGATTGGTGAGCGATAAAGCGGCGATAAATAAGTATATCAATATCGTGCCCGCGTGCGAGGAATGCGGCATTATAAATAGTTTTAGCTTGAGTCAGAAGAACCAGCACCACTGTCGCCATTCCCCCATTCAACCACTTGAACACTTTTTGTTTGGTTCCTGCCTTTTTTTGTTTGTTCTTTTTTTCCTTTTTCCTTTTTTTGGCGCTTGTCCAATGCGCGAACTGAAACCGGAGTGACTACAAATGTGGTTGAAATGTACGCGAAAAGCGGCAGACCGCAAAAGTAGCTGAACAAACACAAATGTGCCGGGGCCAAATCGACAGAAAAAGCTGGGCACAAAACCAAGCCATAAAATACAGACTGCAGGCTACCCATTACTCGGATTGTGGATGCATGCTGCCATCAATAATGTGGAAAACGTATAAATTGTAAATTAAAGCGTGATTTTCGAAGCGGATAAACAGGCAGAGGTGTGTTGGATGCAAATATACCCTCGTATGCCTGGAGTAGCGGGTATAAAAATCATCAGGCAAGGAGGAAGGATGGGGGATAGGGTGTTTGTGGAGCAGAGGTAAACACTAATACATGGGCGTCCGACAAATGTGACGGACATGGACATGTGTACCCCTCTGTTACACTCCTGCCACACTCTGTCTCACTCTCTATTTATATGTATATACACGAGTATGTGTGCGTGGCAGAATATGCAAAATGCAAATACAAATACAAATGCAAACACAGATGCTAACTAACCACAGCAACATGGCTGCACAGCTATGACTGTGTGTGTGTGTGTGGGGCTCCGTATGGGAGGGGGGGACTCATCGTTTAGACTGCTATGCAAACATATGAAAATGGAGATTTCCAGGATGGTCCATTTTGATGTATTTTGTGCGGAAATTATGTTACAATGCCACTCCACTCGCTCTTGCAGCGCCCAACAAGCCAGCAATTACGATGCTACCATGCCCCCCTCCCTGGGCCACTTGCAGTGGCAAGCGATGAAAAAAGATAAAGGATAATAGCGTCGGATTGCCCAGAATTTTTCACATGAAACACTTGACTGTGAAAAATGCATTGCCTCTTGAATTAAATCAACAGCAACTCGAGCTGAAAGTTCCTTGTACAAAAGCACCTCCTGTTCAGCTTCGAGTGGTCCAGGCCACATTATTGCCATTGGCAACGCATCCGCTTGGCCAGGACCAACCGTTTGCCACTCATTGTTGTCGAAATATAATTCATGGCACAGTCAGATGGGTTTCCTGGCGCATCCTTAGCCCCTCTGCAGGGAAATTGAATACGTTACGTTCGAGCATGAGTATTCGATTTTCGAAATAAATGAATGCTGTGGTCTCCTTGGAGCGATTACATTGGGAAAAGTAAATTGAAGAAGGCTTTAAATTGGCTTTGGGTATGCTTTGGGCGCTGCTTATTAAATATTTTCTAATAAATTGAGATCTTTAAGTCTTCTAGACTCCACACAAGTATTCTCTGGTAGTCAAATTGTTAGCTAAAAAATAAGCAAAATAGAAATGTAAGCAGATATAAATTTAAATATTCCAAATGGTTTTTTATAAAAATGTTTTCCCATTCAAACACTTCCCAAACAACATTGTCTACATTGTTGGTTGCATGGTTTTTGGGGTCTGTTGAGTTCCTCTTTGTAGTTTAGATTGTCAAATGGATTTTCGGAGCCGCCGCCAGCGCCGTTAAAAGCGAAGCGGAAAAGTGCCACAAAGTTAAAAGCGTTGCAGGTGCAGGAAAGAGCAGAGCCGGGCAGAGCTGGTGTAGATCCTGAAAGCGAATGGATTAAAACACGTGAAGCACGCGACCTCAAAGCGCATTATTTGTTGTAAAAAAGTATTACACACACACACACTCACACACAGAGAGAGTGACAGGGTTGATGGGGGTGGTTGGTGGGTCTGCAACCAAATGGCATACATAGAGAGCAAAGGGGAGAGCTGGAGGTAAAACCTAATAAGCTTTTGTGCAATTGCAAGCCATTGTGTTGCCGCTTTGCCCCGGCCAACCCACAGAAAGCTAATTCAAACACCTGCCACAAAAGGTATATGGGGAAAAAAACCACGCGTCGAGAATATGCAAACGTCGAATGCGGCAGGGGCACGACGCTCGACACAATGCAACAGAGAAAACAGAAAAAAAAAGCGAAAGGATTTTCCCAGCCGCAAATGCATCCAGCGCGTAACATTTAGCCTGCGGCAGGGCTGGGTTGCAAGGGCTCTAGAATGGGGCTGTGGCATGGTCATAGGGGGTGGTGGGGTGTTGGGGTGGTGGTGCATTAACACATGCGCCAATAAGTATGCAATGCGCTGTGACATTTTTAACGCGTCCACCAACAGAAAACAACAACGCCCTGGCTATAGTATCTACCACTATATCTCCCTCTCTCTCTCTCGCTCTCTGCCTTTCTCTCTGAGTCTGAGTGACTGCCTGCATCATCCAGGCTGGATTGCCGCATCTCTGACACCGTCTGCTGCACAGGAAATCACGATTACAGTGAGTCAAAAGCACACCACCAGCACACCAGCAAGAGCGCCCCCAGGAACGAGCAGCAGCAGCACAAGCAGGAGCATCAGTTGCAGGAGTGTTCGCAGCGTAGACATGTCGTTGTTTGTTGGGTGACAAAATTAGATTTAAATACGAGTTTTCCGCGCCCGCGAAACGCTTCCAGCGAAATGTCACCGCATGTCCTGCTGGGGATGCCTTGGCCCATGCTCCAGCACCTGCACGGAATGCTGCCTTGCTGCCTCCTGCTGTGCATGTGGATGTGGATGGATGCTTGCTCCTGATGAGGATGATGAAAATGAGCTGTCGCCTTCTTGTCAGCATTGTATTAGTTGGCATATGTACATGGCTGACTCAAGTGTTGAAGCAATTGTTTTCCTGTAATATATATGACAGGACTATATTCCCTGTCAATCTAAACAAAATCGCTGTAGCCGAACGTTCCCTGCGTTCCAAATAAAAATCAATTTACACCCATATTGGGAAAGTTCTACAATAAAATTCAAGCAGATAAATATAGACAATCGAAAGGGATTAAGCATTACAGAAATTAAATATAAATTCGCAAAATAGTGAGTTTCAGAGAAAACAAGCAATGGTCCCTTTAAAATCTATTTATTTATTTGTATTCTTTAAGCTTGAAAAGCGTTTTGATCCGTGCAATATTATCGATCCGATTAAGAGACTTCTGTCATTAAAAAACATTTTGTCTGCGCTATACTCTATTCAGTTTTGTTGCTGTGCTTCTTTTTTGAGAGCTTCGGCTTCCATTTCCGCCCATTGTCTGTCAATCGACAGGGTTCTGCCTCGCTTTCCCTTTTCCTCTTGCTTTTCAGTACGCTTTCCTCAGTTACACAGTGCCACTGTCTTTGTCATTATGAAACGTAAAACGAAAACGATTTACAGTAATGCCAACACTTTGCCACCCAGGCAGTGTCTTGCCAGCCCTGCCACGCCACGCCACACTCTGTCCCTGTGCCTGTGTGTGTGTCCTTGCACCTCCCCTGCGCTGTCGCTGCCCTACATTGTTGTTAAATGAAGAAAGTATTTTTCAAATGCGAATTTCCGTTATGCTGCTCGCTCCCTGAACATGAAGACATTTTTGACTATTGTCTGTAAGGGGCGGAGGAGAGCAAAACTGAAGCTGGAGCTGGAGCCGAAGCCGAAGCCGAAAATGGCAACAAAGTCGGGGCGAAACTATTGCCAATGACAACGACGACAACGACGACGCCGTCGAGGATGGGACGGCGGATGGGGAGGAGCACGACGCTGATGATGGCAAGCGTTTCCGCTTTTCCTGTTGTCAATGCTGACATACCCTATCCGAGGGTATTATGGCAGTGAACAGGCATTCAGTGCCACGTCGAAATATGCCATATCCACCTCTGTTTGTAGTCCAGCTGGTGCCTCAGTTTTGTAGGCTATCAAACTCGGAACTTGGTCACAGGAATGATCAGTAAAAGAAACAAAGAGTTCGGTCTATAGCGATGGAGCGACTGTTTTGCAAGGGTATCTAGCTATAGCCTCGGCATCCGCATCTTGCGTTATATTCTCGTTTTCGCTTCTGTTGCTGTTGTCATTGTTGCTGTGCGCGCGAGACACACAAAACATTGAATGACATTATCCTTTATTGCTTATCCCACGCTTTGCGCTCTGTGCGCTCCATTCTCCGTGTCCTGGTGCTGGAGTGGCGGACCTCGTCAGCAGCTGCGCCTGCTGCCCAGCACATTGGCACGCAAATGGTGGGGTGAAAGCGGTCTCCGCTCGGGTCTAGCAGAAAAGTCAAAAGGGCAGACGCGGCGTATGCGTAATATTAACTAGGACCAACGGCACGAAAACTGGTGCGGTGCGAGAGCGAGCCGCTGAAAAGATCGGGGGAGGGCACTGCCAGCCGCATTGTGTCCACCAGGACAAACTTTTTCATTTCCCCGCGGAAAAATTTTCAAAAATTTCATTTCTCAGCGACTGAAGGAAAAACTTTGTGCCAAAGACATAGAAACTAGTTAGAAGTGCGGATATATAGGAGAGGGAGGAGGCGAACAAGCGCTGGGGCCAACAAAGCTGAAAAAGTCATGTCGTTCGTTTTCTAGATGCTCCAGCGCCCTCCCTCCCGCTCCAGCACACTTTCCTTTCCCCTCCTAACCCAATCTCCGCTCTATCTTTCTTTCTCTCTCATCCACACACACACAAACGCATTTTACGAAATAAAGTATTCAAATAAAATATGCTAAAATCTTTGAAGTACTTCAAATAGCAAAAAGTAGAAAAAAGGCAACCCAAAAGAAAGCGTCACAGAGAAACAGTCGAAAAGTTTTGGCCTCATACAATGCGAGTGAGAGAGAGAGAGCGAATTTGATAGAGAAATAAAATGGGAAAGAGAGAGGGAGAGGTAGAGGGAGAGAAAAGGCAAAAGCAAAACTCCGCATAAAAGGCATCGAAAGAAGTAAAGAAATGGCAGACGAAATGGCAATGGCAAAAGTAAGGCACAAAAAAGTAAATATCGTTTATGTTGTCATAACGCGCAATGCCCTGCAACCAACCCACCCACCAACCAGCCAAACAACCAACCAACCAACCATTCGCCCACCCACACAGATTGCTGGAAAAACTCTTATCATTTGAATTTCCTCCGACGTGTTTGTCGAGCTGGAGCCGATAAAGATGCGATAAAGTGAGAACAAGTTTTCGGGGACGAGTCGCCGGCAAAAGTTTTGACCGAATTTTGACTTTTACGTCGCCCGACTTGACGGACATTATTCGGCAAGCAAAATTGCCAATTTGTGTAAATTATTGCCACAACTTGTCCTTGTCCCCAGTCCCCAGTCCCCTGTCCCTTGACCAAAGTCTCAATGTCCCAATGTCCAATATGTCCGTTCAGTGAAAGGACCAGTCAAACTTTGTCGGTTGCCCGCTTTCCGGGGCTTTGAGAGCAGACAGTCGGCGTCTGGCTTTGTGCCTTGGTCAAATGAATATGATGTAATATAATTTAATTTGATTATTCCCATCGTTTCACGACATTTCTTTTACTCTGCATGCGTGTGCATGTCCGTGTGGGAGTGTCACGGGATTGCCACGCCCCCTGTTAGCATACTTAATTAAGCAGAAACATTTCACAGAAGTCGGCAGCGCAGAACCAAAAGTTGGGGCTACTCGTACAACGCATCGCAAATTGTATTAAAAATTCATATTTGCCTCGCAAAATTTGTTCTAACCGGAGAGCAGAGCTGGTTTGCAGCACACATGTAACATTTGCAGCTGCTAGATTTAATTTGACTGCAAATAATATATAAGGCGCTCTGCTGCTGCCCCTGCTACAGCTTCTGCTTCTGGTATTGCTCCTGGTTGCTGGTATTTGTCTTGTACGGGTATATGGTTTGCCATTGTTTGCATTTGGCTGCCGGGACAACTCTCGGGCGCAACTCAAACACTCGACACTTTCGTGTTGGCCCAGAAAATTGTTAACGAAAATTGTGTAATGCCCGGCAGGCAGCAGGCGGCAGAATTTATGCATTTTAAATGATATGTGAAAATTTGAGTGCAGCTACAGCGACATTTGTTGGCCAGACACAGTCGCAGATATATTCGCACAAACATACACGTATGTCTGTGTATATTTCGTATTCGTGGAGGATGTTTGCATTTGTAAACCAACTTTTAGGCGCAAATTGTCGCCAGATTATATTGTCGTGTATATTATATATGTTGATGCGCGCGCTAATGCTGCGGCAAGTCTGCAGGAAATTATCCACATGCCAGACTTTCCCCGATTGCGCCTGCCTGGCCCAACCCATTTCCCATGCCACACGCTCCCTGACAGATCCTGATAGTTGGTTTTAATATATCTGTGTGTGCTGTTTTTTTCCCCCGCTTTCAATTATGATTGTTCTGATTATTTTAATATTTTGCGCAGACATTTAGGGTTCCGACAGAGTTTGTGGACTCATCCTCGTCTGATTTCTATTGTTTGGGCTGATGCTGTTTGTTAGCTGCTTTTGTTTAAACATTATTTATGGTTTTTGCACAGTTTTAAGGCTCGACATTCATTGATTACACTTCATTGTCGTTCATTTGGTGGCAGAGAATCAATGTACAAACATGCATAGAGCAGAGCTGAGTGGAGATAAACAATTAAATTCAAACAATGGATTAAAATATCACAAAAATATTGATTGGCTGTTGGTGAATAGTTTGGCACGATTGCGATAAGCCATTCTGTGAGATACAAAACAGTTGTACATAAATATGTGGCATTAGCACTCGGAAAACTTGTCTCAGTGCTGTGGCTTAGGCAGAAGTTAACGAACAAAGAGGTTTCATTTATTTTATATACACACAATAACGCCTGGCCAATCCCCATTCTAACCTTGTGTTCGATTGCAGTGCCACTTGGGCCATATGGCTCACAACAGCCGTCGATGCATGATGGACGCTCCCGACTGTCGTACCTGCCCTGATTTTTCTATAGATGTTTGCATTGCCATTTTCCCCTGCGCTTGTTGACGGCTTCAACGTTGTCTATATCATATAACGCTGTGGTTCAGTCAGCTCTCCCTTCTGCTTTGTTTGTCGTGATCAAACTAAATTGTGGAAACTTTGTAAAATTGTCATATCGTGTTATTTGCCGCATTGGAGTTGTCCTGGTCATGTATATTGCTCAATCGAGGCAATAACGTTCAATTGGCCAGAACCAGCGAATGAAACAATATCGAAGCAGAGGAGCCAGCCACTGAGGCAAGTGCAGGCAGGCAAAGTGCACCACAGAATGACTGCCAGCTCGCAGTCTGTCTGGACAATTAGAGCGACAAGATTGTGCGATAGACCAATGGAAGCCAAAAAGGCTTTTGCCAATCGTTTTCACCGTCAGACAACGTGGCGTATACGCACGAAACCTGCTCTATTTTTGCATATTGTTGGCAGTTGCTTGCCCTTAACCTATGGCCACTTTGATTGCTACTGATGCTTCGCTCCCTATCGCTTTCGTTTCTATTGATACTCGTACTTCTTCGATGGCACACATGTGCATGGATAGGGGGTAGGGGGGCACGCCCTCGTTTGAGCCAACTTAAGGAGAGCAGAGGCAAAGGCAAGCCACATTTATTGATGTCTCAATTTCCTTTGCCAAATCACCTATTACAAATCGACAGCCAGCTCGAGTGGTGCTGCTGCTGTTGCTGCTGGTGCTGGTTTAGCTGTAGCTGTAGCTCTTGGAATGGCTTTGTTGGTTTTTACAACTGATGATGCTGCTTCTGCTGCAATTCGTACAAATTTGGCTGGCAAATAAAGCGCCTGGGAAAGCTGCAAAGTAAAAATTACCCTTCTGGCTGGTAATGGCTGGCAATTTGTTTGGCTCTCTGGCTGTTGCCATTTTGCCATTGCACAAACTGCAGATACGTGTGTGTTGTCCCACTCTCTCTCTCGCGCCACTCTCGCCACTCTCTCGCCACTCTCGCACCACTCTTCCTCTTCAATTTGAATGGGTTGTTTAAGGTGGATTGATAAGAGTGGGTGGGACGGTGCGAAGAGGTGTGGTGTGCCTTTTATGCCTCATTGCCCGATCCCCCGTTACCCGCACAATGTTGCCAGCGCAGCTCTCACTGATGGCAGTTTGATCATTCCATTACAAGTTGGCCTGGCCACATTGCAGCTTCAAGCAATTTGCCACAAATTTCAATCAAACGTGCTCGCTAAAAAGTTGCCATAAGTTGCACCACCCACAGACCACCACCCACTGCCCTGCCCAGCACACACACACAGACACAGGTAGGTAGTAGCCCTGCCCTACCCCCCACTTACGGCTAACAAACTTTTACATTAAGACATTAGCGGAAAAGTTTTTTTTCCCGTTTTTTTTTTCCTTTTTCCCCGCTGTTTGCTATTTTCCTCCCATTCGGCGGCAGTGCAGCTGCAGCTGCAACAACTTGGCATCAACTAATTTCTTATTTGTTTGGCTCTTGCGGTGCGGCAGCAGCATTGCACATGGCCAGAACGGGGACTGACCAGGACTGGTCCGGACTGGTCCGGACTGGCACGCGGACTGCCCAGCAAATGGAGTGCTCCATTTTCATTTGCTTTCGCCTCGCATTTTCGTTTTTCGTTTTTCGCTTTTCGCTGCTCTGGGCAGGATGTGGCACATGAAAAACTTTTCGTATTTCCATTGGCTCTGATTCGTTTTTGCAAATGGCTTGGCATTGTTAAAGAGTCGAGAGTTAAGAGCTGATTGGATGATCTTTGATGGCAAGGCCAGAGGAGAGATATAATGGCGAATAATGCTAATGAGCAGAGCTTTCAAAGGAATTCAATTAAAGTTTCTCCTCCCCCGAGGATTGGCTGGATTATACTCCACCGCTGCGTGAGTGCATCCATTCGTTTTTTCTACTTTCTGAACACTCCCCGATAATGCATTTCATTCACAGATACTCTTTTCTCGCAGCTGCTTGGACTATTCATATCACAAATCAGCAGCAATCCCTTCCGTTCTCCGCGCTAATCCATTTCACACACACACATAATTTCCTCTCTATTTCCCGATACCTCACAGACATGACACCAGCACCACCATTACCACGCGTTAAAAATGCAAAACACGTTAATGACAGCCCAAGAGCACCTGTGCCACGCCGTTCTCTAAGGGCGCTCGGTGGTCGGTGGTCGGGGGTCGGGGGTCGGACGGTGTCCATGTTACGGCTCGCTGCCTCGCTGGTACGTCGCAACCCTGCAACGCACTTGGCTGCGCTACGCAATTTCCGTTTCCGGTTGCGCAGGACCAAAGGCAGACAACTGCAGGACAACATCCCTGGCCCTGGGCCCGGCATTGTCCAGCATCCTTTGCAGCCATTTGGCGCACAAACAAACCGTTAACACTTTGCTGTTCTCTGCTCTGGCTCCATCTGCTGCTGCTCGGATCTCCTGGCTGCTACTCCTCCTGCCAGTGGCTGGTCCTGCCACTGCTACTGCTACCAGTCCACTACTCCTCTGCATCCACCTGCTACTGCTGCTCCTTCATGTCCAATGCAACTTTGTGGCGTTTGTTTTTGGTTTCCCTAGCTGCTGCTACTCCAGCTCCTGCTGCTCCTGCTGCTGCTACTGCTGCTCCTGTCGTTGACGCGACTTCAGGTAGTAAATTTCCATTAAATGTGCATTTTTGTACAAGTTTTTGAATTAAACTTTTTTAGCTCGGCCATAGCTCAGCGGCTAAGAAGCCCCCACACAGTGGCTCTCTGGTGGTGGTACGATATCCTGCCGAGCTCTTAGCTGGCCCCAACGCACGGGGCTTGGGGCCTTGAAATGTGGCAATCTTGTCTAACCGTTCGAGCGGAAAGTTTACGCAAAACTGAAACAACTTCATTTCCGAGTGCGTCATTATTTTTGCAGATGCAGCGTACGCATACACAGAATTTGGATCCATTGGATAAGTGGGATTCCCGTGAAGCACTCGTAGAACATGAAACTTAGCCGCTTCAGATTCCTGGAATCCGTAGGAATCCGTGGGAATCCGTACTTCTGCGCAATGCAAATCCTACTTGCCTTATAAGTTAGTCTGATTTTCGTGGTATTGCCTTATTTCATATTCGGGGGAAATTTGTTAAGCGTTCGCTTGCTGTGTTGAGGGCAGACAAATGTTATAATTTCCATGCCACAATGCCATTCCACCTCCTGCCACTTGCCACACCATATGCTGCATCTGTCGTTGCCGCCAAGTCATAAAAATCATCCGACGGGGTCAGCCAAGTGGCTGCCACCCACTTGACCGGACGACGCTCAGGGACTGCTGGCTGCTGGCTGATTCCCAGTGCTATTATTTTTAGAATATGACCAAAACATGCAAAAGATTTTCCCTCTCGCTAGCAGTTTTTCCTAGACAATGCAGCCATAGTTTGACACTGAAAAATGTGAAAATTATGCAGCAAACATTAAAGAAACTATGTAAATTGGCTGCCACTGCTGCTGCTGCCACTGCCGCTGCTTCTGGTGCTGCGGGGCAGGAAGGCAAATTCCATCCACTCACCCATATCACACCCTAGCATCAGATCTCATGTCTCTCTGCCACCCCCTGGCCCATCCAATTTGATTCTCTGGCTAAGTTTCACTCACGCCTAATGGTTTTAAGTTTGACTCAAGCCTAATGGTTTTAATTAAGCGACTGCGGCCCTGGGTCTGAGTCTGAGTCGTGCCTTGCATGTCATGCATGAAATTCATTAGGTTCCGCCGACGTCTTCTTAGCGTCTCCATCCGCCGTTCGCGCTGAGTCGCTCTCCGTCTGAGTCTGAGTCGCGCTTTTCCAGCTTCCTTTGATATACTTATACTTACAATTTTCTTAAGCAAAAACTTTGCTGGCAACTAAAACCAAACTTGACATAGTTTTCGGCAAAAATTGCAGCTAAAAACTTACTTAATTTCTACCAACTGCACTTACTCTGCGCCAACTGTCGCCAAAAGGGGTGGTGGTGCTACTTCCACTACCACAGCGACTGCCACTGGTACTGCTGGTGATGCCACACACACACACACACACACACACACATGCCACTCTTATTTGCATAGTTAGTCAAGTTTTCTTTGGGGCTGGGCTGGGCTGTTGCTGGGGGCTGTTGGTGGAAATATGTGGATTGAGTAGGCAAGACAGTTGCAACTTCTCTCGCTCTCTCTTCCCGCATGTGAAGAGTCCACTCAGTTTGACACTATTTCAACAGGCAAATAAATACTTTGGCCTGAAAGACCTGAGCCCCACACTTGGCTGATTGCTTGGGCGGGGGCGGAGCGGCATCCCTTCGAGTTTTATTTATCTTTGGCACTTGCTAATTTTTCGTCGAGTTGTTGATGAAAATATTTTCCCAGGCAAGTGTCAACTTCCTAAGTTGTTTAGCAACCAAATATAGAGCATTTGCGTTGACTGACAGTCAGGCCTGTGCCTGGGCTCGGGCCTGAGCCTGTGCTTGGGCCCGCTTAAGCACGACTGATTCCACTGTGCGAAATGTCTGCCACGTCACTCACTCACTTATGTAACACAAATTAGCAAGTCTAGCAACTCACTTCAAAGGAATGTTGCAGATTCCACGTCTGACTTCCCTGCTGTTGGTGCTGCTGGTGCTGGTGGATAGGCTTTCAACATTTCAACATATTTATGGGAAAACGTTCAATGCCCTTACGGGTGAAATGATGCTGAAATCTGTGCAACGGTCTAATGATTGTTCATGTCAACAATTTGCAAAACTAAATGAACACATTTCGAAATCATAAATTATGCAAACTCCAACGACTGTGCCAGCAATAACTACAACAAGGACAAGAGCGAGCATCAGTCCAGGAGCCAGCAGCCATGAGGCCGGAGCCAGCAGCCAGCAGCCATTGACTGCAAACATTTCCTTCACATGTGAGAAGATGGAAAACTAAGAGGGCAGGATGCCTCCTGGTGGCAGGTGGCACGGGCATGGCATGGGCAGGGGCAGGCAGCAACTTGTTAGCCAAACTGCCAACGCAACTATGAGACTCTGCTGGCCGTAAAATAGTGTTAGCAGGGGCTGTAGCTGGAGCGGAGAGAACAGCGTGTTGAGGCCAACATGGCATACTGACAACATGTGTTTTGAGGTGAAGCTTATAAATAAATTATTGATAAGCATCTGGCATAGAGGAAACGTCAAAAGTTGTATGCTAAAATAAGCACAGAACGGCAAACAAATGACGTGAAGGGGGGTGGACGGGAACCACGCCCCGCCCCGGCCCGCCCAGCACCGACCCATATGTGGGCCAGAGACCTTCAACTTGTTGTTCTACCACTAGCTTTTGCATTTTTAAATTCATTCAAATTACTACAACATAGAAAAACAGCAACAAAATAGTAGAATAGGTGGAAGAAGGGGCGAAATTTAAATTGCACCGAGCAGAGGAAAACCGAGAGCAAGTGGAACATAAGCGAGAGCAAACTTTTCGCAAGTTTGTTGCGCATTTTTAATTAATTTTCTTGCTTGCCCGAGAACAACGCTTACCGCCACTTTCCCCCCCATGTCAGCGCACAGAGCAAGCCAGAAGGCTGCTTGCAAAAGTACGCCTCTGGCATAGAATTTCCTGCCTTTACCCATATTTATATGTATGTGCGAACGTAGCGGCGTGCGCTGCGGTGCATTGACATGTCAATAAGAAATGAAAGTAGTGTGTGCTGTCCGCTTGCCTGCCATCATCGACGGCGCCGTGTTGCAATTAAAATTTTAAGACAAATTAAAAACCAGAAAGCAAGGCTGGATCCGAGAAACGAACCTTTAAATACCCTTACGCGTACTCCATGGGGTACGCTATGCATATTTCAAAATCGCAATACCCTCTGGAAGGATATGGGCAGGCTGTGCAAGTTCATGCGCAAGTGTGCTGCAACACTTACAAATGAGGAAGGGAGGCAGGCAGGAAGGATTATTGTGTGCAGGGTAAGTCAGAGCAGCGCAGGCAAGATCGGAGCTAGTGAAAAGATTTGCACTTGGCTGCTGATTGCAATCCCGGGCCAGCACTTCGTGTCCTCAATTTGACATTTATGCGAGCGCAGGCAAGCGTGCAATAATCGAAGCAGCCTCGAGATGCCTTTCTCCTGGCAATTGTACACTGTACATTGCTTGCTCTCCCTCCATATATGTAAGTCCCCTTCCCCTGACCCCGCTTTGGATCTAGACAAGTTGGTTGTCGTCCTCCCAACGCCTTGAAAACTTTTAATTAATTTATTTTCCTCAACTTTCGCGTGTGTCTGTGTCGCCCTCTGGCTGTGCGCCTCAATAAATGTTTCTGCTCTGACCATAAATGATTTATATGTTATTTATGCGTGCCATGTCGGACAAGTGGCGGCGGGTGGGGGTGATGGTACTGGTACCCTGGAGTCCCCTAGGAACTCGGCGACAATCAGACCCGGAGTCAAACAACTTTATTTAATGTCAAAGTAAACACGTTGTCACTGCTGCAATGCAATGCTGTTTGCTGTTCCACAGTTCCACAGTTCTGCGGCGTCTGCACCACTCTGTCACCTGGCAATTCCGCTTAATTTCCCTGCACCCACCCACCCACACCGCCACCACAGAGGCATCCTGCATCATGCACCCTGCATTCAGCATTCAGCAGCTGCTGCAGCTGCGTTTTTAATTTGCACATTGCGGCCGTCGAGGTGGGGCGTTGCGCGGCTGGGTCTCGCTCATTTAAACGATTTTCGGTTAATTATACGCAGTTACATAATGACATTTGCGCAGGGCCACGCCCACAGTGTGCCCACGCGCCAGTTGGCAGCGTTCATCAGGCCGTTAACCGAGCTTCCGTGTCCGTGTTCGTCTGCGTCTCCGTCTCCGACTCCGACTCTGAATCATACTATGCCGGGCATTCGTTTCAAGTGTCACGCATTGTTATACCCTATCGAAGGGTATTTTGGGTTTCTCTGCTCTTTATTTTGGTCTGCCTGCTGCTCCATTTGGGCTTTACACCTTTGCACCTCTGAAACTAATGTATCTGCAGAGTATCTCAAGCTACGGCCTGAAACTCTTTTATTGTTTCTTCCTTTATTGTTTGCTCTGCCGAAGGCCTCTGTAGCTGACTCTCTGGTTTGCATTCCTCGCGGTTTCATTACCCTGCCACACAGTTGCCGTTGACAGTTACCGTTGCCCCACACAGAAACACACACACACACACACACACACCGAGATACAGAGTTCATAAATAGTTGCATACTCTTTGGCGCATCGGTATGTGGCCCTGTGGAAGCCCCTGCCTCCGCCTGCGGAGAAGCCAGCCAGAAGCCACCAAAGACAATCGCTGCGAATGAAATGCATATGTCAGATTGAACCAAATGCCACAGCAGTCTGCCATGAAGTAAATTAATGCATTTAAATGGGAAATCTAGAGAAAGGCAATGGCATGGAACGGATTGCTGTCAGTCTGTTCGAGTAACTCGCCCAATGGAAGCGGGCAGCCAGACGTCCAGCTCCAGAGTCCCTTTGTAATCGAATTATTATTTTTTCAGTTTGCAAATTGTATAATTATTACATGGCCGCGGTTTGGCCGTCATAAAAAATATAATGGATCCATTCCTTTGTTGGTCGAACACAACCACAGAAACCATAAAACTAACAATAATTCAAGTTAAATACAATTTAAGTGCGACTGTCAAAAAGAAGAAAAAAATAATGCCTACAGCTAACAAAACTTTATATTGGGCGATTCTTGTTATCGGTTTTTATTTTCTGTTTGCCATTATGTAAACGAAAACAGAAATGTGTACACTGTTGTGCGGCTATGAAAAAATTGATATATTTTAAATTAAAAATCCAAAATAAACAACGGCAAATACAATAACTTTTTTCAATTTTTTCACCATAAAAATGAAGCTTGGAAATACGAGTAGAGAGTGCATAGCGTGGAATGGGGAGGGGCGGTCTGTGTCTGTCGCTCGTATAGGGCTCGGGCATGTAGCGGATTGTGCCTGGGCCCAGCATCGAACGCTGTATTTATGCATTTAAATTCAATTAATAATTAAGGTGTAAATGCATTTGCATGCTGGTTAATTAAATTTGTGCGGCTTTATTAAAGGAAATTACGTATTTTAATGCGACCGCCACAGAGAGACAACAGCCTTATGGTAGGGAGGGAGGGAGGTACAGAAGTGGGATAATGTAAATTCCGAACGGATAGTTATACCCCGGACCCCGACCCCGACCCACCACGGACCCCTGGCAGCTGTTTGTCAGCGGGCTTAAAGCCAGTTCGAGTAAACACTTAAAGCGCCGAGTGGACGGCTGGATGGATGGATGGATGGATGGCTGATGGGGGATACGAGTACATCTATAAATATTTCATGCGTTGCATTGCAGTCATTATGGCATTCATTAAATATAGAGTGCATGACATCCATACAGCATGCAGCAAGCCGCACATTCCCACAGATAAAGCAACACAGATGCACTCAGGCACACACACTGATGCACTGATACACTCCACACAGATCCAGATCCACCCACACGTCTACGGATAGGCCACCAATAGAAGAGAGAACGCTTCGCATCCATAAATCTCTCGCCGGCCCCCAGCTTCCTTTCACTGCTGATGGGGACAATGGCGGGGAATTGCTGATGGGTGGTGTGGTGTGGTGTGCCCGCCATGGTCATGCCACCACTTTTGTCCGTAGTTATTCATATAAATACAGAGCGTGAGGCGGAGACAATGGGACAAACATAATGGTGTTAGTGTATTTCTGATTTGTGGTCTGACAGTTTAACCAAAAACTGCATGCATGTAAATTTATTTGTGCTCATTTTTGTAGCCACCCCCATCCCCACCCCCAGCCGCTCTGACTGGATGTTGGAGGATTGTTGCTGCCACGCTTACATATGTCAAAATATTCAATTTATGCAACGGAAGAAACAAAATGAGCCCAGCACGACGTCAAGGCCCAGAGAACGAGAGATAAATACGAGTACAAAGAACAAGAGAGAGAGCGAGAGAGAGAGAGAGACCACGTCCTCTAAACACCCAAATAATGGAATTTGCATTTGGCCCGTTTCGCACATCCATTTCTAATGCAATGAATATGGCAGTAATATGATGATTTATAGATAAAAATAAGTCCTGATCATGGTTCGGATAACCTTTGCAGTGATCTCTACTAATTTTCTTCTTTAGTTTATCACTAATTAAGCATCCAATTCGAACTATATAGCTATGGAAATATGTTTCATGGCAGTGGAGGAGACAAATAAAAATTTATTTGGGTTTATTCTGCTTTTCCACTTCGCTATATGGTACTGAACTTTTCACTCCCTATTTTTCTGTGCCCATTTCGATCCTATTTACTTTGCCTGCGTGACATTTATTTTGCATGCTGTGCGACCACTGACAATGGGTTGGGCGTTCCATGATGCATTTGGGCTTTTGTTGGGCCCTTAAAGCGGGGGTCGCAGCATTTGCAACATTTATGGTTCTTTTCTGATGCCATCGGGAGTCCACACACACCGGGCATGTTACTCATAAATAGATTTAATTTTTTCAGCTTTTGATCAAACTTTGCTTAAACATTTAATTGAGAAACTCTCACACGACGATCGTTTGGATATTGCACGTAGCACAATCCTTAGATCAAATTGACCTTCACTCCAATTTCGTGCTCTGTTTATTTGTTGTTGCTCTGCCACTATTAGAGGCGCCGCTCTTTTATAGTGGCCATATCTTTTTATGGATTTTTTTCCTTGTGCATTATTAAAAAGGCCAGCCAGTGAGCAGTGGAGAGAGCAAAAACAACCAGCCAGAACGGGCAACAGAAACAAGTTAAAAACCTAACGTGCTGCTTTATTTGCAACTTATTCACTCCGACTCCGGGTCGGGACGGGACGGGACGGGACGGGGCTGTGTGGATGTACTCGTAGTTATTATTTAAAATTTCATAATACTTTTACAACTTTATGCAACTGTTTCGTCTGCTGGCGTTGCCTTAACGCGGAATTCATGCTTTATTTTTTGCGGTCCTTCCCTCCGGCAGGAGTTTATCCAATACGCCCTTCGAGATGGGTATATCCTTTCCTTTTATCCAACCTCCTTCCAGTAGTTTACTTTTGCAATTTTCAACGCTCCAACTGCATGCCATTTATTTTAGCCTTCTTTCTTCTCTCTGCTCTCGCCCCCCTCTCTCGTACTCTCGCTGTTTATTTAGCCCTGCTTCTGGCCCCACTTTTCTTCCATTTCTTCCACCTTTGTTTCTCGCCTCTTTGTTCCCTTTTTTTTTTCTGCTTGTTGGCTCCATTTTTATGTAAAACATATTTTTCTTAAATAATTTATTTTTGGTTTTTGTTTTCCCGCCGCGTCTCCTCGTTCTTTTCCCACTTTTCTGCTGCTTGAGCAAACTAAAAATGAAGCTTTTATTGAGTTCAGGTGCGCTGTCCTGCCCCTACTCCCCTCCCCACTACACCACCTACCCACCATTGCCTTGCGTTTCCCTTTGGGGCAACTTTTGATTTTGCCTCTTGCGCCGCTTCTGCATGCTTCTTTTTCAATTTGTGGCCACATTAACGTTAGAAAGGAACAAAAAAAAGGAAAATATGAATGCACACGAAAAGTGTAAAGGAATGGCCTGGTGGGGTCGGGTCGGCGTGCTCGTGAACTGCATTTGCAGCAGGTTTGGTATGGGTTTTGGGGCATGGGTGGGTTGTGGTTGTTGCAAGTGGGTTGGGGATGGCTTAGAGTGGGTACAAGGGCTGTGCCCGGAGCTTTCGCGTGCACGGAAACGTTTAGCCGCCGCATATTGCTGGCTGGGGTCTGCCGTGAATCTCCTCCTGGCGGGCTCTCCTTCGGCTCTCCCAAAAGCGTCTGTTTTTATTTTAAGAAAATATTGGCACTATTTTTTTCAGCCACTACCCTTTCCCCCCTCCCAGAGGCTCTTGAGATTTAGTTTACATTTACCTCACGAGTATACGCTACTTAAGCTGGGAGTCGTCTTCAGCATTGTTCGTCCTGCCCCAAGTGCGGGCAGCGAATGGCGGGGGACTGCTTGCTTGTGGCACGGCAGTCGGCTAATGGCTTCGGCAATGGATTGAGAACTTACCTGCAAGAACAAGCACAGGAGAAATGAAAATTAATTAGAGCTCGCTTTCGGGTTTCTATTATTTATTCCGGCATTCCACGGGCAGATCTGGTGAGCCACACACGAGTATCCCCAGAGGTTCACTTATCTCACATACTCAGCCTTGGGAGTTGAGAACAACAGTTGGAGAAGGCGAAAACTTAATTTATTATTTCGTGCTTATGCAAACACATCAATTTGTCGCAAGTAAACACTTCAAGCGCTTTTCGTTATCTTTGGCCAAACACTGACAGCCGCAAGGCTGGGGCTGGACCTGGTCGGGCAGTGTGGGTAGTTGGGTGGGTCCTGGGCCGGCAAAATTCATTAGAAATCCAATTGCAAATAGACAAAAAATACAGTGAAAAAATATAGATATGTTTCGGCTGGCCAAATGTTTGTTTAGGATGGTCGGGACGGGCCTGAAATAACTTTTTGACTGGACTGCAGACCCAAGTCGTTTGGATGATGTTCGGCCACCTGACCGGCGTCGGAACCGAGCCGGAGCCGGAGACGCAGCCGGGCAGCACTTTTCATAATTTTTCAATAAATTCCAGGACTATTAGGGGACATAGTCTTTTCCTATCGATCTAAAGGGGCTTCGTTTTCAATAATGTTCGCATTACATTTGACCGGCTATGGCGACGGCAACCCTAACTGGCAGAGAACTGGTCTGGCCGACCTGCTGGTTGCTTGATTGCTCCTGTCCCGCAGCCACTTTGCCACTTTTCTACTTGGCTGCTGTTTAACCGCAATTGAAATTACGCGCTGGCTTCCGTGACGACGAAGACGTCGACAGGACGAGGACGCGGACGCGGACGAGAACGAGGCCGGCCGGGCTCCAAATTTATGCAAATTGCGTCACGTGCCCCAATGATTTCTTTGCCTTTGAGAAAATAAGGGAAATGAGCAAAGAAGACGGCATCTGAGCTACCTTTTGGCACTCCTTTCGTGTCGTTTCTGCCAAGTGAATCATTATTTAATTTAATGTAAAATAATTAGCCTGAGCCCTGGCTCTTCTTCGTTGTTGTGGTCGTGGTCCTCCTCTGACATTGATGTATACTGTGAGCTCTCGCCCACACTCATCCCCTAATATGGCATACATTTTTCCCAGTTCTTTTTCTTGCTCTGCAGAATCCCATTTGCGGTCAGTCGATGATATATTACAGAGCCACACTTGCGATTACAATTGAAGTCCCCTCTCAGCAGCTGCCACACACACACACAGACACACACACACACTTGTCTCATTCTTGCGGAAAGAAACTTTTTCCGCTGTTAACATAATTTCCGCAGTTGATTGATTCACTCGGATCGGGGAGGGCCCGGCATATCCATCCGGGACGAGCACTTAATGCCCGGCCCTCAGCCTCAACGCTGGCGCTTAGACAAATTGTACTTTAATGTAATTTTATTGCAAAACTTTTCTTCGATTTGCATATTAAAAGACGAGAAGCGTACACAATAAAAATTTCATAAGCGGTCGGCAAAGACTTTGACACGTGCCAGGCTGCGGATAAACATATGCGAAATATATATATATGTATGTGAAAGAGGATGAATCCGTATACACTTGAATCGATTTATGTTCCTTTTCTGTTTTTCTAATCGTTTGGTTAGTGAGGTGAATAAGCGGTGCTCGAGTAGTATAAATATAAATGTAAATCAATTTGTTTAAGTGATTAAACGAAAATAACATAATTGAGGGTTTGTTTTCTCTTGCAGCCAGACAGCAACAATTGAGTCCAACAAAGCAGGTAATTACCAGCTAAGAATATAACCTAATGTTATACAAATACATCTATAAGTATATGGTATCCCCTAAGTAACGCTTTTACACTACGAATATTTACCAGCCTGGGGAAAAAGGTCAGGCCACTCACAAAATTGATGCAAAGAAGACAACCTTTGGGTCAACGAGACGATTGCTTAACAAAGCTCAACTTTTTGGCATTAGCTTAAATTGGCAAAAAGAAAAAAAGGCAGGAAAGCCAACAAGAGAGAGAGGGAGAGTGGGACCCTTGAGTGGTTGCTGAAGGGAAAGGGTCCTCATTTTTTATTCATAAACATTCATATTTTCTCCATATTTGAGCAACAGCTGCTCCATTTTGCCTTTGTCCTCTGGGTGTGTGTGCGTGTGTGTCCCGTGTTCCCTGCTGTTGTATTATTCCTTGTGCTGGTTTCATATCCTCAATTTGTGTTGATTGATAAGCAATAAGTTTTTGGGGGTACCCGGAGCATCGAAGATTGGTCCAAGAGTGGCTGTGCAGCCAAATGCCAGGCAGGCAGGCCCTTCAATTATATATTGGGCGACAGCCGTAGCCCCAACTTTGCTAATTAAATGCATATATGCATGCCATGAGGCTGCAAAACTATCTAACTGGGGCCCAGTTTTCTTAGCCACACCCCACCCCCGCCCCCTTAATCGGTGTTAATTGTATGTGTGTCTGTATGTACACGTACATATTTAGGTATATGTATCTGGGGATTCCCTAGCTCTTGTTGCAGTGACAACTTCAATTTACACGCCTCGTTGGCCGCTCGCTTTGTTTCGAGGCAGAGTCTCGCTGGGTTCGAGGCTGCTGTTTTCCCCTTGTTGTGCTCCAGTAGCTCTATATAATTAGTGCCCCCTCTATGCACATAAATGTAGATATGTATGTGTATATATTTGTGAGTTTCATGAATAACAATTATCCCCTCCCCGCCCACACACAGATGCACACAGGAAACCTTTGCCAATAGACATTTTCATAAATTGTTAACAATTATTGCCATGCGGCAACAAAGCGAAAGTCCGCTTGTGTCTAGCCAGGGTAAGGTTCCACCTCCTCTCAGCTGTTTCAGGAATGTTCTAAGCCCACTGCTGCTCTTGTTACATCCCCCCACCATCACTTAGGGATCCTTTAGTTCTTCTTACGGCTCCTCCACACTGTCTGCCTAATATAATTTCAATATTTGCCAGGACCAACATGGCGCACACATAGTCGTACACTCACACAAATATGCCGCAGTTGCTGTTGCACTCATGTCTGATTAAATTACATTTACAATTCATACGTCTGCGCTCTGTAATGACCGTGTTCGGCAGCAGAGGTGGAGAGCGGTTGGGCTGGGTGGAACAGATGACAATATTTCTGAGGCTGCTATTGTTTAATTGCTGGCTTCCTTTTCCCGCCTGTCAGACGTTGCACGTAATTAGAGGTGACGTTGAGGCTCCAAAAGTTCCATTAAATTTGCATAATTATTGGGCGTTCCCCCACACACCGAACATCCATTTAATTGAAGACCGACAATGTTAGCATTCGATTTTTCATGTATTTAATGTCTCGCAGTGTCAACGTCTGTGTTTTTATCCTGCTCATCAATCTAATCTGCTCACATGTTGCTAATGTGTTGTAAAGTCAATTTATAAGTGGAGACCAGCTCCAGTTTGCCAGTTTGCCAGTTGGCCAGTTGGCCACTTGGCCAATATCACTTGAATTGCCACAAAAGCGAAATGCAACAGCAAAAACTTCTGCCCCACTTCTGGCCACTCTCGGACTACATGTACGAGTAGTGCCCTGCCGCTCCACCCACTCTTCCGCTGCTGCTGGCTCTGCTGGCTCTGTGGCAAGCAAATTGCAGTGAGAAATTGCTAGTGAAACTAATACAACAAAAACTAATGGTCAAACATTAGTAAGAACACGCTTTGCATTTGCCAGGGCCACAACAGAGACGTCCCTCGTTCCGTTCGGACTCCGAGCCAGGCGCTGGCAGCGCATAATTGCATTTGCGTTAAAACGCAAGCAAACAATTCACTTAAAGTGCAAATAAGTGAGGAAATCCAGCAGCTCTGTTTCTCTCTGACTTCTCCTCTAACTGATGCCATTACGTTCTGTAGGTATGTTGCATCGCTCTCCCTCTCTGTCACTCTTTCTCTGTCCTAACTGCCTTCTGTCTCTATCTATCTTTGCTAACATTTGTGTGTGTGTGTGTGTGTGTGTGGGTAGAGGCAAAACCAAAATGGCCAAGCTGACAAACGTAGACAACGGAAGTCAATCAGACGGACACGACAGACTTTGATACGCAAGCGCAGCGGAAGTTCAATTGCAATGAGCCGGCGACATCCACGACCGAGGACCAAGACAGACGGACAGACGGACGGACAGAACAAATGTCCTGGTGACAGGCGGTTAGTGACAGGCCAACAACAGCTGGCGATTAGATAAAGGAGACCCAGCCCCATGTGGCAGAGCGGGTAGAGAGGGAGAGAGAATAGCCACCACGACAAACGCTGTTTAACTTAATTCAATAATCATTGGCAATTGCAATTTGCGGTCGGGCGACGTCCGGGCGACATTTGTGCAAATACAGAAATTATAATAATGACGGACTGTCGGCCAGGACTTGTGCTTGAGCTTGGCACCGAGGAGCCAATGGGCAAATCCGTGGTGCAGTGTGGTGTGGCGTGGTGTGGCGTGCCCGACATGTGCAACGGACCGTAGCCGTCCGAAACGGAATGGGGATGCAAACAGCATTAAGTGGCTGCAAAGTCAGGCAAATCGATCCAGTGACGTGACGCATTTTGCAGTACGAGTACCCGGAATACCCAACACCCGAGACCCAAGACCCAAGTGTTCTAGTTTTTGTGGTGCGGTTTGTTCTGGCATTACCAGGCAACAGCAATGGCAACAGCAACGATGGTGAGTCCATGCTGAAGACGAAGACCAAGACCAAGACCAAGACCTGTCACTGACATTTGATGGAAGACGACATCATCGATGGGTACGTGACATTTGGACCAAAACAAATTTCCCTCATTGCCCGATAATGTTCTGTGCTTAAATTAAATAACAATTTGAGTAATTTCAATTTATTGCTAGCTGGTGCGGCACCAGGCGACTGCCAGAGAATTGGGCTTGGGTTCGATGCTCTAATTGAACCGAAATAGCCACACAGAGCATGAGGCAGGCGGGGTGTCGGAGCATTAGAGATGCACAGCCACAATATTGAATTGAAATTTCATTAGGTTATTTGTGTGCATGCAGATACGCATGGACACACAGCTATAGACACAAAAGGGAATGGGCATCAATAGTAACAAATGTAGTTTGGGATTTCGTTAATGTTGGTACGTGATACTTTCTCAATTTCTAATTTTAAACTCAGTAAAGTGCCAAATAATAAAGGAACGACTTAAGCACACACACACGATGTTGATTTGTGAATTAAAAGTGCACTACAAGTATGCTGTTTCCAGTGTTTCTGTGCAGAATACCTTGAACTTAAAGTATTCCACATTATTTGGCATTCAAGTCAATGACAGAGTAGACAGAAGAACCGCTTGCGACCCCACTACGACTATGTGTACATATCGAAAAAACAGGGAAAAAACAGTTGTTGCTCCTATAAAAAAGGCTTCCCTAACTAGTTTCCAAGTGGATGGTATTTTCTTCCTTGTTTCGGTTTGATCTGACTGTGGTAAGTGGCTGTTTTTTGCCCCGCTCGCCGCATAAGTGTATAATTAAAATAATAGCAGCGAAAGCCTAGTTTTATTATTAATTATGCAAGCACACACAAACACACACAGAGAACAACAACATAGGCCCACACAGAGACAGACATGCTCTCACGCCCATTCATTAATAAAACATGGCCCCGCCCACGCCCCCCACCCACGCCATTAGCAGAAGAATACGAGGTAACCACGGCGCATGCCATACGGTATAGGTATATTCAATATGGAAGTTTGTATGGATTTTTTTCGCTGTGTTGTTTTTGCTGCTCTAGTGTAACTTTTATATTTGTGTTTGGCTTTTAATGCCAAATAATTACACAATATTTAATACACATGTTACGCTGTGCCCTGTCTTGTTGCTGTTGCGATAATTTGTAGCTAATTTATGCCTGACTTATTTATTAGTTAAGCTTCGAAGATCGTGCGAGATTGGGAACTCAATGTTGTAGCTGTTGCGTAGGACGCTCTTTGGTGGGAATTTCTTTGGGTTTATATTTCTCCCATTTGTTTTGCAAATAAAAATTCACAAAAATATGTTTTTCTCAAATGAAAGCAGAACTAATGCCACCAGCTTTCGGTGACCCATCAAAGACCCACCAATCCGACACTCAACTCGAGAAGCTCCATGGCAGCATATTTTCTTTTTTATTCTATTTTTGCGGCAGCCTCGTGGAGAGACGCCAGCGCGCTTGGAACAACTTTAACAATAAATTTATGAGCGATTTTTAATGCTTTAAAAATGAAAATGAAAATCTCTGCGGGGCGGAGGCAACACACAAAAAAAACACCGAAGAAATGAGGGAGAGAAAGAAATCCGGGGGTCCATCGGCCGGAGCGCAATAAAACTGCGTCATTTTGGGCGGCATAAAAAATCGTTTCTGGTCCCTGACAGTGAAGCATCAGCAACTGGGACAAAGATGGTGATGCTCAGAGGCCTCAGAGAGTCGGAGACAGGGCGCAAAAAATCATGTCATGTCATTGTCGGCATCGTAAAAATGTTATCAGCCATAATAACGAGCCACGATTTTGGGGCCCCCAGCCTCACACTCACACTCATCCACAGACCCTGTCTCTGCCACAGCACAAGTACAATGTTGTTCGGGTGCTGCCATGGGGTGTACGAGTCCCTGTTATGGGGTGTACGGGCCTGTGTCGCCGGCGCTAATGGTGCGCAGCTAATGACTGAAGAGAGAGAGAGCGCGCCATGGAGATGTCCGTTCGCTTTCGATGATAAAGTGCTGGCTGGGAGCAGGGAGGCTTTAAATTTCAATACGAGTGCACGATACAGTCCGTCCGTGGTGGGTCTTCTTCGTATTAAACTGCCGCATTCGCAGTTCACAGCATTCTGCCAACTTACGCTTAATGGTAATAAAAAGTAAATCAAATCAGTGTCCTTAATCCCTGAATTGATGTGGGGCTTCCTCGATTGCGACACAGACTCCGAGTTGGCCTGCCACGGCAACAGCGACTGCGACTGCGACTACGACTCACTTGCTTGCTGGCTTTTTTTATATATTTCTTTCCCTCCATTTTGTCTCGTATTTATGCGAAGGCATTTCTTTTGCCGTCTGTGCCTTACTTACAATTCAATTTCTGAACAGTCCTTGACTGCGGCCACAGCGTTGGCTGTCAGGGAAGTGAAGCCCTTTGTTTGACCTTAAAGTCGGGGATACTATTGCAGATGCATTGGTGTTCAGCATTGGCTAGGCCCAACAGTGCGCATACTTAATGGCTGGCTGTTTACAGCGTTTTAATGGCTCGTTGATGGCTCGCAAATTCGAAGTTGTCTGCTCCACATCCATAATTAATTTTCTTGTGTTTGTGTCATAACTTTTGCAACAACTTTGCTTTGCCTTTATTTGATGGCAAGTTTATTATTATCAACTAAAAGGCCTTGGGACTGGTGACTGGGGACTGGGGACTGGCGGCTTGGGGCATTCCGCTAATCGATGATGGCGTAATTGTGGCAATCGACTTGGGGGCTAATGCTGCGTATGCGCAATATTCGCAGAGTTGCCATAAATGAACTGCCAGAGCCGTTCTCACTCATTTATCAAATGTTGAGGAGGAGCGCAGCGATACGACTACAACGCTTAAAACAAGAGGAGATTTGGAAAGATTTCTGTTCGTGCAAGGATTGAGCTGAGTGCGTGTGTATGAATGGGTTTGTACAAGCTGAAAATGCATTTAAAATACACAAAAATCCGCAAACGAGAAGCTAAGTGAAAAAGCAGTGCCACCATAGCGAGGGTGGGAAAGGGACAGAGATAGCCAGCGAGAAAGAGAGGAACTTGAGGAGGCGCCTGGGCATTGTGTTTCGTGCTATTTGCATTTTCTCTTGCCTTTCATTCTTTTTTGTCTTTTTTCTTTCATTTTTGTATTTTTTTCTCTCTTTTTTTGGCAAGGCAAATAGCACCAAGTACATAAAAAACAAGTTGAGAGAGGGCAGTGCACACACACGCACACACACACACACACCAGAACACAGACACCCATTGTGGGCCTAGGAGAGAGACAGAGAGGGATATAAATAATAAGTCTGTGGGCAAGCCTGTGTGTGTGTAAGAACGGGGCGTGCCGCCCCTCCGAAATGGGGAACCCGAAAAAAAAGAGGAGTGAAAGAAAGGCCAGTTCTGAGGGCCGAAACCTTGAGTACCCTTAGAGATCCTTCCTTTGCGATGTACCGATCAGATATTGAAAAAAATTAAATTGTTTCTAACAGGATCGTGCTTGTAGAAGCTAAATATAACAGTGGGATTTACAAATAACTTGTGAAATGTATTCGGAGTATCCTTTGAACATTGTTTATCGAGCGAGCCATCCATTAACCCACAGATATGGCGAAGTCAGTCGGCATGTTGAAGCTGATCAGGAGTATACTATATACTTTATACTTTATAGTACAGAAACGTCACCCATTTCTCATTTGAAATTCGTAAGAACCTGTGCAAGGGTATCACTGAGGCAAGAGAAATGCTGCAAAAAATGCATTTTATATGCAGATGCATGGCGTAAATTGTAGTTACGTACTAAATAAGTAAAATAGCGCTGAGTATTTTTCACTTAAAATGCAGTAGGGCAAAAAAGCAGTGCGGCCAGAGGGGCCCGGACAGAGCAGAGCGGGACAGAGCATGGGCAGTGGCAGTGGCAGTGGCAGGAGTGTGGCCAGGCGGGACAAACCTCTTAATTGGATGCATGCAGGCAAAATAACATGCGAGGCGTGCGCAAATTGTTGGCAGTGGGTCGGGGGACGGCTGGGCACCGAGGTTGAATCAAAGTGGAGGCTAAGTTAACTAGCCGACGGCTAATTAAAACCTGAAAAGTTGGCCACACTTGAATATCCAACTGGGGTGTACTTCTGCCCTCTGCCAGTGGGGGCTCTGTGTATGTGTGAATGGCATTTGCATTGGGAATTGGACTAAGACAAGAGCTGCTGCTTTGTGAAAGTTGCTAAAGTCGAATTGGCGCAGAGACAGAGACAGAGACGAGCCGAGCCGAGATCTCTCTCTGTCTGTCTGTCTCTCTTTCTCTTCACTTATTTTGCTCGTACATTAACAGATGCTCAATGGGAATGGAAATGGGAATGGGAATGGAGATGGAGATGGGAATGGAAATGTCGCTTGTGCTCTCATTTTCCGCACACGCACACACCCAAAACAGTATTATTTGCATAAGCATTTTGTGTCTCTAACGCTGTACACATGTTGGTAATAAAGCCGGCAAACAACAGCAACAACAGCAGTTACCACAACAGCGTCAAAATTAAACACAATCAGAGCAGAAACTCATTTAAGGCGCTAAGCATTCGCAACAATTTCGCCAACAACGAGAGTAGAGCAGAGCAGAGCAGAGGACAATCTCCAGCCACATAAATTACAATTTCCTCTGGCGAAAAGAAACCCGAACTGAAATTGCCGAAACGCCTCTAATGAAAGGATTAGCCCGAGCATGGGGATGGCTATAATTTTGCTGGGAGGTCTCTGTCTCTGTCTCAGTCTGCTCCTCCTCATATACCCCACCACTGATTGCCATCAAAATATGAAAATTTATTCCAGCTGGAAACCTGCTTTTTATTATGATACTCGGTATTTCTCGCTGGGCACAAACCCGGGGCCCAGCATCTAAGGGAAATCCTTTTTTGGGCTGAAAATCTTCGACTTGAATAAAACTTGGCTCGAATCTGCCTTCGCTCTGGGTTCTTTTTTTCTCTGTTGGTTTTTTTTAATTTCATGATGAAGGACACGCCTCAGACGGGCCTCTCTCTCTCTCTCTGTGTGTTCGTTCATTTTGTCAAGTTAATGGAGAATAATAAAGCGCAAAAGTAAATAAGTAAACAGAACGGAGACGGCAAAACTACAACAATAAAAGGCAGCAGAAAAGCTGAGACGGCAAACGGCCGGAAAATAAAAGCGGACGACCAAAAGCGGACGACCAAAAGCCCAGCGCCATCCCAGCCCATTCCAGCCCCAAGTAAAATCAGCAGGAGGAGCCAAATCCCTGCCCCAAGACCGAGCACAGCAAGGCATCTTTTTGTTTTATGCAAAATGCACTAAAAATATATTTAAATTTATTTCATTTTGGCTCAAATGAACTGCGCAGGACATGGCCAAAGTGCAGCTAAGCGAGGAATGAGGCATGGTAGGGGTCCATGGGGGGGGACGGGACCCATGGGGAGGACTGCCATGACGCCAGCCAGGCGACAAGGACGTGGTGCTTACTCGTCTCTCTCTCTGCCCCTCTATAGTTTCGACTTTTCTCTGTGTTGTAATAAACTTGATTGCGCATCGCTTTTGTTTTATTTTTTCCTTTTTTCTTTTTTAAATACAAATTTTATGAAATTTTTTGGCAATTGAACTCAAGTTTTAATGGAACGCCATAAATTAGTGGGTTGTCCTCTTCGTCGTCCAGTTGGGGTGGCAGCCACTTGAGTCTCGCTGCGAAATTGGATACAAGGGCTTAATAAAGCACTCGAGAGGCTGGCAGTCCCCTCGAGTCAATCGGTCAGGACGCTGCAGAGACCGACCATGTCTGACCATTTGAAGTGCCGCTTGGCAACGCGACATCCATTCATTTGGCTTAGCAATTGAAGTGCCGTTTTCGAGACACACACGCGAGCATAGGAAACTTTCCAATATGAATTCTCCTTGCCATGCTGCAGTCGTCCAACTTTTGGCCAGTGGCAATCACAGGACCTGCTCGCAGCCATGTCAACCATTCAATGGACCTCGCATGGTTTTGAATGTATTTCGCTCTCAAAACTTTTCGAATTCATGCACTGCGCAGTTCGGTCCGGGCCATATCCATAGACAAATCAAAGCGCCAACTAAAAACTATATCAGGAAAAATCATCATCCCAATGGAAGAAATTTCGAGGGAAAAGGGAAAAAATGGAAATTCTAATTAGTTTAACTGCGCGTTTTTTTGTGGAATTTTATTTTTCATTTGTGTTGTTGTTTTGGCATTTGGATTGAGCACTCGTTGCGTGTGCCATCAGGGCTGATGTTTCATTAGTTCAACTGCAAAGCGAAGGGAAAGTTTGCGGTTTGTTGTCCCTATTCCCCCCATCCGAAAAAACCCTCGCTCTGCGTTGTGCAATATATTTTAGCTGTTGGATCTGCTGGGGCAGTTGTAAAGTTTGTCCTGCAGTTTGTCCGGGAATGGGTTGTGATGGGTGCCAAAAGGGGGAACAGCAGCAGTGGCTGGCTGGTCATTGCCCAAACGCGTTGATGTGTAATTGAGAGCAAGGCATTGGGCGGCAGATTTATTAGAGAGTTTTATATGGAAACTTGCTGTGATAACTGAATCGCAAACAAATCGAAATTGAAAATGAAATATTTGAATACGCCTCAAGCACAAAATATCACTCTTATTTTCTTTGGTTGGCTGAACGGAACTATTATCAGAATTAAAACCAATTGAAAGGCTAAGACTAAGATCTCTGTGTATGCAGATTGGTAAAGAAACTTGCTCTGGTTGCTAAAGAAAGTGGCTAAATTTTGCCTGCTATTTTCTTTTAAATATCTCATTCAAAACATCTCAACTCTGCCAAGCACTTTAATGTGGCATTTTCAAAGGACATCTCGCCCCGTCCTGTCTGTTAAGCACGCAATCGCCTGCTCCGGAGTGTTGTCTGTGAAGAGGAGTGGAGAGGGCGGGGAGACCAGAGAAGTGGTTCCACTCCACTCCACTGCAGCGTTCTATGTTCCCCATGTTCCATGTGGCAGACGTGACTGAAAAGTTGCTGCTATCATTTTTAGTCGCAATAGTTTTTGCTGCTGGCAATTAATTTATGTGACAAACTGTTTAAAAAGTTAAAGCCGCTGCCCAAGCAACCGGAACTGCATTCAACTAAATCTGGGTGCTCGGGCCACTTATCCCGGCGAGTCGAGTGTGCTCCAGCCGAATAGTTGAAAGTCAAATAAAAACGGCGATGAAATAATCATATTACGGCTCAAACATATTTACAAGGGTCAGGGCGGCAGCGCTGTGGGTCCCCGGCTATGAAAACAGTTTGCAGGAGCGCAGTGGGAAAAGTTTTTGGACAGCTTTAGAAATGCGAAGCAATCAACAATGATGAAATTTATTATAACTTGAGTTCACTGCAAACTTTGCACAATCAAGAGAGACAACAAGAACAACAGGAACGGAACGGAACAGCCAGATATAGCCGTCTGATAATGGAAGACAAAGAAATGCGGCCCGTGGAAGCAGGCGGCTGCTAAGAAGCAAAGAAAAGGGAATAAGACGAGGCTAAATTACGGAATCCTTCTTGCATTATCCTGCTGCTAGATTAAAATGAACTATTGCATGACAACAACACCACAAAACAGCAACAGCAACAGCAGCAGCAACAACCACCACAACAAGAACCGACAGAGCAACACCATCAACATCCACAAGACGAAGAAGGCTGAGAAGGCAGAGAAGAAGGAAGAGGGAACAATGGCAATGGCAATAATAATACAAGCAAAGATAAGCAACACGAACGTGAATGAAGAGCGCAGATGGGCAGAGAGACAAGTGCTAAAGAATGAACGAAAAAAAGCAGCGAACGCTCTGGCTTGAGGGGTCGAAACTTAAAATACCCTGAAAATATCCACTATGTCGATGATTTCTGTTGGTAAAATTTAAATAAAATTTTCAATTCGATATTCTTACAAGCTGAGAAGTTCTTCCCAGAAATTTAATTCTCTAGTGGCGCGTACTGCGGAGGGGTATACCCCCACGAAGGGTATTTGCAAACGAAGCTCCGAAATGAAAGAGGCTAAAGAAATCTGTGAAAGACGCCAGAAGCAACACAACAGCAGCAATAATAATGGCAGGGATAATAATAAGAATTAAGCAAGAAAACACATCACAGACATGGGTAGGACAAGCAGCCCCATTGCCGGGGATTGAGTTTTGGGACTCGGACTCGGATTCGGATTCGGTTTAGGTTTCGGTCTCGGCCCCGGTCTAAGGAGCGGGTCTGGGGTCTGTGAACAGCAGAACACAACACACGGCTTCCGTTTCCGCAGCCATTTTCGTGGGGATTTATTAGTTTTTGCTCGTTAGAACTGCGCACAGCTGCCGGCCCGGGCCGGGCCGGAGCCAGTGCAGAAGTGTTTAAGCACGGCCAGCAGTACGAGTAGCTCTCTGAGCAGGGAAGACGACTTCATGAACCAACAAAAATTAACACCCAGTGCAAAAAGCAGAAAACGAACGACTGAAACACACATAAGCTGCTTGTTTATAGTTACAGCTTATGCTGCCACGCAAGCTCTGCTCCTCTGCTCCTTCCTCCTCCTGCTTCTGCTTCTGCTCCATTCGCAGGTTCTTTGCACCAGACCAGTCCGCTCTTCCCTCATCCTCATCCTGACCGTGACCAAGCCATTTCGCCTATGAGCCATTTTCTTTGGCTAAAACTGCAGTCGAGGCAACGAGGCAGCTTCTGTTGCTGATGTGCATCAAAGTGAGAATGATTGATTCAATTTTAAAGTTGTTGCTCTGTGTGTGTGTCTGTGAGTGGTATATGGAAGGGCTGTGTAGGGTAGGGTAAGGGTATATCGCATATGTGGAAATGTGTAAAAAGACAAAAGGGAAACTGCCGATCCCACTAAGCGCGATCAGCATCAATTGAGCCAAGTCGATATTCGCATCTCTTTTTACGCGTAACTCTTGCAGTGATTAACCCTGCGCGCCCCAGTGGATATCTTATAGAACTTTCCTTTGTTCTATATCTGAGCGAGGGTATGACACAGATGAGGTGCTGGTGTTGCCTGGTTGCGGGGGTGTATGGGTTTTAAGCACAGTTGGCTGCTCAGTTGATCAGCTCTAGCAAATAGTCTCGCGGCCGTCCCTTTGCTAAGGACGGAAGAGTGTTGGGGGAGGCAGAAATGTTCGGTGTGGGTATTGCCACTGGATAGATGGCTGGGAGAGCTACTCCTTGGTGTCATGATGGAGCTCGGTCAGAGCCAGCAGTAGTCAGCAGTTGGCTGACTTTCTCCTCCTGTTACCTCAGCTACTAATACCAGAAATAATTACAAAAGTGAATTTATGTTGCTGCGGCGATAACAAATGCTTTTTAGCACCCTCCCCGAGACCCAAAGCAAACACACTAAAGTCGAAGATTTATATTTTTTTTGCAAAAGGGGTTTTGGGGCTGAGACTGGGACTGGGAGTGGGGCTGGGAAGATGCGCGTAACTTTTCCCAATGACGCACAGGAATTTTGCAGCCAGAGCAGCGAGCAGATGTATGAATTGCCATAGATGGCGGGGGATTGGGTTGTCAGAGTGAGCTATGGCCTGCAAAGTGCAGCGCACCAGTCCCGTTCCCCCCCTCGTCAGAGTCCTCTGGGTGTGTGGCATCCATCTAAGCATGTGGCATACAACACACACGCTCACTCCTCCGTTCGGGGACTGAAGACTGAACTTTCTTTATCAAGTTTTGGCAACATCACAGATTAAAATTTGGCTTTCTGACACTGCCATAGAGACAGACGACGACTGCTCGGGAATTAGTTTTCCAGCTGGTGGGTGTAGCTGTGGGCGTGGCCGTGCTCCGAATTAAGCCAAGTGACTCGCAAATGAGTAGATCCGCAGTGAAGTTCATTAGGAGAAGGCAAAAGTTGCTTGATTGACGCCCAGCATTGACTGAAGCTAAAGTCGAAGTTGCAGTTGCAGTTGCATGATTTCTGGTTGACGTGGCACTTACCGCAGCTGTGCCTGATGCTGACAGTTTCTTTTGAATGAAACTTCCCCAGACGCATGCCTTATAGAACCACCTGTCAAGCTGCACCCCTGCCATTGGCAATTTAAATCTCCCAGACTTCTACTCCCTTTATGCTTCGGTGCCATATATATTTTGCCATTTGCATAACCCGTGTCCTTCAACTTGGCCCGGCCCCAAAAAGCAATCACTTAAGTGGCGCTTAAAAATTATCTAACGAAATTATTTCAGGCGAAAACCCCAACCGAGCAGCCGCAGCAAAAAAGTGGGCAACAATCGATGCAGAATGCTCGGATAATTGGCGCTTATTGATACTTGAGCGCCACATAATCGTCTTAATTACTTTGCAAACTAACTTTAATTGCCCAAACGGTAGATGCGATAAAAGGGCCAATTACAGTGCCTGGCCAAGATTCCCGGAACTGATTGCATGTCTGCCTGCCATTCGAACGCGCAAGAGCTGAGCAACTTCAGCCCACAAAGAACGAAAGGAGAAATCTAAAAAATGAAAAAAGAAAACCGAGCAAAAATGGCAAAAGATGCCACCGTTCATTATCCGCCTGGCGACCTCTGCTCCTCCCCTGGCAACCCAACACTCAAGCTTGGCATCTCAATAAATAATATAATCATAATCCAATCATATCGCTACATCCGCGACTGCCAGCGACCAGTCATCAGCTATGGATGCACCCTGCATCGGCAGCTCTGGTTGTGAGAGGGACCTATGGCGCTGCCGAGCTGTCCGGATCAAGCTACTTTGTTCTTGCGCTTCCGCTGTGATGCTTCCGTCGCCTGTCCGGTCAGGGGAAGGGCTTCCAGGACATTTAAGACCCAACAGGGAGACGGACAGACGGGGAGACGGGCAGGCAGCTAATATGCGTCCCGACGGCGCAACGGAAATTGCAACACAAGCCAAACGAGGGCTTCCAAATGGACGGTGCGGGCGTTGAGGGGGGCGCTGAGTGCGGATGGGGCATGGAATACAGCTGGGGGGCGGTGGCTAAGCAGCTTAAAGTCGCATCATCGATGCCAACGCTTCAAGCTGAAGATTTATTGTCCTGGTTCTGGTCGGGTCTGGTCGGGTAAGGTTTTTTTTTTTGTGGATCGGGTTATTCCCTCTCTGACAGACAGGTTGCTTTTAATTTGCTGCCAGCCGGGTGAGTGGCAGCCTGATGCGGCTGCTGTAGCAAGGTCTGTCTCAGGTCTTGCAACATGGGCCATTGATTGAATTCTCGGTCTGTCCGCAATTGTTTAGGCCAATCAGCAGGTTGTGCAACATTAATTTGGGTCATTTGCAGTCGCCTTGCACTTGCGGTCCCTGTGTCTGCCCACAGCTTGTGGTTTTGATTGGTTTGATTGTTGCAATTTCAGATTGCGATCGGTTTCAGGCCTACTTACTCGTATTTACTCGTATTTATGTCAAGGAGAAATGCCAGATTTACTGCGAAACTCTTGCCAAATAGCAGACCAGACCAGACCCAGCAGCAGCCTCCGTTTCATCCACTTCATCCATTATCATCAGCATCAGCGAAGCATTACGGCCTCAGCCCCGTCCCCGTCGCCGTCCCCGTTCCCGTCCCCGAACCCAAACCCGGATCAGCTCAGCTGCCTTTAATGTCATTTGGAAGGCGCCGCTGATTTGTCAACTCTCGGAAACCCCAGACCATCCAATCCCATTCCCCACTCCACCCAGCCACATTCTTAATAATGGTCTCGAGCTCTCAACGATTTCCTTCCCACGATTCTCTTTTTTTTTTTTTACTCAGAAGGCAAGGTGAAAATTGCAAATTACAGCCGAGCAAATAAAGCAGGCGACATAGACCTAGGATCTAGGAAGAAGTTGTGGAAATTACCAGAGAAATAGGGCGGCTCGGCTGCTCCTTAAACCAAATTGAATTCAGTGCTTTGATGGCAGACGATATGGCCTCCACGGCTACCGCTACCGTCACCGCCGCCGCCACCGCCACCGCCACCACCACTTGGCTCCATCATCTCTCCGCTGTCGTTCATTTCCTGAACGGGGGCGGGCACTTTTCAGCAGCGGCATTTCAAAGAAATTGTCATGACAAATTGAAACAATTTCTTTGGCTTTTGTGGCTTGCCAGGCATAGAGGGAAAACCCGAAAACATTTTATGCAATAAATTAAAAAATTTGCGTACAAACCTCGGGGCGGATCTCAGCATTTGTTTGCCGTTTAATGGAGCGTACAGGACCCGACCCGAAGGCAAAGTCGAAGGAGCCAATACTCAGCGCAACGCAACGCAACACAAATTTCAAATTGAGTGATTTTTGATGGGCGAAAGGCCATGGGCTGATGTGCTTAATTGCATTTGTTTCCACTGCCATTGAGATTGACTAATGTATGGGCTTGACATTCCCAGAATCAGACCAAATAAATTTAAATCTCAAGCACATCCCAATTCGGGAATTCCAAGGAATATTCCGCCCTGTGGCCCGCACACAAGCGTTTCTGCTGAGTGAAAATATCTTATTTCCACTTCAGGGAAATTGTCCACGCAAATGTCTCAACTCCAGCCCTGTCCCCCCAGTCGCACTGCTTTTTCTCTGTTTCTCTCTATCACTTTCGCTTTTTTCGGACAATGCCCAGAATTTCAGGAATGCCGCCCCGTAGACAGGGCCAAGACATTGGCAAAAGGGCAAGAAAACTCAGCATAATATCGTACAAATGTGAGGGCGAAACAAAAGAAAGCGAACAGAGAAAACCAGTCGCAGGCAAACCAAAACAGGCAATGGTCATGGCAAAACATTTAATGTAAACGTTTTGTCGACAAATGTCAAATGGCCACTCCTCAAGGACAGTCGTCTGTGGGCAGAGGAGAGGAGAGGAACTGTGCGGGCAAGTGGACAAATGGGCAGCTCGGTCTGGGGACACCTGAAATTAATTCGATTTAATGCCCGACTCGATTCGAGACGGTCAGGCCAGATTAAGCAACAAAATCAATGATAATTTGGCCAGGCAATGAGCGCAAAAGAACAAAAGGTTTCGGCATCTACATCTTGATGATGCCGCCATCATCTGGCTAACAAGTTCATTTCATTACGGCAATGAAAATGGCATAATTAAATGCTAAGGCTGCTGTAGGCGGCCCTTGTTCTGGCCCCGGGTGCATCCACGTGCCACGTGACCAAAAATAAATCAACTTTGCCAAGAATGCGTATCCGTAACAGAGCTTGGATGATGAGGCTTTTGCCCCTGGCGGCGGCCTTTCAAACGACTTCCAATCATTATTTTCTACATTTTTTGTTCACACTGTGCCCTGGGAGGAACTCATCCGGAGGGCAGGGCTTCTCGAGACGCTTGGCTTACCTGCAAGTAAAAAAAGAAGCGAAAAGGAGCAGAGATGAGCATTAAATGTTGTTTAAAAAAATAATAATAAAAAGTGCGGGGGGCAGAGGTTTATTAGCCGACATTCATAGGGCATTAAAACTGACGGCGGGATATCAATTTTTGTGTTCACTTCGGCCCAGACACAAGACCCATTAACACACACACATAGAAACAGGCGCACACATCGAAAGGGATCCCTGGCTAAATAGAAAATATGAAGCACGAAAATTAAAAAAGGCAGACACCCCTCCTGCCTTCATTTTCTTGGGGCTGCTGCTGTTTGCCATTTAAGTGTAAATCCTGCGACGGCATCGAAAATTAAGAGATTCCCAGCGGCTGCCTCAGACGTCTTGCAACATTATGATACATACACACATGTGCATGTATATATATATGTATGGCATGGGTGTGTGTGCTGAAATAATTTTTATGATTATTTCTTCCTTCCGTTGGCCCATTCCCAGTTGCTAACTCCCAGTCTCAGCCAGGACTTTTGGCTTGGCTCAGTTCGGCTTCAGCTCCGCTCAACTGCTAAAAGTCTTCGCACGCTTCGTACTTTTCTCTGCTCTATTTTTGCCGTGCGCCATTTAAGTGTGCCAGAGCCATAGCCAGCCCCTGCGACTCTGTCCAGATACTCGTAAGCACAGTGGAAATAAACATTACGAGAGTGTTCGCCAGGGTTCTAGAGCAGGAGGTTTTCCTCGCCAGATTATGCACTGATCACACAGGCATTAGACAACAGGACGGGGAACGGACAGACTGTGTCTAAGGTAAAGCCATTACAGCACTTATTTAACATTGATTTTTAAAAAGAGCCAGGGAAGTCTTCTAACTGGGTTACACAGGAATACTTCTCAGTGTTAACTTATCTAAATGGAACTCTAAATGGTCGTTCGCTATACTATTTACAGCGTTCGATTTTATCCATGCAGCACGGCTATGCAAAATGGAAGACTTTAAGGAGAAATACTCGTACCTCTCTATGGGTATATGTGTGGGGTAATTCAATAGTTATTTCTCCATTCGTCTAGCTTTGCTTCACGGTGCGAAATGTGCTCTGTTGTGGCAGCTTGCCGCTGCTCCTGGCTTCCCGCCTTCTCCGCTGACTATGATATGGAATTTCTTGGATTAAATGTTATGTTGGCATTATATTTCTTTCTCTTTACGCCCACCAATGTCTGCACTGGTCCAGGCCCCGGCCCCGGCCTTGTCCTGTCCCTTGCCCGCCCCACCCTTGGGTCTGCTTGTGGGTGTGTGTGTTTGTGTGTTGGGTAACGCATGCTGGGTCTTAATGTCTTCATCCTCGGAGAGGTCTGGCTGTGGCATTGTTGCTGTTTTGTCGCCGTAGCTGCCTCGGCTGGCGTCGCTGCTGCACTAATAGCTACGGCATGGCCTGGCCTGGCCTGGCCTGGTCTGGAAGCCAAAGTAGACTTGGCTTTTTGGAGCGGCTAAAATAGAGCAGAGCCGAGCCGAGTTAAGTAAATAATGCCAACACATGTAATACATCAAGGCGCCCATGGGCGTGTACGTGTACGTGTGAGTGTGTTGGTGTGTGTGTGTGCGAGCGTTTATTTATGATGCCATGTGGTGGAGGCAACAGGAGGGAATGGGAGTAGGAATCCTTAAAGAATTCCGGCATTCAATTTGTATGGCCTTTTGTGGTGTCTTCTGTAAAGATATTTCATTTCATTTAGTTTAATTTGATTATGGCTGCAGCCAAGTCCAAAAAGAAACAGCAGCAGCAGCAGCCCACACTGCAAGTGTGTATGCTCGCAGAAGAAAATATAATAATATTAAAGCGTTTTTTGCGACATAGAACTAAGCACTTGTAAATCCCCATAGAGGATGTGCCATCAAGTTAGTCTCAAATACAAACACACAGAGACACAGAGCCACAGAGGTACAGAGGCGGAGACGGAGTCACACTGGGGCACATATGTATGTATGTGCTCCTCTGACGCTGCCTCTCTCGTTGCACTTATCCACATGCAAACACGAGTGAGCTTGCACCCAGCACCCAGCACCCAGCCTGGAACTGGAACTGGCTATGCATCCAGATACGTGTGTGTGTGTGTGTGTGTTTGTGTGTGTGAGGGGTGGGCCAACTCATAGGAACTTATGCATAAGTGACATTAAGAAAAAGCTCTTCAAATGCAAGAGAAACACTTTGGCAGGACGCTGCCGCCAAGCCACAGCGCCGACAAGGAAAATAGGAAAAACCAAGTAAAAGTTTTCTCAGCTGAAAGCATAGCGCACAAAAAAATGAAAGAAGAGACAAATATTTAACCAGCTTCCCGTACTGAATATTCAGATACCCTTGTAGAGCCCATGTTCCAGGGATAACTATTGGGTAGCGTGATCCGCTTGGGATAAACTTCTCCCGAGTCAAGAGAACACACATAAAAAAGGAAACATATTTTCGGGAATTTTGTATATTTGATGTACCCTCTGGAAGGGTATTGAAAGGAGCAAAAGAAAAGGAATGCAGCAGCCAAATGAACGCAAACTTTCGGCGGCATTAGGGATATGGCAGCGTCTCCGTTCCCATGCCCGGCGAAGGATATGCAATCATCATGCGGATTTCCATAAGCAGCCAGCAAGAGCCAGAGCCAGAGCCGTAGCTAGAGAGCCTGGGATCCAGGGAGCTAGGGAGCCAGGGAACTGGCGATTCGAAGGCAAATAGAAAACCAACAGAGCACACCAGCGCCCGCAGCACATGGGCTACCTACATACCCTCCCCATATACTCGTAGAGATACGGAGACAGAGGAGCTGCTGCTGCTGCCGCTGCTGTTCCTTCTTGTAAGCCCCTGCGCGCAACTGGCTTAGCTCAATATCCTTTTTGGTGCAACTTTAAACTATTTTCAATGGCATTTCCGACTGCATCTCCGCTTCGTTTTGACTCGCTGCCGTCGCTTCGCCACTTCCCCAAGCCAAAGCCAAATGTTTGTACAGTCAGTGTCTCCTCTTTGTCCATCTCCCTTGTCCCATCTAGCCACTTGGGTGTGGGCTTGGGTTTGAGCATGAAAAAATTGATAAGTTGTCTGGGCTGCTCTGCGTGTGTGCTCATTGACATATCTAACTCCGGCTCTCCGCTGGCTTGTGCGCTGAAAAGTGCGATGGAAATTTTTAAAGTTTTCTTTTCTTTTGCGGGGGGATACTATGCACATGAGATAGGGGAGTGGAGTGCAGTGCTGAGTAGAGGAGGGACAAAGCCACCGCAGATCCGTACTCGCAAAAGTTTGCAAATTGTTTTCTGCGGCTTCTCTTCAACTCTTTGGCAGCTCTGAATGCGAAATGGTCATGGCCTGGCTTCTGATATGTATAATTAGAGAAACTTTTTCCCCAGCCATGACAAAGCGCTTTCGTACGAGTGGCAACTTTTATCCTTCCACCCCCATTGCCCCGCTGCAAAGCTGCCCCGCTGATGTTTCAGTTCTGATTCCTCGACCTGCACCATCAATTGATCCTCAGTGGGCTGCACGCTCCACGGCTGTGTTTTTCCTTTGGCCAAAGGCAAAGCTCTTAACATTTGCCATATGCAGTGGGCCCCGCCCATGCCACCAAAGCCTGTGTAAACACAAACAGTGGCTCGCAAAAGCCTCTTTCCATAAGCAACAAAAAACAGACTGCCGCTGCCACTGCCACTGCCTCGGCCTCGGCCTACCAGTGTCAGCTGCTAACGAATGCCAGTATGCAAAAATAACAGCGGGACACGCACCGCAGCTAAAGATGGCAGAGAAAAAGGTCACGAGCACGCGTGATGAATAAACCTTCAATATCTGGCCCCACACTGCCTTTACTTTCCCCAAACTTATCTGGCAATGTTCTTCACTCGGAATTCGTGTCTGTTTCGCACCCATTTAGCCTCCTTCGTGATGGCGATATCTCACGAAACACACACGAAATGAATTTCTTGTCCGTCTCAAATGGGGAAAACGCTGCCGTTGTGCTTTTTCGTATCGCACTGCCAATTGGCAGTAGTTAGCGGTACACAAATAGATCCCCACTCACACACACACAGCTGCACAGATACACCCATACAGCGAAGGCTGCACAATACAGACGCACTTGTCGCCGTTTATTGATTCAATCATTGGAAATGTGTTAAGGTTTTTAAAGCAGGGCGCCACGAATTGCTTCAAGTTTTTTTCTGCTTTTTTTTTGTTTTCTGCAGGACATACCCCAGATGGGGGTACGGCTCCTACCACTCCCCACACCCCACTGATACGCCCACTCGACCCTTGGCACACCCTTTTTGAGTTGCCTTTTTGGCCGTATGTATTTGTTTTCTGTTTGCATTTTTCCGTTTGTGTCGAGCAACTCCCAGCTCCCAGCTCCGACTCCGATGACTCCGGGACTTTCGACTGTTTGCTTTGCGTTGCTTCAGCGCTATTTTTGTCCAGTTCTCTGTTTGGTTCTTTTCAGTTCTGGTTTTGTTTTGTTAAGCACTTTTGTACAGTTTGTTGCTGGCTGACCCAACGTCCCGTGGTACGGGCTAAGCCAGCCCCCATCCACAAAAAATACCAACTCCTCCCCATCGTTGATTTTACCATCCCTTTTCGTTTTATTTTTTTGGGCCGTAAATTTATGCTAACAGCTCTCCATTGAAAATGCATAAATTTATGTGTTTACACTATGTGCAGGCATTTGCTTTGCGGGTGCGGAAATGCCGAGGGGGTGGAGTGGTGGAGGGGTGCAAAGTGGGGAAAGTACTGTACTCGTCCTGCCACATGTGTTTACTTAGCACTTTTTATGGTCCAAAAGCGAGCCATGGCCAGCGTGTAGTCTGTGGACCGTACCATGTTTTATTTACCTAAAGTTTGTTTTATTTATCCAAATTTTGTTGTTTTTTTTTGTGTTTTCAGCTTACAAATTTTTGTTGGGAACAAAAACTATGCGAAATTTTATAATTTTATTTGTACGAGTACGAGTACGAGTACTCGTACGAGTATTTACCAGCATTTCAGCAAATGAGACCAAAGTCAAACAGCGACACTCGCACGCACAGCTCATAAAATTTAGCTCAGGAGTAAACACTCTTCCTATTTTGTTTTTATATGCGATAGCACTCTATATGGCATGCGCTGCGATCATCGGCGAATGGAGAGAGTCGGAAAGGAGTCTGCTCAAAAATTCCATCAACGCCCCAAATGACTTTATGCAAAAGTTTTGGAAAAGGCATAAAAACGAACCAACAAAAAAACG
Source organism: Drosophila tristis (assembly GCA_018150885.1). Lineage (NCBI taxonomy): Eukaryota > Metazoa > Arthropoda > Insecta > Diptera > Drosophilidae > Drosophila > Drosophila tristis. The sequence goes on from JAECWT010000002.1 coordinate 16,976,028, forward strand.
GGTAAGAGGAGAATGCCAAACGAGCAAAACAATGCGAGTGGCAGGCAGTATAGGGTTAAGGGTTAAGGGTGACGCGCACACGTAGAGCCGGAGCCGGAGCCATAGCTGGAGCCTTAGCCCTGCTGTGGCCAATGCATTAAAACGTGCCAAAGTCAGCCTCGGGGCTGGGACTGGGGAAACGGGAAAGCCGCCAAGATGGAGGATGAGTGCAGGAAAGGACCAGGACAGGGCCAAGTCTGGGGCGGGCACATAAATGCGAAATAAAAACCATTTGAATGGCAGGCGACACTCAAAATCGATACGAACTGAAAGAGAAAGAGTGCAAGATATAGACTATATATCTGGGGTGGGGGGATTTTGGTGGCTTGGCATAGTGGGCAGCGTGGGGCAGCGCGGGGCAGCGGCACGAAAATGTAAATGGGCCTCGGCCCTCTCGAGCTCAAGTGCTGCTGTGCCGCCTGGTGCTATATGGGACTGCAGCAGTAAAATAGATGGGCATTTAAGATGAGGCTCTCTCGGTGGCGTATCCCCCTCTACGTGTGTATACACCATACCCCCCTCACTGCCCACAAAAACAGAGCATGTCCCTGTCGTTGGGTAATGGAGGAGGCCCGTCCAAGTCGAGTGGTCGCCTCTTTTTCAGAGTTAATGAAAAATGCATGAAATTTAAATTGCGCCAAAGTGTTGACCAGTGCTGGTGGAGTGCCAGAGCAGAGCAGAGCCCCCCCTCCCGGTAGTGGGTGCACTTGCACCCCCGTACCCAATCGGATTTAGGTATGAGCCATTTGTTATATAGCACTCGGAGTACACCGTGCAACAAGCGAACGATCTGCAGACACTTTTATTACACGGCCAAAGCAAAACAACGGATAAAACCGAATGTAAAAAAACCTCAGACAAAGAGCGACCAAAGCGATGAAAACAACAACGAGGCCGTTGTCAATTGTCAGCATTTTGAAAAAAACACAAACAAACAAAAATTCGACTCAATGCCGGAGACTGGTGCAAAAAAAAACCTGGCAGGCAACACTGGAACTGTGAACCTCATTTTCTATGCCGTTGCCTCTGTCGCTGTCGCTGTCTATGGCTCTGCCAAATGTCAAATGTCGAATTGAGCAATGAAATGTAAACTTTTCATTTGCTGCCGCCAACAGGAAACAATAGAAAGAAACCCCACACAAAAGCAACAAAAAAGTTGAGTAAAAAACCGAACCAGGCATGAAAGGAGGGTCAAAAATGTTACAAATCAAATGAAATCAAATCAAAGTAAGGCAAAATGACACCCAGAACAGATAAGTTTTCAACTATCAATGCCTAATATTTGTTTAAGGTTTATTTGGAAATCTTAATCTCTAATGAGATCTCTCAAGAGAGACTTTCAGTATTTCTCCACAAGTTTAAAGCTGAAAGGACTTTTCTTTTTACCCCATTATTCCCCACAATTTCTGCTTCTGTTTAATACAACGAAAGTTTATTGGCAGACTTTAAGAAGACTCTGTCCCATGCCCTGACCTATTCCTATGCAAATGGCAATTCGAATAGCTCACACAGATACGTCTGCACAGGGAAGCATGGCTAAAGCTACTCAATTGTAATGGCCGCTGGCATAAAATAAAGCTGCCAACGAGCTCCAAGCCCAGGACGAGCGACCAGCGACGAAGCACAGAGAGGGGGGTCGAGCAGCACTGGTCACGACCACGCCCACAAGGCCAACCAACACCTTTTTTATGCGTTTTCATTTGCAAAAGCGTAGGAAATATCTTGCCCACGGGGCGTATTAAAATCAATTCATTTAATTTTGATCAAAGCGAAATAAATCTTTGCGCTTTTTGCTTAATTTCCTTTGCTCTTCGTTTCTGTTGCCGTTGCCGTTGCCGTTACCGTTGCCGTTGCCAGTGAAGAGGAAAAGCGTTGGGGGAGAAATGAGGAAAATCCACAACAACGTCAGTGAGTAATTTGGCCTCAGTCCCCCAGGTGGGTGGCTGGGTGGTGCTGTTTCCCTGAAGGATATACTCGTACTATATATATGTGTGTATATTTCTGTGTAGCTGTAAATCGCAGAGTAAGACAAAAAGCACAAATACTCGCACCGGAGAGAAATACCGTAAGCGAAATGAGAAATCATTAGTAAGTAAAAAGCTTGCCAGTGTGTGAGTAAGTACAAACACACACACACACATACAGTAGAGCAGGAGAGCAGGAGAGAGAGAGAGAGCATTAAGATAAAGACACATAAAATGAAAGCGGCGTGTAAAAGTTTTTCCTGCTCGGCTTCTCCTTATCAATGCCAGCGACGGCAACTGAATTAATTTTTCAATTCGCCAAACGAATTCATTGACTTTTTGTGTTCCACCCGTACCCGTATAGCCGCCCATTCCCAGTACCATATAGCCACCCATCCAACCCGCCAGCCAGTCATCCAGCAAGCCACCAACCAGTTCGATTCCTTACACAGACTCCACGTTCTTGCCAGGGTATTAAAATCCTTTAAACAGATTTCATTTCGAACGCTTTGCGGTCGATAAATGCATTTCACTTTAGTGGTTTTTTACCCACACATATACACACTGGGAAACATACGTATGTACATACGTACACTAGAAAAAACCAAATCGGAAATGTGAGTTGCTAAACTTAATTCGAATCAATCTCCATTCCGATTTTCTCAGTTTATCAGAAATGTCTGACTTGAAAATAATATTTCAAATGCAGCATCGAAAATTCTTCACTAATATGCGACTTTCCCGTTCGTTTCTCCGAGTGCACACAGCTATGATTGTGTGCATGTGTGTATCGCAATCGGCATTGCATACTTTTGGGCTGATGCCGTAGCGCTGCTCCTTCCTTGTCCTGAAGCTTGGGAGCTGGAGTCGACTCTTTCCAATGATTTGCTGGCAAATTACTTTGAGGTGTTGCCTGGCTGTCTCTCGCCTCCGTTTGCCACTCACAGGCGGATTCCGACTCCGCCGCACATCCCCCTATCCCACCCATCCCAACCATCCAGCAGCACCTCCGCCAGTGCAGTACAAAAATTGCCAAATTCATTTCCAAAACAAACATTAAGTATGTATGTGACTGTTAGTGGGTGGCTGGGTCTGTTTGTATGTGTGTGTGTGTCTATGTGTAAGCTGCAAGTGTTGCCAACCAATTTAAAAGTTTTGCTGTCGCCGTCGCCTGAGCGAAAGTAAAGCGCGCTTCCCGTACTCCCAGTGGCTGGTAGTTCTTCTTCCAATTGACGGCAAAGAAAAACAGCCAAGTGCAGAGAGAGGCAGGCGGCCCCGGCAAGAGCAGATAATAGTGCTACGCCGTACAGTGGGAATTGGCTGCAATGGTTTCAACTCAGATTTCGGCCAAGCCCAAAAGAAATACCGAATGGGTTATATTACTCGCCTGAACAATATTGTCGCCCGTTTGAGTTTATTAAACAATGAAATAAATAGTAGGTCCAATAATTGAATACATGGAAGCCATATCAGATATATTTTTGGTACGGAAAGAACTCGAGTGAGATGCGCAGGTAAATCCAAGATTACTTGAGAACTACTTTGGATTCTCTGTACAGAGAAACCATTTGGAAATTGCTTCAGACTTGGAAGTCTGTGAACTGAGAAGGGAAGACAAAGCATAATACTTTCTCAAAATGATGAAAATTGCAGCAGGAATCCAATCTTCATGTGGAAACTGCCTATCTCTGGAATGGAACTGGCACTGTAGTTGGCAATTATTGTTGTAGTAGTTGATGTTGTTGGGCTGCCGTGGAAGGGTCTCTTTCCACAGCACAGCCGCCCACGAATGTGGCACTTGTTGGCTTGGCTGCTGCAAGCTCTGCCGGTACTGTTGCTGTTGCTGCTGCTGCTGCTGCTGTTGCAGTTGCGACACTTCACAAACTCGCAGTCGCTGTTTGTTTTTGCAGCGGCATGTAGGTGTAACCTGCCACTGCCACTGCCTCTCCATCCCCATCTCTCCTTCTCGCTCTGTGTAGAAGTGCTGCTCGAAAGTTCATGCACCGTGCGCCTCTGCCACTGCTGTTAGTGCTACTGGGTCTGGTACTGCTCTTGGCGCTGGCACTGAGTACATACATATACAAATTGATATGCATGTGTCTGTTTGCCGGCAGCTTTCCACCGTCTGCGTCGAGTTTTCCCCATTTGAATTGGAAATTCAGCGGCGTGCTTAATTTTCAATTTGCAATCATTTGGCCTGGTAATCAATGTTTGCTTTTCTTTGTGGACCGTCGACTCTTTCCGACTCTGCTAATTAGTAACTAAGTGGTCTCATCTCCAAGTCAATTGTGCTCGAGTCGGGGCCATATCATTTCCATTTCCCTGCCTAACCGTAGAAACTAGCTCGGTTTTTCTGGCCACTATTTCCTCAATTTTCCTCTCGTCCACTCTCCTCTCGGGCTCGCATTAAGCCAACTTACACAATGCTCAGACTGGTAGACTGGCAGACTGGCAGCCTGGCAGACACTTCACTTTCACCCCGACCGGGTGTTGGGGTTGTCGGTTTTCTTATTTATGCCTCGCCTTGTGTTGTCTAGTAATTTTCTCACACTTTTCACGCTCATCAACGCCTGGGTCTGGTCTTGGTCTCAGCGCCCGCTCCCGCTCCCGCACCAGCCGCATCCCAATCTGCAGCCCATTCCGACCACATCCTGGGGCAAAGGCAAACTTCTCAGACTCAAGTGTGGAAATTTTCACTTTTTTGCCATAATTAAATTCATTTTCAAGTTGCGCTCTTGCCTTCCTTTTGAGAACACAACGACAGATAGACAGACACACAGACACACAGCCACACAAATAAACACACACACACAACACACATACCGACACAACACTCAAGTTTCCACTATTTTTAGTAGTCATTTTCCATTTTTCATTACAGTCTAAAGTCAGTAGGCGGAGGAACAGGAGGAGGCTGGTCTGCCTCCGCCCGCTCATCTCGTTGCCAACGTTTCATTTTCATGCAGCTTCCTGTGCCGTTGCTTCCGGTTTTATGCCTGCCAGTGTCTATTTCTGTATAGTTTCTGCCATTAGCAACCGTAGTCACGACGTGGCAGGACGAGGCTGGAGCTGGAGAGGGCCCTGGATCTGTGGCAGGCCTAGAATTCGGAGAAAAGCCTCTGCACTGGTCCTTTCCCTGCTTTGGCTCGCTTTTTGTTTCCAAGTTTCGGCTTAAGTTGTTTTTAAGTTGTAAATCTCTTCGACTATGCAATTTCCTTGCTTTGTCCCAGTCCCATTGCCATTGCCAGTGCCAGTGGCAGTCCCCATTCCAATCTCTGTCGAGGCTGTATCAAATTTTTCATTTGTGGTTAAAAATATGAAAATTGTAACTGATATTTATGCTTGTAATGCCTCCGCTTGACATTTGGGCTACCCAGGGCCAGGCCTCGTCAGACCTCTCTGCTGTGGTAGTGAGGAGGCGGCCAGCTCCACAATAATTCATCTTGGAAATGCGTGTTCGAATTTTGTTATTTTCGGATTACGTGTACGAATTTGGTCATTCGCTTGGCATTTGCTGGAGCTGAGCTTGAGGTTTCCTCCTGCAGCAACGAGAATTTCCCCACCCCGTTCAAAAATATCCGAATGCTATACTATTTCTCTAGAAATTTTGCTTTATTGGAATTCTAAAAATCTCTTATGCCGTCAGGGGGAGGACAATTAATTGAATGTGTTGCCTCGATGCTTTCGCCCTGCGACGCATACAAATTTCCATAAATATGATAGGCTTTTCCAGCAGATACATTGCCTTCAGGTGTTTCTGTCTAGAAATGTAATTGCTTGGCCTTTGTTGGGACATGGATTTGAATGCTTAAGCTCCTGTCCACAAAGTTGGGCTGTGGGGATTTTTTTTAATTGTTTGCCAGTCAAAGGAAGACTCTTATAGTTTAGACATAGTGAAGAATGGCTTTTGATTGCAAAGTTTTTGTGTGTGCACTGAATTATTTTTGTCTGAGATTTAGTTTTTTGTACAATTTATTATATTTTTAAACGTTGCAGTCAAAATTGTGGGTACAGGCATAATTAAATTTTTATTGGAAATAAAGTAAAATTAGTCAATGATGAGCGGGCCGAATTTATTTTGTATAATTTTAGAAATCTTCCCAATATTTATTTATTGAATAAAAAAAAATTCTTTTTATTTTAATGTATTATTATCCCTATTTTATCTATGAACCTAAAACCATTTTAAACCAGAGCTTGGTTAGTCAGTTTTTGGAACACTTGGATTTTTGTTTGTAAATTCCGATGCATATTATTTTACCTGGAATTATACACTCGAAGGAAAGCATTTCACCCACAGCGTATTGCATTTAAATTTCCCAGAACCAATCACAGTCATTGCCAGCATCGAACAGGAAATTCGAAACATTCGTTCTCGGGGTGAAATGGAAACGACATTTCTCAATTTATGCAGCACCCATGCCGGAGGTGACTATTGCCATGCCAGCCAGAGGACATTCCTCCTAAAAAACTATTGAGAGTCACCGATTCCCCCACTCACCTGGCTTGGAGTTGCTGCCAACCATCTGCTGATGCTGCTGCTGCTGCTGTTGTTGTTGCACGGCCGACTGTTGTTGCGACATTTGCTGCTGCTGCTGCTGTTGTTGGGAATGCTGCTGCTGCTGGCCATTGTGCTGCAGATGAGCAGCTGTCACCGTTTGCTGATGCTGTTGCTGCTGGGCGGCTGCGGCAGCAGCTGCTGCTGGATGGATGGCCAGGAGCTTCGTTTCCGGCGGCTTGTGTGGGCCCATTGTGATCTGCGGTGCACCCATGGCTATAGTCGGTGCTGGCATCATCAGAGTGGACATGGTCAGCATAATTTGCGAGTGAATTTTGGTCGCTTTCTACGGGTGTTCTATATCCAGGCGGCCTTAGGGCTTTGCGCGCTGTTTCTCCACTTGTCTATTGATTCGCTGACCTCTCCAGTTAGCAGTGGCCTGAACTCTGTGCCAAAGGTCGCGGGTTCGCCTTTGTCGCCACCGTCTCACATATGCGATGACTGTGGCACTGGCACTGGCATTGGCTCTGGCTCTGGCTCTAGCGTTGGCTAGTTCTCTGGTTTGCTTTCTCTTGGCTCGCTCCCGGCTTGGCTTATATATATACTTATGTATATATAAATCGCTTTATATATAAGCGAGTGTTGCTGCTGTAAACTTATGAAATATGCTCGCTGCTGGGTGCTGGGTGCTGCTGCTCGGTGGCTGCCGACTCTATGTATTTTCACTTTTCGAGCTTTTCCTTGTGGCCTTTGTGCCTTATGCTGATGGCTGCTCTGCTCTGCTCCTTCTGGCTGCGTTTCGGCTCGTCCTGGCCGTGTTCGTCTCGCATGTGCTGCTCTGACTTATTACGAGTATTTTTATAATTCTCGTTCGCCTTTCTTTTATGTTTCGCTTATGTGTTTGTTCAACCGGAAATACACGAACTCAAGCGCACTTGGCTTGTAATTTCTTTTGGCCCGTTTCGTTATGTTGGTTATCGTTTCATGGATTTCTTCGCCTGCCTTCTGTCTGCCAGTAATCGCAAATTATTTCTCCCGCTCTGTACGATTATATATCTCTAGTTGCTGTTGTGTCTGCACAGACACAGACACAGACACAGAGGAGGCCCTAGCGGAAATTATAAATATTCCTGTCATTCGAACATCTCGTACATATGTCTGAACGAATGCGAGTATGTGCGCCCAGACGGGGCCTGAATGTCTGTTATTCGGAATGTCATGCAAGAAGCGGAGTGAAATATAATGAATATCCAAAAAAAAATAAACAAAAACAACAAGCAAATATCTATGGAGAATGGGGAAGGGGAATGGGTTTCTAAAGTTTCCAGAAGAGGAATTGCAGGCAATTATTTAGCCGGCAGCTTCCACAAATGAGTTTCGTCGCGCGCAAATTTGCAGTGAACTTTAGAAGTCACTGACTGAGGGAAAATCATCTGAAAACATTTGTCAAAGTTTAATGAAAGTCGCCAGAAAGTTTTGTGGCTGACGATGGAATCAAGGCCCTAGCTGTGAAGCAGGCTCAAAGGCGGTCACAGAATACGGATCAGGACTAATGATAATGAAAGTAAGGCAGGTCTCATGATCTCAGCAGATCAGTTGTGGAGCACTTTCCCCCAAAACAAAACAAAAAGTGCCGTTCTGGTTACTTTGCAAGGCAGATCTCAGTTTAGGATTTTCAGTTTGTTTCGAGTAACGCACCGGAACCAAAAGGAGACGAGATCAACGCACACACACACTATCGCTTCTCTTCAGCTACGTCGTCTATTCAATACGGTAACGGAGGTAGAACCCAAAGAACAGGAAGAACACAAAGCGTTCGGTATACGTTCGTACTAGACCGCTGGGCGACGCTTTTCTTACTGAACGCCAGCAGCACACGCATTGGCCAAAAATTCAGAGGCGCTGCTGCCACAGCCACAGCCACTGCCACTGCAACGGCAACGACAACGACAGCGGCAGCAAGAGCAAACAGCGACGACGGTGGCGGTGGCAAACGGTTGAAGACCAGAACCAGGCGCTTTTCCTTCTGCCGACGATGATAATGACGACGGCGGCAACGACAGCGACGTCGGCGACGACAACGACAGGATGCGTTTCCCTACATTTCTCTCCGAGGACGAGAACGAGTCGCCATCGCCGCCATTGCCATCGTTTACAGTGCCGTTTGCGACCGAATACCGTTATTCTCGTCGCTCCGTGACGCGTTCGTTCATGAAATATTCACGAATTGCTCGCTCTCATTCTCACCAGTGTCCACTCGTACGTGCTGCTCCTTCTGCTGCCGCTGCTGCTGTCTCGTGCGGCTCTCTGTCCCTCCTCGTCGGATTCATCACATCGCCGGCGCTGCGCTCCGGGCGCCATTCACAACGCTGTCGTGCTCTGTGGTCGCCTTCGTGTGCCTCGTCCTCTTTCGGCTCGGTTTCGATATCAAATTCGAAACAAGGCGCAGAATCCGAGCTGCTTGAACCGGAGGAATTTCGGAAATTCCCAGCCAAATTTGAAATCTAACAGAAAACTATTTCCTGACTTATCCCCTCAGACGATATAAATGCAACAAAAATATAATGCAAATTTTTTAATTTTAAACAGAAATATATTCCTGAAATATATCCAAAAAAAATCGCGTATAAAATCTCGGAAATTCCATTACATACGTTAATTTTCCTTTGCCGTTAGAAGTCTGTCCAGAAATTTCGACGAATGTCCTTTACGCCGCGTAGTGGTAGAATTCCCAGTATTTTTATGGGCTTTTGCTTGAAACTGTTATACCCACGACTGTTATTAACAGAGCGTCTGAGAAGCCTTTGGGACGAAACGATTGCACTGGCACTTACTAGACTTTGCCGTAGCTCTTGGATATAATTAACCCTTCGAATGCTCAGTCAATCAGCTTTGAGTACGAATCCAACCACAGAAAAAATTTGACTAGCATAATGAGAACTTAATTGGGAACATGGTATTTGTAGAGTTAGAGAACCGCAAACATTGGAGAATGTCAGACGCGAGACAGTCAAATGTCAGCTAATGTGAGAAGGGTTTCTATTCCGAGTGTTGCTCTCAGGTTGGGTTAGCGTGAGGTATGTAGCCTTTAATAACTCCTTTATCCTTTATCCTTTAACCACATCGAACCGTTCCACCCTTTCCACCCATTCGGCAATTTCCAAGCCATAATTATACGCAGGGATGGCAAATGGGAAGATGCAGTGCCAGTTGCAGTAACCACCCGGCACTCCGCTTCATTTGCGCTGTTTCTTGTTTCTGTTTCATTTTGTTCTTGTTGTTGCTGTTGCTTTTGTTATTAACATACTGTTGGCGTTGACAGCGGCGACAGGGCGTTGAGGTAATGTTTCACGGAGTGGGGAGCGAATGGGAAAAGTCAGCAGAAAAATAGAAGGAAAAATACATAATTGCATGTAATTTAGCATGCGACATTATCATTGTTCTTCTGCTCGTATTTTTCAAGAGAACCAAGCAAAATAATTTGGCTGTTACTTCGACTGGGAGGTACCCGCTAATTAGTTACGGAGTCAGCCTCGTGATAGGATACTTGTCAAATCTGCATTGGAGATCGAAATTTCATCAGCTTGTGTGTTTTTTTTTGTGATCTCTTTCAATTAAACTAGTTTACTCTAATGCAATATACCCTTCCGGGAGACTTTTATTGCTGGGTATAATCAGCGCTGCACACATGCACACAATGAGTCCGTGTCCTGCCTGGTGAGAGTGAGAGATCGAGTCGGGTGAGTGTGTGAAAGGGGCAGCGAATTCGTGGATAGCGGACAACGGGATTTGAGTGTCTTTTGTACCCTTTTCCTTGCACATGGCTGAGTGTGTTTGTGTGTGTGTTGCCTTGCATGTGTTTAAATGCAGCACCAACAATTGCAACAACAACGACAACAACAGCACTGGGAACAAGAACCGTAGCAACAAAAGTGACGTTAACAATAAGAAGCAATGTCCCCCCTTCAGAGCGATGCAAAAGGCGAGCCGAGAGCTCCTTTCTTTGGACTCCCCTACCTCCTTCCCTCACTGTTGCTCTGTCTCTGATGGACAAGGGCTGATTCTTCGCGCTTGTGTGCGTGTGTGTGTGCATGGGTGTAGCCTAGTGTGTACATATGTCTGTGTGTGTGTCCTGACAATTGCCCTTTGAATTTTTTAAATCACTTTAAATGAAAACAACAACAGGATTCCCTTTTCCATCGCGTTGCCTTTTGCCTTTTGTTCTTTGAGTTGCGCTTGTTAGGTAAATCAGCGCCAGTTTTCTATCTGTGTGTGTGTGTGTGTGTGTGTGCGTGAGTGTATGAGTGCTTGGCAGAAAAAACAACCTCATCAGGGGGAAAGTTATAACGTGCTTAAGCGTCTTTAGCTGAAATGAGGCTAAAAATATTTGCTTATAATGGAGTGCATGACTGTGTGAGTACGACCTGTGACCATGCACACAAGTATGGGCTGTACGTGTGTGTGTGTGTGTATGCGTACATGAGAATCTGTGTGAGGGACGACAGAACAATAGCGCATTGGGTACTATTGTTGTTGTGCTCCCAGCACTTGTCTGCCCCCTCAAACATACGAGTATAAGCAGAAAATTAAGGCATTGTTAAAGGCAATTAAGGTATTTAGTGAAGGGCCGCAACCGTCGCCGAAGAGTGCGGACACAACAGAGCGTATACTTGATATTTCGTGGAGGATGACAGCACCAGAGTTGAGGTTGCCGACTTGGAGAGAGAGAGCTTGTGGGTGGTGCAGGCAAGAAATTAGGGTAGTTGTCGGAGAGGGCAGAGATTTAATCCGAACTTAAACACTAAACATTTGGATAAGCATTCGGAATCGATCAATTATCTATCTGTGCCCCTAGGAACTCCATCGTACACATAGGTGGTTAGTTCCAGAGTGATTATTTTTCATTGATCCCCTTTCACACCTTTCGTATTAATAGTTCAAGAGTGACCAGACCTAATTGATGTATTCCAAAACCCCAAATCCTGTTATTATTGTAGCCAACGCAGTAAGCTCTGTTAATCTTCCTTAATTTGGAGCAAAATCTAATCAGGTTCGAGCCCCAATCAAGCCCCGGAAAGAGCAAACCACAGCAAACATGCCACTTCTCGACAAAACAGAGAATCGGACGGGTCATGGAAAGACCCTTTAAAGATTTTAACTGCCGCAAACAAAGGACAACTGGCAAAGGAAGGCGACGGAGGGAAGCTACGAGTATGAGGGAAATTGGAAAATGGAGAGGTGAGAACGATGGGGAGATGGGGAATCCACGGGTGAAGCTAGGAGGACAACACCCAATGGCTGACCGTTTTGAGCGCCTCCTGGGACGACTTGCCGGGGGACATTGATGGCTCAGCATCAATGGGAATCTGCCCCGAGCTGGGGGGAATTTGCAAATTTCTGGGTCTTGTCTGCTATCAAGACAGAAACTGCCACTAAATAAATTCATGTTCGCATGCTCGAGACGACCCTGGACTTTTGTCCAAAAACAACCCACTAAAAAGCTAAATAAGTAAATTATTTATGCATGTTGTGTCTCCAGCCTGGCCTGCTTTTAGGTGCTACCTAATGGGGGTCACACTTGGAGACTTAAATTTTTAAAAAGGTGTGTCAGATAATGAAAATAAGTACCCGGCTGGGGAGTGCAGCCTCTGGTTACAGCTTACAGCGCCAGTAAAGTTACAGCTTTCAGCTTCCACGTGTCCCCATCCACATGCACGCGGAAGGGGGAGAGGACTGTTGTAAATTGTATGGACCAACATTTTTTTTGGGCTGCGGCGTGTCACAGTTTTTGTTTTCCTTGCTCTCAGCCTGGCCGTTGGTCTGGCTGTTGGTTGGTCTGCAGTGTGCCTCCGTGGCCACTCACTCACTCTCGTTCTTTTTCCCCGATGTGGACATGGCTTGTAGGCCGCTGTTGATGCCAGTGCCAGTGCCACTGCCAGCGCCATTGCCGCCGTAGCCATTTGCCTTTTAACTTGGCTAACGATAATTTGTTTGGCAACTGCCGGCGATGTTGTGCCACCGCCGCTGCGTAATGAATTTTTATGCTCCTTTAATGTACTGTACGCAGATATGAAATTATGTGACCAAAGCGACCGAATCCACCGCCCCGCTCCGATACACTCAGCTCTGCTTTGAGGCCCGGCCTGTTTGCGCTGTTAATTATTAATATTTTTTAATTAAAATGTGCACTAGCCACAAAAACACAAACAAATATGCCTCTTAGGCAGCACACACACAAATGGATGCTAAACCTGTTCACAAAAAGGTTGTCGCCACCCAGAGAGTGCTCTGAAATCATACAAAATCCCCCCCACACACACACCCGCAAAAATAAAGAATAATAATAAAGAATATACAGAATAAGCAAACACCAAATCAGTCGGAACCGAGAAAAAGCTGAAAATGTGGCATTTAAAATGGGGAATATCCAGACACACACCGAGAGAGGGAGAGAGAGAGAGAGAGCGAGAGACAGAAAGACAGAAAGAGTGAGATGGAGTGGTCGTCAGTCAGATAAATCTGCACTGGAGATGGCCAAGGAAATGGCCGCATGAATTATCGCATTCGAATAAAGCCAGCAAGGCCTCTCACTCTCTCTCTCTGTCTCTCTCTCTGTTTTGTGCATCGTCTTGTGTGAGGGGGCACCGGCACCCCTTTTCCTATAGCACACAACTTAATGTAGCGCGAAATAACTCGAATAATTCAAATGTGCGACTGTGCGACTGTGGCGCTGGTTGCCAGCGTATGCATGACCAAATTATGACTGCCAATAATCAAGAGCGAAGGCGTGAACATTTGCAGCCAGCGCCATGCAAATTCGAAACGATTTTATTCGAAATGAGTAAGGACATACATTTAAATCGAAGGAAATCCCTAAATCATGGATGCAAGAAGAGATTCCAGATTTATGCAGAATTTTCTGTTAGAAGCAGGACATCTTTTAGGGTTTCCACAGAAGCTGGCGTCACCTTTCTGAATACAGAGATGAAAATTGATTCCATCCACCGATTGGTTGATTAGATAGTTCCCAAGTAGCGACCATTTGTAGTTGGTTGGCCGAGTCGTTTGTTCTCGATTTCAGCGGTTGGCTAAGAGCACCGCTTATAGAGCTATTAAAACTGGCCTTGGGCATTCGATGGCCGTGCGCCTGCAGGCCGGAAGTGCGCGTCCCATCGATTTGTCTCTGTCTTGGTGCCAGTCAAAGCTTTAGCTTTTGGCACAATTTACTGTTTAAGTAATATTTCGGTGCGGACATTAGTAGCGTGGCGCAGAGCACATAGCACAGAGGGCTGGAACGGAGTGCAGATCGAGTCTGAGAGAGAGTTACACTTGCTGCACATAACTGTGTAATTTATATTGGCCATTTCGCTTTGACTCTCGCACACCCAAAGTGCTTTTGTGACAAAGTAAATTGTAAAATGTCACCCATAAAGCGTAAATTGTAACAAAAAGCACTCGAGGCCACGCAGTGATTTAAATTTTGTACTCCGTAGGCTCCAGCTGTAAAGTTATGTGTATCTGTAGCTCTGCTCCATCATGCTCTCACACTCCAGTGCCAGAGCCATTTCCAGCTCCTGTGTCGGCTCCGATTCCCAACTGCCCGCCCCTCCCCCCAGGCAAAACGCAGCTGGCAAGGGAATATGGCTTTGGTCTGGGGCCTGCTCTGGTTTTGGGGGACCTTCTCTGGTCTGGGGCCAGCACGCCACTTGGCAGCATTGGCGACAAGTTTTTGTACCCCGGCTGGCAAGCCAACTTGCTGGCTTTTCCACGCACACGCACACGCAAACGCACACCCAGACAGACCCAGACCCACAGTCAATGTCCACAATTTACACAATTCATAATTCATGCAAAAATATTGTTCATACAATATATAGAACGATGCGATGCGATGGCGATGGCGATGCGATGGCGATGGTGACGTCGGCGCAAATATATTTCTGCATTTGGTAGCCGGCGGCAGCCCCAGTCGCAGCTGCAGCTGCAGTTGTAAACTTTAATTATATCAATGCAAGTGTAAGTACAACTGTAACTGCAACTGTGTCTGTGTCTGTATCTGGTGGATGTTCATGTGTGTGTGTGTGTGTGTGCGTGTTTGCGTATGTTTTAATTGAGTTTTGGTATGCAAAGCACTGGGCCAAAAGTGACAAATTGATTATCAATTCTCATGCCTTATTCAAAGCACGCGTTTCCCTTAAATATGATCAGAATTGCAGAGTTTTCAATGCATCAAATTTAAAACTATAGATGCTGCATAGACTTCAACAAAGTCTGGTTTTAGATTTTTGAATTTTAGAACCTTCACCGTGGAAATTCCTTGGCCTCGAAATCTGATCCACATTTACTTTGCAGGCAAAACATTTTAATCTGGCAACCTTTGGACTGCTGCTCGAATTCTTTTGCCAGTGCCCTATTTTGTGTGTTAGCATGAGACAGCTTTAAAGTGCTGCTGAATCTCCCAGCTTCCATTTAGTTGGATTTCGAAATTTAAGACCTTAAAACGGCTGCCTGAAATCCGAGGTTCGAAGCCTCCTCTCCATTCATCCTGGCCTGCCTGCCTGATGGCAAATTAAAAACGGAAACAATTTATTTCACGCACTATTGAACTTTAGAATGAACGATTTTTCTTTGCCGCAATTTGAGCAAATATTAATTTTTTCCGCTCTCCAGCTGCCGGCTAGGGCAGACTCTCGTCGCCCGCTCCGGGTACACCGCCTCTCGCTTCTTGCCCCTTGCCGCTCACCGCCTCTATCGTATTCATGAACCTGTCCGCAGTGTCTGGGAATTTCTTTTGCTCTTACAACTGTGCGACTGTGTCGGCAGAGTTCTCTTCGGTTCGCTTTTTCCCCGCCCCTTTTTTTTCCCGATTTTCATTTGTCGTTTTGTTCCACACGACGTGGACGACGACAATCAATTTTTCTTCATCACAAAATTGCATTCTTCAAACAGACTGAGCGTGAGAGAAAGCGCACCGAGGACGAGAACGAGAACGAGAACAAGGACCAGAAAGAGAACCCAGAGACCAAGAACACAAAAATTCGCACTTTATTCATTTCCGTCCGACCAGGACGACCACTGGCCCCGGGCCCCGGGCACATAAAATGCTCTCTGTCTGTCGGTCTGTCTGTCGGTCTGTCATTTGGCTGGCCACGATTCTCCGAGCACAGACACCCAGACACCGTCCCGGCATCGAGTGCGACTCCGGCTCGTGACCAGCGCTTGGGCGAATCTGCCAGCTCCTGAGCTCTCCTCTCATCATTCCGCATGCTGTATTTTGAATTCATTAATCAACTTTCAAATCTTACCACAACAAACAAAACGAAAAGCTCGCTCCAAGAGAGCCGTGGACAGGGGCTGTGTGGACTGTTGCCGTGGACAGGGAGCATCCTCACTGGAACATCAACTTCCCCACTGTCCGGGTGGCACTTTGCACTAATTTGCGGCTGCTGCGCTGGCTGCCGTTGACTGACAGTCGAAACAAGCAGCGCACCGCCCCTGCCCCTGCCGGCCTCTGCACCTCGCTTGTATCATTTACGGGTAAGGCCGTGAATCGAGTCACCTCACCTCGCGCTCGGCGAGTGCGTGTGGCTCCCATCACTCACTCGCTGGATGGTCGGGGCAGGCAGGCAGGCAGGCTGGCAGGCTCAGTTATCGGGTGACAGCTTTCATTTGCGTCAATTGTTTGCGACTGGTTAAAGCGTGAGGCCGCGGCCGAGCAGTGGAAAACTGTACTTCCACCCCAGTTAATGTCTGAGTTCCGCTTTGGATGCTTGAGCATATTAGTCGGCGGCCTTCCCGGATCCAAATCCGAATCCGATCCCACTCACACACCCACTGATACAGCCACAGCCACACCAACACTCACTCGTCGACTGGCGGCAGTCATTAACAACCGGAGATGAGTTTGGTTTAATGCGGTTGCCGTTTACAAATGGAATTTTTTAGTGGCCCAGCAAGCAGTCAAAATGCCAGCCAGCCAGCCAGCCAGCCAGGCGGAGTAAAGATCTGCAGCAGCTTGCAGGATTTGGGCAACGGAAGTCACTCGAAAGGGGCTGCTGATGCTGCTGCTACTGCTGCCCCACTGGGCGCAGTTGGGACGAAGCATGGAGAGCGCTCGGTCGTTTTGGCAGCTGAAATTGTGCATTTCTCACATTTAATACTTCTCGTGCTCGGCGCCAAGGCAATAAACTTTCACCCAGTCATACAAGTCATCAGCAGCACACAAAAACATCGCATACTTACTTTTGGATTATTCCATTTGCTTGTCCACTCACTCGCATGTGGTCAAGGTGCAGCTGCGATTGCATCGCGTGGTGAGGGGTGAGCTTTGTGGGGGTGGGTGCTACACACATTGAAATCTCTAATGCTTCTCGGTCATTTTTCTATGCTCACTCGCATTTAATCCATCTCCATCGAAACGAATGAATCTCCAAATCATATTATGTGCCAGACCAGACCCCAGCACCAGCCCGAACAGATGCTATTGCTGTTCATAAAGCTGCTTATGATTGTTTGTGTGTGTGTGTGTGCATTGTATGTGTGTGGGAGTGGGCTCTGAACTCTTACTTCCTCTTCCAGTTGTTTTTTTTCTGCTCAGTTCTCAGTATTTACCCCACCGGCATCAGGCTTCGTGTAGGAACTGTAATGCTGCAGGACTGCTGCAAATGGCCGAAATTCGGTGTAAATTTGAAACTGCATTTCAAAAATTCCGCAAATTAATGAGCACTCAGAAATGGGCTCAAGCTTCAGCTACGATTTCCAGCTCTGATTGGTCATTGTGTTCGGTCTGTGCAGGATGTCTGTTTGGGCCTCTCATTGCTACCACAAAACAAGCATGAAGAAGGCAGAGAACATGGTGAGACTGTGTCTACCTATAAATCCTTCTGAAAACCTTCTTTAAAAGTATTCGAGTGGAATGAACGTTGAGCCTTTTAACAATTTCCGATTGATTAAAACGTTCGCCAGACAGCATTTGTAGGACTCCAACATTCGTACATGTGTCAAGTGAGAAACCGAAAAACTAATTAAAAATCTTCTGCATTTTCGTCTTTTATGCATGCTGAATAGCCCGAGGAAGATCTGCGGCTGGGACTGGGGCTGGGACTGGGACTGAGGTGCAGCAGCTCTGGGGGACTTGACTTACCCGCTGGGCAAACTTTTCATTAGCCACATTTGGGTGGCGAAAGTTTGGGGGCGAATCTTTTACACTTGCATGCCAAGCATCGTCGCCTACTTATGCGAACATTTTTCGACAACTATTTATGCAGCGGAAACTTTATGCGTCCTGTATACGAGTTCCCAGAGTATATGCCGCACTGCCTCAGCCCTCCACAGCGCTCCCCAGCTCAGCAGCCACCTTCTGCCCCGCCCAGTCATTCGAGTCCGAGTCGGAGAGTCCGAGAACGAGTGCTCAACTATTTATGTTCGAGCTGCAAAGCGTAGCCGAAACCAATGAAATTTTCTCAAATACTTAGGACAACGCGCAAAGTGCACTCCTTGTCCTGCACTGCACTCGAGAGTGGTGTGGGCGGCCTACGGCTGGCTACGGCTGGCTACGGGGGGTGTGGCTGGGCCATGCACTTTGACTTTACCTAGTTGGCTTTTACTTTTACCTCCGACAGCAGCGCGGCGCAGTCAGGCAGCATATTTTTCTCAGCTCCACCCGAGACGGAGACGGTGCCGGAGACGGTGCCGGAGACGAAGAGGAAGCCACTTGGCCTTTCCTTATGATTTGGTGTGGGTGCACAGGGACAGGTGGTTGAGTGGTGGCTGAGTGGGCGTGGCACTGGAACAGGAATCCCGTGTATGCGCATATATTAGAAGCGTTAAGTCCCCGTGCCATGTAGGCAGGGGCCTCCGCGTGTAACTAAATGCCCCACAGCGAGGGGGAAGCGAAAGTTTCAGAGTTTCCGAGCTTCCGAGTTTCCGAGTTTATGGGCTAAGTCGATGGTCAATTTGTTTGAGATTTGAGAATCGGGTGCTGCCCCGGGGACTTGGCCTAATTAAAATTGCATTAAAGCCGCTGGATACACAGGAGCACTTCTCTTTAAGGACACGCGTGTGGCCTTCGCCTCAGATCTGCCCAGCTCTGCTCTGCTCGGCTCTACTCTCGGATCTGCTCTGCTCTGCTCTCTCCGGTCTAACCAAGCGAAACGGGGACCGAGCTCCATACAAATTGCAGTCAACATGGCGCGTAAGTCAACCGGAACTGGCAAAAGCAAAATGAAATACACATGGGCTTCAGCAGGAGGCGGCATTAGGCCAGGCCCAGCCCGACCCAGGCCCGGCAGTGACAAATAAACAGTGACAGAAGGCAAACAAACGACAGTACAAACGGAGGAGGGCCCAGGCCCAAGCCCAAGCAGATGGAGATGGTGATGGTGATGAAGATGAAGCAGGAGACGAAGACGAACACGAGGACAATTCGTCGTCATCAGGAGCCTCATTTTGGACTTAATATAATACGCAGCGAGGCGTCAAGGGACGCTGCCAGGTCTGGTGGTAGCTGGAAAGGCGTACGAAATCATTGCAGACATATGAAATATTAAATATGTATGACTGCAAAAACAGTGAGAAAAGTAGAGAGAGAGGCCACACACACACATAGAGATGGAGTGTGCAGGGGGAGCACACACACACACATAAATAACAACTGAGAATTGTATAGACGACTAAAAGATACCTGGCATTCGGTTATCAAACTGAACCCCATTCAATGAGTAAAATATAAATAAAATGTGTGCAATTATCATCGGAAAATGCATATGAAATTTACCTACAGCCGAATCTAGCATCGAAATAGCAGCGGCATTCATAGATCCCACTGCCAAAGGGTATGCGCAGAGAGACGAGGCTGCACACATAAACAATCATTTGGCCCCAAATGTCTGGAACTGTTGTGTAGTGAAGCAGAGCGCTAGGAAATGGCAGGCTGATGATCCCATTTCCGAGAGGTAAGTGATGCCAGTCAGCACAGCCATAGAGCCATGGAGCCATAGAGCAGCATTCGAGTGGCGGTGGAGTGGCGGTGGAGTGGCGTCCATGCAGGAGTAAAATGTGCGGAACACTCCCCACAAAGCAACGACACGAGGAGAACGCAGGACGGAGGACAGACGACACAGGCAACCTTCAATGAGACAAAATCGACTTGTGCATTCGCTGCTCTCACTGGGCGCTGCACGGACCAAAAGAAAGCACAGCTCTAGGGCAAAATAAGGTTACACAAGCGGGCAAACACAGATGGGTCTACTCTGTGTGTGTGTGTGTGTGTGTGTGGCAGAGTCCTTTTCATTATAATTTAAGCATGGCAACATGACAACGTGGTTAACTTTTGCTTTTTTTTCCCCCTCATCTCGTTACTTTGTCGCTGGGACTGTGATCAGTGACAGTGCGGTGGTGCCGGGCAGGAGGCAACTTGTGCTGCTTTTGGGTGAAATGAAATTGCCTCAAAATGTTTGCCACTTTTATTTTCCTCCTCTACTTTTTGTGGCGAGCTCCTGTGTGTGGCTGTGTGTGGGCGTACATAGCAAAGGTTGAAGTATTTAATGAGCTAAAATTTGGAACGTGTGTCCTTGTGCCATAGGAGCAGAGCAGACGAGCATGACGAGGCTAAGGATGGGCTGCAAAGAAAAATCTGTTACAGAAACGGTGACACACTAATGAGGAATACTTACAGAGCGAGCCCATGCCCAAGCGGATGCGGATGCGGGCCAATGAATGCAATTAAATTGCTTAATCACGCATTGGCAAATGGCGTTGCAGCACCGTGCACTGTGCACTGTAAACATGTTAATTAAAATGGCCGAAAGAGGGAAGAGGGACGGAGAAAGAGAATGACAAATTTGCATACAATCAAATTTAAGAACCGACACTCGCAGCAACCGCAAGAAAATCCGCTTTTCCGCTTTCATGTGGATGATTCGCCCAGCCAGTCAAACATTTCTCAGTGCCTGACATGTGCTCGCCATTTGTATGCGTACAACAAAGCACACAGACACGCATCGCATGTGTGTGTGTGTCGCATTATTATTTATATTTATGCTTTACAATATTTATGCTTTTTGTCAGCGCACGGCATACGAAAAAGCCGCCTCCCCCTCCGTCGATGGACAACGCATTTAATTAATGAAGAAACCGCTGGACAAACGCAGCCTGAAACGGGGGACTGAGGCTGGAGCTGGGGATTTTAATAAAGCTGAGCAAATAGGCAGAATGAGGGGGTGGGCAGTGGGGCTGGGGCTGGCACTGGGGCTGGGGCTGGTGCTGACTCTGGGGCATGGCCATGAGGCACAATGAAACGCATTAAGCCTTTGACATGCGCCAATCGTAAATCTTGACCAACATACATATCTGAGCCATGTTTGCGCAATGTCCAGTGGGAGCGGCCTGGGACCTGGCCCGGGGGCACACACAAGCACGCATTGCCCCCAAAAAAATGGATGACGGCGTCGCTTTGTCCGCTCACACGCTGATATCCCAACCATTGGAGCAACGGACAATCGGGCCAACTCAACTGACCAACAACGACCAGCAGCATTGACAAGGCCGCCTATGCAAATATTTAGTAAATGAATCAGCGCTTTGCGACTGTTATCATTTATGTCCCAGCCGCCCCCCAAAAGGCACCCACACACACACAGCAACCACCCTCTCTCGCTCACAAAGAGAATGTCCTGGCCGGGATTTCCCCAGAGGAAGAGTGAGAAGAAACTGTGACAGGCGACAGCGAATTTGTCAATTTGTAGCAATGACTGTAAACAGACTGAGATCGGAGGTTCCGGCGTTCGAGGACGGAGACGGGGACGGGTTCGTGTCCGGACTGTGCCTCTGGCTCTGGCTCCGACTCTGGTTGTCTCTCTTTGACCCTGGGTCGCTGGGCCTGCACATGCGGGCCCCTCTTGCGAAATTTATGGCCCAGCTCGTGACGCACTTGTCCGGCAATCGCAGCGGAGCCGGGACGGGCCGAGCCATAGCCCTAGTCTGTAGTTGGAGCTGTATCTATAGCTGGCGCTGGAGCTGTGACTGTAACTGCCAACGGCTATGCATACA
The DNA here is from genome assembly GCA_018150885.1 of Drosophila tristis. Taxonomy (NCBI): domain Eukaryota; kingdom Metazoa; phylum Arthropoda; class Insecta; order Diptera; family Drosophilidae; genus Drosophila; species Drosophila tristis. The sequence continues at coordinate 16,997,577 of JAECWT010000002.1, forward strand.
AAACGCTGCGGCAATTATCTCAAATGCAAATGCTTTGCTTTGCTTTATCCCAGGGGGGAGAATATACTCAGAGAGACGGAGAACGGGAGAGAGAGAGCGTTTTGGCCATGGCTAAGCGTGTAATGAATTGTCTTTTTGGTCATTCGATAAATTTGCAACTCTATGAAGTTGCCCATCTGCAGTTTCAGCTAAAGTCTGGCAGCATCAGCATCAGCTCCGGCTCCGGCTCCAGCTCCAGTTCCCAGATACGGATACAGATTCGGGGCGCAATCGGAATTGCAATTCTCTGGCCCCTGCAGGGCGCCGTAAAGTATGCAACGTTTTATGGCGCCAGAGGGGTACAGGGCGTGGATCGGGGGGCGTAATTAAAAATCATAAGAAATGGAATACAAACAGAAATAAACATGCCATAGCCGAGAGCATAAAAGCAGCTCCGCTGCCCGTCGCACTGCAGCTGCAGCAGCAGCAGCTCTACAGCTCTACAACTGTATCTGTATCTGTTCCCCGAGTCCCCCCCTATCTGCTGTATCTTTACCAGAGTCAGTACCCGTATCTGTGGAAGGGAGACGTGTGTGTGTGTGTGTGTGTGTGAGTGCCATAAAAATATGCCAAAAGGAAAGCGAGGCAAAAGCGAAAAAGGAAATAAAAATAAAAGCGCTGAAATAAAATAAATTGCACTCAAAAATCCTTTTTCCGTGCCTGCAACTCATTACAAATTTTATTACAGATACTTGCCCGGCACTCACCCACCAACAGGGGGGGGAAGGGAATAGGCTATGGGGTGGGCTAGGGTACACATGCCCACTAAGATACACACACACAGCTACACAGAGATAAAGATAGCTATAGAGCTGCACATAAGCACAGAACTGACATTTAATACAACACTTGATGTCGCTCATTAAGAAGAATTCAGCGCACGAGCGCCGCTTCTGGCCAGCTCAGGCGTCCAAAAACAAAACCCAACAGAAGAAAAAATAAGAGAGGCAGTGCAGATGCAGAGACCGAAGCTTTGCATACACTACAAGAGCCAGTAATCCAAAGGTGTGCGGGGATATGCCTCATCAACTTGGGTGTTAATATTTCCCATAAAGATTATTTATTTGGATTTTGAGGCACGGCATACCCTCTGAAAGGGTATCAAAAACACCTCCACCTTGTGGGTAGGGAAAGGAACTTGTTGCCGAATAAACAGCTGCCATTACACACAGAGACATGCAGGCACTACTCGTGGTAAAGCTCTTACACGCACACGCAGAGGCAGACCCACTCCCACGCTCTCCGTACAGCTACTGCACTCACACTTTTGCGGACATAATGAGCATATAGAGCCAAAGACAACGAAAGACAAGACAACGCAGTAGCAGTGGCAGTGCCAGTGCCTGGCAGGCTACAAGCGAAAGCATGTGTGATTGCGCCCCTCAAGCATGCTGCTGCTGCTGCTGCTGCTGAGGGTGCCCCTTGTGCCGGTGCCTAGTGCCACAGCAGCTGGGATTCTTGGTGGCGTGGCGGAGATTCTGGTGCCTATGGCATTGTGACGTTGTCACCTGCCGCCGGCATCGCCAGCCAGCCAGCCAGCCAGTCACTCAGCCTGGCGGCAGGGAGTCTGCCAGCCAGTGAGTAGAGAGCCAGCCAGCCAGCCAGCCAGTGAGCAATGGATGCCAACACGACGACAAGTTGTCTACATTTCGTCTTGTTGTCTGCAGCTGCATGTATTTGGACTGTATGTAGCTGTGCTCAGACATATGTAAGAGACTGTAGTTGTCATCCTGCCGGTGTCATTTGATACACTTTTGCCACTTACTTAACGTATTACATGGAGATCCCTGAGTCAGAGTCTGCGCTCGCAGAGAGCCAAACTTACAACTTATCTCCGGCTAAGAGCGGGAGTATTGCTCAGCCATAAATGGCAGAAACTATTCGCATTGTACTTGCGGAGAGACGGACGACCACAGTGATTATGCACATTCTGGTATCGCATACCATTTGCGATTTGCCATTTGCCTTTTGCCATCCATGGAATGCCTTGGGGCCTGTCATGTGTCCAACTTATCATTCTTATTGTGCTGCGCACTACAAAAGTTTTTATTCATATTTTATATATGCCCTTTTATGTGGCAATCAAAGCCTATACAAACAGGCTAAAGTCAAGTGATACAACAGAGAGGGAGAGAGAGTGGGAGAGAGAGTGGGGTGGTGTGGGCGAACGGAACGGAACCCAAGTATGTCAAATTAACAATGTCATCAAAGCGATTTAACATGTTGGCGCGCCATGTCCTGCCAACCCGGGACACTCCAGCCCATCGTATACCACATCCTATGCCATCCGCCCGCCCGCCTGCCTGCCTGTGTCCTTCCGTCCTTCTTCCGCATGCGATTACATGGCAAATCTTTTCAAAGCTTTTAACAAACACGCTCAACCGCACACAAAATGGCGAACGCAAACACATAAGCAGCCGGTCCGGCGAAGGGTAGAGGGTTTAGAGGGCCCCTCCCCCGCCCGTTCCCGCACAAAACACAAGCCAAAAACTTTGAATTAAAATGCGTTTATTTGAGCTCTTGACACGCTTCGCCTCTGGTTCGGGCCCGAAAACCGAGAAACTGACAATTGAATCCGGCGACACACACACACATACACGTATACATACATACACTACGAGTATTCACATACATGCATGTATCCGGGAGTGGGGTGACGAAAAAATCTTAACCCAAATATCTTGGTTGGAACTATTCAAAACATTTACTTAATATTCGCATCTCGGGCCGGCGCCTGGCGACGCAAATGAAAGCATTTTGTAATCCTTTGTTATCTTGATCCCCATTCGGTCATACACACACACATACACACACACACAGGGCTCTGCTTCGCCCGTAGTGATGTTTAATATTAAATCATATTAAAATATTCAAAAGGCTCCGCTCCGCTCCTCCACGCAGTGCAGAGTCTGAACACTCGGAGCATTTATAAACATTAGCACGCCAACATGGACGCGACACCAAAAACACGTTGGCAAACATGGTCTCTAGCTCTAGCTTCAGCCCATTCCACACCATCCCATCCCACTCCACACCACACCATTCCGACGCGCTCAAGAGGCTCTGCGCCTAAATGTATGCAATGCCAGCCAGTTTCAGTCCCAAAAAGTACACATCCAGGCCAAGGAGCGGGAACGAGAGGCTCGGCTCGACTCGACTCAGACTCGACTCGACTCTGTCCCAGTTCTACGTGCAAAATTGTTTGCAAGAATTTTAGAATAATTTTTTGCTTCCTTCAAAGTGAGTTGGCGATTATGTGAGTGCGCTTCTCTATACGTACACACACATGCGAGTATGTATGTTTGTATGTTTGTATTTATGTTTGTGTATTATCGCCACGAACTCTTTGCGGGCATAAACTGCATGAGTTGTGCTTAGAGAGTGTTTAGAGCCAGCTTAAAAATTTATCAACGGCATGACAAGTGTGGCCGCAAGGCGTCTCCGCACAGAGCTCTGGCGCCACTGGGCCCAAAATGCTTTCGCATGCCGCATCCGCAACAGCAACAGCATCAGCATCCGCATCCCCATCCCCATCGTTATTCGAGCATTTTTATGTTTATTGATTTCTAATGGCTCCAGTGGCAACTTTCTGGCGAAAGTCATTCAAAGACAAATAGTTTCGTTTGTCAAAGCATATTTGAGGCAGGCATCCGGACCAGACCAGACCAGAACAGCAGGTGGGCTTCGTTTTGGGACAGAGGCTGCAGCAGCTGGAATTTTTTTGAGCGCAGGCCTGTCAAGTTATTTCAGTCGATGAGTTGGAAAGACAGCAAAATGGCAGGGCACCGATAAGCGGAACTTGACATGGCTTAAGCTAACAAAAGTGGAGAGGAATCGCTCCTCCGACTTGGCTTAACATCAAAAGTTCGTAAAAATTCGTGCAGCCTGTGCAGTGCTGGAACTGCTACAATTAGCTGAACATATCTTTGTGTGTTGCAGAGACTCAAATTTATAGCGGAGCTGAAAGAATGGCCATCCACGAACATGGCTCGAGGCAATACGGAGCACATTTAACACATTCCGAATGAGAACAAGCAGCATAAATGTACGGCCAACGACTGCAGCAAAAGTTGCCATTGCTGTTGCTGTTGGAGACACGCAGTGGCAGTGGCAGTGGAAGTGGTGCAGCATCAGGTGCGGCAACAAAGGCAGCGCCATGAGGCAGTAAACGGCTGTAGAAAAGGAGAATGCCCCTTCAGACAGGCAGACAGACAGACAGACAGACAGAAAGAAAGCAGCGCAAGATGCATTTAATTAAACTTAAACATTTTCATTGTCAAGCGAAAAATAATTAGTTGTGTGTGGCAAAGAGAGAAGGAAACAGGCAGCGGAACATTTGGCGTATACGTAACGTGCACCGGAAGTAATATGGATCGCACACGCCGACTTTCACACAGCAACAGCAGCAACACACAGAGGCGGGAGACACAGAGCAGGCCCGTGCTGAGCCCATATGTGTGTGCTGGGTAAGTACAAGTTTCAAAATTAAAATGAATGCACGACAGTCGAGGCGAGAGGAGCTAAAAAGGAGACAAGACTTTTGCACCAACAGACATTTACAAGCGCCAGCGAAGACATACACAGGGATGCCTAGAGGAGAGTGGGAGAGAGAGGGTGAAGAAGAGACAGCCAGGACGCCAATACATGTGCACAGCGGATGGCAGTTATAAACGACAAAGTCACATGCATGAGCTTGTCAAAAAACCTAGTTAGTCCTCCTGGCAGCGACAGGAACAACGGCAGAGCCGAGAGCAGCCAGAGGAGGCAGCCAAAGAAAACTGCCAAGTGAAACTGCGATGCCGAAAAAAGTATCCAAGATTGTTGCTGGAGTGTGCGCGCTGTCGAAATAATGTGCAGCATTAACTAACTGCGCCTGGAAGCGACACCACGATACCCAAGACCCAAGACAAGCCAGGACGAGCGGGACACCAAGGACAGCCAGCCTAGCCAACCAGACCCCAGCTTGGCTTAAGTTTGCCAAGGATCGAGGGCAGGCTGCAGCAACATTATACATTTAGTTAAGGTATTAGCAACAGCAACATCAATACCAGAGAGAGAGCGAGAAAGAGGGACAGGTACACCAGCAAACCCAACGAAGATGCTGCAATGACTCTGGTTAATTCATTGGCAACCTGCAAAGGTTAACACTAATCCTCAAGGCCACAAGCAGGGGTAAATTGCTGCTCAAATCTATGGGCATGCCATAATGAGATTACTTCGTCTATAAAGGCAAAGATGTTCGTTTCACAGCAGTCTACTTTACTGAGAGGATCACTTGACCATGTAAGAAACTGCCTTAAGTTATTTTCCTACTATTTATATGCTGAACAGCAACAGAAATTCTTGGAATCCGAAACCGATTTCCTCCGAAACCTGTAGCCCAGTGTAGTCGTGCCAGCAAGCCGCTCAAGTTTTTGCCAAGTACGCTTGCATGGATTAATTAAATTAGGGCCATGTCAAGCAGCTCTGCCCTGCCCTGCCCGCCTATACCCCAACCCCAGCAACACGTCGCGCAGATTTTCTTGACGCGCTTCTCCCTGGCACAGCACAGCGATAGACTGCAATCGATAGATTTAACACATTATTCGCACACCGCTTTGGCGCTGGGCGTATCTGGGCGCTGGTGGCTGGGTCGCACTGGCTGGCCAGCTAATAAATTAAGGCTAATTATGTTTTCAATTAGGCCAACAAAGGCCAATTTAATATTTTACACTGCCGCTTGTTCGTCCTGCCATTGGCCCCTGATTGATGTGCGACGCAGTTTTTCGCACGATTTGCAAATTGCAAAAACACAATACCCGTGCTGCAGAGGGATACACGGATATAGCCGTGCTGCAAAGGGAGGTCCTCGGGCTTAACGTGGTTAGGGATGCGTCGCCGCTTCTAATGGCAAATGCCTGTAAAGTTTCCCATTTCCCTAACCAATCCACTTCTTTTTTTTTGGCTGCGCTGTATCGTGTATCGTGTATCGGTCGTTGGTCGGTCGCCTTGCTTTTGGGAGGAAAATTTAATGGAAATTCTCGACATAGCGCCTGGGCATCAAATCAATATGCCATGAGAAAAGCGGCTCTCATGCCGCTGACGCTGCGGCAACAGCGACGAGAAAACAGCAACAGCAACAGCAAGAACAACAGTATCAGGCTGATGTGTTGACGGTGTGTGACCCTTGCCCCTGTGTGCGTGTGTGAAAATGACGCGTTATTGCGTATACGCAGCGGTGTACAATATGCCACACCATTGATCAATGGTCGAGGTCGTCGCAACCACACGAATGAGCTGCAAATGCAATGCCCTAATAAGCGAATGCATTTCCCGGCTTATTTTATATGATCAGTCGAGTGTTGGGAACCAATCCAAATTAGCTACAAAATTTAAAATGCAAGGAGCGCAGCAGTAGAGAGCGGAGAACCACAAGCCCAAATATAATTCTACAATTCTCCATGGTTTTTTCTGGCTTACAGGGTACTACGATCTCCTACAGCCTGAAACTTTGCAGGCCTAAAAATGTCAAATGGCAAAAGAGAGAGAGAGAGAAAGACTAAGGGAAAAAGAACAACACCAAAAAATGGTTAAAAAATGCCTTGCTCGCTGCATGTGCGCCTAAATCGTTGATTTACGATTCACGCCACACTGAGGAGCCGCTGAATCAGTACAGCGGCAACAACAACAACAACAGCAGTCTGTGCACGAGTGTGTGTGCCTCTGTGTGTGTGGCAGTGGCAGTGGCACGCATGACAGACGCGCAGGCAGCCGTGCAAACCACTTTGGCGGCAATGCGTTGGCCTGTTCCCACCACCGCACTCGCACTCGCACTCGCTGGCGCTCTCTTCCACTGCAACGCATAATAAAAAATTTTAAAATTTATTACATGTCTCCAGCCAATATTTCACTTTGACATGCAATGTCGCGAAATGAAGCTGTCCAGTTGCGGTGGTGGCTGGTCAGCTGGTGCTCCCCTGCTCGGGGCTGGCTTCTCTGCTCGCCGAAGTAAATTTGCTTGCACTGCCAGCCGGAAATGAAGTGAGGAACATTTTTGCGTCCGCAGCTGCTTCGACTGCCAATTAAAATTACCGAAGCCGAAGCCGCAGTCGCAGCCGCGACTCCTCATTGGTATGTGTGCTCCGTGCCCTGTGCAGTCGATTAATATTTCCGATGGCTGCATTTAATTAATTTCATGCATCGGACATGGAAAATGTCATGCAACCCTTTGGCTGGGGCCGCTTCGGCACATCGCTGAAAGTCGCGCATTAGCCCGTCTGAGTCCGATGCGAGGCCTCAGCAGTCGATTCGAGCAGTTCGTCTTCGAGTGTGTCGATGGGTTGACTCTAATTTTATGCGTGCGCAAATGAAAAGGAAATGTTATCGTTTAATTTTATTTCCGCCATTGGCTGCGTTGTTTAATAACTGCAAGCAGAAGAAGGAGAACGGGGCTCAGCACAGAAGAGCCGAACAGAACGAGGACAATGCTCCGATTCGCTGCCAAGGCAGGCCTGGGACGCAGCTCCTGCTCGGTACGCACATAAGTAGGTCCTGGACGGCGCAAAAATGGCATCGCGTCCAAACATAATTAAAGACAAACAACTGCACGCAGCCTCGGCGATGTGCCTCGTCATGTTGCCGTCGCCGTTGTCGTGGCCGTTGCCATGGCAGGGGTAACGATAAACGCACGAAAGCAAATAAAGGCAATGGACGGATCGAAGCACATGCACACACACACAAAGCTCACACGCATACTCGTGCACAGGGATGAGATTTTCATGGCACACACGCAGCGAGCACTCTTGACGTTGCACTGCCAGCGACAGTATCCTTGGCAGCCAGCCACATGGGGCAAAGGGGCCAGCACCAGCACCAACACCAGCACCATTTACCGCCCTGCGCCCGCCTCAAAATATGGTTAAATAAAAGCCGAAAAACGTAAAAAACGGTAACCAAAAGTGTTGCGGCGTATTTTTATGTAATTAATTTTCCTGAGGCCAGCCAGAGCAGCAGAGCAGAGCAGAGCAGCGCAGAGGTATGAGGTTCAATTAAGAGTTGCAGCACTTCTGCCTCTCTGCCTGCAGCTACAGCTGTGGGCAGCAATGGAGCGAAAGGCTTCAAAGGCTGAAAGATCTGCGCGAAACCATTTACATAAATTTATAAAGGTTTTCGATCCTGATCGGGAACACCTCCAACTGATTTATTACGAAAATATAATTTAGATATTTCCCCGCTTTAAAATGTTGGTGCGCAGCGGCTGATTTAATCGGGAACAAAGCTAAATAAGGCAGGACACACCTGGTGGAATTTACACCCATGCAGGCTTCAGCTGACGGCGACCTCGGTCCACACACGCTCCCTCCAAGCACCCCCCCTGCTCGCCCATTGACGACACTGTGAATGTGTGACGATGCTGCTGCGGCACAACTTGCCTGCTGCTTTCTCATTGGACCAGCGGGGGTAAAAATTTTGTACATCATTTTACTTTCATTATGGCTTAACCTTGCAGTTTGATAGTCGCCTGCATCTGCCCTGTGTGCCCGTAGTCGCCACCCGCCTTGCTTCAGTCCCTGTCCCCCCTACCCCTGCTGGGCTTGTGTGCAGCAAAGGAAAACATTGCGTGGGCCTGGACTGTGGCTGCAGACTGTGTGGGGCAGCAGGTAGTGTGGACTTCCGCTCGCTCGGGCAGCAAAACGAGCAGAAGTTGTTGTTCAATTTTCCATTTTCCATTTTTAGCTGCCAGTCGTTACCTTTGCCGTTGCCTTTGCCAGAGAGAGACAGAGCGAGAGCGAGAGCGAGGGAGAGCGAGCAGAAAAAGTGCTGAGGAGAGCGCCCAGCGCCATGTAAGATAATGGCAAACATCGAGGAGAATGAGCTACCGTGTGAGGGCGTATGGGTGTGTGTGTCTGCTGAAAGCCATGCAAAAACAGTAAGCAAACAGAATGCGGCTAAACACAAACACCTTTGAGTCGATGCACACACGCATGTGAGGCAGGCCGTGGCGAGTCGGGGGAGCAACAGAGATAGACCTATTGCATTGGGGTACATTCAGTGTGTGTGTGCTTGTAAAAGTCAGGTAGAGGTATAGGTACACATTACACCCGCGCGCACCCACACAGAAAAAAAAACACTTTGCGCGCCCCCAATACACAGCCCGAACTTGTGAATCCCCATCGGCCACGCCATGCCACGCCGCGCCGCGCCAAGCCTCCGCCCGGCCCAGCGAGCCCAACGCAAAACGCTCAAAGAGGAAACAGTGAGAAAACTGAAGGCGGTATTCAGACTACAGGATACCCCCGCTATCCAATATCCAATATTCCGTACAGCAATGGCAGGAAATTTGCAATAATCACAAACGATTGCCAGTTTTGCTGCCATGCAAACAGATTTTGTGTGTGGCAAATATTCCTTAATTTAATGATCATTCTACTCGATCTGTCATCAATATAAAAATATACCCGTGTTCTCTCTGCGAATACTGTGTAGAAATATCCATGCGACTTGTCCTCCTTACCCCTTGCTCCTCCCTTTCTCCTCCTTCTCCACCCTTTGGCCAACCTTCCTCCCGCCCTCGCACATTTCCCTCTTGTGGAACTGTGCCAGCAAAACATAATTAATATGCAATTTTTTTTTGTATTTTTTCCCTGCTTTTACATTTCTTTTGCAAACATTTTGCTCCTGCTCTGTTTCATAGTTTGAATTTCCAAAGGTACCGCCCCCATCCCACCAGCCATGTCCCACCCCCTGCTTTCTCTTTGTCGGCCATCTTGATGATGCATTTGTGTGTGTGTGTGGGTGTGTGTGTGTGTGTGTGTGTGTGTGGGTGAGTGGGAGGTGGGATTTTTGTTTGTGTTTATATTTATGCTACAATGCATTCAGCATAACTCAAACATGCTTAAAAAAGTTCGAGAGTTTGGTTTGATTTTCAATCAATTCCTGGCCCAGTAAGAGAAACGAATGCTGATGGATGGGGGGGGCGCGTTACGAATCGCAAAAAGCGATGAAGAGGTCAGGAGAAAGTGTGCGAGCGAAGTGTGCCTTGGGCGTGTGAAGCGAAGCGGAAAATCCATAATGCAATATGGATGCCGTGCACTGCATACTCTCCCGAACACATTACCGCCTATTCGATGACTAATAACTCTTTAATATGGCAAACATTTAGCAAATATTTAGCAACTATTACTCAAAAATTCACAAACGAAATGTTCTGACATTGGCCGAAGGGAAACAAAATAAAATAAAATCTAAAATGCAAAGTGCATTATCTCAGACGAGTTTGCCCAAGGAAAAGCTCTACAGCTAGCTCCCTACAGCACACCGAATGTCCCCGAATCTATATTGAATCAATGAGCTTCTTAAATCATTGAACACTGAATTTATGATGGCTTTTCCTGCTACGCCTTGCCCGTGCTGTGCCCTCCCATTGTTCACGACAAATAAAAAAAAATCGCTGCACTCGCCAAGGCGGCGAACGCAAATTAAAGGCAAACATAAAGCGCTTTGTATGGGCGCTGCGGCCGCTGTCGGTGGAGTGGAGAGGAGTGGAGGTTGCATGTGGACGCAGGCTGCATAAGCGCTGCAAACATACGCGTACAACAAAGTCAACAGCAGGCCATGCTGCAGAATCAGATGCAGATGCAGATGAAGCTGCAGCGCCAGTCGCAACAACAGCAGCAGCAACAACAGGAACAAACATTGGCGGTTGGACGTGTGGTCCCGAGTGGATCCCAATACCAACAGCGGCCACGGAGGGAAGAACAGGATGTGCAAATAAAGTTGCGAACACCCAACGTCAGCAATGTCAGCGTCAACAGTGGCAGCAACAGCAGCAACAGCAACAGCAACAGCAATAGCAAACGGCAGCATGCAGCAATACTGACTGACCTTTGCACTTTGGTGCACAGCGAATGGCTCTGCCACAGATACACACACACAGAGCAGCAGCTACAGATGAAGCAGAACCATCAGTTGAGGAACAACTATAACAATAATTTATAATTTTTATTGATAAAGCCATAAATAAAGCAGCCCGGGGAGAGAGAAGGAGCGCAGAAATCGATAGAGGAGCAGGCGACGGCGACGGCGACGACGACACTGACAGAAGTTCGAAACGCCACCCCATATGCTGCGTATGTCGTACATAATCAAAAGATTAGAAACTGCTGCTGCTGCTGCTGCTGCTGCTAGGGTTGCTGCTGTCTGAGAAGGACTGCTGCTGCTGCTGCTGCCAGGGCTGCCAACTTGCTGGCCATAAACTGTGCCACAAGCACAAAAAGAACAAGAAGCAGCGCTCCACTTGGACAGGCATCAAGAAAAATGCAAAGGGAAGCTGCTGCTGCTCCCTCTGAGCTGCTCTGAGCTGCTCTGTGCGGTGTGTGCGTCAGCGTCTGCGTCTGCCACAAACTGATGCAGCAATAAAATTTGAAACAATAAAAGATGCATCCAGAGCCAGAGAGTAGGAGAGTAGGAGAGTGGGAGATGGCCAAAAGTTACCAAAGCAGCAAGTGGAAATTGCTGAATGAAGACGCAAATGGGGGCAGACGCCAAGGCAGAGCCGAAGATGAGGCAAGCTGAGAATGTGACAGCAGCAGGGCGCCCCCAAGGCAATGCCAGCATCTCCTGCGTGGCTTCCCCTAAGCAAGACATTACACACACACACAGACACACACACAGACACTTATAGACACAGAGAAGCGACACCCATAAACGTGCAAGGGAGCAGCCACTTTTCCGGTTTCCATGGCAGGCGCTGCCAAATGTTGCATTTATTTTGTGAGTTTCCGCTTGCCTGACTGCCTCCCTGGCTGCCCTGGCTGGACTCCGCTCCTCGCCAGACGGAACAAAGAAAAGGCATTGCTTACACGGCTGTAAAAGCCCAGCCACATGGTGCCGTGCCATGCCATGCCGTGCCATGCCCACTCTGACCAACACTTGCACTTGCCCCCGAGTTAGTTATGGTGCAAGTGTGGCACACAAAACTCTTCCAATAGCTTCGCCTCGAGCAGCGGCAGCGGCAGCTGCATTTTTGGAAGTTCATAACTGAAGTGAGGGCCAGAAATATGAATGAATTCACTTGAAATGTGTAATACGGAATCGAATGTGGAATAAATTGCTAGAGATGCCCCAAGGAAAAGCAATGGCAGCCCCTCCGCCGACAATGCAGCAGCAACGAACTGCGGAAATGAGGCAAGGAAAAGCCAGCGCTGAGATCCCAACCAGTTGACTGTTTCTCAAGTTTTCGCTTGACACAGTTAGCCAAAGTAAACGCCCGAGAAGGACAGACGGCGACAGCAACAGCAACGGCAATAACAGCCAGAAAGAAGCAGAATGAAGCAATTGTTGGGCCACGTGTCCCCCGCCTAGATAAGTAAATAACTGCCCCACCACCCCCAACCCAACACTCTGTCCGCAAAGTCGGGTTAAATTTTGGCGCAGTTGAACTACGAAACTTACGCAGCATATTGTGCCAAAGTTATGCTGATGGCCGCTGCCAGGCCACTTTCCCCCACTTGGCCCAATCGCGGCAAGGACTCTTTCCACAAGTTCATCAAATGCTGCGCCTTGACCCTGAGGATGACTGCGACTGCGACACTTGACGACTCCTTTCGACCCCTCCACACTCCACAAGCCACACTTGGTCTGTAATCGCTTTCTGCACTTAATTTGCGCCGCCTTAGCTCCCTGCTGGGCCAGAGACAATTACAGTAAGTGTCCGAAATGCGTTGCGACGCACATACACAGGCAGAGTGGTGCTGGGTGCTGGGTGGGGATGAGTGGGTTGTGTGCCCCATCCATCCACCCCATACACTCGTATTCACCCACGCTGTCCCTGGGTGCCACTCTTAAGTAGCACACTCTGCCCAAATTCCAGGCCGCTGGCTTAACCCTTCGCAGTGGTCGAGGCCCACACTTCAGACGGCTCAGCCTCAGCTTCAGCCTCAGCCTCAGCCACATGTGTTTTGCTTTGCCAAGCAAAGAACTGCCCCAACTTTCTCCACTCTCGCAACGAGCACAAGTATTTGTTGGGCGGCTGTTCTTTTCGGGGCACCGAACACCACACACAGAACTCTACTCCCCCAACAAGCACAGGGAGAACAGTTCGTAGCTCTCACTAACTTAACTGGCAGCATCTGGACCAAATGACTTTGTTAAGAGTTTTCGTTGCGCAATTTTCTTGATTTTTTCACCCCCTCTGTTCGCTGCTCTGTCTGCCCAAAACCAAAAGGACAATGGCTGGCAGGATGACGAATAAAAGTGTCACTTTCTATGGCAATTTCATAATTGCATAAGTGTGCAAATGGTCAAGTGTCTTGTGCAATAGTTTGCGTGTGTCTCTGTCGCTGTGTCCCCCCCTCACACCCGCCACCATGCAGACGTCGTGTGTCGCCCAGCATAAATTTTTATTTAGTAGCGCACTTGCTAGACTTTTCCCGAAAGTTACTGACAAAGTGAAGTTTTAGCTGCAGCCAGCAGCAGCAGGAGCAGCCAGCAGCACTCACATGTAGAACGGACTCACTAACACATTTTGTGGTCAATGCCATAAATTTTGTGTGCTGCCATCCTGCCATTCCGCATTCTGCCATCCCATTCCCCCACAGACTCGACACAAGCCCAGCAGCAACGCAACACGACTGTATCCTTAAGTTTCTGCCCGACTGTGAACCATCTTTCAAGGCAGCTGGCAAAGTGCTGCAAAGTTTGCATGTGAGAAGGTGAATTTTTCTTATTTTACGGCTATGTGTGGCCCGGGTGCCTTGGGTGTCGCAAAAGTTGTCCACAATTATTATGCCTTTTTGCTGCGACGGTTTTTCAATTAACCCCCAGTCGGATGGAGACACCTACTCGTTCTCGTACTCGTCCTCGTATATCCCTGGCAATTAAGCAAATGGCAAGTCCCAGTGCCAAGCTTCGGGCCATTCCAGGCATTGGCTCCTTCCTCGCTCCATGCGCATGAAATTCGATGCCAAACAGTTTGGCGCTGTGCAGTTGCCAGGAGACGACGACTCCGACTCCGACTCCGACTCTGGCACCGCAATCAAAGATGAAAACGCGATCGCTGATGCAGTGATGCGGTTTGTCAGCGACAGACAGACAGCGACATTAATTGATCCCTTTGGCCAACACTTATGAAATATTTCTGCTTCAGACCGGCAAGTGCCAAAAATCCATTTGAAAATGCAAACACGAATCGCAAGTCAAATTGCAATTAACACTGTTTCTCCTCTCTCTGGGTGCATGTTCTTTTTGCTTCTTTTTTTTTTCTCATCTGACCAAACTTCAAAAGTGTCCACTCATCGTCAAAGGACTTTGAGTCCTCGCGCTCTGGCGCCTGTTAACGCTGAAAGCGATAAGGCAATTAGAAAATACATCGCTGATGCCACGCAGTTGCACCCCAAAAAAGAAAGAAATAAACCAAAAAAAAAAGGGGCAACAACAACAGTCGTCAGGTGGCTGCACCGTCCCATAGCCTTCACATCAGATGTCGCTGGCTGGTGTCAATTATTTGGAGTTTTTTGCCAATATGCCGCAGCCTGGCATGACGGCCAGGAGGCGACCGCCTAATGGGCCACTTCCACCAGATAGAGATGGCCTGCTAGAGGGGCACAGAAAAAACGCAGCACCCCAGCAGCCAGCACCCATCGCTCTGCACCGCTCTGCACCGCTCTGCACCGCACTGCTCTGGTCATGGCCATGTTGGCCATTAAACTTTGCTCCTTCCTGCTGCCGCTGCCGCTTTCTTCTTTCAAATGTTTATTTTATTTTTTTATGCCGTTTGCCGTTTGTCTTTCCCGGAAAAGTTGGTGTTTTGTTTAGAGATGAATATGCAAATATTTTGCTGAAAGAAAAACCAACAAAACCGCCTCACAGCAGTGTGGAAGTGTGGAAAGAGTGAGCGAGTGGGAGAGCGAGAGGGAGATGTGGGAGGCACGGCCATTTTATGGCCAGGATGTGATGCCGCAGGACGCGCATCATTTCCGCTTAAAATGCAGCACAATTTGCCGTAAAAAGGTTTTTCCACGATGCTCCCGCAGTCTCCCCGCCGAACTGCAAAAGAAACAAATAAAAACTAAGCTGGACCCGCGCTCGGATCCGTCTCTCAAACATAATGACAACTACTACGTATAGGGAGGGGGTGGAGTTTTTTCCAGGAGCAAAAGTGGGCTAAGGGGAGTGGCAGTGGCAGTGGCTGGGACAGTGGCAGGGACAGTAATGGGCCCGGCCTGCACTTGCTGCATTGGCCAGCCATTCAATATGCAGCGCAGCATTAAACGGAAAATCAATAGCATTGCAAAATATTTCAATTTGGATCGACTTCGTCTTCGAAAAGGAGTTCCAGTTTCCGTTTCAGTTGCAGTTGCAGTCCACGACCTGCGACTCGTCTGCTTTTATGAGCTCCAGAATTGAAGTGCTGACCAAGCGCCAGAGACCAAGCGGCTCCGCTGCTGCTGCTCCGCTGTGTGGCACCTTCTGCTCAACTTTTCGGCCAATCCAGGCCGGGACTACTGCTACTGGTACTGCTACTGCTTCTGCTCCTGTTGCTGCTCTGCTCGAACTCGTAGCTGTTGGCGGGCGAATTAAATGGGCGCTTTGAATTTTTTACGATGCGCACTAAAAATCCAATTTAATGAACATTTAAGAGACACACTCAGTGGACGCGCTGCGATGCGACGAGACGTCCTGTAGCGGCAGCAGCAGCAGCAGCAGCACGTAAGCAGGCATTACGATAACGTATACGTAACGTGAGCGGCAGCGGCAGCTCCTTCCAAGCAGCCAGCCAGCAAAAAAGGCTGCCACAACCATATCCTTTTTAATGTAATTGCTTTTTTAAGAAGTGCGGCGGTTGCCGTTGCTCCTGCCTCCTGCCTCCTGCTCCTGTTCCTGCCTCTGCTTCTGATGATGATGCTGCCATCTAAGACCCACTCACCCACACACACGCCCCCCACAAGGCCGCTTTAATCAGACACACACACACACATGTAGGAAAAGGAAAGACAACAACTGAAGGAATTTCAGCAGAAGAGTCGACCAAGGGGTACCTGGTACTCTGCAGCTGCCAGCGACTTTGTTCGCCATTCCTTTGGCAGCTAAGACTCTAATGAAGTCAATCTGATCTGACTGAATGCACCGAATAATTATAAGTGTGCTGGCTAGCGAGAGGACCCATTCAACTGCGATTGTGAGAGGTACGAAATACCATCAGAGAACAGTTTTGATAATGATAATGGAAATGGAAATGAATGGCCAAACGGGGTCACGCGGAAGCCGCTGCTGCTGCAGCAATTGCAGGCAGTTAGCAGCTGCTCCTTATAAGTTTTCTTCGGGTGGGGGGGGAGTGCAGCAGCAATGCCATCAACTGGCATCAACGCATGTGAGAGACGCTGGCTTTGACGTCACGCCCAATAATTATGGGCAGCCATGGCGCTCAAATTATCAGTGAATGCCATTGGCAATTTGGTGACAATGCAATGCAAGGCTTGGCCCGGTACGGCTCCGACACTTGACATTTAAAAAGTTGTGCACTTTGCGTGCGGTCAAATTATGTAGGCACCGTAACCGAACCAAATGCAACCGCAAATTGTATTTGCCCAGCAAGGGTAAGGTGCAGGGTGAGGTGCAGTTGAAATGTGGGAAGTCAAAGGTCGCACATAGGCCAGTCAATTAACAGTTGCCGTTGCCATTGCCATTTCCATTTCCATTACTGGCCTACTGCCATCTCACCTGTAACTAGAAGCCAGCTTCTGAAATAAGATAGAATAAAACGGAAATTGCGACTTTGTCACAGAAAACTCTGCCAGCCACTGCACTGCCGTGCACTGCAGCTGTAGTCCTGCATGTATCCTGAATGCATGCAAATATGCAAAGCCTTCGAAAAAGGCAGCAGGGCAGAAAGGGAGAGGGGCAGAAGCTGTTGTGCAAATGGCATCTGTTTCTGTGTGTAGCTTTCACGGTTGTCAATGTGCTTACTTAGACGAAATTAAAGCTTAAGTCGGCTGCCTGCCTGACCCACTGAGTTGCTCGAGTCGCCTGGGGTCGCAGCAGATAACATCCCATAAGAGTAGAGGTTTCTATAAATTTATTTACTTGCTAGCAGACCCGCTCGCTTCGCTGCTTGCTAAATGTATTTCATGTTTAGGAATTCATCGAAATTTAAAAATGAATAAAAACTAAATCCACCATAAAATAATCCCTTCTACAGAATGATACAAAATTAAATTAAATAGGCATTCAAACAGACATTTTTAGATTAATTTTTGTTACAGAATTTTTTCTACAAATTTAAAGTATAGATATTCCTGGATTTATTTTTATTTTTTTATATGTAATTTACAATTCCACTCCACTTAACCATTAGCCATTATACGTAGCTCGTGCCGCTTTATAATTTACACAAAAGCCTCACACCGCACAGCTGACATAAGCACAGGCACAGGCAGAGACACAAATCGATGGCAACGTTCTACAATAGTAACAATGGGCGAAATTAGCATGAGTTACTTTGTATATCCTTTGCGCAAATTTTGACACGTGCAGCCGCCAATCCCAGAGTTGCCATTGATACAACGCCCCGCAGGACTCGCTTTGCGGACCCAGCCACTACCCAGCCATATTTCCTCCCCATTTCATTCCATTACCGTCAGGAGTATCAACACACACACGCGACAAGCGATGCCAAGACGAAGACAAGAAGGAACGGAAAGGACACCTTTGGGAGCCGAGACTTTAGATACACTTCCGCAGCTGTTGTTTCTGCATGGAATAGTCGCGTAAATGGATGCAGTTTGGCTGAATTATTTGGATGGTTCCATGATTTATGAAAGGACATAGTTTAATTATCCCTCCAGCAGACAGAATCATAACTGAGAGCTGCATCAACTTGGCTATACTTGCCAAATGTATACCAGATATATATATATATATCAGGCTCAGAAATGCCTACCAAAATCGTGTTACCCCTCTCCAATGAGAAGCATGACGCGAGCAGGCCACCACATATCCCTGCGGTTCTCTCTCTCCCTCCCTTTTCGCACACTCATATACTCCCTTTGTACTTTCCTTTGTGTCCCTGTAGCCCTGTGTGTTTGTGTAATTTAAAACTTCGTAATGTACACTTTTGCCGAAGGCATTCTACTCACAGTACACATGTAAACAGCGCACTCACGCACACACATACACACAAACCCACACACACTCTCACATACAGTCTCGGGGCGGGGTGCCCATTTGGTGGCAGGTGGATAGGCGTATGCCCTGCGCTCGCCCGCCCCACTGCCCCACTGTCCCACTGCTGTATACAAAGTGTCAGCTAACGGTTAAGCTTTGCTTACCGAAAAATGAGAGACAGCTCAGACAGAAGCAGCACCAGCACCAGCGCCAGCGCCAGGGCCAGGGCCAAAAGTAAACTGTACAGATTTCACCTCTTTATCGTCGAGCACTTGGCAGGTTCTGCACTGGGAGAAAACCCGCACATTCCCAGCTCCCATCGGTACCTTTGGGCTGCGTGAAGCGAACCCTCTCGTTGGGGCAGTGCATGGAACCCTTCGCTGAAAGCTTCTTCAGCGTTGCATGCTGGAAAAGTGTCGATTTCATTGACTGCGCCTCCCTGACGCTTAGTCAAACACTGGCAGCGACATCGACACCGGGCGGCTATGCGACCTAGGCCCCCATACCACCCCAAATCCTCCCACCATCACCGCAGGCTCAGCTCGTCCTGAAAGCTAAGTGACGGCAAATATTCAAATATGTTTTTGATGTGATTTGTTGCCTTTCCCACTCAATTTGCTGCGACACTTTTGGGCCGCTGCTGGCTGCTCGCTGCTCGCTGCTTGGTGTCCTGCTCCAGCAACTGACGGTTCCAGTTCCCGTCTGCCGTGTCGTATTCGGCTTTATTGTGGCACTGTCGTCAGCGGCAACACTCCAACCTAACGCTCCAACCACCGCACCGCACCGCACCGCCATTAGCGGCTGCAGCAACCACAACACAACAGGCAAAACAGGCACAACGACGCAGCGGAGAGCACTTTGAAATCGAAGACATTTTGCTGGCCCCACGGCCATGAGTGAGTGTTTCTTTTCACTTTTCACTTTTGCCAGCTAACCGTAAATTGCCAACAGGATATGCCGCGGTTCGCCCTCGTTTTATTATTATATGTACACCTATTTTTATTTGTCTATCGATGCCTGCCCTGCGCCTTCTGCTGCTCCTGCTCCTCCTCCTGCCCCTGCTCCTTTCAACAACAACAACAGACTCGGTTTCTGTTTCTGTTGCTGCCCTGAGGCAGAGCGGCGCTCTGTCATTGCCCGCGTCGTTTTGTGTGGTTTTTTTTGCCTTCAGTTTGTGTTTTTCTTCTGGTTTCAAAGTGTTTGTTTTGCACAACTTTTTCGCAGAACAAGCAACCGATCCGCTCACTTGCTGCTGGCTTTTAATTTGCACGCCACAATTGCCATGGCCACCCTGAAATGCAGCGGCCGCAATTAATTACGGCGCTGATATCATGCCACACTGCCGCAGTAGTCGCTTACTGCCGCTGCCACTGGCACGAGGCATGAGGCAGGGGCAGGGCTGGGGACGCTGCTGCGATAAAACTTTGGCGAATGTAATTTTAACAAAACCGCATCGCCGCCTGCTCAAGACAAGACAGTCAACGCGAAACGCGAAAGCCCTCGCACCCTTCTACTCGCCCGCGCCCAAAACCGAAAACCCCAAGCCGAAAACCCCAAGCCGACCCCAATGTAACATCTTGGCTAAATCAGCGCTAGTTAGTTTTAATTATAGCAATCGGGCACATGCAATTTCCGGCCAAATGCAATTCGATTCATGTCGATCGAAATGGGTAAAGGGGCCGCGGCAGACACACAGCCAGAGGCATTGAATATCCGTTCATGGATGAATGCTGGGCTGAATGGCTGTGGCAGAGAGACTTTCCAAGATGCCAAATGACAAAGCTTTTGTGTGCGTGCATGCGGTGGAGTGAGGCGTTAAATATGGCTTACAAATATGGATAAAACAAGCCAAGTCGAGGCAGAGCTTTAGTTGTGCCTAAAGTATTCGCACAACATGTGAGCATTGATTCGCATAACCATTTTAGCAGCCGCTGTCCAACTTAAAATGTGCAGTTGGCAGCTCTAAGTCGATCCGGTCAGATGGCAGAGAGTGGAGTGGCGGAGGAGCTGGAGCTGCCATCAATTTCAATTCGCGCGCTACGCAAGCGGTTGGCAGCTCCGGGTACCCGATTTGACAGCTGAGCTGAAATCCTTTGGCACGTCAATATGCCAGCAATGCGATTTGCGGGTTCTGCTGTGAGAGTGTGTGGTCAGCACGCCCAGATTGGGCTTAAAGCACGGCCAGCTAATACACCTTTACAATACTTTACGACCCGACTCTGCACAGGCCAGCTTAGGGCCCTGAGCTGGGTCTGCACGTTACTGCGAATTGAGCTCTACTCTTGGTCTGGCTTCCGCTAATGGTTGGGTGGAGTGGCCTGGAGGGCTGGGGCTGGCTTAATATGCTTGCAGCTCCAGTTGCCGTTTTGCTGTTGCTGTTTGGCGTTTTGCAGTTTATGTATTTATTAGTGCCGTTTCACAATCTATCTGCGCGTACTTCTGGGGGAGAAAGAGATC
Organism: Drosophila tristis; assembly: GCA_018150885.1. Lineage (NCBI taxonomy): Eukaryota > Metazoa > Arthropoda > Insecta > Diptera > Drosophilidae > Drosophila > Drosophila tristis. The sequence goes on from JAECWT010000002.1 coordinate 17,018,214, forward strand.
ATTTCCCCAGCCAGGGGGGGAGAGCAAAAAAGGCAATCCGTAATAATCGTAATAATGGAAACACTTTTAGCTTTTAACTTATTATTAGCTTTATTTTACAGTTGTCAGCCAAAGCAACGCCCCTGGTGCTTACAAGGACTTGTGCATGTCCCATTTGGCCCGACTTTGCCCTCTTTGCCACTCGGACTGGGACTGGGACTGGAACTCGAACTGTAACTGTAACTGGGACAGGGACAGGGATCTAATATTGGAGTACCTCGTACCTGATGAGGGAGGAAGGTGTGTTTGTTGTGTCTGTGCGGTTGTTTGGGGTTGTGTGTGGACTGTGGGTTGTGGCTGTCACGCCCACTTTTTACTGCATTTAATTCTCCAGTGAAGTATTTAATTTTATGACACGAGATCCCTGTGTGTGCGTAGCCTTAGCCGGGAACAGGACACAGAGAGAGAGAGCGAGCAGCAGGGGGCAGCAGGAGGCAGCAGGAGAGAGCGCGTCCCTTGGAGTACAACAAATATGAAATGACTGTCATTCCTTGCATTTAGGGGCACTTCGGGGAGTACTTTGCAGCATGTAACACCCAATACTTACACACACACACAGAGACACACACAGGCACACCTGGCACACACCTTTGCGATGAGTTTGCTGCTGTTGTTGGTGGCATCATTAGCGTTAACGTTATGTAGCGTTATGTCCTGTTCTGTTCATCTCAGTTCAGTTGGGTTCAGGCCCTGCTCTGTTGTTCAGTTATGTTTGGCTTAGCCGCCCGGAGAGCGAATGAAACGCACAGAGAAAGAGAGCAAGTTCGAGCAAGGGATAGGCAAATAGAAGCAGCTTGAAAGGGACAGACAGTACTGAAGCCTGGGACAGGCGAGTACGTGTACTGCTTCGCACTCGTAACAGGGTTATCGCATAATTATGCAGCATATTAATGTGTTCTTTCTGCCACCAAAGACCCAGCCCCAGCCACAGCCCCTTTATTATCATTCATATGCAAAGTTTCATAACAATGTGGCAGCCTCTTCAAGCCCCAGACTACCCACCACCACACCAATTTCCTTTTCCATCTCCATCCACATTTTCCAACTCCTTCATTTCACTTTGCCTGCGCTGCCTCGCTCATTAGCTGCTCACACGGTACTCTGCTCTCTGCCGGAATCTGCTGCGGGGTCTCGGATCGTGGGCTTGGAGGGTGCAGCAGGACTGACTTCTTCCATTTCCTTACCATAATTTGTTTCAAGCTCGTAAATTTATTTCAATAATTGCCGGCTGCTTGTGAGCTTCATGGAGGTGCAAATAATGTTACTTACAGCTAGCATTACCAGACACTCTCGCTTTCCCTTTCCCTTTTGCACCCCTCATTTGCCATTTTCCTTGCTCACTCACGCTCATTTTCCACGCTGGGCGCCGGCGAACAAAATGTGTGAAAATATTAAAATAATAGTTGTAATTTATAACCAAATTGCCAAGCACATTAAAATGTTACCCCATCCGCAGGGGGCTGGGGGCTGCTTCTGCCATTAAAAATGTTTGCTAATTAAGTTTTCGCACGCCGATCTGCGGGGGAGGAAGATGCCAGATCCAGCAGATATACATATATATCACTCCCCGCGAATAGTTCGGATATAATGGCGTGGCATTAAATTCTCATTCTCATTCCATCAACAGCCTGAACTGAAGTTGGCTTGCCCTGCAACGCGAAAAAAAGCGGTACGGCACACTCTTCTAATTTGCACTTAATTAAAACTTGAAACGGAAAGAGCGAACAAAAAATAAAATGGCAACGCGCCGCGAGACCAAGGAGATCCACTCAAACGAAAACTGAAACGGGCGCAAATAGAATTTCATTGCACTTGGCCGTCATCCAATAGGGGCAGAGGGGTAAAGCACTTCTGACCAGGCCGCCACTTGATGCCACGCCTCGCTCCACTCCGTTCCAGTTCCAGTTCGGTTTGGTTGGGTCCGGCTCTGTTCTGTCCATTTGTCCATTTGGACCGCCCGCCTTCCGTCATAAATATTTATGCGAAATCCCTGCCAAATGCAATGACAGCAGGACGTACGCGGCCAGCAGCAGTGCCGGGCAGAGAGGGCGCAGACAGGAGCCGGAAACGTAAATGAAACTAAAATCAATTTGGTGGCTGCTGATAGCCATCATTTCGATTGAGATTAGAGAAGCGTTCGGCCGGTACTGCCGGCCAAAAACAATGAAATTTCATAAGCCAAATATTTGCAAAGAAAGAAAATGAGTCCAGGCGGTCGGATGATGCCAGTCGAATTCCTATACAAACCCTACAATGTCTCCATCCGCAGATATCGTTTTTTTGGCGGCGTGAAAATGAAAACCTGCAAAAACAGAACAACAAAAGTTTCCACTGGAGTGGCAGGGCGGGCGTGGGAGAGGGGGGGCCACCGTCAAGAGATAATGCATAAAATTATGTAAATATTCTGAAATTATCATTTAATTTCTAAAATTGTTTATGTTTATGCTCGGTAATAAGCAACCTGCGAAAGCAGCACCGCCGCCAGCACCACTCCATCCCTAGACCCACTAGACCCACCCTGCGACGCACTTTTGGACCACTTCAACTTAATTAAAAATTACTTTACAGACGCCAAATACTTTTAATTATTTTGGGTTCAGCGGTCGAGGGGAAAACGAGCCAGCAGCCGACGCGCCCCGCATAGCCACTGAGGGGGAAATCTACCCCCCAGCATTGCCACTGGAACTCCTCTCCTCTGGAGCAACAGCCAGCAGCGGCATTGTTGGTTTTCGCATAAAGAACCGATGCCGATGATGCCCATGCAGACCAATTAAAAGCGTTTTGGGCAAAACGTTTCCAAATAAAAGTAATGCGAGTGCTGCATTACCAGGCAAGCCCTTCCTTTTTTTTTGGGCCATGTCGGGAATTTATGCAAACCGCGACTGACGACGACCCATCCTCCCAGCCATCCAGCCATACATCCATCCAGCCAGCCCTCTCCCCCGGATGGCTATTGATGGCCTGGCTTCATTGATTTTCCATTTGATTTTACTCATTCGTTTTTATGATTTGCCTGCGAATCGAATCGAATGGAACCAAAATACTCAACTGGAATCGCGTTCGGTAATGGCTGATTGTGCGATAGGGCCCCGTGCTCTTTGCACTCTTTGTGCTCCATCCACAAGTATCGCTTCCCGCTGTTTTTTGTGAGCGCGAGTGTATATTGAGGTGGCAGGTCATAGGCAGAGTGATAGACAGAGAGAGAGAGAGAGAGCGCGGGCCACGTGATTCGCATTATTCGCAATTTTGGGTTTTTACGCTTAGTAGCTCATAAAGTGTGTGTGTGTGTGTGTGTGGGTGTGTGTGGGGGTTAACAATACTGAATATTGTTTTTATTTTAACCACAGAATCAGTGGAGCCAGATCTGACTGAGATATGGTGCTGTGGGGTTCTATTTGGCCCGTTTGATTCTCTCAATGCACTTGAGCTGTGAGCAAGTTTCCATTGTTTGCTTGCACAATTCTTCTGCGAAATGAAGAAAATGTCACAGCATTTTCCACAAAAGGTTCAACGAGTCCCTGCCATGCCATTGATGGTCCATTTATTGATGAGTTTTTCCGCTAAACTTCTGATTTATCTGCCATCCACCAGCTCCACTCTTTCTCGCTCCCCTGCCCTGCCTTTTGTATTTATTTTATCTGAATGCTGAGAGTTTTGTTCTACCTATGTTTCAAGTACTTGACCGTTTTCTCTGATTGCAATTGAATTGCTTGCAATTTCCGTTGCTGCTCTTAGATTTAATACAATTGATAAGTCAGTCTATAAAGTGGAGGCTATAGCCATAGAGCATCTTTCCAACTTGGCAGCTGTCTAACAATAAGTGCTGGCTGGCTTTAACCCCCTGCTGACTGCCTTCTACTTGCTGTGTGCTGTCTGCTGTCCAGTGCCCACTGTCCCAAATGGAAAACACTTCACACCTAGCTGCCAAAAGAGTGGAAAGCCACACAGAGACACACACACACACAGAAGGACAGGCTGAAAGCCCGGCACTCAACTTGCTGGCCAAAAATGTTGTGCGCTTTTAATTAAAAGTAATGTCATACAATTCCATTACATTCGGCCCGAAATGTGTGCGCCACACATTTACATATCAAACTGGCAGGGCGGCTACCGAGGAGCCCAGCACCCAGACCCCCCCGCTCACAGCCACCAGAAGGATGTCCACAGTACACCGTAGCTCATTCCTTCTGTTGCTGTAGCTGTCCCAAGCCAAAGCCCAATCCCTGGTCCTGGCTCCAGCTCCAGCTTTACACTCGAACAAATGAAGATCCATTTCCAAAATTAATTGGCATATTTCAGTACTCAATGGACACACATTTAGCAGGAATAATGCACACTAATAAGTGTGTTAATATGTTTGAAACTTACACAAATTATGAATTATTTTTTCGCGGTGTAGCTGTGGCGTCTACGTCTCTTTCTGCACCACATGGCCTGCACCACTCCGTTTCTGCCGCTTTCGCTGGCTTGTCATTTGTACGGGGTATTTGTTTTATTTTCCTGCCGGCAGCGCACTTCGAATGTGGCCCACTGGCAAAGTGACAACAAAAGTAAATTAATGTGCGTACATATGTCCCCTTTCCCTTTTCCTTTTCCTTGCCCTATCCCTTACCCTGCTGCCATTCGACCCTCTCCTGACGACGGGGGAAAGTGTGTGGTTTTTGTCCGTTGCCTTTACAGGTAATTTATTGCATTCAAACATAATGGAAAATATTTCAGTGCTACCCTTCCATTAGGCCAAACAGTCTGCGAGAACTCTGCCAGATAGACAACGATGACGAGCACGAGGACGATGTGAACGATGAGGAGGACAAGACATTAGCATTAGGTTTATATCCACACATCAACTGTCGTCGGGCTGATGGGGCTGATCACCTGACCTGGCCCCAGTCCCAGCTGGGCGGGGCGGGGCGGCGGCCCATATTGGGTATATTAGTTGGCCCAAATATAGACGAATTGCCTGGCCCATACGTTTTCATTTCATTTGATGCGTTTCGTTGTTAGCTGGAGCCCGAGCCCTGAACGAGTTTGACCTGGACACAGGCTGGTGCTCGTGCTCGTGCTCGTCCTCCTTGTCCTCCTCGTCGTTCTCCGTATCGATATCTTACTTAAAAACGAATTGACATTAATTGAAGGCATGCCAACGGCAAACAAAACTAAATAAATAACAACGACTGGCCAAGGAATGTGCTGTGCGGCATGTGGCATGCTGCATGTGCTCTCTTGCTGTTGCCTGGGGGTCTCAGCATCTGCTCCATCTCAGGCTCGGGCTCGGGCTCGGCCGCCTGCTCCTGGACAAGGACATGTACTGTGCGAGCTAAGGGGCTTTTGTAGGGTTCGATATTGTGGTGGCGGCCGACCAAGTTTTCAACATGGCAAATTCAATTGTCGTTTGATGCGGCGACAGGCCAAGCCGCAGCCAAGCCCCAGCCAAAGTCAGCCACATCAAGAGCAGGAGGGAGCAGGCAGCAGGCACCGAGTGCGAGGGCGGGGGCGAGTGGAGCAGCATATTTGCGCCAGTGCTTTGGCATTCACCTGATGAATTTATCACAGCTGGGAATGAGGGGACTCAACTTGAATCCACGCCCAGAGCAGAGGCAGAGGCACATCCAAGCAGACGGACCAGGACCAGCACCAGCACCAGGACCAGTGCCAGTACCGACCACTCGCCACAACAGTTGTCGTTGTCTGCTAAATTGGTTTTCTTTTTGTCAATTGGGGATTTCGATTGTTGCAAAAGGCCAAAGCGACGACATTGGCAACGGGCTGCCCCCGGACCCTGGAGCCTGGAGCCGAAGAAAAAATGCCAACATAAGTATTAAGTAAAATAAAATAAGAAGAAAAACTGCTGGCAGGCATCGGCAATCGGCAGCGGCAGCGGCAACGTAGAGCCGGAACAGAGGCCCGCTGAGACAAACTGCCGGCAAGAAGTTAAGCGCACAAACATCAATGGGGTCAGCTAATGCCGCTGCTGCTGCTGCTTCCAGGACCAAGCAACCAGCGATCCCCCCAAGGAACCCCACACTCCCAAGCCAAGGGCCAGAGCGCCTCCTCCTTCCGTCTCAATTGAGTATTGATAAAGTCGAAGGCATGGAACAATTCTAGCTCGATTTCTCGCGACGACGCTCGCCCAAGACTCCTTCCTTCACAGGCAAAGACCCCCCAGGCAATGAGCAAACAATGACATAATGACAAGTGGCGGAGAGTTTAAGTGATAAATAATTAATTGATTTTTGTTGCAACAAAAGCAAAGATAGCGCCAAAGGCAGAAGAACAGAACGGAACACAATCCAAGAGAGCGAGGAGAAACTGCTGGATGTTCTGCTCTGTTCTGCTCTGCTCTGTTCTGTCCGTTCTGGCCAAAGAAAAGAAGTTCAAACCCAGCAACGAGATAAGTTAAAAGGTAGATTAAGATAAATGGCGACTCGTTCCATGGCTGTCGCAGCTGGCCCCCAATCCTCACTGTCCTGTTACAGCGCAACTGCCACGCCCAGACTGCCACCAATCGACTCTTGTTGCCATTTTTTTTAAACACGAATTTGCTGGCATTTCTCTTGTTTGTTCCTTCGCTTGTTTCGCATAATAAAACAACACTCGGGCGGGAATCATGCCGACCCAGCCTCTGGGGGGCGTTTGGCCAGTTGTGTCCCTTTTATTGGCCCATCAGCATCAGCGGAGCGGCCCTGTGTCCGGAAGTTGTGCTGTCTATTTCCGCCAGCGTTTGATTTTGCAACTGTTATTTTTATGAGTCCGTTCTGGACACTGCTCAATGGAGCCCACTCCAACCACAGCACCAGTACCAGTACCAGCTTCAGCTATTAGTCTTTGGGCTTGGACCAATTTTGATGTGTGTGATCTGCTGCTTTGCTGCGGAGAGAGTCCGTGGTCGAACGTTGATTGGACTGAGGTCGGCCAGCCCTTTGAATCGTTACCATTTCCTTTGTCATATATTTATATGCCCATTCACGTCGATATATTGATTGGGGGCATATTATCAGCAGATCTGAATACGTACTCGAGTATGCAGCGGCCAAGAGGCTTGCCGCTTTCATACACTCAATGGCCACGCTGCGTATGCATAATGCCCGGGGCACAATGCCACTCAAAAGTACGCTGATGTTTATCACATTGTCACCGAGCGCCTAACAGAAAAGTGCTCGGAGTGGAACAGGGAAAATCGAATATAATACACAACAAAAAAAAGCAGACACAAATAGGCAACGTCAGCGATGGCAGCGGCCGTCGCGACGTTGGCGGTTGGCGCTTGGCGGTGGCACCAGCCGCCGCTTTTCATTAATTTTCGGCACGCAGAGCAGGGACCCTGAGCGAGAGGCGTGAGTACATATGAGAGTCCTCCCAAGCCAATGCATTGGTCCCATGTAATCCAGGCAAAACCAACACGTGCAAGGGTCTGTGTGTCTCTGTGTGTGGGGGGGCTATATGTTTGCCAAAGTCGGCTGAAGTGTGCTCCCAAGTGAATAATTTGTTATCAGCCATAATCAACGAGACAGCCACAACACACATTCGCACAAACAAACACACACACACACATAGTCGTTCAGTGGGGGCCACTGGGTCACCGGTCACCCATGGCACTGGCCACTGGGTACTGCGGAAAGGTGAGGCTCTGACCGTTTTACTTAACGCTGCCACACATTTGGGCAACTACGCACACACACTCACATGCATATTTCTGTGTTGTATAAAAAGGTTGCCGCCATCAAAATAATTACGATACAAGGCACCAGCAGCACCGCTGCTGACATGCAGGCCAGGGCTGGCCAGGGCAGGCCAGGCCAGGCCAGGGCAGGGCAGGGCAGGATAGGCCCGTGTGTTGGCTCCTAGCGCACTCTGAGTGCGTTTGTGTGTAGCAATGCGTGTGCACAACAACAAAAAGTCATTTAGTTAAAAACCTGACTTTTTATTTGCGCCGCGGGCTGCCTCATGTCCCGTGCCCCGTGTCCCATGCCCCATGCACCATTCAGCGTGCCCCGTGGAGCCAGCCAGGCGTTGAACACTTCATCAACTCATCAGAGCGCGCCCTTTTTGCATGTCCTTAACCGTTTAACGGCGCCAGGGCTGCCACTGCCCACCCCCCCATACCAGTCACCAGCCAGCAGTCAGCATTTGTTGCTGTGGTTGCCTTTCATACATATTTTGTTTGTTTGTCTTTGCCTGGCCCGACTCCTACACCTACAACACTCCCCCGTCAAACATAAGCACACATACAGGCACACACACACACACCCGCACACTCATCAAACATAAAATACACAAAATTACTCTTATGAAAATTAATAAGTTAACTTTTTTCTACGCTTGAGTTTTCCCGAGTAATCGTACATTTTTTTACGACTTTCATGTGGAAAAGTGCCGCTGGGGGTGGGCGTATGGTAGGTGTCTCTCCTCGCACCTATCCCTCTGCTGGCACATACATTTCACTTATGCCCTGAAATATATTTACATTTATGTATATATATGTATATTTTTTTACCCTGGCCTGGACTCCTTGCCTGTTTTGCTTCATTTGAACGCATTTGCCTCGTGTAATGAAAGTAATTGAAATTAAAAGTAAAGAAACGTGTTGCTCGTACAGGTCCCTTCACCCCCTCTTTCTGCCCGTCTCTCTGTATGGAAATACCTTTGGGTGTGTGTCTGTGCACTTTGCGGGCTGCTCCAAATTAATCCCTAAAGTAATTAGAAAAAAAAAAATGCCAAATGAGTTCGAGTAGCTTTGCTGCCAAACACGAACGAACTGTGTCGCGGGGTCGGATAGGGTTGGGACTGGGATGGGATGGGGATTGGGATTGGGATCGGGCCGAAAGGTTCCGTGCCGACTGCATATTTTGCACGCGTTTTCCAAACTTAAACACCAAGGCAACCCTGCAGACAATGGCAAGGGTTGCTGGGCCAAAGGTGTCAAAGGGGAGTGGCAGGCCAAGTGTAATTTTTGAAATATGTGTCAGCCGTACCGCACCGCACCGTCTGAAATATCAAAGAAAACGAAGCTACTTGGAAGTTTTCAATTAAAAATAATTAAAAACATTCCCTTTGTGTGTTCAAACAAAAAAATATGGGATTAAAAGTGGAGTGAGCAATTAGGCTTGTTTTTTTAATGTAATGCTCCCCACAGTTTTCCCCACCATTAATTCTGTTTTTAAAACGTTTCTATGGAGCGTTCTCTTTGTTTTCGTCAAGTGTATTTTACTTGTGCCACTTTCCCAGCTTAAACTTGCAGCTCGTTGGGTATCCAGGTTGCAAATCGATGAGGGATTGTTCCACTATTCATGAATACTATGAATGTGGCTTAGCACAACCCTGGAGAAGTCAATGGGCCAATGGTGCGCAACCCTGGCGGCGATGCAACGTTTTTGTGGCCGCATGTTTCCGGTTTGTTTCATGTCCGCGGCCAATCCAAAGTTCAACTTCCAGCGAAAGTTGCACTACAGCTTCTGTTTTGGCCAGCCTCTCGGAGTGTCATCGCTTCTGGCATGCGCGAAACTTTATTCGGAACCCAAAAGAGAAGAACAAAAAAAAAAACAAGGGCATATATACAGCAAGTCGGCAGTGGGAAAAAGTTGAGACTGCCAGCGGAAGCGGAAACATTTTGGCAGCGTGTGAAACGACGAGCCGAAAACTAGAAATGTCGCGCTCAAAAAGTTATATCTTTCCCTGCCTAACTCCAACTCTGGGCCAGAGTCTGTGTTTGTGTTTGGAAGCAACGCTGAGCTCATTATAATTCAATTTCCTTCTCTACTTTACAGCTGGACATGGTGTGTGAGTCCTTAATTTCCCAGCTCGCCAGCAAGCACCCGCACACGGCACACAACTCGCTGTTATAGCCACGCGCTGTGACAAATAACCAAAGATTTTCATAGCATTTGGCAGTGTTTATCTGCTGCATTAGCACACGCCTACATGGAGCCCCAGCGCAGCCCTCTCCCTGCCCATTGCCGTATGCCTTGCACAATGAGCCGTACAATGCAAGTACCCGAGATGCCGTTCCCGCTTCCCCCGCCATTATACATTTCTGGGTTCCAGCGTGGAACATGGCGTGGATTCCGCTGCCATTCGGCGATGGCTTCCATATTTGCGTATTGACGGCCTCTTGGTTACTGCGTTGCCACGCCGAGGGGCCCACGCAGCGCAGTGGGTTGGATTGGGTTGTCCATTGGGCGGTTGCTGGCTTCCGCACAACATTTATCATGTTTGGGTGCGGTGCTGGAGAGTCGAGAACGTTACGCGCCAGTTCAAAGTCCAACATTAAGTTCCAGGTATTTGCAACTTTTCGACAAAGGATTTTTGGCTGCAATCGTGGCCATAAATTATCCTGTGGCCAGCCCAGCACGGCCTGGCGCTGGTCTTCCTGGCGCAACTGTAGTTACGGTGTCTACTTAGCGCATAATTAGCTGCATGAAGTTTGACAGAGGGGCAGCGACGACGACGGCGACGAGGTGCTTAAATTAGTGTTCCAGCGAAAAATGTTCCAATGATGAATGTGGAAATAATGCTCTCCAGCCAAGGCTTTGGCATTTGCGGGGCCATCCCCTCCCATCCCATCCCATCCTATCCCATCCCATCCCTCTTTTCCAAGCCTAATAGGGCTCAGAGTAGAGCCCATCCAAAGCTACTCGCAACCTCACTGAAAGTGCCTTCAAATGATGGGAAACTCTGCACCCCACTTGGAAAAAGCATTCACACACAGTTCGGAATAACGAAAGAAAGAATAAATAAATCAAAAATCGTTGAGTAAATAAATAAAAGATCATTTAAGTAAATATAAATCAGAGTGGGGTAGGCAATCGGAGAGCAGGCAAAAGAATACGAAATGGAAAAGGAAAATGTCATCAGTGCGGCGGCGGGTCCTTTTGTGGCTGTCATTCGTACAGTCGTACGGCTGTGTGCGTATCTCTCTCTGTGTGTGGGTGTGTGTGTGATTGTATCGCTTGGTTTGTTTGCACTTGAAGGCATTAAAAAGTTTTTCCCCTGAATAAACGTGAATGAAGTCGTGTGAATTCAATCGTAAACAGGGTATCAATACCCAGCCCACACACAGACACGCACTGCCAATGCAAACAGCCACAACACGTAAACAGTACGTCCATATATGGGGGGGATAAAGAGGCGATAATCATAATCAGCTTGCCATATATGGCACGGATGTTTGGCCATACATATACATATACAAATATATGGCTTTGGCTATGGGAACCTGCACCTGCCATCAGGCAAAGCCGTGGAATGCAATTGCCGGGCGAATCCGGAATAATAAATAAAACGCATGCAGCTATAATTTAAAAGACAAAGGCCAGGGCCGCACAGCCTCCCCGGGGACAGTGGCGGCAGGGGAATGAGGACAGTGCTAGGCGAAAAGATACAGTGCGACACACTAATATTGTAATCATAAATTCTCATAAACAATTTCGCTCGCCTGCAGTCCGGCTACGGCTACGGCTCCGGCTCTGACTCTTGCGCTGTTACTGTTGCTGTTACTGGAACGGTTTCTGGTTGTGTAGCTGGACGGTCGCCGGACGCAGGACGAACGGGGCCCGGAGACCACGACATTTATAATAATTAATTGTGCGCAAATATATGCCCGCAAATGGTCAGCGGAGGCAGAGGCCAAAGTCAGTTCCAGTTCCGTCTAATGAAAGGCGCCCGAGCGACGAGGCAGCAGAACCAGCAGCAGCAGCAGCACTGCAAACTCTGAGTTATTTGTGTCGCCTCACACGCTTACTGACACACTCACACATACACTCTCTCTCTCCCTTTCTCGCTCTTGCTCTTCTTTCACATTGCAATGAAATTTACAGCCCTCGTTTGGGGTCGGCGCCCCGGACGACCCCGAACCCTGCAGGTCCCTGTGAGCGGTCAGCAAAGGTGCGCGCATAAAGTCGGAGCGGATGGTGAGAGGCTGAATAAAAAACGTAGCGGACTGTTGTGCGTAGGGATGGGCCGGACTGGGCCAAGCCCGGGCCAGGGCTGGCAGGAAGCGGAAGTGGGGTCTATCTAGCAGCAGCCATCTTCGTTCGGGCAGCCGCGCAAAGCAAAAGCCAACAAATTGCAACATTTATTCTGCAAGATGAATGGTCGCTTGACAATTTATATGTGTGGCCATAATTTTGGCCCTGCCCTGGGTCCTCCGAGGGTCCCAGAACCACCCATATTGTGTGTAGAGTTGGGATCCCGATCTCCTTACGGCCTGCCTCTCATAATAGCCAAAAATTAAAAACAGTAACCACCACAAGACATACCGTCGGCTAGGGAAATGGGGAATGTGTGAAATAAATTGCTAAATAAAATAAACGAGCAAACACACGGCGACAAATGAGCCCGCCACGGCTGGGCGGGGTATGAAGCGCAGAAGCACCAAAGGGAGCAACAAAAATAAACGAAATTAAAAGCGATAAAAGTAAACGGAAGTGAATGTAATGGACGACAGTATCTAATGAACAGTCCAAAAGATACTACAGTAGCCATAGCAAATATGAAGGTAGCAGTAGCATCGCCCAGATTTTGATCGCCATTGTGCTCAGTGCCAAAACGCCCCCCACTCTTCCAATACCAAGTACCAAGCTGAGGCACTACTTCCATTACTCTTATAAAATATATTTTTAATTACTCTGCAGCTGAAACTCGATCTCTGGCAGAACTACTAGCAAGTCTATTGGGGTAAATAAATGACTCTTCTTACACAGTATCCGCTGTACTATCGATCAGCTTTATTTCCCAGTGGGCTGTGCCCCAGTGCCCCCACTCCTGTTAAGGCGCGTGGCCAAGTCGCACTTCCTCTTCGCTTTTCCTTTTTCGGACTCTTTGCTTATATTTATGCCTTCGCTGCTCCATTTTATTATGCGTTACTTTGGCCACTGTTTTTCCACCTCCGGCACTGAGCGGCGGCCATTTGGACAGTACATTTTGAATTGTCACTGAGCACGTTAGAGAGACTGAACTGCCGCAGCAGGAGCTTTGCTGGAGTGGGGTATGGGTCTGGGTTCTGGCTCTGGCTCTGAGACTGGGGCATAAGGTTCGGCTGGAGTTCATTATTATCGCCGTGTTATGCACATTCCTCGACAATTAACACGCGAGCCACTTGAGCAAACAGCGACGACGATGGCGACGACCAAGTGGCTGCATAAGCGATAAAACGTTCGATACACAATGTCCTGATGCCGGTCAAGTCCTGCTACTTACGGCCAAGTGGTGCTGTGGGTGCTGTGGGTACTGTGGGGGTGCTGGGGCACTGGGCTGGTGCGTGTGCTCTGGGGGAGGGGCGGGTGAGTGCCTGTCGCTCCCAATTTGATTTATTTGGTTTTTTTTTTGTAGCTGCTGTTGCTGTTACTGTTACTGTTGTTGTGTTGTTTCCTTTTGTTGGCTAAGCCAACCCTGTAAACCTGAACACCTGTTGTTATTCTTAGTCCGCGTCGCGTCCTGTCCTGTGCTGTCGACTTTATTCGGCCTGGAATTTAATTGCCCTTTGTTGTCGCTTTCCTCAGCGTCGTTGTCGTTTGTACGGCTCATTTATTCACATTTTGTTAACATAAACAATGCGTAAAAGTTCGATGGCATTGCGTCGCGTCTGGGCGTGTGGATTGGATTGGTGCTGGGTGTGGTCCCGGTGCGCCTCTCGTTGGTGTGAGCCGGGCGTGGTGGAGAGCTGTTCAGGATAATTTTGATTGCCTGTGCTTTTTGCCGTGCTGGCGTGCGTGCCTGCGTGTTGGCCTGTTAATAAGCTGCTCAACTATGGTTGCTATCGCCCGGGGCTGGTGCCTGATGGCTGATGGCTGCCCACTGCCCACTGGCCACTGGCCACTAGCCGCGGGTCAGTGGCTCTCGACTCAGACTCGGAAATTGGCCATTGTGGTGCCTAATGCGTGTGCCTAAATGTGTAGATAATTTATGCGTGGCATGTAAATATTGACATGCCCCAAGCAGCCCGCCCCCGAGTTCAGCGAAAGTCAATTAAAATTAATTTTCATTGAATGCCAAACGAGCGACGCGGATGTGGATGGCTTTAAAGGTGCCACATAGCGGCAATCCAAACGAATCGAGAGACGAATCGAAAGTCATACCAAAAGCGAAGAACTGAAGCCGAGCAATATAATGCCCAGTGAGCCGTGATTCCGGCTGCCTGTCCTGTCCCCCCGCCCCCTGTCTTGGTCTATCGAAGACAAAGGCGAAAATGTGCCAAAGGAAAATTCACAAAAATTTGGATTCCACTTTGTGCGGTGTGAAAACATCTAGAAAATTGCGCAATTTCCTGCGCCTGCAGATAGGCAACGCAAATTTATGCACAATACTTTTTGGCACATTCATTAAAAGTAATCTCCGCCAAAACGCCAGGGTCCCTGTCCCTACTCTGCTTGTGTTTCAGCTCCGAATATCTGTCTGAGATGGGATCCTCTGGGAAATGGCAACTAAATTAGTTGCCAGTCGCTTAGAACTGCAGCCTCGGACTCGAAATGCTCCACACTGAAACGAAACGAAACTAAGCGAAACGAAACGAAACTTAACATGGCAACAGCTTCGGCTTTGGCCCTGGCCAATTTAAAGTTATTTGTAAATGCAACTAATTTTCGAAACACAAAGGGGACTTCTTCCGGCCTTAATTATCAGCTTGTGTCTTGTGTTCCCACACACCACACCCTTCACGGGGGCTCTCCACCAGAATAATGTTTTTAATTAACATGCAACTGGATCACGGAGACAGAGTTTTGAATTTCGTTTGAAAGGCGAGCGCACAGCTTCTCGCACTTTTCGTTCAGTGCCAATCTAACAAATATCGATGGAAATTCCAGCTCGTTTTGGTCTCTGGTTGCTGGTTCCTGGTTGCTGGTTGTTTTTGTGTCAATGAAAGTATTATGTCATATAATGAGCGTTTGCTGTTTGCCTGTGTTGTCTGATGCTGTAATTAAAACGAGTGGAAGGAAAAGTGTCCAGCAATTACGGACCTGCAATTGATGGACACTGAATAAAGTTCCGATCGAAGCTTAAACGTGTCCATCTAATGAGGCAAATGTGCCGTGGGGTTTGGGCTATGCAAGTGCAAGTTGCATCCGATTTTCGGAACAGGCCGAGTTCTGATAAGGAACACGTTCCATGGATACATAGGTAGAGCGCAAGCGTCGGCATCGGTAACCACAACAAGAGGAGCAACAGAGGACACGAATGGCAGTGGAGCTGGTTGTGGGTGCTGATTGTGGGGGCTGCTTGTCCTCATTTCAGTTCTACTTCTCGGCCTCGGCCTCGTCTTCGTTCTCGTCCTCGTCCTCACTGTCGTCGTCAATAAGTCAAAAGTTGGAATTTCATTATGCCCGCCTAAAAGTAGGCAACGCATTTTGGCAGACAAACAACCACAAGCCGAAGCGACGCGACGCGACGGAGGGTAACTGAAACTAAAACCCAAATGCCGCGCCATTGGCTACAGCCCGGCCTCGAGCCCACTCGGGCTCCACTCCACTCCTTTCGGGGGACAACATGCGCTGCAAATTTGTCATTTTGCCAAACGTCTAGCGATGTGAGTTAGTAACCGACGAACGACATCGACGAGGACGAAACCCGGCTACTGGAACGAGCAGCAAATAAAAATTGAACAGCGGACGGGGACTGGGATCGGGCTTGGGTCTGGTACTGGGACTGCGACTGGAACTGCGACGGCGACTAGTAGAAAATTAAATTCTTGTTTCGCACGTCATTTAAATTCGACAATGTCAGTGGTGGGGTACATTCGGCAGTGGAACTGGGGCTTAGACTGGGCTGCTGGTGGTGCTGTGCATGAGACATCGACAGCTAGGGAAATGGCAATGCGTTTAATTTCATTTGCAGAGTTCGCTGCTTGGCAACCGCAACCGCAGCCACCAATCGACTTCAGTTGATTTGAGTCGACTGTGGTGGGGCAGGGCAGGGTAGGGCAAACTTTCAACGCTCAACGAGTACTCGTACTTGCAGTTGTTATTGAGACACCGACAAGGCCGGGCCCGGCCGGGAAGGAATCAAAATAAATGCAATCAGGCATGAGCCGTGCCCGAGACGACTCTCCTCCATAACTGAGTGTCTCTCCCTGTGGCTGAGTTCGTGTGTGGGTTCTGTATGTGTGTCTGTGTGTGTGTGTGTGTGTATAATGATGTACAGTTGCCACCTAATGCTAGCTAAGTTGGCGTTAAAGGTTTAAGTGAGCCCTGACACGCCAACCTTGAGGACACCGCCCGTGGCGCTCAAAGTATCTTACACTCGGCTCTCAAATCGAACACGGATTGCCACAGTCGGCGGCGGCAGGGAGGCACCAACAAAGCAATTATCTGGGAGGGTTGCAGATTGCAAGGGTCTACGAATGGGGTTCTGGGTTCTGTGTACTGGGGTTCTGGGGTTCTGGTCACTGGCAATGAAGTCGTAAAGTCGTAAAAATTATTTTGTGACAAATCGTCTGCGTACGTGCGCCTCATTTAAATGCGTGACTCCCCAAAATGTTATTAACAATTCAACGGGGCTGTCTCCAGAAATGCGTTCTGTGGGGCTGGAGCTGCGTACAGGGGCTGGGTTCAGGGGCCAAGCCCAATTCGCAACCGCTGAAAAGTGCGCATCAACTATTTCAACTATTTTGCCACGCACATGTCCCCGTCCCCATCCCACCACCCAGCCATGGCCCCGGCTCATTGGGAATGCTAACAACAACGTGACATGGCTGAAGAAAAGGCCAAGTAGGGGATGGGGACTGGGATGGGGATGGCGGTATGAACTGGATTGGGTTCAGTCACTCAGCGAGTGATGTAATATGCGACTATGACGGGGACTTGCTTAGCACTCGCTAAGCTGTCGCCTGCATGTGCCGCTCTGCATGTGATATGAGAGTCGAGAGCTCTCTGCCCCATCCGATGTGCTGTGTGTGTGCGGGGTGTGCGGGGCAACGTTTTAAAATAGCAAAAGCGCCACAAAGGCGGCCCCTGCCATGCACAAAACACTGTTTTACCATAAGCGGCAAATTGCGTGCCATGGAAAATTGTGCGTGAAATGTAAAATACACCCAGAGAGAGAAAGAGTAACCCCAACCCCAGTCCCAACCCCAACCCCAGTCCCAACCCCAACCAAGTCCCAACCCCCACTCCAACCCAGTCCAGTCCAGTCCAATGGTCACATTGCATTGCGTGTTCGTGTTCATGTCCCCTCCATGTCTTTGCAGCCTAAGTCATAACAGTTTGGGGCGCGTCCCTGTATCAGTGCACTTTGGTGCGGCATTGCAGCCGTCGGCCGTCGGCCGCCCGTCCTTTTAAGTAAATTAAGCATAGAAAACGCAAAGTGGTCGCCATTATGTCGCAGTGCGTCGACAACGGTGTCGGTGTCGGTGTCGCTTTCGTTCCCATGCCCAAAGTCCCCCTCGGCAGCAGTGTCGCTGTCTGACCTGCTAGCGAATCCGTATACCGCTGGGTGACAACGAGCTCTCGGGTATGAAAACTTGACTCCGTTGACATTTCAACGTTTTTCGCTTTAGCAACTTTCTAATTTATTTATCGTCCGCTCGAACACCCATACACATGTGTGCCTCTCCTTAGCCCCCGCCCCTGTCCTCAACTAGTTACTTTATTTGTAGTTGGAGTGCGTGTAAATGTCCTTTCGGCTTTTATTGTTATTGCCATTATTATGTAGCAGCCCAGTTGTTGTTTGTTGTTGGCTTTTAAAGGACATCGAGCTGTGGCTGGGGCTGGATTTATGCAAAGTACGCAGCCCGCATAAGGATCCGCGCTCAGACACACTCCGCTGATTTAATACATTCGCAAGTGGAACTACGTTTTATGGCAGCCAATTGGGGTTGGGGCAGTACCCAAACAGATGCCTCAAAATAAATATTTAAGAGTGCCGACATACATGGGCATTTCTGCGGCAGCACAGGGGAGGCCATAAACTATTTTAACAAGTAATTTGCATACCAATAGACAAGCCATAAAATCTGCATTCCCTTTGAATACAGGATTACACTAATTTGGCCAGCATATTCTTACTTTTCGATCTATCCCGGCGCCCCTCTCTCTGCCTTGCCATAAATAGTCATGAATTTGAAAGTCCCTGCGAATTGATTACTCTCTTCACCCAATAAACTGTTTACTTATCTGCCTTTGGTTCTGGCACTGGGGCCTGTCGTTAAATTATATATCAACTTCTTCCACTTGTTTGGCAATTGTCTCAATGATCATTTAATTTTGTCAACACGAATCGTTTTCCATATCGTGGCAAAGGACTATTAGCCCTACATTCTATTGTACCTTTCTTCCGAGACGAACCGAACCGCACCGTGGCCAGCCCAACCCGCGTTAACAAACAATGCGTAACGACGGAGAGTCCTTTTGGGAGGAGATGGGGACAGCAGAGGACATGGCAGAGAGGGCAAAGTTGACGACGCATTGATTAGCGCGTGCCATTTGCCTATCATAAATGTCATAAATTGATTGTCGTAAAGAAATGTCAACGGAAAGTTTATTTGTTTTATGTTTTTGCCTGCTGGCGGCGCACCAATGCCAAAATCAACAAAACGTTTTACAGTCACTAAAACTGACAGAGAAAACGCACTGTCGACTCGGCTTAGCCTTTGCTGGTGATGGTGCCGGTGCCATTTGCGTAACGAGCAATGAGGACTCATAAAAGGGTTTCCAGTTTTATGGCTCTGCCAAGGATCTACCTAAATATTCTGGTAGATGAATCGATGGGAACTCGATCGTGTACGCAATTTAATGGCCGCAAATATGGCTGGAAAAATAATGATTGACGGTCGGCAAAGGTGGCTTTCAACCTTTCAAATTGTCACGCTAATTGCCGAACATGTGGGCGGGCCATCGGCAGTGGCAGTGGGCCGATTGATTTTCGGGGGCCGGCCCCTGACTTGTGTTTAATGCAAAGCGTGTTGTCGTGCTGGCAGTGCTGGCTGTGCTGGATGTGCTGGCAGTCCTGGCAGTGCGACGCTGTCATGTTAAATTCATGACACTTTGCGACTTTGCCAGTAATTGATTAACTTTTGATTTGAAATTGTTTTCGACTGCCCAAAGTTCACTTGCATGCCAATCGCCGCACCACACCATTCCATCCCATCCCGTCCCCCCACCCCACGCCACCTCATGGTTATCCGCATGTAAATCCATGATAAACAATCTGTTTACGAAAAAAGTCCAAATTAAATCCTTTGCCACAACACAACACATCACAACACAACACAACAGAGGCAGCTCTTGGGGTCAAAATGAAAATTTGGCTGCTTGCATATTGAAATTCGTTGTTTTTGCACATGGCCAGAATAATTTGTGCACCCTTTCCGGGGAGTACGTTGCATGGTTAATTAATGTTGTCTGTCTGAGAGGGTATCTGAATCTGAAAGGGTATCTAAAGGCTGTCCTTGGGTTTCTTTGGGTGTATGTTTTTGCGGGCCAGGACTGTTTGGGGGACGGTAAATAAAACATTAAACCATAAATATTTGATGTTCTGATTTTGCGCATCACGAGATGTCTTGCGGCTGAGCAATGGGAATGCTTTTCGAGCGCAAAACTTCTTAGCCAAATGCGTTTTATTAATCAATGTGCATAAATGCATGCATGTGTGTGTATGCGTGAAGGTGTGGGTATAGGTATAGGTGTGTGTTTTGTTTTGTGTATGTGGGAATCTGTATGCCTGCTTGCCACTTGACTGCACTCACACAGCCCGGCAGCAGAGCAAAGACTCGCATGTGCTTACATATTCATAAATGCATAAATTGAAGGTAAATTCGCAAGGAAAACATTTCGCATCACTTTATATTAAAACTTTTGCCGCCTCCGCCTCCGCCACCCATCAATGCTCTTCGCTCACAGAATTCTCTCTCTGCATTTATGTGTGTATTTTTCTTATGGCCATCTGCCATGGCTCCGTCTATGGCTGCCTGCCTTCTGCCTGCCTGCCTGCCTGCCTGACTGTCTGCCTGCTTGCCTACTTGCCCGACTACCTCTCTGGCTCTATGTTGTTTACTTTTAATTTTCGAATTTTGAAATAATGCCTGCAGTTATTTGCTTAAGTGTGCGTATAAAAATCAAGTATACGCACTGATAACGTACCATTTTGGACCATTTCTGCTTGCCAAACAGCCAAACGCTTCAGGTTGCATGTACATACGAGTGCTCGCCCGTATGTGCTTCTCAGAACGAACAAAAGCTCGCAGTGTATACATACATATATCTCTCTCCTTCATAGTTGTTGCAGCAACAAAATTCTTCCGACCGTTTCATAGGCAGGGATTAACCAAGGAGGGGCTGAGTACTATAACTCTGCACCCCTTTGCTGGAAGCGCCACTGGAACTGGTCTGGCTTACAATGATATCACAACCTACATGATTTTTAACGAACTTGCAGCACAAACATCAGACTCTGTTGCCATTTAATTAATTAACAATGCACCGAACATTTTTCGATCAGAATAGGGAAAATGCAGCTTTGGAAATGTTCCAATTAAGTGAAGAAAATCCGGCAAATAAAGCTGGCCAAAAAGAAAGCCGGCCAGACGAACCAATTAGGAACTGGCATTTCACATATGAACAGCAGCAGACAAAAGTCAATCGTTAGAGAGGAAATCATTCGCATCCAGCCTGCTCTATGACCAGCCAAAACTTGGCTGCCAAGGCATGCGACTTACTAATCTAATTAGGCAAACAACAGGAACAGGACACATGGGGCCGGCCGATATGTGTGTGCGCCCCATAAAATGAGTTTTATGACAATGCATAAAAATGTTGAATGAAATTAATGAGCAAAAATTAGACATTAGATGTGCGAGTGGGAGTGCGAGTGGGAACGGGAACGGGACCACTCTAATATTCAATGACCGCAATTGACATTTATGTGGAGAGGCGTCTGTGGTCGCTGATAATCGAAATAAAATGCAATTAATGGAATTTATTGTTGCATATTTGCAGCTTAGCTCAGCTTTTGTGGCATCATTAAAGTCATAGCCAAACAGAGACGCAGCAAAGCAGCCACAAAAGGGACGACGAACAGCCTGAATGGACCCAAATACTTAATCTGTAATTGCGTTTGCCATGCGACCCAAGAGTCGCCTTTGGAGCTAAAACAATCGCTGCGAATGCTGCACTGACAGTTGGCCAACGGCTTTCTTTTCGCACTGAAACGACAAATTTATGAGCTTTAAATTACACATGTCCCTTCTTCATAAATCATGGCAGAGCGGCAGACAGTTGGACAGCCAAGAATGATATGAATTTCGCCAGAGAATGAGCGACAGACAGATGAGAGTGAGAGACAGAAGAGAGTGAGAGGCTAACCGGGGAAATATTCACATGTATTTCAAGTATTGGCCACACGGCAACTGTTTTGAATTCGCAGACAAATACACAAATACGTAAGGAGCAAACAACGCTCTCACTATTGCTGGTCCTATTCCTATTGCTTTTGCTGTCCCTGTTCATGTTCCTGTTGCAATCCCAAATCGAGTCGCCGGCTTTTGTGCATTGCCACTGACCATTCATCCGGCTCGTTCACTTGCACGTCGTCGTCGTCGTCGTCGTCGCATTCATTCCTTTTGCCACCATTGCACATTGTCACCGGAAGTGGAACACAGCCGCACACAGCAGGACATAGGGCCATAGTCCCAGTGTCATTTAGCCGTTGACATGGCTACCAACCGACTTCCTTCGACTTTGGCCAGCTGCCGCTGTCCCTCCTCTGTGCCCTGTCCCAGCCCAGGCCCAATCCCTATCCGTACTCATTGCCATTGCAAATTCTATGCAGTTTCTTATTCTGTTTATATGGCAACCCAGCATTGGCATGCAACGCATGCGTGTGGCACATGCCACACATGTCGTGTCCAGCGCCAGCTCCTGCTGTTGCTGCAGCTGCAGCTGCTCCTACTCCACCTATATCCTCATGTTGTTGCGTTTCATGAAGTGTTTGCGGCTTTGTCGGACCACGGCGACATTTTTGCCATCCCCCAAAAACGATTATAGTTTTTTGCTTAGCCAAAAAAAGACCCAGATGATCATCATCATTAGAGCTACTCGCATATATGTAGCCAGTGGCAGGGGGTGGCTTAAGCATCCCAGGGTCAAGCAGACTTTATGCGCCGCGTTATGGCCATAATCCCATGAGCAGAGCAGAGCCACAGAGCCATCAGAAACCTGCAAGGTCTCGCTCATAAAATGCATAACTAAAGCGCAGTCTTAGACATCACATTCATACTCCGTGGGTGTACAAAGCTTTCACCTGCCCTACCGACCCACCCCCCTGCCCACACACCTCCCTTTTGACCTTTATTAGATGTCACGATGTTTTTGTGGTGGTATTTGCTGTTTGTGGCTTTTGTGGTTGGGTGATAAATTTCATTGTCTTCAGCGCGGTGGGATGCCTTTCTCTCTCTCTTTCTCTTTTCTTTTTTTCATTTTTCATTCATTTTTCAGCGTCCTTCAAGGCATATCAGACATATCCGAGTGAGCGACGCAAGGTCTGTGTGTGCGCTGGCAGCCGATGGGTGGGCTATGTTCAACAAATGACACAAAACTGCCAAACCACATCACTATGAATGTCGCTTGAGTCTCGTCACTCGGACTGGACCAAAGTTGCTCGCTCCCTCTCAATCTATCTGGTTGTAACTCTGCTCTGGCTGCAGGCTAACGAATTTTGACAGGTGCCATTATTAGTTCAGCACTCGGGACATACTCGTTTTGTTTTCTTTTCTTTGTTTTTTGTGGTCTCAGGCAATCCCCGAACAGAACCGAACCGAACCGCACCGCTTTTTTTGGCTCTGCGCGTTCTATGCGTTCTCGAGTTTTATGACCATACGAGTTTTACTTCTCAGATGGATGACAGCAATAAAAGTACACACACACACAGAGAGACACACAGAAAAAGACTCTTACACCCGTTCTCCGACTCAACCTTGGATGCGGCATGGCCATTTTATCACACGAACACACATTGCTCATACGCAACGTTGGCCACAGGCTTCCGCTTACCTTTGGCCTCACTGGCTGCACTAATTAAACTTGTGCCCGCCTCTTATTATGGCTGCATTGCATGGCATCGGTTAATGTGAGTTACACGACACGACACAGCCACAGCACACATTCCCCCACAGCCCATGGCCAGAGCCAGAGCCAGAGCTAGGGCGAGATCGAGGCCCACAGGCTGTCCACCTGTTTTTATGTTGCGGTCGCATTGTCTCTGAGGTGAAAGCGTAGGAGGAGGAGGCGAAGGAGACCCATTCTGGGGCACCGCAGAGGCGTTCTGCGGCAAGAGCGTTAAGCATTTATGTGTGCGCGTCTAATTAAAATAAGTTCGCATGGCAATGGCACTTCAAAGTCTAAATTGTCCTTATGGCTTATTTCGCTTCAGCTGCGCACAGCCCAAGGCGCTGCGGCCCAGCCATTGGCCACTGACAGAACAGAACAGACAGACAGACATACAGGCGGGAAGGGAAGGGACAGGACAGTATGGGATGGGCCACAGGGTATCAGGTGGGACCCTTCAAGTGGATCCAGAGCTTCCTCGGAGCTCCTCACCGTCAGATATATATAATTATAATATTTTTTATTAGCTTATCTGATATGCCGGCAACAGGGAAATAACATAAATTCAGCTGCCTTTACCCCACGATGTCCTTGGTCAGGCCACAACAGGAAGCTTTGATTTTGCCTGCGCCCAGGTCTATAAAAAGAGCAGTGCTAAAAAATAAAAGTTCAGTGCTGCATGCAGGGTGCTCTTTTTTGTTCGTTTGCATAACGAGTAAGGGCTGGCGATCATAAGTTTCGCTTTCACCTGCATAAATAAGCTTACTTTGTGAGCATCAGAAAAGTTTCTCTCCCGCCGCATATCACTGCAGATAATTTCCCAGAGCTGCAGCATCACAAAAGTTATTCATTTATACATTTAAGCTGATCAAGTCATTATACTCTCGCCACGGTTAGGGCATCGGGAATTCATGTTGTGTTCACCCAACAGTGCAGGAGGGCGGGCTCGCACCCTCTTTGTGGGTCGCATTGTTTGTTATAAATTTTAATATACTAAGTATGTATGTTGCAGGTAGCACACAGCAGCCACAATGAGACCTCGCCCTGTACCAGCCTTCTCTTTTTATTCTGCCCTCCCCGCCCCCCCTGCAGCTGGAGTCTGAGTTGATAATATAAATGGAAAAACGAAAGGTCGACATTTATTATGAGGCTTTATCAGCAAAGGACATTTGTTCTGTTTTGTGTTATGAGCCGAGGATATTCGGCTACCTGTAACGATGCAGGACATTGTGTCCCACTCTGCTGCTGCTCCTGCTGCTGCTGCTGTGCTCCTGCTGCTGCTCCTGCCGGGCCTGCTGCTGATGTTTGTCTGCAAAAATTGTTTGCTTCATTATGTTTCGTTGTCGTTGTCCACGCTGCTCCTGTGCTGCCCGGGCACGTGTTTTCCTTGGGGTGGCATCTGTATCAGTTAGCAGTCCGGTAGCGCTAAGTGTCCGGTAATATGCCATTTCCAAAATTCGGTTGCGGCGCACCAAAAAGCAAGGAGTGGTCCTTGCCCATAAATAGCCAACTACCTTGTATGTTAATGATATCGTGTATCGGACATGTATCGGCCCAATTAGAGCTGCGGTCAGTGCAAAAAACTCGGCTGGAGGGGCCAGTGTTGCTTCTCGTGCTGCTACTCCACTGTCGGATAGCCTCCTGGCACTGCGGCCATGTCCATGTCGCAGAGCACAACACAGGAGAGACAGAGAGAGAGGGAGAGAGAGAGAGAGAACACGCAAATGCATATCTGCTGTCGACCGGCATTGTCTCCTGCCACTTGCATTGTTGCACTTGTCCTGTTGAGTGTCTAATCTGCTAGCAGGAGGACATGGCCATACAGCCATACAGCCACTCAGGCAACGGGCCACACTGCAGAAACTCTGCATGCGGCCCCGCAGAGCCCGCACCGATGCTATTCCAAGTCGTGCTGAGCGTAAAAATCTTCAGTGCCTTGCTATTTGCGCATTTCCGGTTTCCGTCACACAGCTGCACGTCCTTTTCCTCCTCATCCTCAACGTCATCTTCATCCCCGGCTGCCATCCAAGTGACATCCGACTGCAGCTGCTGCAGCTGCTGCTGATACATTCTTGATATTCTGCAAATATCCTGTTATGCAGAAAATGCTTCTTATTCCCGTGTCGTCCTCGTCATAGCCGGTCCGTCAGCCCCATGCACGGGAATTATTAACTAAACAGCCACAGCCAGAGGAGGAGGAGGAGGCAGCGGCAAAGCCCCACGCCGTGTGGCAGAGCGGTAATGCACGTGCTGGCATGTGGGCATGCCACAAAATGCAGGTGCCAGCCACTGGACGGACAGCATTCGACGGCGGCCATAATGTTTGCTGAAATATCGCGAAGTGCTGGTTGAGGTGACATCTGATCTAAGTGGATACGCCAGATCTTTTCCATATTTCATATCTTGAGTATCTTTTGAGTTTCTGTTTCGAGCACTTCGAAGCATTAAGAATGTGCACCGAGTGAGCAAATTTAGCGAAAATCGTTGATTGAATGTAGCTCTTGACTTCCATTAGTGCCTGCGATTGTTTGAGCATCAATTGAGCAATTTTGGTTCAGTAGAACCCGACTTGAATGTACGAGTGTCCCCCCAGGAAAGACCCTGACTACGCATCGTGCGGCTCTAACAGAATGTACTTCTCTATGTGTGCACAGCATTTCCAACTCAAACAATTTATTTTTTTCAGCTCTACTCCCAGCTATTGCTTAAGCTTAGATTTCACTTTTTATTTGATTTGTTTTTCTCTTTTTCTATTTTGGTTTCGCTCAGGAATGGGGCAAAGGAAATTCAAGCCAACATGTGCACGCCTCCAACAGGCAGACAGGCAGAAGGACGAAAGGCGACGACGGTTGCGGATGACACAGTGAAATCAAAGTCAAATGTAAGTAAATAAAACATATTGTTTCTCTTATAGGAAGACATTTTGCAAAATTACTCCGATTTGCAATGCAAATCAAACATAGCGCCATTATTTTGCTCACACGCACACGCACACCACTCTGTCCCCTATATGTATGTATGTATGTACAGCTCGCGGAAGTGAAAGTAAAAACCCCGTCGCATATGTTGCTTAAAAATGCAGCCGTCGTGGAGCGTACAGCACTCGCATATACACAACCATCTGTCCCGATCCGAGTCCGTGTCCGTGTCCGTATCGGTATCCGTGTGTCTGTGCTCTCCAAATCTTTGTGATAATAGCACACACTCACACGCGTGCACAATAAATATAAATGGGGGGAGCTTGGGGGCTCGGGCTCCGGCCTCTGTGTGCGTATGTCTGCTGGTTTTAACCTGCGGCAGAATGTGAAACAAGATGCGGAGCGAAAAAAAGCAAACAGCAGTCGCGAAAACAACAAAAAAAAAAACAAAAAGAATTGGCAAAAAAATATGTTTTAAACATTTTTCTCCGCTTTGCATTTTTTTCCGGGTTATTTTCTCCGTGTGCTTCCTTCCACTTGCTGCGCACTCCCTGGCCGCCGTTGCCATCCCTTTCCGTCCGTTACCTTCCATACTTTCTCTATTTTCCATGCCCCCGCAGCATTTTGTCGTTTTTGTGTTTTTGTAAATTTTTGATTTGTTATTGTTGCACGTGTTGTCTTTTGCCTTTGTTATGACAATCCATCCTTGGTGGGACTCGCCTGGCGTGGGGGTTGGTGTTTCGGTCTGGGACAGCGACAAAACAGTGGGGGCGGAAAGGAAAGAGCACCATGGCAGGTCCTGGTGATGCTGCTGCGACTGGGTGCTGGTGCTGCCATCCGAGGCATAAATGTTTTTAACGAACTCACCTGTGGGGCATACGCATAAGTAGCAGAACGTCTTCTCCGTGTCATCTGTGTAAATGGAAAGCTGCTTACACAAAAAGGGAAAAACCCAGCGATAGCCATGAGTGGTATGCGGCAGCGTGGCAGCAGAGCTGGCCCCAGGGAGTACCAGAGTACAAGTCAGCAGTCAGGGACTGGGACTATAAAATACAGTAAAAGGTACGCATAATGCGAAATCTTCGACTATGTTGGCATCGATCGTTCGAGAATACAACAAGAAACAATAATAAACGCGACTGAAACCAATATCAGAACCGTTTACAAGCGTCCACAGACAGAAACGTATAGGATCGTGTTCAGAACTTCGCTCTCGGATGACTGCATTTCGATGAATACTCAAGAAATTGAAGAGAAATCGATAAATGCTCCAGCGACCTAAGAATAAAATTCCCTGACTCCCAGACTCAACTGGATAAAAATGCTATTGTATGTTTTTTTATTTTTACAAAATTTTTTTGATCATTTTATTTGTTTTCTTTCAATATATTTATGTATACATAATATAATTTTTGTTGTTTATTCGGTATATTTACTTATTTCCGTTGTTTCTATGTTGCAGTTGTTATTTTCTTTTACCATCTTTCCATCGTCTGTTGTTCTTTTTCTTTTTGTTTTGTGTGTGTGTGTTTGCTGTCACCTATGTATAATTTCTCTATGCATTTCGCGTCCTGCAACACTGGCAGCAGCAACCCTGCGTCTAGCTCTAAAACCTTCCCCTACTTATAATGGTAGCCCGCTCTTGGGACCATCTCCCAAAGCGTACTGCTCCACATTTTATATGCTGAATTTTGCTTCTTGTATAATGTTCTTTGATTTCCCATTTCCTTTTGGCGCGTTGGTATACAAATACGCTACCAAAATGTTTTTCTTCTCTGTTTGGTTTCTCTTGTCTTTTTTTTGTTCAACTATAAATACTTTTTCTTTTGAATGGTTTTTTGGTATGCTTAATTTGATTAACTTTTCTTTAATATTCGTTACTTTGTTTCACTTGTGTGTATTTGTGTTTTCTTATGCAAATGCAGTTTGTGTTTGTGTTGTGTGTGTGTGTGTGTGTTGTGTTTGTTTCTGTGTCAGTTTTTGTGATTTCCGATGACATATTTATGTATTGTATATATATAGATATATATACATATACATACATACATATAGACTTATGTATATATATTTTCTGCTTTCGTGTATATTTAATACTTAGCTTATGCTTTAGATTAGGTTTCCAATGGTATTTTCGGCTTTGTTCTTGCTGTTTTTTTTGTTTTGTTGTTGTTGTTTGCTTTTGTTTGTATTCTGCTACAATATTTTCGATTTTCGCCATTCTGTTTGCCTTCTGCCCTTGTGTTTTCGTGTCCTTGTCCTAAAACACACTCAAACATGCTTAAATTTCTACAAAATATTTGCAATACTGCAGTCGATATCTATACTTTGTTTACGTTAGTTATTTGCTATTTACTTATCATATTTTACGTCTGTATATACATATACATATATGTGTATATATATATATGCTTTTCGTACAATATCGATATCTATATATGCATTTGTGTGTGTGTGGTGTGAATATTCTGTTTGTGTTTGAGTGTGTGTGAATGCTCTCCAAAACTCTGTCGCTTTCGCTTTCGCTTTTTGGTTTTCCTTGGATGTTGGTTTTGTTAGCAGCTTTTGGTTGTTTGCTCATCGTTTTGATTTTTTTCTACATTTGTATTTGATTTGTTTTGGAATCTTAGTGTAATTTTAATTGCACAACATGCCCTTCTTTGTGTTCGCTTTTTGCATTTTGCTTTGGTTTATTGCATAAAAATATGTTGGTTGTTGCACTGCTGCCTGCTGCCTGCTGCCTCCCGCCTGCTTGATTTGGTTCCACCGGCCCTCGAGGCTAGTACATTTTAGATTCTAGTGTTACGCTAATGCTAGTATTCTGCTGTATTCGTATCCCTTCCGCACTTACATATTTACGTATGTGTTTATGTTTGTATGTATGTCTCTCAGATTTGATTTGATTTGATTTGGGTCTGTGGCTGCCTTCAAATTAAATCCAGTTCTGCTTGGTTTGTATCTAGATTATTGTGTAATTAAACATACGAAAACACATTCAGAATTCGGATAATTAGTATTCATTTGCCATTTGCCTCGAAGGGATCATCTGTTTGCACATGTGTTTGCAACACATCTATGTATGTAGTATGTATGCACTCGTATATACTATATGTGTATATATATATATATATATATCTATTTGGTTTACTTGTTTTGTATCTTAGATAATACTTTTATTTGATTGATTTCGGTTCTGCCTGGTTGCAAGTTGATCTCATTTCATTTAGTTTCAATTTATGCTATGTGCCCGCCCCGAAAGCGACTCATCCCTCGCGCTGCGTGTGACAAAATTTTGCTAACTGCTCCTGCATTTCCTTCAGCATTTCAATAATTACACTTCGAATTGACTAATTTGTAATTGTAGTCTATGGCTAATAGCTACAATCATTTCAGTGTGTGTGTGTGTGGAATCCATTGCAATGGATTGCTTGGAGCTCAAACCAAACGAACACATAGGCGCTGCAGAATCAAATTAACGTGACCGATACGCGACTCAAGTGAGCTCTGAGCTTGGTATGATCGGGAACAGAACCTGAGATGGGGAATTGCAATCATCTGACCACGTGCTGCTATAGTTCTTAATATTGTTCATCTTTCTTGGTGTCTTTTGTGGGGGTGACTACAATTACAATTTTTCTGGGGCCCAGGTCCCGCTGGACTGGCTTCTGGGTTTCATGTGGGTCTTCACGTGTTTATAAATACTTTGTATATGTATGTGTATATATATATATATAGACGTATATAAATGTCTTAGCACATTTCGTAGATACACAACATAAATACATACAGTTACAGCATTTATTCTATATATATATATATATATATATATATATATATCTATATATTTGTATTTGTATTTGTATATTATTTAGTTCGTCGTCATCGTCCGCCTGTTGGATCATCTCTCGCGTTCCACAGCTACTCGTAATTCCTATTTAGTTTCCAACTCTTCTCTAGTTCTTCTATGTGCCAACTACCCATTTTTTAACTCTTTACTGATATGTAGCGCAAACATTAACAAACAAACCGATAATATCTTTTTTTTTGTTTTGGTTTCTTTTTTTGGTTTTTCTTAACTATAAACTTTTGCTCTTATAAATGTTCTTCTTCATTTCTTTTTTCTTCTTCTCCATTTTCTTATAGCCAAATTTGGGTTTTCACCGAAACAGTTTTGGTTTCTCTTTGAATTATTTTTGTTGTTTTTTTTTTGTGTTTTGTTTTATTTTTTTTGGTTTTGTTTGGTCAACAATATTATGAAATTTTTTCTTTCCCGCTTTTGATACATAACAAAAAATTTCTAGAAAATGAAATGACAACAGAAAAATGCATTTCTCTTCGTGCCTCTATCGCTCCGATACCAGTCGACACCAGTGTCCAGTCCCACCCCGCTTTAAAATCACATCTACATCTAAGTCGTTTGCCGTCCTGGTTAAACATGCAATGCTTCTCGTAGTTTCTCTAATTTCTAGTGCTAAAAACATTTAAATATACAGTACAACTGCCCCTAGTGTCTACAGTTACATGGTGTGTGTCTCCGTGGGTCTTCGTGGGTCTCCGTCTCCGTCTGCGTCTCCTCCCTCCGATCCGCGGCTAAAACTCTGCGACCATGGCTAATCATTATGAGTGAGCATCCATCTACCATCTAGCTAACACAAAAATATATCCATACTAGGCTATCTGTACGTGTGTGTGTGTGTGTTTGTGGTTTTCGATTATCAATAGACATACATATATCGTACTCGTGCTCGGGCCACACCCAAGTAACTAAATGCTCTTTCTATTCCTTTCTATTCAGCCTCTTTTGCTGCCAAAAATTTCACTAAAAAATGACCTAACAGCCACAATTTGGGATTTGGGGCGTGTCAAATGCAAATTGTGCCCGACCTCTGTCCATGGAAAATATTTGAAGCTTAATATCCGTTGCATACGAAGCCCATCATACACTCACTTATGTATGTATGTATGCATGTATGTATGTAAGTGTATGCGTGTATACTATTTCTATTACTTGTGATTTTTATTTGTTGTTGTCATCATTTTAATTGGTTTTCATTTTGAACATCTATATGTGATTTATCATCCAACACATGCAACACAATATGCAATAAATATAATTTACCATATGCCCATAGTTTTTCTTCTCTGTATGTAAATACCGTGTACAAGTATTCCTATTCGTCTGAGTGGGAAGTGTGAGTGTGGAGTGGGTGTGAGTTGTTGGTTTTTCTGGGTGTGAGTGTGAGTGAGGGTTCTCTATCAATACCGTTTCGTATAGTATGTTATATAAGCATGTTTGTTTAATGCATATGCTGTATACTCTATATATCAACCATCTCTATATCTATTTATAGTATATGCTACACTTTTAGTTGTTCGTTTTTTTTGTATGGCTATTTTATGTTTCACATTCATGTACTGCCATTTACCCAGTTTATGTACCATATCTGTAGGCTTCCGTGAAAGGGAAGGAATGCCCCTGCCTTGTACGAGTATCCTTCTAGGTTAGCTGTCTCTCATGTTCTTCTGTATAAATTTTCGTGTGTGTTGTATTCATAAGTTGATTAATGCTTGCTTAGGTATCGGTATCGGTATCAGTATCATCGGTATCGTGTTCTTGTCTGTGAGGGACTTCTTCCTCCCTTTTTCTTCTAGATAATTAGATTATTTATGTTTCATTTCTGTGACTGAGCTGCTCCTGTTACTGTTTCTGTTTCTGCTTCTGTTTCTGCCGCTGCTGCTGCTCCTGCTGCTGCATTCGCACTGAAGTGTTCTTGTTGGCTTATATGATTATGTGATAATATCTATTTTATTACGGCTATGCTCGATTAGCTAATATCAATTAATATCATTCGATGGCATACTTTGATTGTTTTCAATATATTTTACTTGTGTATGGGGGAGTTCTTCTCTCTCTATATTACTATTCATATATCTGTAGCTATATGCATATTTTGTTTAGTTATCGGTTCGGGTTGGTATTGTTATTGGTATTGGTTTGGGTTTCGATTTCTGTTCTGTTTCGTTTTCGTTTTGGCCTAAACAACAGAGAACTAACACAACATATTTGCAGCTAGCCACTCCTCTTCTGGCAACTGAAATAAAACCATACACATGAACAAGATATACATTGGCAATAAGAGTGTGTACGGGTTTGAAATGTTTTTTGGGTGAGGTTGAAACATTTTTGTGGCTGCTTGTGTGGGGCGGCTGCTTTTTTACACACAAATCTCTCATGAAGCTTGTTGAACAAAAAGAATAGGCAAACTTAAATCATAATCAAATTAAATTCAAATTTCAAACAAATTAAACGCTTAGCTGCAGTAGCTGCTGAAGCCTTATGGGGGGAACGAAAAGAGTGATACAGATAGAGAGAGAGAGAGATACGAGTAGGGGGGACAGGGCCAGTGGTACAAGTTTGTGTCTAGTACTGTCCCGGCTTGGGTGGTGATGGAGCTGCTGTGCCTTCTCCTCTCGAATGCCTTCATATTTCATAGTTAGTCAGATACTTTCAACTGCGAGTGCTTGTGTGCTTGCGTTTGTTTTGTGTCTGTGTGCGTGTGTAGACCTTTTAGGAACCTGTCTTTCAATTGCTGATCAATCACAAATCAAAGTGCGATAGTTCTATAGGAAAATGGTAGCCGGACATGACAAGGATTGGCCAATTCATTGCAGATTGGCACACTAGTACGAGTACTTATATTGGCAGTTGTCTCTAAGCGTGTGTGTGTGTGGGCTGCTGCAGTGCTGCGCTTAGTAAAATATTCACCTCATCTATCATAGTTATAGGCACTAGTGCTATGTTTTTGTGTGTGTGTGTGTTGGGTGGGTGACCCTCTGCGAGTGCCTGAGTGCTGGCGTGGTGTGAGTCTGTGTGCTGCTGCTAAGCTAAAACCATAACTGGGTTCAAAAGAAGGCAATGGTCTGGGATTTGCCTTGGTGTTGAAGGGGCTATAAGAAATCAGGTGAGATGAAAGGCTGGCTGGCTGGCTGGCTGGATTTTTGTTTGCCCACTCACACACACACACACGCAAATAAATATTTACATGTGTGTGTGTGGGTGTGCGCCTAATTAATTTTAACGCATTTTTAATTATGTTTATTTTAATTTAATTTCGCTGTGCTCTGCCCTGCCTGAATTGTATGCGTATGTGTATATTTGTTAGAGTGTACGCCAGACGCATTGATGTATGTATGTGCGTGCGTGTGTGTGTGTGTGTGTGATTTATTCACACTCTCTCAATTTATGCCTTCCTTCACCCGAACTGTAGAGTCATCCCCCTCCATTTTATTTACGAGTATGTACGCCATTTTAGCATGTAATTCTTCTTGCCATCCTCCCTCAATTAATTATTGTTATTTTTTATACGCGGCATGCTCCAACACATTTACATAAAGCATTAAATTATGTTTGCATAATGTCAGTGGGTGTGTGTATCTGTGTGTGTATTTTGTGTGTATGTTCTGAGTGGAAGCAACTAGGGTTAAAAATATTTTCGATTTTCTTTGCTTTTTGCATATACATAATAATTGTTTGCCTTGGCTGTCCGTTTTACAAATATTTTTGTTATGCTCTATTTTTGATATATATATATGTATGTATATTTATAGGTATATAATTATTATGTATATATGTTTGTGTGTGTGTGTTTGTCATGTGTATGTGTGTTGCATTTAGCTGTAGCATAGATTTTTCTGGGGGAGGGGTGCAGCTCTCTAAACTCGCCAAAACTTTTAGTTGCCATCAATGGGGTTTTTGCAATTTTTGGATTTTGCGCTTCGCATTTTATTTACAGCTCAGTTTGGTTTTGTTTCTGTTTCAGAATAGCAGCTGTACTTGAAAATTTTGTTATGGTTTTTGTTTTGGCTTTTTCTCTGGCTTATTCGTGTTTTGTTTTTGCGCTTACTGTGCCTGCAAGAGTAAAGGATAAACCTTAAAAAATAATATGGGTGTTAGTCAAAATTGGAAAAAAGTAGTAGTCGGAAAAAAATTAATTTTAATGCAGAAAAAAACGGTATATGCAGCAATTTGAGTTTACAAACAAACAGTACGTTATTTGATATGCAATAATAAATTGTATGCACATTGTTTGCTGTCCAGAGAGAGAAAGATAACGCTTTTGAATTATGCTAGAGCTCGGGATTAGCAAATAAATTCACAAACAGACTGGCAAATGTGTGCTACGTATACGTATCTAGCAGTACCGAGCATTTTAAGGATTAAACTAGCACGAAAACAGATCCATATGCAATTCATGCGCTTTTGCCCCACAACCAAAAAGAAACACAATATGGACAAACAGAACTCGGAATAATATTAATTGACTACATGTATGTTTTTTCATGTATTAAATACAAACGAATGCCCAATACCTGGAATATATGTATCTTTGAAGCCTAACCTTTTGGGAATATTCCTTGCAATATTAATGTTAACGGTATTCCAAACGCATTCACTGATTCCATGGCATGCATATACAACAGTTTCAATCCATGTATGTGTGTGCGTGTGTGTGTGTGTGCATTCGGTAAACAAATGCAAAATAATAATAGAAGCTGAAATACCTAAATAATTGGAATATTTTTATTGCAAACCAAAAATATGTACACAAATCCCAAACGTAACTGAAGAACCAATAAATAATTGAAGTAATCAAATCCAAACAAACAAACAACAAAAAAAATAGCACAAAAGAGTCAAAAATGCATTCAAAACTTTCAACAAACGTACGAGAAATGTACCAGAAATGTACGAAAAATGTTTCAATGTTCTCGGGCAGCATAGTCGTTCATGTACGAGTGTGTGAGTGTACGAGTGTATGAGTATCTGAATGGACTTGCTGGCACTAGTGTTGGCTGGTACATACCTGTGGGCTCACTTGGAACTGCTGTATCGGGTAAGCGACCACGCCGGCTGCCTGCGGTATGGCAGTGCCGGCCACGCCCGTTGCCATTTGCTGTGCAGGAGAGATCTGGGCCTGGGTGACGCCTTGCCATGTGGCCGGTATCTGCACTCCCATACTGCAACGAAAAAAACAGAAGGGACAGGAAGTCCCCGAAACACATAAGCCGACAGTAGAGTTTGAGGGGGAACGGAACGGGAAAGCACATTTACTGATCTGCCTGTACAGAAATGGTCCCTGAAGCGTGGTGTGCGCCACAATTATCACAGCCAGACGACAGATGACAAGCAATGGAAACGAGAGCATGGAAAACAAATTTACGCGACTGCGATGCAAATAGCACGTTATGTTGACAGCCCGACACACGGAAATGCAGCTCATACGGCCGCAGACCGACGCGACGGTGCGACGGTGCGACGGTCCGACGGTGCAAATGAAAAAGTTTCGCAATTAGCAAATGAATTCAGTCATCCGTCATGCTGTCTGTCGTTCCCCTTGTCGCTCTCGTTGTCGTTGTCGCACTTGCAGTCGATCCCCCGTGGCGGTTCAATTATTTCACAAAGAACAAACCAATGTGGGTGGGATTTGGTGGCATCCTCTGCACATGATTCGCGGTATTATGGACATATTCGGGACACAGGGACACAGGCAAATCAGCTAATAAAATTATTGAGCCCGGATCCAATGACAATAGCCTATTGAGAGAGAGTCCTTACCCCATATATCCCTGCTGATAGCCGCCGTACTGGCCGAAGTGGTAGCCCTGGATGCCCTGCAGGAATTGGTTCTGCACGGCAGCGGCACTGGCCGCCGCCGGGGTCACAGCTGTGGCCGGGGCCGAGGAGGCCTGGTATGTGGGTGTGGGCGAGTACCAGCAGCCGGTGGCCGCCAGCTGCTGCCCATAGGCGGCGGCTGCAGTTGCCCCCAACCCATATGGGAACCCGGCGGCGGCAGCGGCGGCGCTATTGAGTGCCTGTGTGGCGATGGTCTGGGCATTGTTCGGATCGCCGCTCTCCTTGCCCCACGAGCACTTCACGGGCTGGGCATTAAGTTCTGTGTTGTGTACCCCGACGATGGCATGGGTGGCGGCCTCCTTGGTGGAGAAGCTGCAAAGACCAATAAATATTCCAAAATAAGTAAATGAAAGGCGACTGCTATTGCTGTATTGCTGTACTTACCGCACAAAGGCGTAGCCCTTGTCCTTGAAGACCCGAATCTCTTGTATCGCTCCATAGGGCGCGAATGTCTTCTGGAGCACCTCCTCGCTGAGGGCGGTGAGGGCGCTGTTTACGCCACCCACATAAACGGTGCAATTGGAGGGACTGCTCTGATTGTAGACCTCATCGAAGGTCAACGGCTTGATGTTCTCTGCGGACAAAAAAGAGACCAAAATGTGTGAGACCAAGTGTTACCCTGTGATGGATCTGGTTTTAATGTGTCCATCTCAAAATGAAATTTATGGCCAGGACTTTTTTGTGACTGTACACCGTACACCGTACAGCATGGAGTGGTGCGTTTTTTGCTCACCAACTGCATGATTAATATGCAAATTAATTAACGGATTTACCCGCAATGGCAATGGCAACGGCAACGGCAAGGAGAGCTGCATACATGTACATGAGTGTGCCTCGGTCTGTGCAACGTTTTGGTAATTAAAATAACCGCATGCACTTAGTCAATATGCTCGAGTGTGAGTATCTGTGTGTGTGTGCTGGTTCCTCTGAGAGTATCTGTGTATCAGGCAGGGGGTGGCGACACGGCACCATTTACCTCTCTGCCATTGTTGTGGCACATTTAAAATTGTTGCGGTTGTTATTGCATTTTTTATTATACGTATTTTGCGGATATATGTATACATACACATACACATATTTCGTATGCCGTTTTATTGTCGGTGTACTGTGCCATGTGCTGTGCCGTGCACTTTTTGCACTCACTGTACGAGGCCCTGATTGCCGTTGATGTTGCTGCTGCTCGGATTGGATTGTTCGGTTGGGTCGCCCCTGTCACCCTTTGGCTACAAGTATTTGGTATGTATGCACGTATTTGTATGCAAAAGTTACACTAATTACTTCCTTTGAGGTTAAAACTAAATTTGCACTTTTAAAAATAATGTCAGCTTTGCGTGTTTATGTCTTTGTTTAGCTCTGAAGCATTTCTGCGGCCATTGTGAGCCGCTGACTCGTTCACCTACAGCGTACAGCCGAGCACGATTCCATTGTTGTGTACCTAATGACTGAGATTGTGCTGGATCGATTATGTAACCGTGTGAAAGGAAGTGCCAGGCTGTGTGTATACATCCGTACTTAAGAGATTCGTATAATAGATCGATGTGGAAATGGAGCAGACCTGAAACTGGTGTTGAAAATTAAATGGAAAGGCTGCCTTTGCCCTTCAGGGATTTCATTAGAGCAATGTGGAAATTGAATGTGCAGCGAACGCTTTAAATTAATTTCAAGACGTTGTTCGGCTGCCCCATTGGCCTATCTCTACCCCCTGAGAGCTGATCCAACATGGCCTCTCAATGGCACAACAGCTTGAAGAGCCTCCTCCCACTTATCCTGCTGAGAAAGCCCATCAAAATGCCATTGCAGAGCTGCCTGCCTGCCTGCCTGGTGGTGCTCGGGATTTGTGTGTTGTTGTTGTGTTGGGCTGTGCAGCGAACATGCCAAACAAAACACAAAAATATGGCTCAATGACATGCAACAGGATTGCTATAGACCGCTGCTGCACACACACACACACACACAAACGCACTGGGTACATAACCAGAAGCAGGCTTCATGGCGAGGGTGCACCGAAAAACTAACAAGCTCGCAAATACTTTTGAAAGCTTTCGCCACAAATGTATGCGCTTTGGCCACGCACACACACACACACACACACACACACACACACACACATATACCCATGGAAACACCACACTCCCTCCCACTTATACACTTTGCCACACGCAAACGGCATTGCATAGTTTTGAGCGCCATGTTTCACTAATTTGCACTTTGCTTTGTGTTTGTGTTGCCCTCGCTTCATTTTGAATACCCTTTCTGCAGGTGTAACTGTTGTTCCGAGATGCTCAGCATGAAAATCAACGAACCCGATATATATTTATTGATTAGAAGCAATAGTCGAATCGATAGCGTAATTTCCGTACTGTCCTTGGATGGATCTGTGGTAAGGCTAAGGGGTAAGGGTAACTTTATTATCGGCTACACTTGGTTCTATATTTTGTTCTATATTTTTTATTCTGTAATTTCTTTTTTACGCTTTTGAATACGTGTAATTAAATTTTGAAACTGCAGTCAGCAAGCAGCCCCCGCATCGCCTCCACCCACCCTCACATATTCTTGTACGTGCTCAGCCTTGAGGCGGAGTGAGTGCTTGTTGGTGGACAGTCAGTCCTTAGCCCAGAGACCCTAACCCCATCCCGTACCCAGTCAGGTAAAGACCAGCTCGCTTCGTTTCATTTCATGTCCGCCGCAAATTAAAACACTCGGCCCCCCATTTAAGTGCGGGAGCGTGGCCATAATTATCGCATATTTTTGTCTACGACAAACTACAGCGAGTGCATTCCACTCCATACCAGCTCGTTTCGGTTTCTGGTTCTGTTTCTGCTTCTGCTTCTGGCCTGGCCTGGCCCCTGCCCTGGACTGACAGAGGCGAACCCACAAATAATTACAGTCCGGCAGCCAGGAGCCATTACATTGCCAAATACCTGTACGCTACGGCCAGCTGTTTTGAGTGCTGCGCTCCCATTTTCCTAACGATTTGAAATTTTAATGAGCAATTATAGGCATGTAAAACTAAATCATGAAATAATCACCAAATCATTAACATAAATAATTCACATTTTTACACAGAGTCGCAACAACAGCAACAACAACATCGCCTCGGGGCTGGCTGGCTGGCTGGTACTTGAGCAAATTCAAAAGTAATTAATATGCAAGGAATGTTCGTTCGTCTGGGAGGGCGTATCGCATGGGCGTGGCTATGTGCTAATTCTGACGCGTGTGGGCAACCAACAAAAAATAATTTTAGTCCTAAATCATACAGTCTTTATTGTTTTGAAGGAGAGGAACAGAGGTCTATGGACTCAGGGATATTTAGATCTAACTTGAAACATAAACAAGACTTGATCTTCAGCATAAATTTAAACAGAATCAAACTCAGCCAATCAAAGCTAAAAACCTTCAAGGTTTCATCAGATTCAATGCTATTATTAAATCGTTTTCAGTTCTTCCCTGTTCCAGCTATTTTTCTCCGTTGCTCAGGTCTCTTTCTCGGTGATATTCTGGCACTGCGAGTTTACTACGTATAGCCGCCGCCCGCCACCAGCCCAGAATGCATTCAGGCATTTAAACTTTTACTTAATTGTGCGCAGCTCTGCATAAAATTTTGATTTATTGCATCGGCTGGTGACTGCCAGGTAACGAGGCCACATAACTTCAGTCTCGCTCAACCCAAAAACAATTCAACCAAGTTGCTGCCACCCACACACCCACACCCCCGTGCCCCGAGCACACACTTCCTCTGGGGGGAAGGGGCTTCATTCTGCAGTCAAAAGTCAAATAGTTTTGCCAAAGAAATTTGTCATACAACATTGCCGTCTTTGTTCGCCGTTGTCGTCGGCATATTGTTTCTGGTTAATTAAGTTATTACCATAATGAGCTTGTTGGTATTTTTAGCCCTTATTTATGGGCATGCATTGTGGAGTGGAGCTGGCGGCGGGAATCTCAGGTAATCGTTTAACAAAAGTAAAACTTTGTAAGAACTTTTGCCCCGAGCTCTCGGCCTTTGAACAATAAAAAAAAGGGGACCGCGGCAAATGCGTTCGTTATAAAACCCGAAAATAGAAAAAAGAAGCGAAAAACTTTTAGCGGGGCACGAAATTGCAAAGCGACGCCAAAATTGTCACAACTGTAAAATGCGCAATTGCGTCGGATCGTAAATCTCTTTCAACAATGGGGCACACACACACACACACAGAGAGGGTTGTGGCATACACAGCCACATGAGTGGCTCACTAAGCGCGGCTGGAGGACGAAGAACGAGGAACGGCGGACTGATTGCCGGGAGCATAAAATGTGCAGCCTGCTTAAAACATAAAAATGCCAGGCCAACCCGTACCCGGGCGCTGAATGGCCAAAGAATCGAGCAAAGTGGCTGCGTAAAACATGAAGTAATGCGAATGCCGAATGCCAAATGCGAAATGAGTTGAGTGCTACAAATCGTAAAGTTCGCCAGCAGCCAGCAGCCACGAGTCCCCGTCACAGCAGCAACAACTAGGCAGGCCATAAAACCAATCCCTAGCCCCGATCCCTGTCCCTTGCTATATACGTATACATATGTACCGTACATATGCAAGCGGGCACATACGCGTATAAAACCCTTCACCGAATGGGCTTCATCTTCGATTCTTCGATTTTGGCTGCTGACTCGGCAGCACTTGAGGCGATCAAAAAATCAAAATTATGTCGCTGTCAAATTGCTAATAATAACTTGTATTACAGGATCCAAAACTACCGCCCACCAAAGCCCCGATCCAGCCATTGCTCCACTCCGCTCTCTAGCAAATCGTAGACGAAGCCTGGAAGGGCATCGAGCAGACAAAACCGTGACACAGTCCAATAAACAATGAGACCAATAAAAATACGCTTAAGCTTTCATAGGCGTTTTTTATGACAACAATATAAATGCAAAAGGGAAAATATTATGCGAGTACACTACTACGGTTCTGTGCTGTGCTGTCCTGTCCTGTCCTCTCCTGTCCTCTTCCCTCTAGCAAGGGTTCGTTTGAGCCCCGAAATGCGAACCCTTCAACAATTTCAGGCCTTTGCACGATAAATTCCACCTTGGCTCCAACTATAGTTTCTCTCTGTGTGTGTGTGTGTGTGTGTTGTGGGGGGTGTATCTTTGTGTGAATAGGTTCGTATCTGAGTGTGTGTGTGTGTGGCTTAAAGAATGCCGAATGTTTCTTGTATAACCATGAAATTTTACCCTCTGTGTGTTTGTGCCTTTTATGATAATAGTTTCGTGTTGGCAAAATTTATTTATCTGATTTACCCTCTCTCCCAAAAGCCACCTCCTCCCAACACACTTGGGGGGTGTCTCTGTCTCTGTGTCTGCGTCTGCGTCTGTGTGTTTCTAACAAATAAAAATTATGTTAAAACATGCAAATACGCGTTAAGTTTTGATTTATGAAAGACTAACGACAGAACAGACGAACGGTGGCGGCTGCCGTTTCCGCATTCGCGGGCATGTACCTCGAGCATGTTTGTCCGCTGTTAATAATGATTATGCCGGCAGCGATATAGTTACGTTTACAGTTGGATATACCTATATATATGCGGTTGACAACGAGCCCTGCCCCCACGTAAAATTTGTGTTGGCAGGGCGTGTGCGCTGGGACGTGGCTAAATGAAAATTGATTCGCTGGGAGCCCTAATTGAATGCCTCTAGTCGCTTTTTATATGTATTTTTGGGTCCCATCTCCGACACGACTAATTGAAAAAGTTTAAACCAAATTGGGTACAGCCCATTACGGAAATTAAGCGCGTGCGGTTTTTCATTTTTACAACAAGCGAAAGGACAAATATTAAGAAAACATAATCTGGCGGAAAATTTGTGTGGCGTTTATAAATAGCAAGCGGCTGTTGGTTGCCGGTCCAGGGTCCTTCAATGCCTGGAATCCGCCCCAAAATTCGACCGAATTCTGTCTGCTGTCGGGCTGGCTGGCTACCTTTGGCATTCATTGCCATAATTTCCTGTAATAAGAAGGACGCGTCGACTCCAAGCAACAGCCACAACAACAATGCTGCCTGATACGAGTATGTCTGGCCCTGAGTCCCCGGCTTGTACGCACACCGGAAACTTCCCTGGCCCGAACGAAGGGAGGGTCGTGGAGGCAGACGCAGAAAACGGGGGCCAGGTGACACTCATGATTTCCTTACCTTTACTCGCCGGCGGTTTCCGTGTGGCCCAATTCGTGCGAATTGAACGGGAGCCAAGCCACTGGCCATTCATGGCCGTAATGGCGCTCTCGGCTTCCTGCGGGGCGATAATGAAGACAGAGACACAGTCAGAATCAGAATCAGAGTGAGAGCAAGATTTTGGGTGCAGAGGGCACACAAAAGGAACAGGAATGAGCAAAGTTACTGCATAAATATGCACTTAAATATGCTAATGCATCCGATAATGCTTACCGATTTCTTGATGAAGGACACAAACCCGTAGCCCTTCGACTTCAAGGTTTGTGGATCGCGCACCACGCGACAGTCGCTAAAAAGAGAAAAAGCAAGCAGAGAATACATTAAAGACATTGCAGCTTAAAATTTTTCTTAAATATTTTTCCACCCTCTACGGAAACAAAGAAAAAAACTTGACAAACTTTAAAATTTATGCAAATTTCGAATAAAGACAACTCCCCAGGCTCTCCAGGCGAGGGACTGGCCGACGTGTTCAAATATTTCCGTTCGAGTACAAAATACAAATATATTTTGTGTGCACTCTGGTCTGGTGTGGTGTGGTGTGGTCTGGTCTGGTCGGATCTCTCTGCTCGTTTCTGGTTTCTGGTTTCTCTGCTCTCTAGCCCCCAATTGTGTTTGTGTTTGCGGTGTGGGCGTGGCCGTGGTCTCTTGTAATTCGGAAATTAGAAATCTGACCTCATGCTGAAAACTTTTTATTATTTATCTTACAGTTTGCTTGGCCGCCCAACATGGCGAACGACAACGACGACGACGACCACGAGGTTGATGAAGATTTGAGATGTCAAGAAGGCACGCGGATTGCACAAGTCATCGCAGCTTTAAGGGATAGGCCCTGATGAAGAGTGGACAGTTTTTGGGCTGCCAGTAGATGATTTATGACAGTGTAATTTTTGTCATTTGAATAATTTCGGTCGTAAACCTTTCCTTCAACTCCGCAAATCGAACTACAATCATAACCATAAACGAGAAGGAACGTCCACATTTTGGTCACTTATATTAAGAGCGACCGGCGACCGGCCACTCCGCTCAATTGCTGGACTTCCGACTCTCAAATTGATTTCCCCACAGCAGTTCTACGACATCTCATTTCGGCAATTGGTGCCTCGACACTAGGGTCGCGGCCCAAAACTAAGCCGAGCTGCCAGGAAACTTTGGCAATTACCCCCAGTTCTGCAGTTTACTTTTCATTTATGAAACATAAACCACAGTGGCGGCAACGGCAAAGGCAAAGAAGTTGACGACGACGCTGGACGACGGCAACTTTTTTTTTATGATTATTATAAGTAAAATGCCGAGGGACCCCTGGCTCCTGGGTCGGTAGTATGCGGGTGTGGATTTTGGTGGTGCTTGGGGCGGGTGGGGGCCGGGCCAAAAGCCAGGCGACTTATTAAATATTCACACGCGCCGCGCATTTAACAAAACGAAACAAAAATGCGCCCAGCCCAGGCGCCCAAAACATAATGCCAAAACCAGGCAACAACAAGGCTCAATGGCGGAAAAAGGGCAAACAACGCAGCGCACGCATAAAAGTTTTTGACAAGAAAGTCGGACGACGGGTCCTGATCCCTGGGAGCCGCACGACCGAATCCGGGGCCCCCCACCCCACCCCATCCGACTTTGTGCGTTAAGCGTTTTGACATGTCGGCAACCAGATCGACTCACGCAAAAGAAAAACCAAAGAAATAAAGTTCTTTAAGCCAGCAACAACTGGCGGAGTCTTTTTGTCTCCTGCTCTGCCTATGTGCCTGTCTCCTGTCCCCCCTGACTCTCTCTCTGTCTCTGAGATAATCAGGACGCAACGTGGCTGGGTGGTCGTTTCCTCGTGCCTGTTTCGATGTGGGACATGTACGAGTATCGGTGATAATGATGTCAGCGATATGTATCAGAAAGGTGCCAATCGATTGCTCAATAAGGCTGAAATGCGTAGCCATCGATACGGCTGTCAATTGGGAATGGAATGCCTTCATATTGGCGGAGACAAGGATGGAACAGGGACAGGCACAGGGCCCTGCTCATTAGTAGAACTGAGTGAGCACAAGACCAAAAAGCCTTTAACCGAATCAGGGTCATAATCATTAGCATGATTTTCAAATTATTAATATTTAAATTCAGCCCCCCTTTAGTGGTGCGGGAGGGGGGCAGAGCAGTTTGGATGAGCAGATTGCCTGATTGACTGGCTGA
The DNA here is from genome assembly GCA_018150885.1 of Drosophila tristis. NCBI lineage: Eukaryota > Metazoa > Arthropoda > Insecta > Diptera > Drosophilidae > Drosophila > Drosophila tristis. The sequence goes on from JAECWT010000002.1 coordinate 17,062,262, forward strand.
CTGGCTGACTGGATCTTGAAGCGAATCCAAACAAGCGAGAAATCCAAAAATCAAATACTTTAGCGTAATTTTTGATAAGCCGCCTCCGGGCTGTGTGGGCCACAGCACTCCCAAGAGGGCAGACTAACATTTTGACTCGAAACTTTGCGATTAAACAGAAGTTAATTAAGCCAAGTTTTTGATGCTGCCATTGCCACTGTTGCTACGGGTGGCAGTGGGGGTTCTGCTGCTGCTGCTGCTGCTGCTGCTGATGGTGGACCCAGCCTTTTCAAGCCGAAAATAGCAACTTAAATATTTGAATGAGCGGCCAGGGGCCTGGGCCCGGATGGTCTATATTTTTGTGGTGGCAACACACAAAACCGAAGCGAGGCGAGGCGAGGCCTGGCCAAGAGCAGCGACACTTTCTGTGTACTTTCCAGCGCAGAGGCAGCATCGTGCACAGTGGCAGCGAAAAGAGTTCGGCAAAAGTGAAATTTGCATAAATTCATTTCTCCCTCCCGCTCGGTTATGAATTTTTTATGGTCTCCGGCAAGCGGCTTACGGAACAAAACGAACCACACCAAAAGCGAACCACATCACGCGCCTGCCAATAATCAGGGAATGTGTGACAGAAAAATTGCCAGAAAAAAAATAAGAAAATAAAGAAAAATGAAATGGAAAAGGAAACGGGGAGTTGGAAGACTGGAAGAGTGTATAAAGGCAATTCCAAGTTAACTGGCAAATGGAAAATTTGCATTTTAATACTTACGAGATTTCGCCGAATGGTGTGAATGCCTCGCGCAATTGCTGAGTTTCAATTTCTGAGCTCAAGTCACCGACAAAGATGTGGAATTGTTCTGCAAAATAAGAGGGAGAGAGAGAGTGTGAGAAATCAGTGTGAGCCTTGGTTACGGTTACGAGGAAGTAGTATCAATGTGCTGTGCCATGCCCCGGAAAGGGTTGCCTTCCTTTGCCGTTGCCGTTGCCGTTGCCCCTGGCGGCACATCGTGAGTCTCACAAAATATGCGCCAGATAAAAACTCGAATCAAAAAAGGAATCTCAAGTCATGCGCTTTTATATCGCAATTTATTACCCCGCTCTTCTGCTGCTTCTGCTTTAATGCATATTTTGACACAAAAATAAAAAGAAAAAAAAAGATAAAGAGAAAAGAAAAAAGCACAGGAGCAGCGCAATGAAAAGTTTCTCATATATAATTTTATGCTGCATAAGCAGAGATAAGTTAATTGAAATCACAAAGAAGAGCCGCCAAGCCGCGCAGATTGATGAGACTTGCCTGATGACAGGCTCAAAAACTTGACAAGAGCTGCTGGCCCCGAAGATGGTTTAGTTTGCCGCAGCAACCAAATGGAAAACTTTCCCAACTCATTCATGTCATGACATCACAGCACAGCACAGCACATCACATCGTATCATATCATGGCACATCTTTCGAATGTTGCCTGTCCTTTGTGTTGGTTCACTTTCCTTCTGAAGAACCTGCCATTAATACTAATTAACCCATTCATCTAAGTAAACTTTTGCACGCTCGAATCTGGCTTCGTCAAGCCAAACATTGTGTACTGTATACTGTATATTGTATATGTATCTATGCCACATGCGGCGAGTGCACAAACTCAAAGCCTCTCGCTGTCATGCAGGCTGCACAAACACAAGTGCAGCGGGTGAGGGTTGCCTCTCACATGCAAAAGCAAACACACACACATACACATAGACATTCTCAACCACACACACACACACACACACACATATACAAATTGCAATCATTTATTATTATTTTTGTGTGCTTTGTCTCTTTGGCACAGAAAAAGTCGCGACTGTCGCTGTCGTCGTCGTCGTCGTCCTCGTCGCTGTCGTTCACGTTGTCCTTCGTGCGCTCTTGTGTCAGTTCTGCTCAGCGCTGAGCTGAGCTCCAGAGCTAAGACACAAAGTAGAGGCATAGCCAGCACACAGCGACGCACGTGGGGTGGTAATGGGTTAAGGGCCAATGCAGTGCAACATTTTTTGGGGGTCGTTCCTACCCCAGCCCTAGCCCCAGCCCCTGCCCCACACCCGCTCACTCTCACTCACACACACACTGAGAGAATTCTTACCCCAAATAATTAGCACTATTCAGTAGGGACTAGGGCTAGGGCTAGGGCTGGGTCTGGGTCTGACGACGCTGCTGGTGCGACTTCGACCTGGCGACCGACTTGCCTGCCCCACTGCTGCATGTCCCGGCTCCTGGCTCCTGCGTCCTTCGGCCTGGTCTGGCCTGGCCTGCCCTGCCCTGCTGCACGTGCAGAAATTAACATTTCCGGTAATTTTGCGAAAATGAAAAGCAAAGCGAAAAATTAACGGCAGCGTCGCCGTTGCCGTTGCCGCTGTCGCCACAGCACTGGGCAAAAGCGAAATGCGGAAAGCTTTTGTGTTAAATAAATATTAAAAGGAATTTTCCACCCCTTCTGCCGCCTAGCCAGGGCTGCGCTGCCGATGGAGACGGGACGCGGGGCCACTGGCTGGCAGCGACACCGGCATCAGGCAGGCGGCTGAATAAGTTGAATCGTTCTCTGACTGCGATGTTATGTTGGTCTTTTAAGCACACACACAAACACACACACTCACATACTTTTACGCACACAAGCCATAACGGGTAAATCTGTGCGTGTTCACTTATGTAACCATACACACACACACATACACGTACAATGTATGTGCATATTTATAGATGGCGGTGTGTGTGTGCTTGCACACTTTTTATTTAATTGGAAATTGCGTATACGCCACCGTTAATGAGCCCATTGTGAAGGCAGTCGAAAGGGGTCCGCGAGCAGCTTTGCGGGTTTCCCCCGAGTCGTTCTGGCTCCGGTTCCGGCTCCGGCTCTGGCTGCGGGTCGGCGTTTTCTCCTTCTCCCGCTCGGTTCGAGTAGTTGCCATTATTGTAAATCAATCGTCAGTCGCGCAGGCTGGCTCCCCTCCGCCTGACTGGCCTGACTGGCTGCCGTTGCCTGGAACTGTGCTCAGGTTATTGCTTTCGCCCTTTTGCACAACGTCAACTCAAAGGCAAGGGCCGCCAATTGAGGCATGCACGCAACATGCGAATGACTGGAGGACTGCCAGGCTCAGGCTCAGGCTCGGGCTCCGGCTCGGGCTACGGCTCCGGCTCGCAGCCCTTTCACCCTGACAGTACGTAGGACTGCCATACGTAATGCACGTACATATGAGGTCCTTCTACCCCTGGTCTTGATTATATGTCTGTCTGTCTGTCTGTCTGTCTGCGTGTGGAAGACAGACAAACGAGTCGGCCACTAATTGCAGTCAAAGGCTGCTTTAAATTTGCACCGCGAAATCCCTCGATTGGCAGCGCCCAACCCTCGGCCCCAGCCCCAGCCCCAGCCCAGCGCCATACCCATCGCATATTGCCTACGGTGTCAGCATGTCAAGCGGTTGCCGCGCTGCAGACCCAGGTAGAGGCTGCCTTTCATTTCTTTTCCTTGTTGCTGTTGCTGTTTCTGTTGCTGTTGCTGTTTCCGTTCTCCCTGTCGACTCGTTTGCTGATTAAAACGGTGCGTATGTGTAATGAGTTAATTAAGTTTTTACCATCATTTCATTCGGCTCGTTGTCGTTGTCTTACCTTTGCCTATGTATATGTACGCATGCCAGTACATACAGCAAACACACACACACACAAATGAGCACATAAATTAATCATAAATCCTTTCTAGGCGTACGGCAAGTTACAAGTGTTTTGTATATTTGCCGAGGACGCACCTGTCCGTGCCCTGTCCCCGAGCCTGCCCCTGTGCCTGTCCCTGCTGTGCCATGCCTTTGCTTTCTGCCTTCTGTGCTGGCTGGCAAGCGTTAACAACCTCGTCGCAAGGATAGTGAGTGGAGTGCTCAAGTCGGTTGGACTAAGTGTGTCAGCAGTGTTGCCAGTGCCAGCCGGCAACGCCCCCTTGTACCATTTGATTAAAGACGGAAGCTACTCTACTCAATGCGAATGTGTGCGTTTCCTTATGTGTGTGTGTGTGTGTGTGTGTGTGTATAGTATAAGCTATCCAGTTTTATGCCTTCCTTAGGCCTGCCTCTGCCTCTGTCTCTGCCTCTTGTTCTTGTTGGTCTTACTTGTTGTAAATTTTATGTTATCCGCTTTCATTGTTTGTGTATGCGTTTATTTATGTTCTCCACTGTACGTACAGTGCGAGAGAGGGGTGGAGGGAGCGTTTACTGATTTTCCCCGTTGTTATTTATGCGTTGGGGCTAAACCTTATTTCCTGTTTGTCTTGCATAAGCTGCAACGTTTAATTGCACGCACTGCGCCCCTCGCGCACACCTTCAGCTACGCAAAGTTAAAGTCTCAACTGAAAAGAATTAGTTGGAGCACTTTCATCGATATGTTTGGCAATCGTTTTTCATAGATTATTCATAGCACGCGCTGCAGTCTCATTTGTCGATTCCATTTGCTGGATTTTCGCTGGGGTAGGACCACATGGCGTATGCCCTTAATGGCAATTATGAACTGTGTCGCGGCTGCACTGCATTAGAGCTGAAAGCGTTTAGTTGGCGGCTGGCAAACCACCAGCTGACCGAATGCTGGGACTGCCCGCTGTCATGTGAGAGCCCCAAAACAAGCAAAACAATTTGACGCCAGCAACCGCAGAACGTGCGGGCCACAGAGAGACCCGCAGCCAGAGCCGCCCACAACTTAACCCAAAAATTGATGAATACGTAAGCAAATACAGAAGACTAACACGCAGCAGAAGCAGCAAGCAGGGGGGTGCTGGGGGGATTGGCAAATATACATGCACGCATACATGTATAAAAAAAGGGATCAAAGTCCTGAGGCGCGTTAATTTTCCCAGTCGTCAGCAGGAAAAAGTTTGGGGCTCTCATCCGACAGCCCGACCCAGACCCAGACCCAGACGCTCCTCACAAGAATACGAATATGAATGCTGCTCGCATACAGCCCACACACACCCACACACACATAAGTACACCCACCCACAACAGCACAAATTATATTGAAATGTTAATAATCCAGTTGCTTAGACGTGCCCTGATGGAGAGCCACTGCTGGGCTGGGCTGTCCCTAAAAAGGACAACTCAACTGTAAAAGGATATTTACATGGAGATTTGTATGCCGCTGACTTATGACTTTGATCAATGCCGAAATGCCTGCCCCCACCGCCACCCGCTTGCCACATACCCCATGCCGATCCCAAGTCCCAATCAGTGGGCTCCATCCATCCAGCCATCCAGCCATCCATCCGTTCGTCAGTCTATGAGGATGGTCCCTGCCACATTTATGTGCTTTTGAGAGTCACTTATGCCCACAATTTGGCACTGCGGTTATCTGGGGGATATTCTTTGATATATGACACGCCATTGGACTTTGGGGAGGGCCCTTCGGGGCGGCGGACTTGGGCTGGAGCTGTGGCAGCATCTTGGCAACTCAGCAAATCTTTAAATTAAATTTGCTTGGCTCAAATCATCTCGCATTATAAAGTATAATGTGCTTTTAATTTCATTCATTTGCATGCAGCATGGGAGGGTCTGGAGCGGAATGGACTAGATGGACATGGCCTGCTGCTGCTGCTGCTGCCGCTGCTTCTACTTCTGCTGATGCTTCTGCTGCTAAATGAAACTAAAAAATCTAATTAGCGTTGGCCAGCGTAAGAGTCGCGGCAAGAGGCGAACTTAAAGCAAACTTTACGCTTTAATTTCATCTTAATTACGCTCCTCCCCCAGCCCAACTAAATGCAGCAGGCAGCCATCTGCTGCTGCTATGCTCTGCTCTTCTGTTTGTGGAACATTCTGAAAGCCAATCAACTTGAGTCGCTAATGAAACTGCAGTCACTTTAAGGAATTTCAACTTTCAACTTTGCCCCATCCAGACCCAGTTCCCCGGCCCCAGCCCCAGCCCCGGCCCCGGCCCCTGTTTCCTGTCGCTGTCATTGTCACCATTAGACGTCGCCTGGGCTGATGATAATGCTGATTTTTAATGTTGATTACCGCAAGCTGCAAAGCCGCAATCCTTTTACCACATTTTTTCCCTTTGAGGATAGCATTGGCACTGGCACTGGCCCTGGCGCTGGCTCTCACTCTGACGCTGAAGCTGACTCTGACTGCCAGGTCGCGCCGTACCGGTGAGTGTCTTGGTTATCTGAGGAGCCGGAGTCAGCATCATTTCCGCAAGTGTGCGTGGCATTTAAGTTGCCACTTAAATGAGGCAGTCACTCGTTTCGTTTCGTTTCGTCTGTATTGTGTAGCTGCCACAACGATGCTGCTGCTGCTGCTCCTTCTGCTGCTGCTGCTGCGGCGTCTGCTGCTGGTGGCAACAACCTTTTCCTATTTCGTTTTGTGGCAAAGGCGCTGCCATGCTGTGGCCCCGGAGGGTTGTGGTGCTGTGAACAGGACGCAGCCTCATCAAGTCGTCGCGTCGCGCAGATCAAATGAAAATTTCATTGTGTTGTGCCGCCGCGCGCTGCGATTCTCTCTGTGTCATTTCGAGGCATTTGTGTGCGTGGGTGGTGGCAGGAACAGAGGCATTCCTGCCAGCCACGTTCCACCTTTTTGTGCCGCGACTCGGAAACTTTTGGGCTATTGTGCGTCTCCTGAGTTCAGCACTATTTTCAAATCCCTGCGAGTTCGAGTCCTCCCTGTTGTTGTTTCTGTTTCTGTTGCTTCTGTTGCCACCGGCGTCAGAGTCGCAGTCGTCGTTGTCTTCGTCTTCGTCGCTTGCCCTTCATCCCCCGGCGCGACCCGTGGCAACGTCTAACGTGTAAAACAATGACTCATTAAGACTCATCTAAATTCTAATGAGATTCAGTAACTATTAAAAACAAAACATGACAAAGGCAAAGGCAAAGGCAACAGAGGCAACAGCAAACGCAAATGCGGCAAAGGGTTGCTGCCCCCGGGGCAACTTCCCCAATCAGCCCCCCAGCCACAACCCCCCCGTCCGGCTCTTATCATCCAGGCAGCCAGGCAAAAGGGCTTCGGCTTGGGCTCGTATTTAGTGCTGATTTTGCTGCTTTGGGACTTGAAGTGCTGGCCAAAATTTAAGTCATTTGTATGCAAGTCGCCGCCTGCGTTGCCTTTAAACAAATGTCAATAATTTGATTTAAATGTGGCACAGAAGGGCCGAGCATGGAGTGAGGATTGGGTCCCCCTGCTTATAATACAATCGGGGCACTCACACGGCCAGGCGTAGGCCCATTCCGCTTGCTGATCGCGTGCAAATTTCGCATTTAAATGCCAGTAGGCGCTTGTTTTCCAATTTTGCAGCTCGATGCTGGGTGGGGGGCTGCCGATTTGCATTTACTGTGTTGACAATTGTGTGAAAAGACAATGCAGCAGCAGCAGCAGAACAGAATTGAACAGGCAAACCGTAACAACAAAAGCGGTGCCCAACCAGAAACGGAGACGGAGACGGAGACAAGGAATTTGCGTATCAAGAATCGAAAAAAGGCAGGCCGGAGAGTAGTTGCCCAAGGAATGCATTAGGGGTTCGGTTCCTCTCTCTCTCACTGTCTCTCTCTCTTGGCAGTCGAAGCAAACGAACACACACACACATACGTATAGACATGGAAAATGAAATGGAAATTGCGTATGTTGCTCCGGCCAGAACAAGCGAAAGCGCCCGTCCAAACAAAACAGAATCGAAAGTCGCAAAATGGGTTGGGTGAGGGTGGGGGAGTGGGGACACAAAGAATCTATATTGCTCCACAGCTCTGACCGTCCTCCAGCCATGTGTTTGCATTGGGTTTTGGTTAGTTATATCAAGCCCGTGCACACACGCACCGACGCACCCACGCACCCACTCCGCACCGGCACACACGGGCATATAGCCATCGCCATCCCATGCCCAGCCGCCTCAGCAGCCTCAGCCTCCTCGCAAGAGCCCGCAACAACCCCCAGTGAACCCCCAGTGCACCCCCATTTAACGCTGTTGTAAGCGTTTGCCAAAACGGGCGCAACAGACAAACACCCCCGCCCAACCGTTGGAAAATGTATCTGCTGCCGCTGCCGCTGCTGCTGCTGCTGGCACATGTTGAAAGTAAACGCGACGCAGGTATGCTGCTCGTTAACCCACACCCACACCCCCTCCCCATCCCCCGCCCACTAGCAACCCTCTATTCCAATCTGCATATTTGTCGGGGCGCCACGAAATGTAAAGCAAGTAAAAACCTGGGTCAAATTGCGGTTACCGTTTTTATTTTCCGCTGCGACTTGCTCTCTCTTTCTGACCCAGCAAATCCATTACACTTATTGTCTCTGTCGCTGTCCCTGTGGCTGTCGCTGTCCCTGTGGCTGTGTGTGTGTCTCTGCTGTCTGTGTGTAGGTGTTGATATATCCACACTTACAGAGGTGCCTGGTTCGTGGTGGGGGGGGCTACATATCTGTTCTGTCCCACTGCCCGTGTCCGTGTTAGGCGCCTAAAACACTGGCCATAGTTTTCCCTTTTTTTCCCGGACATGACTTGTACATATGCGTCCAACCGAGGCGATACTTGTGTTTGGGTTTAGGATCGGATTCGGCTTCAGCTTCGGCTCGAGCTCATGGCGCTGGGCGTTGGACTGTTAATTGTAAAGCGTTTGGCACTTGGGTTGGGTTTCCCTGGGTCATATTTATTTTATTTTTTTCTGGTTTCTGGAAAAGGTTTCTCCCCGCACAGCTAGCCAGTGACTTCATTTAGTTTTGCACGTTTACAGTTAATTAATTTGGTTGCCAGCAGAGAGTGAGAGAGAGAGGGGGAAGGAGAGACAAGTGTGAAAGTGTGAAGCCAACAATGTGAGGTCATTCCCAATGCTAGAAATATGCTCTGGCGGTAAGGGAATACAGATGGGGCAGTTTTTGCTCTTGTTTAGGGTCCGCAGACCTCTGCCAGTGCTGAGCTGCCTCAAGCCTCTCAGGATATCAGGAATCAGGAATCTGAATTATCATTCCAAGGATCCTTCCTTTGATATACCTAGACCTCCATTGGGATTTTTCTCTTTTACATCTCTCAACACTTAAATTTCAATTAAAGACTTGCAGCTCTAAAATGGTTCATGGACCAAAGCCAAGGCTCCCCCTTTCGATTCAGCAGCAACAATAACCCAATAGAGGCAAAACGAACAAAAACCAACAAATAACAAGAAAAAACTCGCAAATCAAATTCAAAACTCGTCGCTGAATGAAATGTTGAAATTGCACATCCCGCGTCTAGTATCCTGCCATATCCCTTCCAATCCGCACCACGCTCACTCACATGGAAGCCAGCCGCTTCTCTGACCGTCACCATCCTCCTCCTCCTCCCCACCATTCCAGCCTTACCTTTTTCTGTTTTTGTTGGCCAGCTGCGCAGCTGCTGCACTTTATTTCAGTCACTTGCTGGGCATTTTTTTGCCCCATACACTTTTTCGTTTGTTTCTTTTGTTTTTGGGACGAGTGGCTTGTTTTTGCCATGTTCCCAGCTGCCTCTCTCCGTGAGGGTGTGTGTCTGTGTCTGTGTCTGTGTGTGTGTGTGTGTGTGTGTGTGTGTGTGTGTGAGTGTAGCCCGCTTTGGTGTGCAAGTGCGGTCATTTAATTTCGATTTGTGTTTTAGATTGTTTTGCGTTGCATTTGTTGATTTTTGCCATTTAAATAGAAATTTTTATTTTCTACACGTTCTCCTGGCTACGGCTATGGCCTCGTCCCCGTCCCCGTCCACCCCACGACACGGCCGGAGACCGAAACCTGGCAGCCGTCGCCAGTTTTTTGTTCATCCGTGCAGTTCCCACCCCCACCCAGCCCATGGTTTTTTTTTGTTTTTTGATACGCTCTGCGCACTTTATTTTTTTATTTTTTATTAACGCATGTCCATGGGGCATTGCTAGCGCGGGGCCCGGCAAATTGGATTTCTTTTTTCGGACATTTGAAACTGACGAACGCCAGTCTGGGACCGGGCCGGGCTGGACCGATGCTACAGTCAGCAGGGGAGCGTCGCATAGTCGCATACAAAACCTAGCTCGAAATATATGCAACTGTTGTGCGAGTTGCTCCACCCCCCGAGCCCCCTCCTGCACAGCCATCTATGCACGGAGAACCGCACAAGAGGCAGCATCGTTTCTATTAGCCACGCGCATTCATAAGAGCGGAAATTTAATCTATGCCACAGTCGCGTTCATTTCATTTCTCCATCGCTCCCTGGCAAAACTCTCTTTTGTCAATTTAAAGCTGCCGGCAAATGCTATCAACTGGCAATGTTCGTTAAATATTTAAATTGGCGCAGAACTAATGAAATAAAACCAATGCGAGTGCAGAAGAGAACCCACCCAGCCCCAGCCACCGAGCCACAGTCACAGCCAGAGCCACAGCCACAGCCACAGCGATATTCCCAAGTGATTTCCGATGGTTAAATTCGTGCTAGCTGCTTGGTTCGTTGGCTCGTTGCTGGGCTGGTTCGTTGGGTTGGATGGAACGGACCAATAGATAGACTTCAATGTCTCCTGGGTTTTGTCGCGTTCTTAAAAACATTTCGAACAACTGCTTTTCCCCAGACCCATAAGTCAGTTACAGGCATGCGGAAGCGCTTCAGTGCGAGCATTGCGAGCATTGCGCGCTCCTCCTACCGCATTCAATCTGAGCTCAATTTGTATGAAATATTAGGGTCTAATACAACATGACAAGCTCCTAATACATTTATAAATTCATCCATTCGAGACGACTTCTTGCCGTGGAATTTCTTTGCCAATTTGCAGCGAAAACTTTTCCAAGTGCACGGGCAGATAGGCAGCGAGGTATCTTGGCATGCGTCTCACGTAGCATCTTGCTTTAAATGCTTAAATAGAAGCCAACAAAACGGGGCCTTCAATCCGGTAGGCACTCCCCACACAGCCACAGCCACAGGCACAGACACAGACAGAGAGAGAGAGAGAGAGACGTTCAAGCCAAAAATTGGCATAAATAAGTAAAAGCGGCAACAGCGCCAAAGTCAACGTCAACGTCAGCAGCGGTCTGGGTCCCAGTACGCCATATTGCGCATATAGCTTTCTATTTGTGTGTGTGTGTGTGTGTGTGAGTGTAGTGTGTTTGTATATTTACTCAACTGCTGTACCCAAAGCGCACTTGAGTGTGTATCATCATCAACATCAGCTGCTCTTGAGCCCAACCCAGAACCAGGACCAGGACCAGCACCAGGACCAGTTCCTGGACCATAACCAGAAGCAGCAGCAGTAGCAGTAGCAGTGGTTGAACCCGCACCAGGCACCACCAACCAACTTGAAGTTTCCCTACTACTCTGACTTTACGTTTGGCCTCCCTCCCTCCCCTCACAACATTCGCCAAATGCCGCCAGCACTAAAGATACAAAAGCTGCAGATATAACCAGAGGAGCTCGGCGAATGTGTGTGTGTGCTGCCTCCTGCTTGTACTCTCGCACAGCACTCCCTATCGCTCCCATTCTGTGGCCACTACAGTGACAGTATCTTTGGATGCTTAACAACATTACAAGCTGACTTATGAAAGAGCCGGGGCTGGGCTGGTCTGGGGCCTGTGACTGTGCCTTGGCCTGGCCTGGCCTGCCCCGCCTGCAATTTGACTTGACTTTTTACGTATCGTCAAGTACTTTTCTGGTTTTACCCTCTCGGGGGACATTTGTCAGTCGAGAGACAAATTTAATTTTTGCCATTTTTCGAGCCAGGCGATGTCTGCGCTTAGATATGAATTGCAATGAAAGTCACAGTCGTCATGTATGACGAGACGGTCGGTCTGTGGTGTCCGTGTCCATGTCCGTGCACGAGTCTGGGTGTGGGTCAGCCTCAGAGTCAGAGTCCATGTCCGTGTCCGTCCCCGACTGTCTGAGTGGGTTTTTGTGTGAGTGCAGGCCCCCGCAACTGGGGGCACCGGCAAACTCGTTTTTAATATGCAGCCAGAAGTCGGGCGCACGCAGCCAGCGTATGCGTAATTTTATTACAACTGGCAAAGCTGCTCGATTGAGGAGCCGAGCCGAGCAGGAGCACCCAGCAGCAGCAGGCAGCTACAAATGAAATGAATTGGGTAGAACTATTTTTGGCTCCCCAACTTCGACCCTTTATCTGTCACTCCCACTCCCTCTCTCTCTCTGTGTTCTGCCACACGCAATGCACAGAATTCATTTCGCATTTAAATTGCTGTTCAGAGAGCAATTAGCTGAAATTATTGTTGCTACGTGTGCATCGTCACTTGAGCCGGGGCCCATTGGCATTGCCATTGGCATTGGCATTGGCACCCCCAGCCCCCAGCCCCCAAATCAGGCAGCAGCCGGAATTGGGGATTCTGGGTGGATGAGAAACTGCGGCGAATGCTTAATGTGTGCCGGGGAGGCCATTATTCAGTTTCTCCACTTGGCAAAAAATGCTGATTTGCGGTTTGCCAGTGCCAACCACACACACAACACAGAACACACCCGCCCAGGCACACACCCAGCCAGAGCCAAACCACCCATGCGAGCCCACACAGAGAATTCACAATTATTTACTGAAGCTTTCCCAGGGAACGCACACAAACACACAACAACAAAAAATGAAAGAAAAGCAGAGCAAAGCAAAGACGGGACGAGTCGCAGGCAAAATTATGCCAAAACAAATCAAGCAAATGAAAATATCACAGCCACAAAATCAAGGCAAGACACACGCAGCGCTGCACAGCGGTGGCTCCCTGGCTGGAGTGGGATGGGCTGGGATGGGATGGGCTGGGGGAGGGAGGGAGTGCCACAAATGCTGTGCTTAATAGGCATCAGCTGGGTATTAAGTTGTTGGTTTTTTTTGTCATCGTCTTGCCCGCTTCTTGGCAGCATGACAACCTTTTTTGTGTGGCTGTTTATCTGTGTTGGTGTGTGTGTGTGTGTGTGTGTATCTGCGAATGTGGGTGGAAACCGGCCGCCGTCTTTGGGGCGTTTCACAAGCTCCTGCTCCAGCCCCAGCCTGGGCTCTCATTCGACGATGCCTTCTGCTCAACAAACAATTTGGGGAATGCCATTAGGTGACGCCTATTGCTGAAATTATCTCTGGCTTCAAGTTCCTTTCTTTGTTGTTGCTGTTGCTGGGTGTGGTGGGGGGGAGGGGGCAATTCAATCACATCATCTTTTGTTAAGCTCGTAGCCACCGAGCGACGGCTGCCAGCCAGTGCAAATAGGTAATAACAAACCTGGAGGAGGCGTCGCACAAAGGAGTCGAAATACGGACGCCAAAAAAAGTGTTGCCTACTTTCCAGAGCACGAAACGTTAATGGGGTGCGAGCTGCGCCCTGGTGGAGAGGTGCGATGGGGTTGGGGCTCAAGCCACAATTGGCATTGGCACACAAAACGGAATCCAATCTGCTTTTAAACAGCCATCGATGTGGCTCGGCAAGTGCCTTTATTTGGCTTATAAATTAAATGGAATATAAGTCTATTGCTTGCGAATCTCTCACTCTCCCACTGTTTGCCTTAGTTAACAGCCGAGCCGCCCAATTGCATTATAAACTTTTGCCTTTAGCCCCATCATAGTTGTCCGCGTATGTCTGCCGCAAACTGTGGCACATATAAGGGGCTGTGGCAGGGGGTTTCGGGGGGAGTAAACTACAGAAAAATTAAAAATTAATAGCAACTGGCGAGTGGCGAGTGGCGATGAAAACCACAATGCAGCAAGAACAACAACCACTGGCGAAACACTGAAACAAAAAACTAACCGACCAACAAAGTGTAAAAAACTATTGAGTGCTGGCGTCCCAACACTTCAGCCCTCCACTCCTCCTCACCCTCGATGGCCGCCACTAACAAAAATTTCTAATTTAAAAGTTTTACGCCCAACCGCCGACGAGCAACGAACGAGGAAAAACCAAAAACAGGGTCGGGGCGGAAGAAAATGAAAGCAGCCGAAGCTGCAAAATGGAAAATAGCAACAAAGACAGACGGCAAATAAAAACGCAACGCACACACACACACACACACACACAGAGAGACACACAGACAGAGACAGGCACACACCCGAGCAGATAATGCAATTCCCTCGCAGAAAGAAAGTGGAGAAAGCAACTTGGCCAGCTGCAATTTTGTTGCTGCCATCCTCGTCGTCGTCGTGGTTCTCATCGTCATCGTCATCGTAGTCCTCCTCGTCGTCGTCGTTGTAGGCGTTGTTTTTGCCCACATCGTTAGCAATGCTCATCGGCAACATTTCGTCAGCTTCCGCCAGCCCAGCTACCCAGCCAGCCCAGCCAGCCAGCCCAGCCAGCTAGCCAGCCAGTTGGAGGAGCCGCGTCATGCGCGTTGGCACTGCGTGGGCTGCAGTGGCGCCCCCCCTCAGTGCTCCGCCAAGTGGGTGGGGGCTGTAACGGGCAGGAACCTCCAGCTAGAGCTAGTGCTGGAGCTGGAGCTTGGGGCTGTTAGGGGTCTCCAGTCGCTCCTCCTAGCCGGCAATCGTTGGCTGAAACTATTTTTATATGCTGGCCCAGTCTTTGTGTCTCTGTGTGTGGGTCGGGGGTGGCCCAGATGGGGGCTTGGCCGTATTTGGGAAGGCGGCAGTGGTTGCAAGCGTTTGTCATTGTGCATTACTTTTAGCATGCATCGCGGCGCGTTGTATGATGCAACAATGTGGCTGTGCCCCCTGCCCCAGCCCCTGCCCCTGCCCCTGCCACCAGCAGATGCGATCCGCCGTTGTAATTTGCTTGTTGTTGCCCGGTTCGTTGGCTTTGCCGGGTTTTAGGGCGCATCCCACAAGGTTTTTTTTCCCACAGCAAATTTTACGATGATTTTCATTTTCATATTCGAATCGTGTGCCCTGCGTTGGTGTGGGACCTTCAAGGGGTTGCTTTGTGTGTGTGCAAATCGAATTATATTTGCTGCCACACAATGTAGACAACTGGCAAGGGCGCAGCATTACAATGCCTGAAGCCAGCAGCATGCAGCTGCAGCTTCTTGTCTGGCATCTCATCCACTTTTTGTGGCCATCGAGGAGCAGCAGCTTTGCCCTTTGGCTTCCTGCACCTTTGACCAACGCTCTGTCGTTGACTGGGGGGGACGGGACGGGTAAATTACCTTACTCTGGAAATTGTCTACCAAAGAGCAGGCAGCGTACTTTTTATGGCCTTCTTCTTTGGCCCAGAGAGTGAGTTTACGTAGCTTTTGGAGTGTGTTTTTGTGTGCTTTTGTGTGCTTTTGGGGGTGGGTGGTGTGGTGGTTCCACTCATCTTAATGTCGAGCATCATATTTCTTTCTCTTTACACACACATATACTTTTTAATATGTATTTTGTCGTGCATAATGTTGACATTTTGACGCACTAATAAACATAATTTGCTCATAAAATACATTTTATTGCCGGAGCGCCTTGTATCAGCCATCACTGGGAAGTATATCACTGTGTGTGTGTGTGCAGCTCCTGTTCGTTGTTAATGCCAATGAGACACCTTAAAAGGCAGGCCCCTTCCCACTCTGCCGTGTTCATTTGGTGCTAGACGCGGCCAATATAACTCCTGAATTAGGTGTTTAAAGTTGCGAGAGAAAAGTCCGTTTAAAGTCCATCACCTGCCGCAGAGTTCAACGCACCCCCGTTGCGCCTTGACCAGCCCAACCCCCTCCCCAGCTGGCATAATTAATTTCTGCTTCACACTGGGAGCTGGGAGCCCCAGCCCTGAAGCTCTGCGCCTATCTGCTGACAATCAGACCGCTTTAAATCACATTTTCTCATTTCCCCCCCAAGCACACACATACTAGCGCACATGTGCATGTGTATGTATTGTGTATGTGGATGTGGCAGAAAGGAAAACAGCAAAAACATTTTTAAATATTTATTAGCAACAGCTTACAAGCTTCATCTTATTTTCCTTCGGCTTTCATCGGTGGCTGCTCCCTTCGCCACTGCCACTGCTGCCGCGCTGCCTCGCTGCTCCCTGCTCACTCCACTCTCTCTTCCATCGCCCCACTGCGTTAAGTAATTTCGTTATTTGCCAAAACATGGCACCGCCCGGACTACGCCTTTTGCTGTTCCGCCACCGCCATTTGTCTGCTTGTCGTAGCTGGGTTGAGGCTGGGGCTGCTCCGCTCTGCTCTGCTCTGCTCGTTGATGCCATTATCTTATTCAGCATCCTTGTCATCTCATAAAGGATGCCTATTATAAATTAATTTTTGCCAGCCGTGGTGCCCGCCCTCGCCCTGTGAGGCGCTTTTCCCAGCCGCTTTTGCAGCTCTTCTTTCCTATCGCTTTTATCACATGGGGGGCCCATGCCACAGCCCGCACCTAAATATCAAACATGTTGCTCCTGTTATGCTGCCGCCATGTGTGTGTGTGTTCCTGACTATATGACTATATAATTTTTTGATTTAACGCTGCTGCTGCCGCTGCTGCTGTCGCAATTTTTCAAAACACCCTCATGCTTTTATTTCTGCTGCTCCTCGTGCGCCGTAAAAGTTGAAAGTTGCTGGTGCCACAACAAACTCTGCCCCCAGACTCACTCACTCTCTCTCTCTCTCCCCCAGCTTCTACACATATGTGACATTGATGCCTCCTCCGCTGTTTGAGCTGTTTTATTGTTATCATTAAACGGCAACACCTCCACGCTCCACGCCGCCGCCGCCTGTTCGACATGCTGTCCTGTCTTTGTGTTGTCTTGTTCCTGCCGATGCGGGCGCCTCAACAAGTTTGACAAAGCCCTGGGCCCTGGGCCCGCTCGTTTGGGGTTGGCAATGGCCCTCAGATTGGCTGTGCGCCGAGGCATGGGGAACTGTGCCCGGTCCTGATCCCATTATGATTAAAAATTGTTTTTGCGACTCTTATCTTTTGCGGCTGGCTGCGATCATTAATGAAGCAGAAAGTGATTGGGATGAGCGGCCCCGGCCCCATCCCGGCCTCGAGTCATGATTAATTGGAGCGCACAAAGCCGAATGGCGCGCAAGCTGGCGCCACAGACAGAGAGAGGGGCGGCGAGAGAGACAAATCAGAAGCTCGGTGGCAGCAACAGCAGCGGCAATGCTTTTCGGGTGTTAACTGCATTTCATTCATCAACGCTTGCCAGCCGCAACGAGTTGCCAGACCAACAAGCTACGGTTTGGATTGGTTGCAGGGGCAGGGGCCGGGCCAGGCAGCCCCAAGCTGGCGGTTTAGCTGTGAAGATGGAGCAGCATCTAGAGTTGGAGCTGTGGAGCGGCAGCAACTGCTGGTGTGGCTAGTGACTGCTGGTCGGTGGCAGTTGCATGCGAAAATTCAAACAAAATTCACCGCAGTTTCTCGTAACTTTGTCAACGATGCGCAACATGCGGAGACAGGGAGACAGGGGACAGGGAGAGAGAGAGAGCAGGAGGAGATGCCGTCGCTGATGTCTGGCAGACATCTTGAGTGGGCGAGAGGAGAGACCGAGACCAGTGGCATCAGCGGGGACGTGCCAACGAGTCGTGGCAACGAATTGCAATTTGCAATTTTATGGCAGAGCTGCTAGAATCAGAGGCATGGGGCATGGGGCACACACACACACACATACAGAAGCCGCCACAGTACAAAACAAACCAATTTAAATTTTCAACGGTGCGGAGACGGTGGCAGAGCTCGGGTTCTCCTGGTGCAGAGCTGGCGAAAAGCGCAACAAAGCGTAGCTGACAAAATCAAACCAGCAGCACACAAAAAACCGAACCCAAAGAAGCAAAACAAAAACGGAAGCAACAAAAAATGAGTGGCAGGGAGAGCGGGACAGCGGGACAGCGGGAGAGAACAGAAAAATGAAGAGAAATATTCGCAATGACAATTGAAAGTCGGAATCGGAACCAGGGGACACTGAGGTGGCTGGCTGGCTGGCTGGCTGGCTGGCTGGCGGACTGGCCAAACACTCAATCAATAAATTATGCTGCCACGGAATATACAAATCAGCGAACGGGCAACTGTCGGGGCTGCCACAAAAGCAGTGGAGTGGAGTGGAGTGGAGTGGGGCGGGGCGGGCTGGCTGCACGATCTGCGGGCTGCTTGTTTGGCCTGGTCACGCGGCAGCTGCGGAACAAAAGGCCATGCCAGAGAGACCCCAACGAGACCAAAAGCGGGGCACAGACGGATGTGGCTTTGTGGGTTTCTGTGTGCGGTCGCCGCCCCATCTGCTGTTAGTCATTTGAGCAGCGGCGACACAGCGAGAGCGGCGAGAGGATGCTGTTGACGATGGTCAGGGCCAGCGCATGGCCAAGATAACGACGGGGCTGGAACAGCAGCCAACAGCACCCAACAGCAGCAGCCAGAAGCGTAGTAGGACGCAGCCAAGAAAGAAGGGGCGTTGCAGTTACTATTTTGCGCGACTGCCGGACTGCCGCTTTGATGTGCATGCCAGATCCCTGGCAGGACACTCCACGCCGCCCCTGTCCCTGCCGGAGCTGGAATGACACTGTCAAATGCGTTGACTGCATTGTGCCACTGTGGCTGGCGGTAGTCCCAGGCGCCAGCCAGAGTCAGAGCCAGAGACAGAGACAAAGACAAAGGCGAGAAGGCGGCTCTCAGTGCAACCGAAATTGCAAAATGGCTGCCAGGCTCGACTCGCTACGGCTCTGGCGCGGGCTCTGGCTCTGGCTACGGCCTGACCCCAAGCTGACCTCGAGGGGAAAGCGGTTTTTAAAGCTGCTGCCGCTGCTGCCAACATCGATTTTTTTTTCAACAGGAAGACCGCCAGACAGAGGGACACAAAGAGGAGCGGAAAGACGCATTCTACATTTGCATGTGGGAACGAGGGTAGACTGCACACATAAAATGCTGTGCGAGTGTATCAAATATTGATTATGATTGACGATTGCGAGGAATACTTACAGTGCCCGCAGGATACCCAAAGGCAGCACTTAGAAGGCTTCAAAGAGGAGCAGAGGAGCCGAAACCGAAACGGCCCAGGCACTGTGCAGCTTGATCGATTTTTCTAATCTGCCTTTTCATTGGCACCCCCACAGCACGCAAATTGACGCACCTGGGCGGGCACCCATCCAAAAACCACACACACAAAAACCCCACTCGCATAGCGCACACAGTTACAGCCACAGCCACAGGCAGAGGCACAGGCACAGGCAGAGCCACACAACTGCCTGGGCTGGCATTGTCCAGTCAAGCGCTTCATTGTCCCCACAGTGACTGTCATGAAGTCCAACTAAGCGGAAGCTGTAGGAATTTACCAACGTTTAAACTTTAATGCTTGGTACAACAGTTTTTTTTCTTCTTCCTCACTCTCTTTCTTTCTCTCTCTCTGTCTCTCTAGCACTGAGCCTCTTTCTCGCTTTCCCTGAATGTGTGTGTGTGCTTGAGATTTTTTTCTGTTTTCCCGTCTGTCTCTCACGACTGTGTGGCCAGAGCCCAGAGCTCGCCAGAGCCCACCAGAGCCGGGCAGAGCCCGCTTCACCCCGCTCCAATTGAACCTAATCCGGCTGCTAAAGTATTAGCTACGTAGTTGTATGCTCATCCCGGCTGTCCAAACTGCCTTATGCTGCTTTTGTTGTTTGCTGGCATTTAACAAAAAACAAAAGAGCCAAGGAATAAAAAACTGCACCAGAGAGTTAGAGACAGCGAGAGAGAGAGAGAGAAGGCAGTGGAAGGCTGTGGCTAAGCCAACAACGGAACCAGGAGGAATCGGAGAAGTGACGTTTGTTAAAAGTTTTGTCCTCTCTCTCCAAGTCCGAGCATGAATTTGCCACTGGCGCTGCCCGTGAAGGTGGAGGTAGCAGTGGAACTGCAGCGTCCACTTAATAACAAGGCATCAGCCCGCTGGACAGCCGACGGGCACACTAGTCCACTTGGGCATGGGCATGGCACCCCCCTCTTAATTAAGTGACCGGCTTAGAGCTCTTACCGAACCCACCGCCCGCCAAACAGGCGCGTTGTAGGACTTCTCTGAACTCCGCCATATCGCCAGTATACGAGTATATATAAGACTGATGTGCTTTGTGTATTCTTCAAACTCCTATGCTGCATTCCGGCACCCAAGTGCGGGCGGACTGGACGACTGGGGGGCGGTGCCTAGAGGCCAAAGTGGACAGCGAATGGACAGGAGGGCAAAGACATTAATGACACCCAACATCAATGAGTGTCAGTCGCTGTTCTTGTTTGTGAAAAATGAATACAAGGCGACAGGGACAGGGACAGGGGGGGACGGGGACAAGGACACGCCTGGCAGGTGACGCTCATGGAGCTGGGGAGCTTGGGAGCTTGACTTGGCGTCAGCATGGCGTATGATTGATTTTGCAGTCGTAAACTATGGCTGAGCTGTGCTGAAGTCGGTGCCAGATAAATGCGGCAAGTATTAAACGGCAAATAAGCTTCAATAATAATAAAAGTTATAAATCTTTTGCATTGCCTGTCGGCGACGGCAGCAGCGGAAAGGACAAGCAACGCGCAAAGCGGACACGTGCCCGGCGGTGCTGGAGCAGGCGGTGGACACGGCTTGTCCTCCAAAAGGACGACGACATGCTGCAACGTAGCGATAATAACAATTTATTGCACACGCACACACCCACACACCCGCACACACATGACTAGACACGCTGAGACACACAGACGTACAGACTCGTGTGCAGAGTTGCCAAGTGCCGGAAAATGCCGCGAGACAGGATTGCAACAGCAACAGCGGCCAGAGCAGAGCAGAGCAGACAAAGCGAAAAAAAGGAGAGGCGAGGCGAGGCGAGCCGGGCATAAAAACCGCACAATAATAAAAATGAACAATGACAGGTTAATAGCAAAAAAATGAAAGCCCATAAGAAAGGCGGCGAAGCAACAACCACAGAAGCGATGCAAGCAGATGGAAGCAGGCGCCAGAGCTGGCAACTGGAAACTGGAGAAACCAGCACCAGGAGGCAGAGAACCAGGAGGCAGGGAACCAGAGAGCCAGACAACAAAAGCAGCGAGCACATGGAGCAGGCGACAATGGCAAAGCCGGCGACTGCCGCTCCGGTCCAGACTGTCGACGGACAAACTATGCTCTTCGCCTAGGCAATTGATATATAGTTTTCAATTTTAAAAACCATTGAGCAGAGCAGAGCACATCAGAGCGGGCGAGACGAGTGCCGTGGAAGTGGGGTGAAATTGCCATCAGGCGGAGCCATCGAGAACGTTGTTGGCATATTTAAAGCATAACTGCAGACACGACCAGCGACAAGACCTCCGATAATGGCTGCAAACGTACTTAACGGCCACAATAATGACGGTAATGGGCGATGAGTTAGCAGCGAGCAGCAGGCAGCAGGCAGCAAGCAGCAAGCAGGCAGCCTGCTGGATGGGGCAGGCAGGTTGACAAAATGCATTCGGCATGCAATGCGCCGCCTGCCAATAATAATCGTCGCCCCATCATCATCATCATCATCATCATCATTAGTGCAGTGAGTGGGATGATTGAATGGGAGGACACTCACTCGCACTCGCCCTCGCACACGAATCAGATGCAGCCTTTGTGTCTGCTCGGGTGAGCGGAAAATACATTAACTCAAAATCAGTTCCTGAATACTGAATTTATTTGCAGAATTTAAAGTGGAGAATCCATAATTGGTAATTACTCAGCCCTTGATTACAATTTGAGTGCAAAAATCGCATAGTATTTCAGTAATTTCTGTAACATTAAAAACTGTCGAGTAATTTTAAATTCCAATAATTATTACTAGTTTAATCGGTTGATGCCTTCCATCAAAATATTCATACAGCTCTGTGCGCCTTTTTTTTGCGTCTTTGGGATTTAAATAATCACTAAATATGCTTATTTATGCAATGAAAAAAGAATATTGAGTGATTTAAATATGAATGCATATGCATAAGCGATGCAGCAAGTAAAAACGCAAATAAATTGAAATAATTTCAGTGAGGAATTGCAAAATGGGTCCATAAACAGCCTTAATCTATTTGATTTTATTTTATTTTATTTCATTGCATTTTATTTTATAATTTAAATATGGCATATTTAAATTGGGAACACGCAGCTGGAGAGGTGTCGCAAGCCGCCTGCAAGCGGATTAAATTCGTCTGGCCTCGGATCGGATCACATCGCATTTTATTAAATTTTATTTCAAAAGTTTTTAGCCAAAGTGACAAGCAGAAAAATCGATCACCTGTTTAAAGTTCCCACCCACCGTACGTCCAGGGCGGCGAGGGTAGAGTGCTGGGGCTACTTGGCAGCTGTGCCAACGCCTGGCGAACGCATCAGTCAACGTCCTTACGGTCTAACAAAGGACGACATTCGGCGGGTGGGCGACACACACACACACAGAGAGAGAGACGGACCGAACCGTCTCTGGGGTAAAGTAGGGGGAGTGACTCCTCGTCGGGGACCACTTTATAAGCCAAATTCAACGCTCTCTCTCGCTCGTTGTTGCCCCAGTGCTGGGAACGCTTTTTCGTTGTTGCTGGCAATGCGCCTTTGTCTGTTGTTTGCCTTCGCAATGACGACAACTTTTTACATTCTTTTTAGGTCTCTCTCTCTCGCGCTCTCTCTCTATCTACGTCTACGTCTCTGTGCGCCCCCGCTTGCTTCTTTTGGCAATTTGTTTCTGCATCTTACAACGAATTCAATTGAAAATTTCAACAGACACTCGACATTGGGCAAGGGACGACGACGTCGACGTCGACGACTCTGACTGCAAATTTAAAAACAAATTTGCCGCAAAGCAACAGCAGCAAACTTTGCAAACAAAACTTTTGCCCACCCCCAAAAACTCTTCGCTTCGATTTTCAATTCTCGCAGCTCGCTGTGTGCCTTTCAACGGGTCAAGTGTGGACGTGCGTCTAAATGTTACGTATACGCCACGCCACGCCACGACGTCCGCTGCACTTCAACTTGGCACAATTGGCAGTCTGTGTGGCTGTGTCCTGTCTGTGCCGCCGTCTTCCTCAAACGTCTTTGCCCACCCCCCGCCATCGTCTTTGCTGTTTGTCGAGTGCACTTTTCCCCTGTACGAAACAACAGACAAGGGCTCCACCCTCCACCCCCCACCACTGCCACCGCCACTGCCACTGTGGCAAGAAGAAGGCACGTTGTTGTGGATGCCTCTCTGGTATTTACTTTTCCTCCCACGCTGTCTGTCTATAGGTTCTTTTTTCTGTTTGCTCGGCGTGCGGCAGTGTGTTTGCCCTTCGTTTAGTCAGAATGCCAACTATGACAAAATCAGAGAATCAGAGCCGGATTCGGAATCGGAATCAGAATCGAATTGAATCGAATGGAAGGCATTGCTTGAGCCACTGCCAATGTGGAAATTGTCAATAATTTCAAATTGATTTCTATTTGATTTAACACAGAGCTACAAAGGCACAAGCAGAACCAGACACCTTGCGCTGCGCTGCCCTGCTGCATGCTCTGTAATTGTGATGGCCACCGACACAGATACGGCTGCGGCTGCGGCTACGGCTACGTGAAAACGTCTTCAGTTTTCAAGGACTGGGGGGGAAGCATAAGTGAAAACGTAAACTTTGACAAACACGCGGCCCTCGTTCTGAGGCCAAATAACATTAGATGGCTATTAGAGGCTTGGCCGGCTTTTACGACGAAACCATAAAAAGCATTACTTGAACTGCGGCTCGAACTCCTCGTAAAACTCGTGAAATTTGTAAGGACTCGAGCGTCGGAGCCGCTAGGCCTAGTCCCAGAGCGAGCTACGCCCGCCCCTTCCGGCTCTAGCTGGCAATAAAACCCAATCGATAAGTGCCCCAAAGTGTTGGAATGCCTCGTAAACAAATGGGGCGAGCCTGCACCTTAAAGCGCTCCCCCATCCATTACCCAAAAGGAGGAAGTTTATTACATCTGCCATCAGCATAGCGGCTATGACAATTACATATGCATTACATATGTACATGGGTACATATGTATATGCTCGTGTCTGGATAGTTGAGGGCTGTTTTGCTTACCCTGCTTGGGCGAGATGCTGAGCACCTGCTGCTGGGGCGACTGCTGCTGCGAGTGAATCTGATACTGCTGCTGCTGGACGACCACCGCCTGCTGCTGGGCGGCACAGACGGCAGCGGCCACCGCCTGCTGCTGCTGATGGTGCGCGGCGGCAGCGGCGGCTGCGGCAGCCACGGCCTGCTGTTGCGAATGCTGCTGCTGCGAGTGCTGCTGCTGCAGGTGTGGCGACTGCGACTGGGGATGCTGCTGCTGCTGCTGTTGCTGTTGCTGCTGCTGCTGCTGAGTGGTGACAATGGTCATCTGCTGGGCCTGCTGCTTGCCGTTCTGCTGCTGCTGCTGCTGCTGGGAGGGCGCCTGTTGCTGCTGCTGCTGTTGCATGTGCGTCTGGTGGATGGCCAATAGCTTGGTCTCGTAGGGCTTGGCGCCCACCGACAGTGGCTGGCTGCTGAGCGTCATCTGTGCAGTGGCTGGCATCATCAAAGTGGGCATGGCCAACATGGTAATACCGTTTTTGTTTCCGTTTCCTGTTGCAGCTGCACTTTTAGTGGGTGTTGCTTTTTATTGCTGCTGCTGCTGCTGCTGCTGTTGCTGCTGCTGCTGCTGGTATTGCGGTGTAGAATTCGCACGTTCTGCGGTTAAACACAGCTCGCTTTGATGTTTAATGAAGTGCCTGCCTGCCGCCTTGCAGTTGATGATGCAAATAAATTGTGTTATAATTTGGCTAAATAATTTTTATGGCTGCCTTTTTTGTGTGAAACCGCACTGTTGTTGCTTTTGCTGCCGATGCTGCTGCTGCTGCTGCTCTGCTGTGCTGTTGTTTTGTCGAGTTTTATGCGCAAATCATTTGAGGCATTAAATAATTTCTACAATTGTACTAATTTGAAATGCTGCCTTTCTGTGGTTTTCCTTTCCGTTTGCTGTTTTGTTTGTTCCGCTTCGTGTTGTTTGTGGTTGCTTTTTAATTTTGCATAAAAAATTCTCCCTTTTTGCTTGACCTTCACTTATCACAGACCAATGAAATTTGTGTGGAAAAAGTTCATTTGGTTTTTGAATTGTGTGTTTTTTATAATTCAAAATCAGAATCTCTCATGCACAAAATGCTGGAAATTCCGTTGATTTTTCTATAATTTCAATTGATTGTTTTAGAACTTGGCAAAATACTATTAAATATGCACTGGAGTTTCGGTGTTCCAAGGCATATATTTAATATTATTCTGTCAAGCAAAAAATTAAAAAACGCAAAATGCTCAACAAACAAAAATTATAATAATTAACTTTCACTGATTCTTGAACAAGTGCTGCCGCCCCAGAAAAACCTATAAAACAGACGTCTTCCCTTTTCTTTTATGTTCCTCTTGAAGTCTGTGCTTGGGCTCTGGCTCAAGCATTATCATATATCAAGACTAAGCCATTCACACATCATTTGAGAAATTAAATTTAATATTTTACGATTTGTGTGCTCGTGCGGGACGCACTCCCCACTTGCCTCGTACGCATACAAAGCGAAACATGAGCCAAGAAAAAATAAAATGTTATGTGAGGCAGGGAAGCGGAGGGAGAACATCGAAAGTGCGCGTAACGCAATGTCTAAGTGCCAAAAGCAGAAACAGACAGCTCAGACAGCGAAAAAATTATAACAATAATCATAAAAGGAGCAGAGTACAAGAGTACAAGTGCCAAAAAAAAACAGCACGAGTACGTACAAGGAACAGAGATGGGTTTTACGACAGACGCACCCTGAAAGACAGAGGAAGCAGCGCCAGTATCAGCATCCAAAAGCCCAAAGCCTGACACCCTGTACGCCCCAAGTGTTGGCAAGTGTCAGAATCAGGCGCAGCCTCGACGTCAGTCTAACGCTTCCGGTTTTTATAGCGCCAAGCTCACAAAGGGATAAGGGCCGGAAAACCGGAGGGGCTGCGGGGCTGCGGGACTGCGGGACAGCGCGACAGTGGGACAGACAGACAGACAAATGCTATGTATAAATATAAACTTATATTTTTATTTGGAAAAGCCAGGACACACAGCCAGGAAGCACTCGCGGCCAGAAGACACACAAAAAAGCACGACCGGGAACAGGACGAGGACAAGCACGAGGAGCAGGACGATTGCATGAAACACACCAAAAATACAAAACACACACACAACACCCAGCATTCCAGTGTGTGTGTGTGTGTGTGTAAGTATGAATCACACACACCCAAACACATGCCCACACCCAACTGCAATGGCCCTTTTTTATATAGAAAAGGAGCGCCCCAGTGCGACAGTCGGTGGCAGTCGGCGCTGGCTGGCGGCAGCATTTATTGGCTGCTCGTTGTCGGTTTATGTGCCACATAAGCCGAAGTGGCAGGCTCCTGTGGTTGTTGCCAGTGTTCTTTTATGCTGCTGCTGCTGTTGTTGTACATAATGTGGCCGAAAACACAGCGGCAACAACAAACACATATGCACGCAGAAACGGTTGTGGTAGTCTATGTAAATAGCCACTAAAATCGATGCTTTCAAAAGCGACAGCGCGACCAGGAAACCCAAAACGAGTTGAGTTTAATATTTCCAAAATACTGATACTGATACTCATATCGATTTTCAAATGAAATTGAATACTCAAACGAGAAATATCAATGCATGGATTTTTCAGAAAACCGAAGATCAGGCAGGGGCTTCCTGCAGCAACAAAAAATTATAAAATTCCATTCATCCACTACAAAACAGAACGACTGAAAAACTCTAACCAGTTCGGTGCGATAAAAGTCTTTTGGCAGCTACAACACAAATTTATACTCTAGATCTCACTGAATTCGAAACAGCCAAGAAAATAATCAAAACACCAAAGAAAAGTATAAAAAACACTTAAAAATCACACAAAATAAGAACTTGAACGAAATATATTTAAATATTTATTTTAACTGTTTGAAAAGTTCCGTTTTTTTTTTTTAATTTTTTTATTTTTATATTTTTGATAAGGTTATTTTTAGTTTCAGTTCGCATTTGTACTATTTTGTTTCTATTTTATTTATGAGTCGCACACGTCGTTGTTTTCTTGATTTTTGGCTTGAGTTTCTCTTACGTTTTTGGGTGTTTTTTTTTTATATTTTGAATTCTCTTTATCGAGCAGTTGGCTGTCGGTTTGCTGTTGGTTTGTCGGTTGGTTTTTTGGTTTGAGAAATTATAATAACAACTTAACAACAATGTAACGAATATCCTTTCTTAACGAGGACACAATTCAAACTGAAAGCGAAGCGCATTCGTCTGCCTCACAAATAGTCAACATATCGGCTCGCTTACCGTTATTCTGTCGGCGTCGCCGTCGCGTCGAAGTCCTTTTTGGAATAGCCGAGCAGTGTGCGCTCGGCAGTGTCCAACCCGAGCACCCAAAGGAACGAGCGAGCGACTCACGAACCTTGTCCGCTCTCAGGCATGCGCATTTCCCCATCTTCGAATTGGTTGTGGTCCGTGCTAAGCCATTTTCAAATGTCCCTCGAAGAGGTAATTTCCCTGCTTTTATGGGCAGCAATTATGGATGTACTTTTCTGTTATACGCGTCACGCTGTGGCTTGTTGGATGCTCCTTTTCAGGGCTCTGCTCTGTTGGGAGCAGCTCTGGCTGTGGCGGCTAGCCTTAACAGCGTTTAGATTACATCCTTTACACACACACACACACACCCATCACTCTTCATTATGCGAAAACCTCAAAGTCGTGGGGCGAGTGGTTTGAGCCGCTTGAGCCGCTTGAGAAGCGAGAGCGGGGCATGCCGCCAATAGACAAGCAAACAAAGGCTCAGACGCAGCACACAAAGCAGCACATGCTATTGTTTATGTGCTCTTGAGAGCCAATAATCCACTTTTGTTTTGTTATCATTCGTGAGCCCTTTCTCGCCAAATAACCAGAGAACTACCACCACCACCAGCAGAAGGAGCAGCCACAACGAACTAGGAGGCCCTGCCTGTGCCTTGGCATTTGGCATTTGGCTCTAGCTCTAGCTCTTGCCCTGACCCGCCACCACTTAATTTCTACTTGATTTGTCGTTTAAGAAAACTAATTGTCTGCCTTTTGTTGAGCGTGAAAACAATAGAAAACATTTGAACAACTGTTACTTTGGCCAAAAGCGTATTAGAAGCGGGCAAAGGCAGAGGCAGAGGCAAAGGCAGAGGACAAAACGAAGACGAAGACGCAAGTCTGAGGAACATTTTGTGGCAGTGTGGAAAGTGGCTGGCGACTGAGGGCGCAAAGGGCCCTGGTTTTTGGTCATGCAAAAGGATGAATAGGCTATGCGGGTTTTTGTGTGACTCTTTTCAAGGTCACTGCAAGAGATGAGCGAGCAGAGCGCTGAGCTGCAGCAACTGGCGACATTTTACTATATCTCATGGCGGTCTCTGATCGATTCACCACGAAGTGGATGTGTATGCTGGCCCCCCGACTGGGTAGCCCAACCATCAGACCGCTGTTGCCTATTCATGGCCCAAACACAAGCACAAAACACTCGCTGCAGGCCCACACTGGCGTTGTGGCAACTTGGGCCACGTTGACGTTGGCTGTGTAACAGATATCGGAGCTCGTGGCATGCAAGCCTTCGAGAAGGGTTGAAACTTGAAAGAAAAAACTAGTGGCACGCATATCTTAAATCTAAATATGGAAATAAACAGAGAGAAAAGACTTGACTTGACTTGCCAGTGAGCAACCATAAATTGGATAGCAGTGATCCACTCTTGTTTTTCATATTGATTATTTATGCCATGGATCTTAAATATACATACAGAAAAACGCTCCACATGCGGCGCACATTCATTGGCATAGGTTAGATTTCCCCATGGGCTCATCCCATTGAATATTTGATCGGCTTTGAACTTTTACGGGGACAGACGACTGCCGCCAGCGGGCTGGGATCCGGGCCACGCTTTACCGGATCTCTCAGCAAGTGCATTATGCAAATGCAGAAGTTCGTGGAGCTGCGCAACCGTGACGACAATGACGATGGCCACAGTAACAGTCTGAACTGAAAGTAAAACACCGACGACGACGACGACGGCGACGACGACGACAACGATGACGATGGCAGCATGGCGACACATTATCCGCTCGACGACTAAATATGTAAAAAATACAAACACCAACAACTGCGAAAGGTACACACACACTCGAACAAAACACACACACACTTACGCACACACTCTCAAGCACACAGACACACACGGGCTCCTGCAACGGGGGCTCACGTGAGCGATTAAAATCTGAAGGAAAGTATTTCTGTTTTACTTTTTTTTTACTGCCGTTGCAGGCACTGGCACTGGCACTGCCTCTGCTGCTGCTGCTGCTGCTGCTGCAATGTTGAGGGTTGTTGCTGAGGTGTAAATGAGTCGAGTTGGAAGGGTTTGCTGGCAGCGAGGCAGGCACCGGCACCGGCAGCGGCAGCGGCGTGTAATTGGAGGCGAGTGTCGTGTAAAATGTAAAACTTGCGCCGTAAATAAATCAAAACTTTCTGACTGAACAAACATTCAGGTGAGCGAAAAAATGCAACAGCAGCAGCAGAAGCAGCAGCAGCAGCAGCCGCCAGCGGCAGGCACAAGTGGCAGCGTGCAATGGGGTACGCTGTACGGTGTACGGTGCACGGGGTAGGGTGCCACATTTTCATATTGACAAGTGTGCCAAAGGGGAAAGCGTGTCCAGGGGGTGGCTGGCAAAAACTCAAGCATTGGACAAAAAAAACAAGGCTGATGCTGCTTGCTTCTGCTGCCGGGGTTATTTACACTAAAAATTGGAACAGCTGCAAAGCGAAGCACTTACAGCTGGGGGCGGGACTGGGGCACGAGGCTGAGCCGCGGGTGCATCATATGCTGGTGGCATTGCCGAGCTGCCACCTGGTAAATGACCAAGATTTTGCGCTCTTCGTTGGGTATTCGTCTCCTTCATTTAAAGAGTTTCCCTTTCAAAAAGCGCTAAACAGAATTCCCTAATATAAGATACTGCAGGAGGCTTTACTGTAAGGTAAGTAAATTTGAATTAAAGTTTTTTTCAGAAGAGATTATTACAAGTCTCCTAAATAAATCTCTTTGACAAATATCTTGCTTCAGTGAGGCTTTTAAATTAATCCAAACTTTTGGGAAAATAATTAATTTAAGTTCTCGTGAAAACTAGAAAATCTCTGCAGTCAGTGTATTTTACATTTTTCTGTTGAATTGATAAACAATTGTAGCTAGTTGCCCGCTTTAGGTATTTTCTGGGAATAGTTCATTTTGGCTTCAGATATTGCAGTAGGAAAATCTGTGCTGTACCCAAGGATAGATGAGCATTTTCTACTCATCTGTAATTATTAATAGGAATTTTCTGCGTTCGCTTTTCGTTAGAGCTCTTTCTTGGATGGAATTATATTTCAGTAGAATTTTAAGAGAAGTTCACAGTGAAATTTATTTCCACGATGGATTCATACTAATTGTTTTTGCAATAGAAAGTTCAATGAATAATATTTATTGTACGCTATTTTCTGTGGTTCCTGGCCATATAATTTCAGCCAGAACTCATTGCTGTGCCTCAAATTGATTGAAATAATGAAGTGAGAGATCCCTCTTATTGATTTCTTATATAATATGCTAAACAATGGCAGCCAGTTGAAGGCGAGGCTCGGAAAACTGTCATTTGATTTATGTATTCATTATTCCCACATATTTATGGGCGATGGGCAAAAACGAAATGTAAATGGCCCACCGGCAGCGCATTAATGCGGTTATATAACAACTAACTAAAGTGAATTTGAGCTGTGGCCGAGAAAGTTTCTCCCCCACTATGCGCACTGAAGGTGGGCACACGCAATGTCCTCCACATTTGTAGTCATCATAAAATGATAAAAATATTAATATAAATAAACAGGGAAGTAACAGAGATCTGGAGACCATTTGCCAGCATTCAGCTGGGCTGCCAGGCCAAAAGTTTTTGACATCATCTTTAGCGAAGCATCCGAGTAAGAGACAACGACAATAGCACTGACTCTGAGACTCAGTCGGGGCCCGGGAGTGGGCCGAGACTTTCGCATAAGTTGACATTTTTTTGCCGCTTTACTTTGGGTTTTGGCTTTGGCTTTAGCTTTGACTTGAATGTTTTTCGTGTTCTCCTGCGGCATCTTTGGGTTGCTGCTGCTGCTGCCGCCGGCATAAATATATTTATTTGGGCTGAAAACTTTGCCCATTGCCAGGCAGCGGCACCCAGCTGCCAGCACCGCTTAGAGGCAGCTCGTCCCATAATTGATGGTCAGCGTTTAACTTAATTGTATGTGGGCAATCTGAGCGGAATCTACCTCCCGTTCCGATGTTGGTTACCGTGGCAGTACGTGCATGTCAGTGGCATGGGGTGTGGGGCATGGGGCATGGGGCATGCTGATTGTGTCAAGATTTCATTTCAATTTGCGCCGCGATAAGGCTGTGCGACATAAAAGTAAATTGAAACGGCTGACACTGACGCTGGACGCTGACACTAGAATCAACTGGCCACCTGACCATCATTGGGTCCTCGTCAGAAGCTCGTCACGCACGTGCCAGGTGGCAGAGGAGTTTCAAAAATTTTTAATTGAATTTGCCACTGTCGCAGGGTTGAGAGTTCTCTGCATGTGTGTCTGTATGTGTATATGTTACTCACTGTGCAGCGGCGGCATGTACTCCATTTCCGAATCACTGTCCTCCATGTCCTCGAGCTCATCTCCTGTTCTGCTGGCAGCTGCAGCAGCATTTGGCGCGGCAAAGGAGTTCGTACGCAACGCCATTTCCATGGCACGCAGGGCGGGCAGGTTCCTGGGCAATTTTGCCATTCTGCAATGGAGCCAAGTGATGGACCATTAAAATTACACATAAATAGATAAGGATAAAAATAAGAGCACGTGCCAAGCCATTCTAATTTAGAGCACTCGCTGCGGGAGACATTTCCTAATTGAAGCATTCAACTTGATTACGACACCGAGCTAAGAGAGAGAGGGAGACACAGAGAGAGGGAGACAGGGAGACAGGGAGACAGGGAGACAGAGACAGAGGAGAAAGTGTAACGACAATCCTGAGACTAATGCCAAGGACGACACCGTGCGACAAGTGTCCACCATGGAGTGGGCTGCAAATCATCAAAAAGGATTACACGTAGTAAAACTTCAGAATAGAAACAAATGCCTTAACCTGCTCCGGCAATCCTCCTGTGAAAGTCCTGTCTCCTTTTGCCTTATTTTGTTTTCTTTTTTGCTCTGCTGTAGGTCCAACTAAAAAGCAACGATGTGACGACAACAATAACTACTACTAGGGGGGTAGAGGAACAGCAAGCAGCAGCCAGAAATCCAATTTCAGCAAGTAGCACGACATAAATTTGTTTTCTCCAACACACACACATAAGGGGGGGTATATGGGGTAGATATGTGTGGGTTGGTGGCATGGCCCATGTCCTGCAAATGAATTCTGTTAATGCAGACATTACTCGAGCATATTAAAAGTCCGAATGTCCATTCCGTACGAAATTTTATAGCAACTGGCCACAACACACCAAACGGGGTGGCCTGGTGGGTGGCAGACACCAGGGCTACAAATAGGCACATTTGTTCCATCACCCCTCAAAGCCACAACAACAACAACCCCCATTGATGGCCGGGATCAGGCAGGCGGGCAGGCAGGCAGGCAGGCGGGCAGGCAGGGACTGCAGCGAATGGCCAATGTAGTTAGCAGACCAGCCATATACGCATATTTGTTTACCTTGCCACGACAATTGCGGTGACCAGGCGGGGGTAACCTGAAAGCTGAAACCCGAAACTAAACCTGAACCCCAACCCGAACCCTTACACAGGCCCACAGCCAGGCCCCGTGCCGGCCGAGCCCCTTGCTGGCCGGCCGAACATTTACTTTATTTGATGTTGCGAAATGAAAATTGTGACATAAAAGGGACTAAGAACATAATTAAGTAGTGTCCGAATGTGCGAATCCCAGGGAATAAAAAGTGAGCAAACAACAGCCAGGGAAAACCGAAAAGAATACGGTAAACTATTTGCCGGGCCATCCGAATGTTAGGGCCACCGAATGACACTTAAAGGATTTGCCAGGACAGACTCTAAATATGCTCAGCGTTATGGGATGCTGGCGATGGCCTGCCCGCCCCCACCCCATTCCCATTCCAGCCATCGACATTGACGGGACCCACAGAGCGTACATTATGCGCATTCCCATCCCGTCTCCCCGTCCACCCGTCTCCACTAGTTTGCTGTTTTCAGGCCACGTGTCGGCCACAAAGGGTCATGATTAGTTTGGCCAATAAAGAAGATACACACGCCTGGGAAAACAAACGCCAATAAAGATGAAAAAAAGAGGAGCGGAACAAAATCTTAAATACGAACACAGAGCGACCCTGGCAGAGAGCATTTATGTCCCGCTAAATGGCACTGATGCTGCTTCAAATTTATGAATATGCCGCTGGTATTATTTACGATGGAGAGCAAAGGGGCAAAAGCCCCGGGATAATATTCGCAATGAATGATTTCAAGAGCAGCTGAGCTGGTTATATGTATGTGAGTACCATTGAACGATTGGCGGACCATTGCCAAAGCCGAATGAAGACAAATGATGCGAGCGCATTTATATTCGCTGAATTGCTACTCAGTCTGGTGGGCCGCCTCAATTGATTCACCGAATATGGATTATGTGGGATTCGTGTCCCAGTTCTGCGCCAAATTAAATAACCGTCAAACCGTCAAAGGAAATCTGCAAAGAAATTATATAACTGCTTTCCCCCCCACCCCTCCTTCACAGACGCCACTCAACGATATATTTTGTCCAATTTTGCATTTTTGTTCTTCTCGTTCAGGGCCGTTCTGTGTTTTGCTGTTGTGTCGCTGTTGCTGTCTTGGTTTTTGCTTTATTTGTTCATTTTTGAGTAT
The DNA here is from genome assembly GCA_018150885.1 of Drosophila tristis. Classification (NCBI taxonomy): domain Eukaryota; kingdom Metazoa; phylum Arthropoda; class Insecta; order Diptera; family Drosophilidae; genus Drosophila; species Drosophila tristis. The sequence goes on from JAECWT010000002.1 coordinate 17,095,926, forward strand.
TTGATTTCATTTCTTTCTTCTCGTTTTTTTTTTATGCATATTTGCATCTCTCTCTATCTCTCTCTCTGTCTCTGTTTGTGTGTGTGTGTGTGCGTATAGTGTACAGTTTTTAATAAAACAAATTCAGCGGGCGACGGCCTGCGGCGAACATGGCAGGCAAAATTAAATTATTTCGTTGTTCTGTCCCCGATCCGGAGATGAAAGCAGGAGAAAGCTGACTCTGGCCGGACGCAGAACATTTTATCATTTGTTGTTGCCACTGACAGGAAGACAGGGGATGGGTATGGGCATGGGCATGGGCATGGGGATGTGTGAGACCACCAGAGGAGGAACGGCAACGGGAGCTGCAGAATTTGACAGGCCTGAATGCCAAACCAAAAGGAACATGACTTGGCTTCCCACTCTACTCTATGCCCTGGCCGAAATTGGAGACGTCAAATGTCGGTATTGCTTGTAATTTAATGACCAGCAGACCTATCAAATATGCAAACAGACCGCGGGGCCTACTTTTCATTATAAGAGACTCCAAAGGAAGAAGTTTGCCCCTCCTTCTTTTCCATCCTTTCATGACGTGATCCCTTTTCGATGCGTGCCGTTCTCTATGGTACGGTACATGTGCCACACTTCCGTTTCCTGCTGCATTTCTTTTGCATAATGGACGTTGATTGATGACGCGTCCACTGACAGGTGAAAGTATATGCTGTAATACATATTTATGAGGCTGGACAGACGATGGGGGGTGGGGGCTAAAGGGGTGCGCATAATTAGTAGCGCGCCGGAGTATGCAATGCAATTTATACGACCACAATGCATCGCCTCATCGCCGGCGGCTGTTTCGAGGGCAATCGGCAATCTAATGTCATGCAATTTGCCTGCCTGCAGTTGCCATTGCCATCTCCTTCTCCCCCTAGCGCTGCATCTGCCATTGCTGTTGCAGTTGCCATTTCTGATGCCTCTGCTGTTGCCGTTGCCATTCCTGCTGCATTGGCGCTGGCCAAGCAGGCTCGGCCTGCTTTGACAGTTGCCGTTTGCCATTTCGGTATGCAGAGCGGGCCAACTGGCGAGTCCGGACCATAAATTAGGCCTCACATCACTCAGAGCGGAGACGGAGATGGGGTGTGGATGGCAGGATGGCAGGATGGGGATGAGGATGAGGATGAAGCCAAACACAAAAGCATGCCAAAGGCATCAATCGGCAAAAGTGCAGTGCAGTAGATAGCATGCAGCTCACACACACACCAACACACACCAACACACACACTTGCTGCGGAAGTGGAATAGCAGGCAGTGCCGGAAAGACACGCAACATTGCATATTGAGACCACACGTCGTATGAGCAATGCCAAATGTTGCCAGCACATAGGAGACGAGGCTCAGATAGAGACAGCGACAGCGACAGCGCCAGCAACGGCGACAGGGCCTAAGACTGCGTCCAAGAGGCAGCAAAACTGGCTGCGACATCGCTCATAATTTCCCATAGTTTCTCCCCTCTGCCAGCCCCCTGACAGACCGAACAAACAAACAAAACAAACATCGTTCCCCTTGCTATGTGTCCCTGCCGTGTCCAGTGCCGAGGCTCATAAAACTTTCAAATTCCATTTCTTATATCAGTTCGAAATGAATTTATTAGCTGCAGCAGGGACAGCAGGCAACGAGCAGCCGAGTGCATACAGAGTTACGTGCACATTTATCTTCTTATCACTGGGCAGGGCCAAAAGTGCAGCAGGCCCCAGCAGCAGCAGCAGGCAGCAGGCAGCACTGCACTCCGAAGCTGTAAATGTTGTGTATTGGCCGCTTGAGTGGCCATTGGGGATGCAGCCGCCATGCAGCCTGCACCTGGCTATCGTTTGCCAGAGTCTCAGCCACCGAGCAAGTATAAATCAAAGAGCTCGGTGCCAATGCAATTGGCCAATTATCACGGAAACTTCTCCGTTCTGGCTGCCGGGCTGCCTGACTGCCTGGCTTGTCAGGCATTAATTTTCAGCCACAAATATTTGCAATCCCCCCGTCGATGGACGGCACTGGAGCTGGGGCTGGAACTGGGGCGGGGACTGGGGCTGGGGCTGGGCCACCATTGGAAATGAACCCAGAACGGCTTAAGCGACGACAGCCACTACAGGCAACAACGGCTGCCATTTAATCGAAGCCAACTAATTGCCCCGTAATTGACAGTTTGACTGTTTGGTAATTTGTTTTTGCATGTTGCGCTGTCAAAAAGTTTTTGCCTTTTTTTCCATAGCCAAACCGCTGCCGCCCTCTCGATCTTCCGGCTGGGCGAGCGCCAAAGCGAATGGGTACGAGAGAGTGCGGCTGAGTGCCCGAGAGACGGACTTTGGTTCACTCAAAAACAGAAGCTCAGCCATCACCATCATCTAACTGGCAGCAAGCCAGCCAGGAGTCAGGAGCCAGCAGCCAGCAGCAGCAGCAGCAGCTGCCTTCAGATACTTTGTGGCTCATATTTGGCAATCATTTGCATCGCACAACATGTTTCTGGTTAATTAATTAGCGATTGTGGTTCTAAGCGAATATTGGGATTGATCTTTAATGCTTAAAGAGGGTGGCATCGGAGACACTCACTCCCACATATAGGCTCCGCAATGGAGGCACTCAATTTCGGCCATGAAACCAAATATTCAGCGCCTAATTTATGTAAAAGGCAAATAAATCAATTAATGTCAAACAACCTGTGAGAAGAGCCCAATGAACGCTGGAGATATGCGGACCTGGAGCACCACCACCCACCCGAGCATCGCTGTGGCGCCCCCTAGCTGGAATAATAATAATAATTAGAGACCGACTGACATTTTTTGGCAGCAGGCAGGCAAATATAATTAATTACGCAGTGCCACAGAATACAAGCCAACACAATACAAATTTATAGAGCCAGAGGGCCAGAGCCCGTCTCTGTTCTCCCCTCAGTAGTTTAGCAAAAGGAAACTTTTCCCCTCCAGCTGGTGTGTGTGTGTGTGTGTCGGTGTTTTCAAATGTTTTGCTACACAAACATACGCCCAAAATAATGAGTTTGAAGGGAGAGGACGGAGATCCAATGCCCAGAAACCGAGCAACAACAACTCCAATCAATTATACGGCCAATTAAATGCCGAAAAAGCAACGGAAATGCCCAGGAATATAATGGACTCGACTCGACTCGAATCCAGACCAGCCACAGTCCCAGTCCCCCCCCAGTCACAGTTCTGACGAGTCGGGGTAGCCGCAAGCGTGTTCCAACTCCTGAAGACCCTCAGACAGAGACCCGGAGACTCGTGGCTGCAATTTATTTTACGTTGTACCGAAGACATTTTTATTTGTTATTGAAAATAAAGATGCTCGTGCACGTTGCCAAAGTTAAACAAAACAAAAGCCAGAACGGGCCCCTCAAGGAATGACAACGTAACGAGCTCTGGCGGGCGGACTTGAATTGGGGGCATTGGGAGCTGTGCCACCTGGCTCCAGCCAGGTGAGTGACAGACAGCCGCTTTGTCAAAGCTACCACATACACTAATTTAATGAAGAAACGAACTGACCGACCAGCTGCGAAACTCTGCCGCTGCCTCTGGTGTCCGTTCAGGTGAGGGTCTCGTTAGTTACGGCCACCAAACGACATGCACATTAATTGACCAACAAAATGCAACGAAATGAAACAAACAACTCACATGGGTCAGGTCAGTCATTAGGAGCAGCTTAGAATGAAAATTTGAAGCACTTTTTCCCTCTGCTCCTCTCGTCTCTCCTCTCTCGCCATAACGCCACTCGGTTCAACTTTCGTGCTGTGTTGCGTTGGTCCCCAGCATACTAATTTGCCTCTCATCGCAACGAATGTTGCAGCTACTCCATCGATGGCTGAGCTGCTGAGACATAAGCTGTGTGGCACAGGCAATGTTTTGCTGGATATTTGCCATTGAATAAATTTCAAAATAAACCTGGCAAGAATTTTCCAAAATATTTTACTGTCAGAATAACAATTGCACAGAGAGCAAAGCAGCAACAGAGAAAGTCTAAGCTTGAGTTGGAGAGTTGCTCAAAAGTTATTTGGCTGCAGAAATCTTCAATGAAGAATATATGCACATGTAATGCATATTTATTGATGGTTTTTTATTTCAGAATAAAATGCTTTAATCTTTACGGGAGCTATAATAATTATACACTCGTTGAGCATCAACAGACGAGTTTCTCTCAGTGCACTCCACACAGACAGCCACACTGATAGTTATTTCGTGTTGAGTACGAACACTTCACCTCACATGCTGTACATGTGCAACATTCAAGCTATCCATAACAGCAGCACGCAAATTTGTGGCAACTTCAATGCCCAACTGACACACGGCAGCCTGTTACGGGGGCCATTATTGTTTTTCGAGCTATGCAACTAAATTACAACTCAAGACGAATGCATGCCGAATGCCAGAGTGCACGGCTGGGCAGCTGCTCAACTTTAATTTAAACAATGCGTTGGCATTTCAATTACGCCCAAGACATGTGGGCCGGCCATTACAGCGACGGCATTTATCATTTATCATTGATCAGCTGGGCAGTGCTGGGTCCGATGCTGGGGCCGATGCTGGGGCCGATGCTTGGGCCTGGGCGGCCAATATGAATCAACGCCTTTTGCGCAAATTGCTCAGTTAACCAGAATGATTGATTCAATAAACACTAAATCTGTGCGAATGATTTTCTCACCAGATATGCAGATTATGCACACTCCAAATAGTTAGCATAATTCACTCGATGCCTCTAAGCCAGGCGACTTCTGCACCAGTTAAATTCTGTCAAATAATTGCCACAATAATGCAGTTGCTATGCAGCTGGAAATCTGTGCAGCTAGCTCGGTTTTATTAATTGGTTACAGCCCACAAAAACCTTCGAGGGACAATGTTGGCAGTACGTACATCTCTCATTATTTTGGCAGAACATTCGAACAAAGTTGCGAGTGGCTTGGGGATTGGGGCTTGGGGCTGCTCCTGAATGCCTCTAATTTGACAGCAGTGTGGTGGCCTGGCCTCCCCGGGCATTGTTGTTTCGCTTACGTGTTGTCTATCTTTTTGTTGCCAGTGACACGGCACGACACGACATGCCACGCCCCCCCTTGGACAGCGGCACCGCACGAGCGATTGCATCCTGCTCCAGATTCGGTAAAACATTTTCTTTGTGTCAGTTGAGGTTGGATTTTATTGTGTTACAACAGAGTTTTGGATCTAGCCGGCTTCCCTTTCCCTCCCTTTCCTTTCCTTCCCGCTCTCAGTATATATCTGCTCAATCCTTGCACTTTTTTCCCTACCCAAACCATTCAGTTGCTTCCCTGGGCTGGCCCTGGGTGGGGTGCGGTATTTGGGGATTTGGCCTGACAGCCAGTTTGAAATTGCAACTGTCAATTGCATTTAATTCGCGCTGTTAGTGGCGGTTTGACCTTAGCAAGAAGCCAACGCAAGAAGCCAAAAAAACTAAGAGAATAAAACAGTACGGAACGGAACATAATAGAGAACAGCAGAAAAAGTTAACGCTAAATTAAATTAGGACTTGAAAAGAGTTTAAAAAGATGGCCGTGGGAAATTCACAGCATTTTATCCAGTGGCCGTATCAAGTGTACGTAGCCATCGCGGGCCGCCATTGAAAGTGAAGCGGCTGACAGCGTTTACACTTTCAAAGGCTGTCCGTGCCCTGTCCCCTCTACCATTCCGTACGGTGCTGTGCCCGTGCCGGTGCCATGCCATGCCATGCCTGTCGAGTGTCGCGCAAAATAAACCGTTGGAATGGAAACGCAAAAAAAGAGCTTTTTGCGCGGCTGCTTTTGAAATTTGGCGCCCTCGCATACAGAGCCAACAGCGTCACTGAGAAACAAAGAAGCACTTGACGGTTGCCTCACACGCAAACACACACACAGAGGAGACACACACACACACAGAGGACACACACACTCGCACACACACAGATGGTACACTCGGCATGGCATTGTGGTAAAAGCTTTCAAGTGGCAAGCAACAGCAAAGGCAAAAAGAGAAGCTGCTGCTGCTGCTGCTGCTGGTGTCCTTTGTATCTGCAGGACGATGATTGAGAGAGCTCCCGGACAGGGGACAGCGGACACGGACACGGCCACGGACAATCGAATGCGGTGAAATTCGGGCCATTCTTCTACAGCTTGACAGCAGCAGATAGATAGAACTCGCAATAACGCCACCTCGCGGCCAGTCCGCAGATTAAATTAACAGCGCTGTGGCTGTGGCTGTGGCCCCAAGATGCTGTTGGTGAGATCAGCAGCTGAGTGGAATGGCTGGCTGGATTGGGTGGCTGGGCGTGGAGGCGGTGGCCTGAAACGGGGAAAAGCCCTTGGGAGCAGTCAAGCATTTACAGGCTGGAGCACTGTGAATGGCGAGAAAGTCACCACAGTCGCGGGGGCTGCCAGTTGTGCGACTGTTAAGGCCATGAGTGTGCTACAAGGGGGGCAGCTTTCGAGCTGCGTGCTGCAGCAAATAGTGGAGCTGCCCCCAAGCATAGTTCTGATTTGGATTGCGCTTTTGGCTTGGTCTTAACTGCGTCTTCAAAATGCCTTTTTTGTCTTTGCCGCTGCTGCTGCTGCTGCTGCTGTGCTGCCATGCGCTTGTCCAATTTACCAGTTTGACTGTCAACGGTTTCCTTCGACTCGTTTCGCCTGTCGCTGGCTGGCCACAAGGCAGTCCTTTGATATTGCATCCTTTGGCGCGGCTATCAAATTTCTTTGCTGTTGCTAAAGAAATGGCAAAGATGTTGCAGCCTTGCTCCACTGCTGCCTGCCGCCTGCTGCCTGCCGCCTGCCTCCTGAACAAGGAACAAGGACATGCCCGGCTTTCATTTCATTTCATCTCGTTTCGTTTCGCTTCGCTTCAGTTTTCGTTTCCCATTTCTTTAAGCAAAATAATGACAGCAGCAGCATCGGTTGCAGATACTTTTTGCCTTCCAACCAATCCACCAATGAAGTCAACGCATTTGTATGGGACCTGGGACCCCCAACCCCAACCCATCCCCCATCCATCACACCGAAGAGTCATATCTTTGCGCCCCTCTGTATATGTTGTCCCCTTTGTGTGTCGCGTCTGCTTTTTGCTGGCGTGTTAACGCGGAATATGAAATATGAATTCACTTACGCATCACTCCTGACCCTCGCCCCCGCACAGCTCCATTAAGCCACGGCTCCCACAGCCGGCCAAAGGATTCTCTAGCACATTGCCGCTCCTTTGCTGCACTGGCAAGAGTGTTTCGCTTTCCGTTTCCTTTTTTTGTCCCCTTTCAACGGACCATCCAAATTGGTGATGTTCCGCGGCGACTCTTTCTCAATTTTGCCATTTTCTGGCTCTCGGAATGCTTTTTGGCAGCCCCCTTAGGCCCCACGATCCCGCACAAACAAGCAACCAAAAAGAAGTGTCGAACGAGTGCAAAGTGCCTGAGTTGTTTTTATCACGCAGCCAAATGTGCTTCCAGCTGGCCACATCAGAAAAAGCAACCAAGCAACCAATAAGCAAGGGGCACGAGGCAAGAGGCAAGCCAAAGAGCACCCCGAATCGCGTTATTGCAAAATGATTTGAAATTGCAAACAAGAAACTACTTTTGGGTGTGAAAAGTAAATATTGGAGATTGAATGAAACATTTCTAGCTGAGATTATGACTCAATGGAAATGTGCAAAGAATATCCACAGATTGCAATGCCAGTTGACAGTTTTCAGTGCTTTTTTGTACATTTTTGTGGAGCCACTAAATAGTATTTTACAACTCTAGTATAGAACAATATCTACCATTAATTCAGAACGTAGCTGCAAGCTTCATATTATGAGGGTCTTTGAGTCCATAGCTAGCACAATTATTTATTCAATTTCCATTATGTTTGTGGTGCTCCCATCTTTGCTTTTCCTTGCCTGTTTTGTTACTTAGATTTCCACATTTACTCAGTCCCTGTGGCTACATCATGCGTAAAGCCTTTCGTTTCCAAGCTGTGGGATTATCTAAAAGATTTCGACAACCCAAATGGAGCACGAGAACACCTCAAAGAGAAGCAACTCAAAGCTGAGGCAGCTGTGAACCACATCTCTCAACTCCATCGCACAAAAAACATTAAAAACACGAAAGCATCAACAGACAGAGACAGGCAGTGAGGCAGAGAGAGAGAGACTCGAACTCTAGCACCGAAATCCGCTTTGAAATACTCCGTAAGTGCACATGGAATATGAGCAGAACAATTATTAGATGGCAAGCAACTGTTTTTCCAGCATAATGCTGGGGGCGGGTCAAGTGGTGAGGGAAGAGAGACACCGACACGGACACGGACACCGAAGCTTCAAGTGATTTGAAATGCAACAGCAGCCAGAAGCAACAGTCGGTGGGTAAACTTTCCAATGCAGGCTCGGGCACCAAAATCATTGTGGATTTACCCGGACACAGTCTGAGAGAGAGCGAAAACAGAGTGGGAGATAGCACATATGTATAGCTACCACTCATGTGGGTGGGGATGGGAGTACATTATAACAATGGGGCGAGTACAAACATTAAAGAGAGTACATAAAATGCTTTCTTTGTGCATGATAGGGCGCTCGGTTTTCCAGCAACACACGCAGGAACAAATGAAAGCGAATGCCAGGCGAGACGAGGTAGAGTAAGAGTATTGTTAAGGTCTATGGAAGACCGCAACACACACGGACACAAAACACTCAAAAGTATGCCAAAAACAGAGCATCGTTTGGATATGTGTACTTAGTATTAGATATGGACAGACAGACAGGCAGGCAGACAGACCGACAGACAGAGCACAAGACCACCCACAGACGGACTGTCGACAACAACAAAAAAAAAAGGAAGGAATTTCATGAAAGATTTAACATTCAAATGTACAGATAAAGGCGCTTCCTGTCCATGAGAGCGCTTTCACAACGAGTTGTGCGAGAGTCTTCTCCTAAATAAAACTACTTAAGCACATGTGAATGAACAGCATTAAGGATGCGAGACTGGGATGTGCATTTTGCTTACGTCTATTTCAAATGTAAAATATATTTCACTTCAGCAGCAACAGCAACGGAGAGATGAGACTCACAAACAGGGAGGAGAGTCGGTGGCAGTGGCAGTGGTTGTCATCAGAAATATGAAACGAAAATTGCTGGCAGCAAACTTATGAATTTTTATATTGTAATCTGGCAGGGCAGCGGCCCCGCCCAACCCCCGCTCCACATAAAGACATTGAGAGTGACCACTCGGCAGCAGGATGCTCTACGCTCTCTCCCACTCTCTCCCACTCACTCTCACAAACTACAGGACAGGAAACGGAAGTCGCAGCGTTGACGAAGCGCGTTTGTGTGTGGGTGTGTGTGTGTTTGTGCGCATTTGTTGGTGTTGCAGATTCTTAATCAGAACAAACTTATCTGGCATGCACAAGCAGAGCAGTGGCAACAGCAGCAGCAGCAGCAGAAGGCTATCAAATGAACGAATCGTCGGACACGGCCAAGAAAAAGCAAACCGACAGCAGACACTGCTATCTGCTTGTCCTTGCACCGTACTCCGTCTCGGACTCGGACTCCGACTCCAACTCGGACTCGGACTCACTCTCTTACCTGAAATCTGAAATCTGCAGGGCAGCAAAGTAATTTAAACAGCACGTTCTGCATGTCGCTGGCCAGAGCTCTAGCCAGCAAAGCCCCCCAATCCTCAATCCTCAAGTCCAGCTCATTTTTTAGCCTGTTCCGTCGCCGTGCTGTTGGGTACCTCTGCACCTCTATATATTTTCTTGTTGTGTCCTGCGCTTCTTTACTCATATTAAATGCAAAAGTCATTGAGCGCAGGACACAACACTGGCGAAAGAGCAAGGAGGAGGAGGAGCAAGGACTCCTTGTGGCAGTGGCAGGGGCAGACAACAAAAAGAACAAGTTTATTTCCACATCCTTGGACATGAGTTTGCTGTAAAATTTCGTGTTGATGATCTTACTAGGTTATGCATTAGTTTTTCCGTGCTTGCCCGAATCTCGCCGTGCTCCATCAGCTACCCCCTACCATCTCTCTCGCTCTCCCTCTCCCTCTCTCTATCTCTTTGCAGTTTTACAGCCCCTTCCTCTGTGCTTTCACTTCCGCTTGTACCTTGCGGATTTTGCCCTCTCCAGTAGCTTTGATTTTTTGTGTCCTGTCGCTGCGCTAAATCTCACCGACATGCATGCAGATGCTCCGTGAAGAGTGCCCCTGCCCCGTGGCCCGTGCCCCGTTGATGTTGCTTGTCTTTTATGTTTATGTAAATTGAAGTTTGGCAGTGCTGCCAGAGCCAGAGCACGCCCATAAATATTTAGTATACGTGGCATTGTCCCTGCTCTCCTGCCTCCCTTGCGACAAACAAATTGCAGCATTTTACAGGTCCGAGTCGGATCAGGGCGGCCATTGACTAAGTGCTGCTGATTTACTACAAATAATCCAGGCAAACTCACCCTTTGGTACGCGTCGATTGCCGTTGATGCCACGGACTTTAAGCTCTGCACACTCCGGGGTGGCGGCAGTGGCGGAGCCGGGTTTGTCTTCTGACAGGGCAGAGCCGTGTGATACGCAGGCGGCGGCAGTTGCATCATCTGCTGGTAGCTTCTGATCGGAGGCGGCGGCGGTGGCGGTGGCTGTGGTGGTGGCGGCGCTGGTTTCCCATGGATCAGTGCCTTGAAATCTTCTGGCGGGGCACAGGGCGGCGGATATGCCATATGCGGCTGCTGTTGCATGGGCAGCATGAAGGGCAGAAAGATCATTGGCTGTGCCGCTGCTGGTGCCAGGTGGCTGCTGCTGCCGTTGCCGTTGCTGTTGCTGTTGCTGCATGGTGGCAGGCTGCTCTCAGTTTCCCCTGCAATTCGTGTGGCAGTGCCGCACTGTTTGCACCGGCTGCCCCGAATCCGGAAGAGCATTGCTCACGTACGTGTTGGAGGTTGTTGTCGTCGTAGTTTCGGGCACATGCGGAACCAGGCAATTTCCATACCCGTACCCTGGGGCAGGTGTGGCCGGAAGCTGCTGCATTTGCTGGGTGGTTGTCGTCTGCTGCAGGGTCGTGATGCAGCTGACTTGTTGCTGCGGCTGTGGCTGTTGCTGATTCTGGTAGAGCGGAGGCGGTGGCTGCTGGTGCTGCAGTCGGGGCACGGGCAGGTGCTCATAGCTCTGCTTGCAGCAGCGGCAATCCTGGCAGCAGCCAGAGGAAGGCTGCGGCTGGCTGCTCCCATTTCCGCAGCAATTCTTGCTGATCGAAGAGGCGGCCATCGCATAGGGCTGACTGCCTGCTCTCGCGGCAGCAGCGTAGCTCAGCAGCTTCGGTGCCTTGCCCGTCGACGGTGGGGCCACGCCGGTGGCTGCAGCCTGCCACTGGAGGGCGCAGGGCAGGATGCCCACAAAGCTCAGCCCCGCAGCGGGACTGGCTGAGTTTCCGTTGGACAGGTTGGCTATCTTTCCCACAACAAGTCTCCCAAGTCAACTGGAAAGAAAGAGCAAAGCAGAAGCAGCCGCTTACAATAATATCGAATTCTTTTGCTACATTAATTTCTAAATAACCGAGGAAATATTTCGGGGTGGCTCTCTCTCTCTCTTTGTCTTCGTTCACCCTTGACTTTTTTAATAATTTATGATTGGGCGAGAGAGTGGGAGAGGCTGTCAGCACGCTTGAATACAATTTTCCCCTTATTAAAACAAATTTTACCAAAACAATGTCGAGCCTTCGTTTTTCTGATTTCACCTCTTCTTTCTCTCTTTCCCTCTTTCTCTCTCTCTCTCCACGCCCTTCAGCAAATTAAAACATCTTTACATATCGCTGTTTGTTGTTGTTGTTTTTTGTGTTGCTTTTTGCTGGTTTTCCCGTTCTCCATTCTCCGTTTTTGCGGCTGCTGCTTGTTGCTTACTTTCCAAGTCGCCATCGACCAACCAACCATTCGCCCATCCTCAGAAAGGAGTCGTGGCGGGGCGGTGGTGGGCAGGGGGAGCTCGACACTCGTTAGAGGCTTTCAGAAATCACTCAAAGTTTGTCAAGAACGAGAAAACCAATTTTTCAGCTGAGTGCATTTTAATTTCGTATACGCCCCGTGTGCGCCTGTTGAGTTCTGTGCACTGCCATTGCCCATGGGCGTGGCGCTAGGACCACCGACAGCGCAGGCTGGGCTTCTGCTAGTGTGCCCCGTGCCCAGTGCCCCGAGCCCCGGCCATGTTGTACGTAGAAAAAGTTTGCTTTTCATTGCAACACGCTTGAAATGGCAACTTGGACAAACAGCACCGACAGTAGTAGTAGCAACAATAACACCACCAGCAGCAGCAACAGCGACAGCAGCAGCAGCAGCAGAACCCGAAAAAGTTTCCAGTTCTGTTCCCCATTCAGGCAGGGGCGGGGCTCCCTTTGAAGCCCCACTGCAAATGCAAGAAAAATTGGCTCCGCCTTGGCTCCCCTTACATCCACATCTACCCCATGGCATCTCTGACCAATTTGCATGCCTCTGTCCACACTCCATTGTTGACTTCTGCGTCCGTCCGGCCGTCCGGCCCTCCGTCCATCCGTCTGGCCTACGTGCACGCATTTTGGCCAGAAACGAATCTTTGCAGCAGAGCAAACAATAGAATTTTAAATGTGACAAAACAGGTACACAGGGCCAGCTACAGTACACCTGTCCAGCCATGGTACGGTACCCATTGCCTGGAGGCGCAATTCTCGACATAGAATATTGCATCAGAGTACGCCTGCAGAGGGCGAGGGCTGTGGCTGTGGCCAGTGGCCCATTGCTAATTGTCAAGCTGCCTGCCTGGAATGGGGCGGGGAACGGCTACGGGAACCTTCTCATCTTCCAAATAGATTCGTCCGTATCAGGAATCAATCACATACTTGACTGCAATCTTGAACCATGATTTGTGAACAGGCTTTTCCATTAGCAGCGATTTTTATACCCGTACTCAAAAAAAAAAAGGGGGAAAATAAAATTTTGGGAAAAATTGGATGTGTGTAACACAGAGAAGGAAAATTTTCCGACCCCATAAAGTATATATATTCTTGATCAGCATCAATAGCCGAGTCGATAGAGCCATGTCTGTCTGTCCGTCTGTCCGTCTGTCCGTCTGTCCGTCTGTCCGTCTGTCCGTCTGTCCGTCTTGTTTGACGCCTGGTTCTCAGAGACTATAAGAGTTAGGGCAACCAAATTTGGTTTCAAGACTCATGTGATATCACACTGCTACAAGTGTATTTCAAAATTTCGCCCCGCCCCCTTCCGCCCCCACAAAGGACGAAAATCTGTGGAGGAAATTTTAAAAAAAAAAAAAAAAAAAAAAAAAAGAAAATCCAGATTGCTAAATATTTCTGAGTTGCTTCCCCGCCCCTCCTGCAAGACAAACACAACTCATTCTCTCTCGCTCACACTCTGCCGCGTTCAGTGGGATTTCGGGGCTACGAGCTGCTGCGGTTGTACAGAGCCAGGAAAATGGTATCAAAGTATGCTTAACATTCCATATCTATGGTTGATGGTTCCTGCGCTTAAGACAGGAAATTTCTGTGCAAATTTCCACTTCTTATAAGAAGATAAAAATGTATTTTCTCCCCAAAAACATTCTCATAGTGGAGCTCTTAATTAATCCAAGCAAACTCGATGCATGTATCATCCTCAGCTTCACCTTTGCCATGCAAACAAGACGAGAATTTTGCAAAATAAATTACCATAATTCCATAAATACTTTGGCCGCATAATGAAAAATATTTGCACAGCTCAAGATCAAAAGTTTGCTGGCTGTGGCAGTGGCAGTGGCATACAGTGGCAGACAAGACAGCCGGAATAGTTTGGGGTGCGTTCAGAAGACTCCAAAAAACACGGAAACTTTGTTTGACTCCTTCTGAAGATTAAGATGCCAGGAGACGCACAAACTTTGGCTCTTTGGCAGCAATTTGTTGCAGCAATCGTGTTCGATTTAAATTGTTGGGAATTGTGTCTAATAAGTGCCACGCCGAGCTACGAATTTGTGGCCTTGCAGCTTAATTACGAAAACCGAATGGGGTTAGGTCCCGAAATGTAATCCCCTGGCAAGGACATTCACAAACAGCTGAAGTCCTTTGAAAGTATTTATCGTTGTTGTTGTTTCTGCTGCTGCTGCTGCTGCTGTTTGTGAGATACATTCGGTTGGTGGGGGTGGTGTGGGGAGGGGGCCGGTCATAAGGCCGAAAGTACAAAGAAACTTGTAAAAAGAATTTGGTAGCATCAAAGCAAAAATTTTTAATGAATTTCTTTGCCGGCCAGCGGCGGCCGTAAGCCTCAAAAAACGCACTACACGCAAATGCAAAAAGGCGCAAAAAGGACCAAGCCTGGAGAGGGTGGAGGGTGGCAGTCGGGCAGTCGGCAGTACCCGGGTGAGGATGCAGGGTCAAAGGTCCAGCTGCTGTTTTGATGGTAGTGGTGCTACTGCTGCTGCTACTTCTCTGGCACTGGCACTGGCACTGGCGCTGGCTCTGGCTGTGGGTCCACTTCATCTTCCCTTTGCCAGTGACTCGGAAATCGTGCTGCTGCTCGTTGGTGGCCTTAATTAAATTTAAATATTTTATCACCGAAAAATTGCCAGGCGGCAGCAGCAACTGCGCAACAACAACAGCAGCAACATAGCAGCAGCAGCAGCAGCAAAACCAAGCGGCACAGGCACATGAAAAGGGTGCCAAAGTGTTGGTCCTTTACGGGTGCATGTATTTGTGTGTGTGTGTGTGTGTGTCCCTGTATCTATGTGCTTGTGTGTGTGCAGACATCCGAAAAATACTGATGTGGGTGTATTTTTCATTATTTGCCAAGCGCTGCAACTTTTTTTGGTCCCAGCCCCAGCCTCATCCTTGTGTCCCTCGTCCTTTGCCATTGCCACACTTCATATTCAATTGTGTTGAATAATTGCCATACGGTTTTTTGACCAACGGTTTTTGACACTTTCCTAAAAGGACACACGCGCTCTCAAGTACCCCGGCCCCAGGCAGCAGCAGCACCACCACCAGCACCAGCACCAGCACGACTCAACTCCACTCAACAGACCGCCCTCATGCCACATTTGAAGTTCGTTTTCCCTTTTTTTGGACTAGGGGTTCCACTCCCCGGGCAAAAAGTGAGCAAAACACTTCAGCAACATTCGGTGGTGGGGGGAACTCGACCACTCGGGACCTCTGCACAGAGCAGCAGCAGCAGCAGCAACAACAATTATAAGGAGTGCAAAAAACAAAAACAAAAAAAAAACAGGAAAACAGAAAACAAAACATGCCAAAAGCGTTTTTTGAAATATCTTTGTAAATATTTAAAATTCTCTGTACATGCGGGCGCTTCAATCAAACTGAATCGCCATTGGGCGGAGGCGAACAGGGGACGGGACCGATGATAGTGGGGGGATTGGCAGCAGGATGGGTTGTCTGGTTGCTTGGGTGGGGACCAGAGACCAAGGCCATTGTGTTCACTCTTCTGCAGGTGGGGTGGGATGGGGCTGGTAATGGGCATGGGTATGGTGGATGTGGGTGGACACAAGTTTTAAATAGTTTTTGTTGGCAAATGTCAAAATGCAATTTGATATTCATAAATTAATGAACCGCCGCCCCTGCAACAAAAAATCTCGCTCGCCTGGATTATAAAGTTTCTACATAAATTATGGGGACGTATCAGAATGTGGGCTTTGGCTGCGGAGTAGTGGCATGCCATGCGAAGGGTTGTGATTTAAATCTGGGATTTAAATATGTAATCGCAAACTTATTATAAATGCATTAGCAATGAGCTTGAAATTAGAAATTCCTTTCGAATTCCATTCGAACATTCAAACAATAGAAAATGGCATTTCATTCAGGGCAGCAACGCAATTTTAAGTTTAATTACTATTATTTTTCTGTTGTTTTTCGATCAGAGTCTAACAAATACATGGACTTACATATGTTTTATGCCTAATCGCTAATCATTTACGGGCTTGGATTTACACAAGGCCTTGTTCTCTGGTTGCGTTTTAATGCTTTCAATGTCACGCTTATTCCTTTTAAAAATTAAATCACAAATTAGAGAATGATCTGCCGTACTCTATCTGGTTCTTATTGTGGAACTTTGTCATTTATTTATACGCTTGTTGTTTCCAGAACTACCAAAGGGGTGGGCTGTACTTTAAGTAGTTTCCATTACTATGCCTTTTTTTAATGTGCCTTTGCAAAGTAAATTTTAAGCCTTTATAAAGTATGACTTTAATTTTATTTGGTTCGATTTTGTTGTTGAGTATTTGCGTGCTTTGAAAATGGTTACATCTCTAAGCAGGCTGTCTAAAAAATGTTTAACAACTTCTAACCTTCCAACCTTATTGTGTGGCTGTCAATTACTCTCTTTACTGGCAGCTTATAAATATCCTGAAAGCCACCTATAAATCATTTAAAAACTATCATTGATAAATTCATTCCATTCTCTGAAAAGTCGTTCCACAGTTGCAATCAATTTGATTTAATCACATCTGAAATCCTTATTCAAAATAAAGACAATACGTGAGCACAGTCAAAACTCAACGTCAAAGAAAAATCATGACTACGCTTCTGTTGAAATCTAGTCAAAAATCGAGACAAACAGAGTTCAGATTTATTGGTAATTCCTTTTGCTTGAGAATATTACCACAGCTAACGAATTTAGCCAATAATTAATGGGGTAACAAATTCCTAAGTTATGTTTATTTTCCAAAAATTGCATCCTCTTTATAGTGAGGATCTTTCTGTGCTGGAACTATCTACACATGCGCTCTACCTCTGGTGCGCTTGTCCTCAGATGGCGTGTTAGTGGCTGTGGTGGCTACGAAAACCTAAACAAGGTCAACAACAGAAGCACAACACAACAGAGGCGAGAGAGACGGAGAGAGAGAGCCCGAATGCATGCCATGCAGATGTGGGGGGGCTGGGGCTACTCACACTCTCTGGAAAGCAGCGCTGCTTGTGGGCCTTGGCCGAAGCTCCTGTGAGTCTCAGCCGACACCAACACAGAGGCGCACGCAACACACACACTGTGGTGGGCACAGTCACAAGGCCTCTCGGCAGCCGGCAGTGCCCCACTTTGGGTTGTATCGAATTTTATGCTTCCGCCTTGGCGAGGCACAACAAAACTCGCGGCTCGGAGAGGCAAACGAAACAACAGAACAGGCAAAAAACACCGAGAGGATGCCCGGAGAGGCACGTGCCACACGAACAGTTACGCACAAGAATCACTGACGCTCCAGGACAATTGCTTGAGATGTCAACGATGACTTGTTAGCTGAAAGCAGCGCCTCGTGTCGACGAATTAACACTGAAGAGTCAAGTCGGCGGCAATCGGCGTCCACCGGCAGCAGTGGCAGCAGCAGCAGCAGCAGAAGTGGCAGTAGCAGTAGCAGTAGCAGAGCTGCACCACCACCGAAAATAAAAAAAAGAGACCCATTATACACACACAGACAGGCACACAGGCACACAGGCACACATAGTACGTCCAATGCAGGACACGCAAGGCGAACCAACCCAAGCAACCGGGTCGGGTCAGTCGTAGGAAGGGAGCCTCGAAGGCTCGCTCTGTGGTTGACATTATCGCATGCAACTAAATCACAGATCACACACACACACACACGGATGCAGGTTCCTTACCACGTCAATGCTTTGAATCGTCCTCATACCCCGCCACAAGCGTCGCGCCGCCCTTCGTGCGCTCATTCGCTCGTGCAACGCGGCGTATGAGTAACAATGGAATATAGACGCACACAGAGAGACGCTTAGCTCACCCGTACACACACACACACACTACACACTCGCACACTCGCACACTGGCATCTGAGAGTGTCACGCCCTCCGCCGCACTCGTCTCCCCCCATAAGCGGCATTTATGGCATTTGATATGCTAATTTACACATATTCATGAAAAGACAGACAGCCAGACAGCCAGCCAAGAGAGAGAGATAGAGAGAGAGAGAGAAAGCTAGAACATAGAGCAGGGCAAGCAACCACCAGAACACGAGGAGCCAAGGTACGAATATCAGCCATCTGCGCCCCATCGTCTTCGTCCTCCTCCTCGTCCGCGTCCGACTGCCGGCTGCAGGCCAAGTGGTGCACGAGTCCGAGTATCTCTCAGGTTGGACCAGAGCTGTGTGCTCTCTGTTTTGATGGCTCTTCGGCTGGCTGTGAGTGCCACTAGTTTAGTCCACGGATGTGCTACACTCGTCTCTGGCAATGCACTCTGCCAGTTGAGAAAGTCCATCAAAGAACGGATCTTTTAATCTAGCTTTCATTCATGAAGCTCCATCTACTTTTACTTAGCAGTAACCTAAAGAAAAATGGAAGACAATTTGTAATCTCATGAGAAATTAAATTCTTCAGAAGGGTTCGAAAATTCTATTTAATTTTTTAATGGCATATTTATATCAAGATTTGCCCTCCTCCTAGCCCGTAATAATTATAGAAATATTCCTTAGCTCTCATACATTTCAATTTAATCTTGTGGCATCTTCTGAAATCATCTGAATTCAAAGCAATTTCCGTGCCAACTATAGAGCATTCGTGTAGTTCGTCTAAGTCCTGCTGCTGTCGCAATCCACCACCGAAACGCAAGCATAACAGAGCAGCGGCCAGAGCAGTGCGCTCTCTCGATTTCCTGCAGGCTGCACACCAATACCAGTGCACCGGCGGCCCAGTGAGAGCCCGTGCCACGTGAACTGCATATACCCCGGCACGACACAGAGGCGGAGTCTGATTCCGGGCCATGTAAAAACAGCAAAATGTGCTGCTTATGTACCGAAATGGGAGGTGCCCGGCCACAGTATATGGACGCTGATGCTGATGCTGAACTACTCGATGAAGTCGACAAAATGGCGGACACCAAATTCCGCGTACAGTTTTCCGCGGAAGATCATTTGAAGAGCTCGAGCCCCCCAGTGAATCGGCGCCACTGCGCTTTGTTTACGAGTTGTTTAGGAGGGAAATTCGATACAACAACAGGCGCAAAATATAAACACGACGAACAGCAGGCGCCCGCTCACCGAGAGCGAAAGTTGCCCAGTAGCCTTGTATCGCAATTTTCCGAGACGACTGCGGCTCCGGCTGTGGCTCGCTCTCGGCTGCAAAAATGACGATACAACGCAACAACAACTACCACGGAGGTCGAGCTCGAGCCCGAGCAAGAGCCGCAGTCGCAGCCAGCGCCAGAGAGTGTGAGAGCAGGTCCTTTCCTCCTGTTGAACGTAGCCCGAAACAGCTGACAGCAGCTCGCCTGACACCTGCTCGCTGGCGCTGGCCCCCGCAGCAGCAACCGATGGCAACCGGCGACCACTTTGACAGCTCTTGGACACTATCGCCCCGGTACCAGCGATATCCCATCCTGGTTAGACACATGTGACATTATCGGAAGCGGAGCACGGGGAATGCAAATGAAAGTGCCCCAAAGTTGCTGTTTTTTTTGTTGGCCATCCATCCAAAAACCTATGAATATTATTTTGTCCTTTATCGGGGCAGACGGCAGTCAACGGTCCCGCACTGCCCTCGCCGGGGGCTGGTGGGTGCTTGGCAAATTATGCAAATTTCAGATTTCCAAAGTAAACATTTACTTTACTTTTCAGCGCAGACGCTGCCTGGCGGCACTGCCCATGCCCATGCCCTGCCCTGGCTGCACCTTCAAATTTCCATCTTTGCCGGCAGCCGACAGCCAGCAGCCCAGTTGACATTTGTTAAGTTTTCTTATCGCGCGCGCTTTCATTAGCGAGCGTCTGGGTCTCCGGCCCGGCCCGGCCCGACCCGGCCCGGCCAGGGACCTTCTAATTGTCTTGCAAATTAGTCGCCAGTGACGGAAAAAATACGACCCCAAAGAGTGGAATCCCAGCCAGACCAACCGAACATTGTCATCCCCGTGACTGGCGGGGAATCCCGAAAGTTCTCGGCTTTGTTTATTTATCAAGTGCCGTAGCCAGGCCAGCAGCAGGATGCCCAGGGATGTGAGGCATGTGGCATCTGTTGAAGGAAATGAAAAATAAACACAATTGCCGTGCGCACATTCGATGTGGCATGTGGGTACGGCGCCATAGGCCACCACCATTTCTATAGCCACACCGCTGATGGCCGCCTCGAACTTAATTTTTGAATGGCGATTTCCGTTGAGCACAAGGACGTGCCTGTCGAGGATTAGCCCCAGACACGGCACAGACCTAGGCAGCTGCTGAGCATCACCGTGTCCGCCGGAAACGCACAACACAGCTCCCTCTCTCTCTCTCTCTCTGTGTATTTTTGCAGACTTTTTCACTTAATCCCCAAGCTGGGTAACAGGCCAGAGCATGGGCACGGGCAGGGGCACAGGCAGTGCAATCGATTAACTGCCAAGGGAAAGTCTTTAAAGTGGCTTTAACCAATGTCTAACCAAGTGATGTATGGCACGGCGTCATCCGTAAATTATTACCCGAGACAGACTCCAAAGAGTTGTTGTATGCATGTGGTTAGCCAGAGCAACCTGCGGTGGCTGTCATCTTTTGGTATACAAATATTTCAACGAAAATGCTGTACCAATTATTCGGTGGCTCTTTCTGGCGCTCTGGCCGCCCACAAAGCTCTAAGTATCTGTCTTGGCTGATGGCCGTAATAAAGTCAATGTGCTGTCATTAACATAATTTACAAATACTTAAAAGCATCCTCAGTCCTCAGCCTTCTGCTTGCTTTGGGCCTTGGCCAGCGGCAAGTGTCTGTTCAGTTGGAAGCTGGTCGGTAACATTTCATTTATTGCTGAGAGCAGAAGACAAAATGGTTGTTGCCTTAATTGAAAAATTATTGTGCCATAAAATATGTAAGATCCATAAAGAGTGCCAGTGCTGGCAGCTCCAACGCGAGTTTAATTAGCTGCAAAAGTTTCAAGCACTTCCCCACTCTTCGTGCCATTTTAATATGTATTTCAAATAGTTGTGCGCAGGATACACAGGATATGCCCAATAAGTGGTTGTCGGGTGACGTTTGATGGGCTCATTTTGCATATTCCCCGCTGCTGAAAGTTGCAGAGAATTCTTAAGAATAAACAAAAGTGCTTTATATATTTATGCATATATTTTTTATACACTAAAATTCCCCAATGTCTGTTGCAAGAAAAGTGGCAGAGAGTGAGAGAGCGAGAGGGCGAGGCGAGGCAAACATTGTGCAAAATTACCCTTAAAAGAAAAATGCATTATTGTCATCTAAAATGCAGGCATGCATTATCCTGTCACAGGTCCTTTGAGAGTTGGCTTTTTGCGTTGCCAGCTACAGCTACAGCTCCAGCTTCAGTGCCAGCTTCTTGCCACGACTCCTTGGCACGGTCACAGCTACAGATGCACAGCTACAGCTGAAGCTGGAGCTGGAGCTGAAACTCGTTGCCACGGCTACAGTTTGCGAGTTTTGTGCGAGCTGCAGCAACGTTTATTATCTGCCGTCCTACGATCCCCATGGCTCCCACTCCCGCCCAGACAATAGTTCTGTTCGTGTCCTTCATAAGCCAGTGAGCTGGGATCAATTTGCCAGCAGCCAGAAACCCTTTTAGTTTCGCATGCAAAATATGACAAACACACAGGCCACTCTCCACTCTCCTCAATCCACCCCAGCCCAGACCAGCACAGACCAGCCAATGGCATTCCCTTCCTGCTGCCATCTAATCCACTCCATGGCTGGCCCTTTGGCCATCTGCGTCTCGTGTTAATGCTGCATTCTTGGGGGAAATTATCGCTGTCGTAGAACGCTCTGTGGAACGGAGCTCCACGGCCCCGGCCCCGGCCCAGATCTCCGACTGCAGTTGGACACAAAATTTGAAATTTGCCAAATTACATATTGAAATATTATTGCAGTGCGCCCAAAATTGTATTCTCGTTCTGGTTTCTCTCCCCCTTTACGCTCCCTCACAGGCAAAGTGCGAATTTGACAATTTCCTTTTTTTATCTGCTGTGGAAAGTTTTTTCTCTCTTTTTTTTTTGTTCCTTGGGCCAGTGACAAGGGACATTTGGCGCTGGAAATTGCTTTCAAATTATTTTGTCAGCTGCGGCAACGTGGCGACTGGCCGGGCCTGGCCTGGTCTGGCCTGGCACTAGTTTCCGGCATGGAGCCGTCGTCACTTGCGTGCAATTTGCGGCCAAGGCGAGTGGCAATTGAACAGAAATTATTATTGCCTATTTTTGCATGCGTTGCAGGTTCAGGCCACAGTCCTGTGTCGCAGTCCCCGGATTACAGTCATAAAAGCTAAGCGAGGGAAATCATAGAGTCAGAGCCATAGCCAAGCCAAGGATGCGGCGGCACCGGGCTCTAATGAAGGCCTGTGCACAAAGGGAAACCAAATCATAGCCCAGGAATGGTTAGGTAAACCGCGAAGCGACCCACAATCGACGGGCGCATACCCTAGAATGGAACTTTGATGGGCTTATCAACAAACAAACAAGTGTCTGCTTTCCCGTGGGACACCTAGCTTATATACCCGCTCCGCTTGCTGGGCACCGCCAACGCCAACGCTTAGAGTGGAACTGAAACCACAGCCGCAAATTGAAAGACAATAAATGTGCGCAGTCATATGGAAAATTGTGATATTCACACAATTTAATTAACATGAATAAATATTGTTACAGGCGGTCGTGCTGGTGTGGATGATGGGGGCCATAGACTTGTACAACAACAATGGCAGTCGGCAGTCGGCAGTCGGGTGTATCCAGGAGCTAGCCGTCTAACGAGCGGACAGCATGGCGTATGAGTAACGACAGGCATTTGATTGTCTGCATGCAAAAGAAACAACAAACAGCAGGCAAACAGATCGCAAAGGCGGGCCAAACTCTGTTCGAAAATTGCCTGAAAGTGTGAGTGGTAGATGGAAAAACAAAGGGCCCGACAGACGGAAAATTTCCGTCGAACCCCCCACCGCCCTGAACCAATGGGACAACATCATAAATCCCTAAAATCTCGCATTGTTATGGTTTGAAACCCGAGCGAGCTCATCAGCAAATGGCAGACGCAGAGGATTGCCATCGCACCAGCCAGGGCAGGGCGGGCACTTCAATTGCCAGTCCGGAATGCTGGCTAATCAGAGCATTTTCCAGGAGCTAAGCGGCAAAAGTCGCGACTTTGCCACGCACTTTGGTACTTTTCGGAGGGGGGTTCTTCATTTGTCGTTTTGCGCAGAGAGATTTGACAGGGGTCTGGCCTCC
The DNA here is from genome assembly GCA_018150885.1 of Drosophila tristis. NCBI lineage: Eukaryota > Metazoa > Arthropoda > Insecta > Diptera > Drosophilidae > Drosophila > Drosophila tristis. Next base: position 17,119,038 of record JAECWT010000002.1, read on the forward strand.
ATTGGGTTCGGCATGGGTACAGTAGGAGACAGGGATTTGGTGTGGGTCTGGGTCTGGGTATGGGTATGGGCTAGGCACAGCTTGACTGTCTGTGACATGGCTTTATTAGGGTCTCGTTTACGTGGATTTGTTTTTCTGTTTTTGCTGCTTGTCACCTCATCTCGGCTGGTCTCGTCTGCTCTCATCCCATTTGACCAACATGATTCCTGGTACTCAAAAATATAAATGTCAAGGAATTGTTTCATTTATTTGGATCTTAATTCGTTTTCATTATGCTAATCAAAAGTGAAGCTCGGCTCGGCTCGGCTCGGCCTGAATAAACCCAAAGTTAATACCCATTTACTCAGGCAATTTCATTAACAAAAATTTCAATTAGTTGCACGATTGAATCGACAAGATTTGAACAACTTTTTCGGGTCTCCCCCCAGCCCCTCCTTCTGTTGAACTGTGGCTGGGTGGGGGGTGTGTATTAAAATCAATTGTAAAATCAGTAAAAAGTAAACTCGAACGCAAAAAGTTTCACGATTCACGATTGAAATCTTTTACAGCCAGAAATTATGAGAACATTTTCAATTTGACTTGGAGGTCGTGGACAAGGAGGAGGAGGAGAAGCAGAAGGAGGTTCGAGGACCAGGACCAGGACCAGGACGTTGCCTGGCAGAAGCAACAGAGCGTGACACAAAAGTAAAGCAAACTTTTCGCTTACATTTTCATGGGGCACGGGCACGAGGGCAGCAGCAGCAGCAGCAGCAATCGCTTCACTCGAGTGTTGAAGACGTCGATTTGCCACACCGCCCGCGAAAAGCAAAACGCCACCAGAAGCAACAGCAATTCGCATAACAATAACAATAACTTGGCTGCAAACATTTCAATGCCAAGAAAAACGCAGCCACGTTCCGATTGTTGGGGGCGCTGAAGAGGCCAATAGATAGAGACGGATGAACGGCTGGGCTGGAAGGTCGCCCGCTCGGCGCTTGGATGGAGCAACCGGTTGGCTTTGGCTTTGGCCGCCAGTCAAGTGTTCCGGGCGGCGGCGGGTGTCCAGGAACAGCACACAGCCACAGACACTGCCACTGCCACACAAAAAAAAAGTGCAAAAAAGAAAAAGTCAATTGTTCAAGTTAAAGGGAAACTTTCTCGAGAACTTTTGCCAGACAACATTTTCTTTTCGTGCCTTTATCTATGCTGCCACGTGCTCCTTTCGCCCCCCACCCTGCCCACTGTATATTCAGCTGTTGGCGGTGTTTTTGTTGGCTGGGGGTTGGTCTGGGGTTGGGGGGTGGCAGAACGCTTCAATGGTTGCCATTGACACGTTAACTATGCAATTGCAGAAGCCTTCCATGGCAGCTCCCCCTCATCAACTCAACAAATCCCAAGTCCATATCGTGTCTGATGCTAAACGGAGTTTTTCCGCTTATTTTGCCAGCTGTGCGTCCTGTGCAGACAGCGCGCTGTCGGTGCGTGCCTTATCTACCATTTGCCGTGTCCAACATCTTAACAGTTAACAGCCATTCTGGCCGAAATCAGTAGCAGTCCAGGCCACTGTCTGGTTCCCCTGCCCGCCTGCCTGCCTGCTGGAAAACTTATCCTTTAAATATCAAGCGACTCTCCCACTCTCTCCCGTTCTCTGTGGGCCTCTCACAACGTATGACACTCTCATATTTCAAATGTAAAGTTCATGTTTATATTTTGGCTAATGTTTTTTCTAGTTGGCTAAGAAACGCAAAAAAAAAAAAAAAAAACAAAACAAAAATGGGAGAACAAACCACTTTTGAGTCTGACACCAGCTGGTGCCTCTGGCTGCGGTCGTCCTGGGGGGAGCGCCCCCCATGATGATCCCTCCTGCTGCCAATGGCCGCCTGAAGTGGCCGTAAAAGCTTTCAGCATTAATAGCTTGAGTGAGTTTCAATACATATTGTCAATATGGCCATTGACCAAACGCCGGGACCCACACTGTGTGGCGCACACACACACATGCACAGGGAGTGGCAGAAGGAGAGGGGGAGAGAGACGCAGAGTCGCCAAATTGATGACAGTTTGCCCAGAGTCAGTTGCAAAAGCCGCAGCAGCAGCAGCAGCAGCAGTGGCAGTGGCAGCCTCCATGGGTTCCATGGGGTCCTCGCCTGGCCTGGCTATATGCATATGTGGACCGATCCTGGCTAAATACATTGAAATGGCTTTGGCTATTTGTTTTTGGGGTTTTCGGAAAGGGCTGAACGGTGGCTATAGCGGCGGAGGGGGGGGCTTAGATGGCCGGCAATGTTATGGCTTGTGCCATTTTGGCACTTTGTAATTGCCTTGTTTGCCCTGTTGTTTCTTTTTTTTTGTGTTTCTGGCCTATTGTTCTTGTTGTCATTGGATTGTTGGCAACGCATTTGGCTCCGTTTTTTTGCGGTGCTGTCGGGGTTGGTGGCTGCTAAATCTATGCCATGAGCCATGTTTTTATATATCAATATTTGCCCCGAACGCCCGACGACGACCCAACGAATATGTTGACACTGGCATTAGGTTTAAATGCAAGGCGAACATTTTCCTTGACTCTTTGCAGCTGTACGAGTACGCAGATAAGCCGTACTTATGGCGCCCATAAAACTCTATTGCTGGTAATTATGGAAATATGAATATAAATTGGTTATAAAGCTCATTTCCGGCTGCAGTCAGGCTGCAGTTTCCCCTCTGAAATGGGATATCTTCATGGGCATGGCCACAAATACTTGCAACCCACAAAGCGGTCAGCAATTCGCACTTGACAAGCATTTTACAATTGAAATTCCAGCAGGAATTTGCCCATTTGCCCATCCATATACGAAAAGCGGACAAACTTCCGTCTCCTGCGGCTCCTTGCAACCAGCTAGCTCGCTCCTTCTGTGTGTGTGTGTGTGTGTGTGGCCTATCCGGGCAAATGCATTTAGAATTTATGTGGCACTTGCCGCCCGAAAAGCCCGCGAATTTATTTCCTACATACGGCGACCACTAACCAGTGGCCACCGACCACGGGCCGACCGACAGGGGACCGACCACTGGCCGGCAACCCGTTCGAAGCGTTCGGAGCTTAAGAATATTTTGTACAGCACCACGGGACGCCGCCCATCGTTTGTTTTATTGTTATTGTTTCAGTCATGACTTAAAAATTTGTCGCTCGCGCTTCTCACAGGCCCAGTTCTGGCGAACAAGGCAGCGCAAAAGCAAGCCTCGCTTTGGGCGCTGAAACATTGGATACCCTTGCCAGTTCATTTATTTATTGATATGGGGTTTAATTTGGGATTAAATTTGGAACGAAATTAAATATTTGGATGTTTGCTATTGCAGTTTAACGACTAGTGCAAAGCGAGTGATTCCAACTGGAAGGTTTAATCTTTTATGCTGCCTAAGCCAGGAAGGCACTGCTCGAAGTTTTCTCACATATTTACCCCACAACTAAATCGCTTATTTAAATAGAAACAGGCTGAATGGCATGGCCGAGTGTTTCCATCTGTGCATGGCAAACTTCTGAGCAAAATCAGGATACCCCCTTGAAGAGTACATATAAACAGAGACAGGAACTGTAACAGAAACAGCAATGACAGTGCACAGCAATTTCCGTGGCTGAAGCGACGCTTTTATTTGGCCATTTGTTTTGGGCGGCTCTGCTCTGCTCTGCTCTGCTCCGTCTTTGCCCCGTCGCTCTGGCGTTTATTTGTCAGCATTGTGCCGGGGCCATGCCCTGGGCAGGGGTCCGGATCCGGACCAGTCTCGGGCTCGGGCTCGGGCTCAGCCTCAAGCTGCCGCTTGATGCACGCGGATTTGTCTGTGGCAGTTTCGGCTGCTGGCAAGCTCTGGAAGCTGTCCGTGAGCCTCGGGCTCGGGGAGATGCACTCTTCACATATGCGCAGTGCAAATTTATCGTTTTTAATTTGCCGCAAACGCGGAAAATAAGAAAAGAAAAAAAGCCCGGCACACAACGAGGCTAGTAAATAAAAACAAGCGGGAAAAGCGAAAAATTGAGAGGAGTCGCCACGACTGGGGGACAGTTTTTTGGTGTGGGGCCGAGAGAAATGGCAGTCCCGTAATGCCTTTAATGGTTTTTGCATGCATGTCCCCCCCAGCCCAGCTCCTGACGCATTCTCAGCATTCATTTTGTGGCAACTTATTGAAAGCTATAAATAAAGATTTCACGTGACAAGCGGCACTCGGATGCCTCCTGCCTCATGTCTTCATCTCCAGAGGACGCACCCCATCTGCCGCAATGATTATGCGGTTAACATAAATTTGTTTGCAGATTTGATTAACTTTTTGCGTTGCAGCGGTGTTTCGGTCAAGAGCTAATAAGCGGAGCAACCACATAAATAGCTGCAAGCACCCGCCATTACTCTGGCAGCTGCCTCAAACTTTTTGCCACACAATCTACGAGTATGAGCGCCGGCAATGAAGTGGCCCTAAATGACTGCAGTTGCAGTGTGGTGCACTTTCTGCCTTGTGCAAAATGCAATTTTATAAACATCCGCGGCAGAGGAAATAAATTCAGCGGACGAGAGGGCAGCGGCGGCAACGGGAGTCGGCTGGTAGTCGAAAGGGGAAATACCCTGGGGCCAGTTGCCTGTCAAGTGCCATCACGTAAGCCATGTGCCCCGTTTCACAGACCAAATCACAGTCGCTATGTACCACAATTTAAATTTATGTTATGGCCAAAAGTTTTGCAAACTCAATTAATTAACTTTTGTTGTGCAACAAACTACGGCAGCAGCAGCAGCAGCAGCAGCAACAGAAGCAATGCAAACATGCAACTCGCGATCTCCGCTCTCCGTTCTCCATTCCCTGCTGCTCTACACAGCAGCAGGACTAGAGAAACAATAACTATAACTAATACAAATATTTTCTGTTGCAAATAAAAATAGGAGAAAATTAACAGCAGCCCCAAAAAAGTGGCTAAAATATAAGTTCCCCGCAAGGCAGAGTTTGTCTACTCTTTAAGTTGCTGCAGCAACATAATTTTCATTAAATTAAAAGTGTAAATTGTGTAAATTTTATGTGTTTATTTTCGATTTAGCTGCATAACTTCATGGGACAAATATGTCAAAAAATATATTAAAAAAATGAGCGTATATTTCATGGTTTTTATGTTGCATTAGAATGCCCTCTGGAAGGGTATGAGAACACCACTAAACAAAAGCAAACATCAGCAGCATGCACAGAAACAAATGCAATGTGCATGAGGAGTGCGATGGGGACAGACGTGGACGAGGGGCAGCCGTGGAGGAGGGTCAACTACTGCAAAACAGTTTGAAAAACTAAAACATTGCCGTCAAAAGACCGCAGGAAATCAGTGCGAAATTTGTTGCTCACCATTGTTTTTTGTGCTGCTCATTTTTCAGCCAGAGTCTCCGCCCCGTGGTCCGCGCTTTAATGCCTGGCCATTGCTCATACGCCCCGTGCGCGCTGGTCGCAGTTCATCATTTGCTCTGCGCCCTCTCCCCCCTTGGCACCAGCCACTGACGGGTTGCATGTTGTTAAAAATTATTGCAGTTTCTGTTACAATTTGTTCACTGTTCGCTCGGTTCAGAGTCCCTAATTGTAGTGTATTAAAACATCAAAAGTTAACAATGCACCAGCAGCAGCAGGAAAAGCTGCAGCCACTGCCACAGGCAACGGTCTGAGCCACCAAAAAAATAAACAAAAAGAGAGACAACGCTGTCCTTTATACATGCCAGGCATAATTAAATTTAAAACTTTTAAATGCTGGCATGTGTTCGAGTAACCAAAGCGAATGGGGAATTACTTTCTATTCAATTTCATTTCGGTTTTAGATCTGAAAAGTTATGGAAAACGTTCTTCGATTTCCAGTCAATTGGCTAAAGTCAATTTGTACGTTTGTGATTCTAACCAAACTGACGAACTGACGAACTGACGTCTCACCTCACGCACTCTTAACCTTCTGATGGGTCTGTGGCCTGTGTCTCTGGGCGTGTTAACCCCACACATCTATGTGTCTACCTGCATGTTTGTGTGTGTTAATTTCCACAATATGTTTTACCCTGCAGCCAAAAGTTAATTAAAAACTAACAAAACTCGACGTTGCTTTCTCACCCTGCTGCTCAGCCACCGTTCGGTACGGTTCGAGGGCACGAGTCGCTTGGCCCCGTCAGTCATTTTTCCCTTTTCTATAGCCAGCGCCCCCACAGCCGCTGAGCGCGTGTGTCTTGGCGCCAATACTTTGGCTCTGCCTGGCTCTCCATTTGTTTATGAACGCCAAAAATTGCCAGGCACTTGCCCTTTTTTGATTAGACCCCAACGCGGTATTTGATAGCCGCGGCTGCTGCGCACGTAGCGCCCGTAGCCCCGCTTCAGGATATCCAATTCGCGCGCCCATATGCGGCTCTGCTGCAGGGAAAATGGAATTTTTAATCCAATTTAATTGGCTGTGCAAAACGGGGAACAGCACGAGAGCACAGAAGGGCAAGAAGCAAATGCGAATCGAGATGCGATGCGATGCGAAGCGATGCTCGAATGCGGCGCCGCGCGCCATGGCAACCAGAAGTGTCAGAGCGAAATCGCAGCGCGTAGCATGCAGAATTTAATAAATAAATTGGCTGGCAGCAGACGGCAGGATATGCACAATATGCTTATACTATAAACTCAAACCCAAGCCCCCCAAACGTTGTATTAGAACAAAGCACGCAGGCGACACATATTTTAAGGTTGCTTGCCACAACAAAAACAGCTGCGCAACAACCACGCCACGCCACGCCATGCCACGGCCACGGCAAACAGAATTTTGTGAGCTTTCAGCTAAAACAAAAGCAAAGAAAAAACAACAACAAGCAGCAGCAAAAAAGTAGTGTGCAAAAGAATAAAAACTTGCTGCACTTTGTTGATTAAATTTCATGCTTGGCTCCACCTTTTGGCGCATCGAGTGCAGCGGAGACCCCCCACCCAGCACCCAACAATGCCCCAAAACGCTGGCTGCCCCACAGCCCATCCCCCATCCCGCCAGGTTGCAGGCTATTAAATCTAAATTTAATTTTTGCGCTCACCCTGTCAGCGGCAGAAGCAACAGCAGCAGCATCAGCGCCAAGGACAATGGCAGGACCTCTTCTGGCTTAGTCGAGCTTTCAGCGAGAGCAGCCAAAAGTCTGGCGAGAAATGAGAAGATAATGAAGGATCTATACTTGAAACTGAAACAACTCTCAGCACCCAGAGATAGAACAATTCGAACATTATTCTGAGAATGCTCGTCGCATTGACTTGGATCTCTGGCATGATCCGTGCATTACCTCTAACCCCAGTAAGCCCCAGTGACTGCGGCAACACTTTCACCACATTCGTAGGTTCACTGAACGCTTCCACTCTCGCTAGTCGTGCCGCTCCATCTGGTGTTTGGGCGGGGGGGAGGGCAGATTACCATATGCAAAAGCGAATCTCGTAAATCAGAGTAAATATATCCCTGCTCGGGCTTATTGCGGCAGCTTATCTGCTTATGACAGCTTTCCGCCCCGCACATCCCAGCAGACTCAACCTCAGCCAGACTGACTGCTCACTCCCACAAAAGCTTAGCCCACAATGTGGCAGAAGCAGCCGCAGCCAGAGAAACTCCAGCCCAAAATGAGCCAGCATATAGACAGACAACATAAAACAAACGTCCAGAGACGCGACAAAACCAAAGGACAAAACCGAAAGAACCGCAGCACACAAAGAGGTGAAGGGCCATAAAAAAATATAGACAAAAAAATGTTTGGCTTGTTGTGCTGGCTGGGTCCGGTTTTGGGGGTGGGCTGGGTACGGTTACGGGTGCGGGGCGGGTGCGGGTCCGGGCTGGGTTTAAAAAAGTTTTAGAGCTGCTGTGGTCGCAGCCTTCATCACGTTAGACAGGAGACGAGTCGAGCCGGACAGGACAACGGACAACAGTGAGGACAACGCGTAAAAATTTCATTGTCAGCTTGAAGCTGAAAGCTGAAAGCAGGGCCAAGGCCCAGTCTCGGTTCTGGTTCTGGTTGTGGCCACGTGCGCGCGGGTTAACTGTCAACGACATCTTATTATGAATTAGTGTTAAATGCCGCGCTGATAGCCCTGACGGCACTTTACAGCAATTTCGCCTTAAATTCTGACGGAGGTTCATAAATATTTGACTCGAATTCCTTCGTTCAGTCGGCCGGCCGGCGAGTGGATTTATTTTTACGACTATTCCTCAACAGGCAACAGAAAAATCAGTGCCGAGACACACAAAACTTGTTAATAATGTGCAGCTGGCCACGGGGTGGGCGTGGGGCCACAGCCGAGGAATTCTCGCCGTGGTCCTGTGGTGCTGGGGTCCTGGCCGGTGTAGGAATTCCCGCGTGCCGCATTTTCGACACTTTCCAACACAGTCACGTAACCACGTCAGTAATAATCACTAAAGTTTCTGAGCCACTCCGAACCACTCCGATGCCCGTGCAGCAGCGGCAGCAAATCCTTGATGTGGTTGTTGTTCCGTCTGTCTGTTTGCTAGGGGTTCATAAATATTTGAGAGACGGCGGCGGCGGCGGCGGTTGCTCCCAAAACAGGCCCAGGAACCCCCAGACACCGCCGGCAGCACAGGCACAAGGTGTGCATGTGGCCCGGCCCGGCCTGGCCCCATTGTGGTTTTGCAGTTTCTCTAAATTATTGAGCAAGGCTCATCATACTCTTGGCCACCCATCCCCAGAGCCCCAGACCTATGGCATTTGGCTTATTTACATTTCGTGCGCATCGCGCGTCGTGATTTACTTTTGCGGCTTAATTTCATCTCCAGACATTATTTGTGCCCCGTGCGCAGTTTATCTTCACCGTTAAGCACTCGACGCCCTCTGCAGATCTCTGACTTTTCTACTCTTTGTTTTTGTTTCTGCTGCGTATTTTTCTTTTGAGCTTTTTTGATAAACTTATGCAACTGCACGTGCCACCTAAGCGGGGCGTGAGGTGGCTCTTTATGGCCCTAGCTTCTGGCATCATGTTTGCTCTGCCGGCGCTAAATTAACGTGGATTTATAGTTAATGTGTCTGCGGATGCCACTCCGTCCCACTCAATCATGGGGTGGAGCCAAGACAAAGCACAGGATGAGTAGTAGCCGCCATCGTCATCTCCATCGCCATCGCCATCGCCACACGTATTGTCATCCTTGTGGCCGCACCGAACCCACGGCACTCGCTAATTGATTATGGACCCCAACTTGGTTGCTTCAGCGCCAGAGCTCCATTGAACCGTCATCAACTGGCGCATAAATCAAGCAAATGTCTGCCCAGCTCGGCTCCACTTCCAGCCGGGGCTATGTATAAATTTACATTTTTAAACAACAAATGTAATAATAGCAGAAAACACACAAAAAAATGCTAGAAATTGCGTATTTTTTTCTTGGCAATAAAATTGATTAAAGTCCCCCCAGTCAGGCTAAAACTGGGGTATGGCTAGTGGGAATACTTTAAAGTTCTTTAAAGATCTTGGCTCATCTCAATGCAGTTATGGGCCGTCGCAAAATTTAGCAAGCCAAAAATCCAAAGGGGTTCGTTCGTTCGTTCGCCTGTCAGAGCCCGTGGCAAAGTGAAAAGAAAATTCTATTCCCATGCCATTGGTCAATTGTGTGCTCATTGTAAAACTGCAGCAGATCTGACACACAGCAGAGCCACTTCGAGTATGGGAAAACAAAGGCACAAAGCAAAGAGCAGGACACTGCGAAAAAGCACTGCAAAATGCTCTTAGTTCCAAGTGCAACCACGTCGCTGTCCCTGTCCATTATGTGCCGCCGCTGCCACGAACAATGCACTGATACGGCGCTCCACAGCGGAATGCTCGGAACAAGAAAAACTCCGACGCCACTGTGGATAAGTTTTTGAAAATTCTGAAAGGCCGTCAGCGCCACAAAAACAAAAACCACAACGAGAAAGAAAAAAACAACAAAACACAGAAACACAGAAACAGAAACAACACAGAAACAACGAAACACAGAAACTAAAGCGGAAGTGCGCACAGTTGTTGGAGAAAACAAAGATTCGCGGCGCTAAGCAGTCGTGCGTAAAGTGCGTTTGTGTGTGTGTGTGGTGTGTGTGATGTGTCCGTGTGTGTGTGTGCCGGAAGCCATTAGACAAAAACGTACAGCTGCAGCGAGAAGAGTCAGCGCAGGATTTTCGCATTGTTGGAGCTGCCCGAAAGTGGACACCCACCCGAGTGTGAGCAGCTGCTCTGATTTGGCATTGTGCTGGCAAATACTCTCCAATGAATAACTCTTCAAAAACTTACTCAAAGAGCTAACCTGTATGTTCTGGTTCCACATGTCAAAGCAAAAAGTAGATATATTTTCCAGCATGTGGATGTGGCTTAGACTTATGGAAAGTAGAAAAGTCGGCTCTACTTTTAATGTACCTTCTGGAAAGTGTATGTGCCACGCGACCTTTGCTCTCTCCAGCCTGGATTTCTTGTGTGAAATGAGTGCGCCACACAGTGGGCAATGCTTTGTGCTCCAACCGAATATGCATCCGCCGCAAGCTGTCAATGCAGCTGCCACTGCTGGCCCTGGGTTTGTCTGTTTAATTAAGCGCATCTTATGTTACGGATGCCAGCTGCAGGTGAGCAGCTGCCGTTGCCACATGGCCCGCTGTGTGCTGCCCCATCTGCATGCTTCTTTACGGCATGTTGGCCACACACACGCGGCAGCAGCTCCAAGCTTGGTAAATTTGCGGCCATTAATGAGTAAAGCAACTTTTGTGATAATGGCAGCTAGGTGCGCCCTTAGCGTGTTACTCCATGGATTTATGGCACTGGCCGAAAGTTGTCAGCGCATTTAATGTCCCATTTTCAGGCATCGACAGTATTTTTAATTAACAAATGTGATTTTTGAGCATTGTTTTTATGGGGCTCTTTAATGTTTAATTTCGCTTATCGGCTGAGTTAATTAAAAAACATTTTGGCTTATTTTGTTTTATTGTTTATTGTCAAGCGTTTTTCAATCAGAACCTAATGAGCTAATCAATGCATCCAAATTGTAATTTCCGCCTTCGAAGCGGAACAACAACAACAACAACAACAGCCACAAAAAAACACACAAAACTAAAGCATTTTAATTAAAATTTTTGCCGGTTGCTTGCTGGCTGATAATTGGCGGACAAATGTTGCCATTAATAATCTAATTGCGCATAATGCGTGCGAAATTAGCACTAAATTAGTCATGGCCAATGCGTTATTGTTGTTCGGCGTGGGGCTGGTCAGAAATTAAATTTTCAAAGCAACAAACAACACAGGGCACACACACGCCCTAGGACCACCTCCTTCCTGCCCATTCGTAACCCTCCTGCTGCAGGGCTTGCAGCTAGCACTACGATTACAATGCTGCCTGGCTCTGGCTCTGGCGCTGGCTTTGCGCATAATTTACCAAAGTTAAATTAACCAACATTCACGGTGAACAACCCGGCCAGGCCAGGCGGAAGCGCACAGCACACAAGGAGAGCGGAGCAGCAGCAGCAGCAGCAGCAGAAGGCAAAGGCCTGGCAACTCTACGAAATGCAATTACATTTCAGTGCATACTTTTAGGCGGTTCCAGCTCCCGTTGTTGCCACAAAAATCTCAAAGGTTTATTAGATTTTCGCTTTTATTAAGCGTTAAATTATTTCGCAAATTGTTTGCAGTCGAAAAGGCAAAGTAAATAAATACACAGATATTCGCACTGTACTGCCGCATCCTTCTCCTATATCTCGGCAGTGGGGCGAGGTATGCTGCTGCCCCACCTCCTGCACCGGTTCGTTCGTGTCTGGTGCAGTCGCTTCATTTCGGTTGCCATTTGCATGGCCAGGCAGCGCCCTGCGGTGCTTTAATTAATCATTTGAGTGGTTGCTCTCCTCTTGCCAGCACCTCTGCCTCGATGCAAAACTACTTACCAGAGATACAGACAGCTGGAAAGACTGAGAGTTGTATGGTGGGGTGGGGCGGTGTGGGGTGGAGTGCTTGCAGCTGTGGAGATGCCCCAGCAAAAAGGCGATTAGCTCCCTGGTCCAAACTGCCACGCCCATTTAGCTGACAGCCTTTGTTTGTGCTGGGACTTTTGTGTGTGGCTCTGTGTGAGCGGAACAACTTTGTCCCAGGATTCACAGATAAATAACTAAATGAATAAAATGCATAAATGTGTAAACAGCCAGAGAGAGAGGGAGAGAGAGAGAGAGAACTCTCTCGGTTCCACACACACTTCCAGGCTGCCATGTACATGTGCCCGAACAATAGTTGCCTTTGACGCGTATTCTTCAGTTGTTGTTGCTGCTGTTGTTGTTCTTCTGATACCCTTTGACCGGGTGCTGCAAATTCTACGAAGGCCTCATGTAGCCTTAGATTTTGTATATTTTCAACTGCATATACAACGTAATGCAGCCAATTTTAATCGAAATCTAAATCGTAAATCATAGCCTCCATCAACAAGGGTATGCCATGCTTCGCCACTGCTATAATCCTTTTTTGCTGTTGTTTTGGTTGCTGTTATTAGTGCTTCTGGTGCTGTGCACTTTGCTGCCTCCATTTGCATAGAAAACAAAGCGACAAAGTTAGAAAAAGGAAGCAGCCACACAGAACAGAACAGAACAGAAAACAGTTGGCAATGCCTTTGGGCGGCTAGCTAGCTAGTCCTCAAGCTGCTCGAGGCCGGCAGGAGACACAGACACAGACACCCTGCCACCGAGAGTCAACTTTAAAACTGTCATAAATTTAAATTTTACAAGACACAAGGCCAACCTGCTTAGCGGGCCGTGTGGGGCATTAGCAGCCAATAACCCGCCACTCCTTCTCCCATCCCATCCCACGAAACTGAAAAGCAAAAAATTATTTCCTGTCCAGAAACAAAGTGAACTCCACTCCACTCCGAGCCGATCCACTCCGCTCCAAGAGGAGTGGCAACAGAAACAAGAACCACCGGAAGCTCATCCATCGCCGTGTACACAGCACAGCGTCTATTTTATAAGCTTTGCCAAATCTTTTCGAGTTGATTAAAAACAATAAAAACAGCGTGTTTCTTATGGCCAAAAAGCTGAGCCATAAATAAGCAATTTATTGTGCGCTTCCGCCGTGTTTTCCCATTGTGAGCAGCACGGACAGGAGTCGAAGTCAGTGGCCCAGCGTGCGGCCTGGTCGGGTCTGGTCTGGGGCTGGCGTTGCGCTCCACTGGGTTGCCAGCTAACTGGACATAGCCATGTAGCAGGCAGATGGGCGCTGGGAGCTGGGAGCTAGGAGATGAGAGCTGGGAGATGGCAGCTCGGAAGCCAGCAGAGCCAAGAGCTCTGACAGCTAGGGAGCGCAGAGAGCAGGCAGTGCCACCAGCCAGGGGTTCTCGGACTCTGGCCCGTTTGGCATTCGGACGGCTTTCGATGTTTATTGCAGCATTTGGAGTGAAAGGCACAAAGCAATTTCCGCTGCCGTGAGAGCTTAGCAGAGCAGAGGCGCAGCCAGAAACGGGGGTCTACCCAGTGGCCGAGAAAACCAAAACAACTTCCGCTGATCGGTCCGAAGAAAGGTCTCCCTTGCTAATGACTTTCCATGCATTAAATGGCCCCCCCCTCTCAGCAAAGTTATGCTGCTGCCTGTCATGTGTCATATTTGGAGGTTTTATTGCTAGCCAGGCCATTAGCTCAGCCATTAGTGGATATGTTTCGATAAATATGAATGAGGCGGGGCTTATGCTCGATCCAGATGAATGCTCCAACAGCTAGGGGCAGAATGTTAATGATCGCACACTGAAAATGAGTACAAGTCCGCGTATTTGAAACAATCAACGAACCGAACAGCGAACAGCGAGCCCTTGCAACGTGCAACGTGCCACCCATCCCATGCCACTCTTGTTTTGCCGGTGTAATTGTAAATTCAAAAACGTATTTCGCACAGCGCTACTTACGATTACTTTTCCGCTAATCGCTCGGCATTATTTCCTTTCAATTTGTGGCTCTTTCTTTACGTGCAATTGAGCGCAATGCTGACCGCCACACATCCCGTATGCCACACACAGCCACACATTCAGAGAATGGAGGAGCCCGCCTGTATGGTCACGTAGGAAAATTGTTTGGGTCGAAAATCTTTTCGAGCTACCCGCCCAGTTCCCGCCCCAGCACCCCAGCACCAGGCCACGTGTACGTGACAACACAAATAGTTTTGGGATGCGGCGCTGCTGTTGTGGTACGTACATACATACATACACGTAAAATTCTATCTTGCAATATTCCAAATATGTAGTTTCATTGCATTTTTGACATTTTTCTCTGGCCACTAAATCCATTAAAATTATATATACTCGTCGTATATATGTACATATATTTTTTCTGGTGTATGCCTTTGATGCGTTGCTCTAATTTCATTTCGGATCTATGTGCAGTTTTGTTTTATTTGCCTTGTCCGCGTTGTCAAAATAAATTGAAGATATTTTTATTTATTTTTATTTCCCATTTTTTTGTTCAGCTTCGATATACCAGGGAGACATGGTGTGTGTGTGTGTGTGTGTGTGTGTGTGTGTGTGTGTGTGACCAATACCGCAGCACAGTATCCTGTGTTACGTGCATATCGTGTTCGACTTCAATTGCAGTGGCCCCCCCTCCGAGCACCGAACTTGGCCACAACAATTTTCTAATTAAATTCGATTTTCGCCATGCATGTGGCATAAATTGTTTTGTCATTTTACGGCAACTGTCTGGGCCGAGTCCGTCCGTGGCTGTACGAGTGTGTACGGCTGCTATTGGAATGTGTCCACAAATCTTATACAATTCCCAGGCCACCCCTCAGCTGATCCCAGTCCGTGCAGTCTCCGTGTGCCACCACCACCACACACATTCCCGGAGGCAACGAACTTGTATATTCATTTGAGATTAGCAAAAATTGAAAATCCTCTTGCCACAGGCTGAAAATTGTTCCACATGCTCTCTCACTCTCGCTCTTCCCTTTGCCGTACAAGGAAAATAATAACCCGTATAATTGGTATACATACATGCCCCGACATGTGCCCAGTGCAGACCCAATTGGGCCCCACCACCGACCACCCTATGCCGCTTGTCCTCTGGCATTGCGTTTTTTGTTATTTCGTTTCGGATTGTGTTGTTTTTTTGAGTTTATGTATGCCGCATCCTCCCCACACAAGAAGTACTTCTTGCCCCAAACTCACACACATATCCGTTGTGCCATGTTTTATTTATAAGCAGGGCGAGGACTCTCTGCTTGCCCCACAGAACAGGAACAGGTATGGAGTGGGAGAGCTTCGACTGCCACATGAGGCTGCTGCTGCTGCTGCTGCTGCTTCAATTACCCACTTGATTTGTCCGGGCTGGCCTTGTTTATGCGCTTGTTTATTGTTTAATATTTATTATTCCGGCTCGTACTCCGATCCCAACTCCCCCCCACCGTCTCCTCATCAAATGGCAACACGATGTTGTTATTATTTCAGCTGGCAGTTATATGGAATCTGTCTGCGGCTGTGTCTGCTCTCAGACTCATAAGCAGAGCGCTCTACCTTTAAGGACAAAATTCCAGAACTTTCGCTCTATCTGCTTGAGTATTCCATTATAATTAGTGGAATCGCTGGACCTGCATCCATGGCTCTTTGAATGCCACCCAAATATCTGCGCTCGAAAATCTTCATTGGAAACCATCCAATCACTCGTGCTGCAGCAGCTCTTTGCTCCTCGGTGTTCCTTCCTCTATCTTTCGAGCAATCTTTTGCTGAACTGCATTCAATTCCATATCGCTGATCCGCATACAAAGTAAGCGAAATCCCAGGGGGAGGGAATGGTCTGCCTCTACCAGTATGTCGCTCACCTTTCGAGAGAGCTGCCTTGCTACTCGAGTTCACATTGACAAAATTAAATTGAATATTGTAGAAATATGTTGGCCATAATGTTGCATCCTGCCCCTGGTAGCCTTTACGAGCGCTATTAAATATTTGTCCTTCCCGGCGACGACGATGCGTTGTCCTCGCTGGCAGGACAGACAGTCTCCTTCTCGATGCCGCTGCTGCTGCCCCATTCTATGCTATCGCCCCTCTAAATATCCGTCTCATCGACGGGGCCAACAAGAACAAAAAAAAGGTGCAACAACAAGAGCGACAACATTTTACTCAATTCAATTACCTTAAGAGTGCCGCCATCAAGTGTCTGCTGCTTGGAGCTTGAGCTTGCAGCACGAAGGCCAGCACCACGAGGACAACGTGGCTATGTGGCCAGAAGGAGCAGCAGCAGCAGCAGGACCAAAAGATAGAGCTGCAGATAGAGTCCTACGCTCGTTGTTGTTGCTGTTGCTGCTGTGTGTTTGGCATTTTAAATCCCACATTTGATGTGCTTAGAGCAGCTCCTTCCTGTCGCATTTCGTTGACTGTCTGCCGAAGCCATTTCGCTTCCATCCCCTCGTCCTGTCAGCTGACAATTTTCCTTGGCTTTACCTGTAAACTCGACTTGATTTATTGCCCTGCCATGTCAGGGCTCCAGCTCCTACCCAGTTTGCAACATGGCGTGTAATAAAATTTTAATCGATGTCGTACATTTGCATGCCAATTGCCAGCCAGTTGAAGGCACTTTGAGGCAGCAAACAGCGGTGCAGTGGCAAGAGGTACATAAAACTAAAGGCAGAACCAGGACCAGGACCAGTGGCAGTGGCAGTAGCAGCAGCAGCTTGGGCATGGGCATGGGCATGGGCAACAAGTCAAGGCGAACAACTGCGTCACGTGACATAAAAACGCATAATGGGCGCCCGCCCTGCGAGCCTTAGGAGCTTTCCAAAGTTGGTTCCCATGTAATTTGATGCGCATTTGCATAAAGAATGCAACAAAATGCAAGTAAATGCAACTGCAACGAGCAGAAAAGCAAAGCAGAAGAACACAATTATCAAACCCAAAGCCGGCAGAGGAGCAAAAGGAGCAAACTTTTCCAGCATATTCGTACTCGCAGTCGTACTTTGTTGCCTCGCTTTGCGGCTGGCTGCTGGGCTGCTGGGCTGGCGGAAAAATGCGAATATAAATTTGTATTATTCTTAAATTAAGAACGGAAATGAAAAACAAAAAATTGAAAATGGGTTTTGTCGTCTTCCCGCTTTTTCCCGGCACTAAATTGAATGCAAAGCGAAATCCTTAGGCTGCCGGGCGACTCCTTTCGCGGCTAGTAATGAAAAAACTTAAATGGAATTTGAATATGCGCCCAGCCCACAAGGTGGGTACGAGCTCTCTCTCTCTCTCTCTTTCCCTGTCTCTCTCACACACACACCATCAGAATTGTGCTGAACAAGACAACGAGAAATCCCCCTGATAAAACCGAGTTGAAGACTTAATCCTTAGCGGCGACTTTGGGCCCACGCCAAGCCCAAGCCCAAGTCCAAATCGCTTCTAATGATTGCAGCTGTTGTAAGTAAGCCGTTAACTTCATATTTGCTGACCATTAAATACATTTATGCCACACATGAATGGAGGGGAGTACACAGCGCCGCTGTCATAGCAATTGTGCCTAAGCTCCATCAAGTGTCAGCCGTAATGCCCCCGCAAAGCAAACCAAACAACGACAGTCGTCGGCAGTTGTCACAATTGGCGAGGCCATTAAGACGCTGCCTGCCAAAAATGTTGCTGACCATGTGCACCACGGGCAGTCGAAAGGGACAAATCTTTTTTAATAACCTGCTTGTCGTGTAGGCAACACATGCGGAGAATTGTATACGTTCGAGTTGACACGAGGCATCGAGGATGCGCCAGTTAATAAAGACATAATGGCGGAGATTTATTTTTTATGGGCCTGCCATTTGCGGTGGATATTATTATCGCTGTGTTTGGTTGCCTCTGTTGTTGTCGTTGTTGTTGGCGCCACCACCAGGCAGGCAGGCTCATGATATTCTTTGCCATTTATGCCATAATTTGGCAAACGGGCGAGCCTGGCCTGGTGGGGCCTGGTAGGGCCTGGAAGGTGTGCTTTGAGGCACTGGCAGTGAAGGTTATTTGGCAAATCACCTGCTCTTCCTTACAAGCTTCCTGCTTGGGCAAACTTAATACTTCCTTTTGGCCAAAATGTAAAACAAGAAGGCAGCACACACACACACAAAGCAAAAGGGGGATACACAGTGCACCTCCAGCAAAATGAACTACGCACACACACACAGCAGACGGCGTAAAGGAGCACCCATTTTACATACATATAATTTTGAAAGAGGCCTCATCCTGTTGCCCTTCTGTCTGTCTGTCTGCCTGCCTGCCTGTCTGTCTGTCTGACGGCACAACTGCACACCTGAATGGCTGCCTACCTGGCTGACTGACTAACAAGCTGTCCTGTGCTGTCTTGTTCTGTCCTGCCCTGTCCTCCGCCCACAGAGCCGCCGTCGCCGCCGCTGCTGCCACCAGCACTGTGCTCCATATTGTAACTAATTTTTTTTTTAGCCGTCGCCGGCACTGAAGTGCCTTTTTCAATTTCCCCAGAGGCGCTTCCGATCAAACAGGAAGTGCTTAAGTTCAAACTGAAGTAAAAGTGTGCTCAGGCCCAGGACCAGCAGCAGGAGCAGCAGCAGGAGCAGGAGCAGGCCAACCCCCGCGTACATCAACCAGCAGCAACAGTCAGTCAGAAGAGTCTATGCCACGTTTTTTGCTGCGTAGCTGCAGGTGAATAGCAGCGAAATGTTTGGCCAGTCAGACTTTGTTTGGCGCTACAAAGAAAGCTTATTGAAAAAAGCGGAAAAAGGCTGTCAGGAAAGTAAATTTGCGGGGCAAAAGAGCTGCAAAGGGATTAAATATAGTTGCAACGCTTATTTCTGCTTGATTGCTACAAAAACCACATTAAAGACTGCTCTTATTCCTTATGACTGTGCCTGGTATGCCCATGCCGCTTCCTGCAGTCGAACCTATGCCCTACGCGACGCGTCTCCACCTGTAACTTTATTATGAGGGCGTGTGCGCCATAAGGTATGCAATATGTACACAAAAGGCAGACAATGCGGCGCAGAAAGAACCAGCAGACATGGGGGGATGACGAGCAGCCAGCGAACATCATATTTCATATGGCTAATAAACATAGCACTGGAGTCCGCAGTGCGGAGTCAGAGGCTGTGGCAGTGGCAGTGGCAGAGCTGCCGAGTGAACTGCATAAATTTATTAATGAGTGGGAAATTAGGTAGCAGCTAGCAGGAGGAATTCGCTAGGGTGGCGTCAGCAGCAGCAGCAGCTTAGCTCAAGGCCACAGGACTGACAACTAAGCCGCCCGCAAGCGTACGCTGGAAAAACAATAAGCCAGGAATTTTCGGCATAGCTTTGGAAGTTCGTTACGCTGGCGGTGGATAGGCTGATTTACGGGCTCCCCCAACCAATAAGGCACTCCTGGCATGGAGCAGGGATCAGGCGGCACGCAGTGCGCAGTCCATGAACGCAAATTGAAAGCACACAAGTTGCAATTTTTCCTTTTTTTTTGCGTGTAAGACCTTGCCAGCAGCGAGCACGGTGAAATGAATGGGGTACGAGGCAAGTGGAGGCTGGTGAAAAGTTAACAAACTCCACTGATTGATAAATATTTAAAGCGCAGCAACAACAGCGAAATAATTGAAATAAGTGAAGGAGCAAACGATGTTGAGGGTGGCTTTTGGCCACCCCCCCCCCCCATGACTTTTGGTAACCAGTTTCGAGGGTTGCTGCTGCTGCTGCTGCTCCGTCTGTTCTGTTCTGTCATGCCCTGCCCTGCCCTGCCAATTGTGACAACAACAAGCCAAAATGCTTGTTAGCCTGGCTCTGCCGTGGCGCTGGCCCCTGCCCTGGTTGCACCTTCATTCAATCTAATTTCGCTGCTTATCACTGGAGCTTAGCTGCTCTAAAATGCGAATGACATGCCAAAGTACTCGAGATTCAAAAGATTGTCGCGACGCCCCAGCAAAAACCCCAGACATGATGCCAGCAACAGGGAGCCGACAGGGAGGCATTGGCAAGTGGGCGAATGTGGCATGAATATTGCTGACTGGTGACTGGAGACGGGTGGAGCAGCTGCAGGAGCGGAAGCGGCAGCGGCAGCTGAAGCACTCGATGAGCACGCTTCAGTGACGGCTTTGTTTGCCGGATGAGCAGCCCGGCGTCAAGCTGCCGTGATTCTTGGTGTCACCTTCAGTTTATTTACAGTGCAGGTATAGATATTCATTCATTTAAATTTTTAAATATATCCTTATGCAGCGAATATGCTGGTGAAAGCTGCGAAAAGTTACGCCAATCGTGTACAGATTTTCGCTGAACTTCATGGCTGATTTTACAGGGTGTTCAGACTTCTCTTTTGGTTGGCAGCACTCCCATTGCCATTTTCATTGTGCTTTTTTTTTGTTTATTTATCCCTGACTTTCTTTTTGCATGGTGCGTTTGGTTGCTGCTGCTGCTGCTGTCTGCATCTCTGCCGGTTGCCATTCGCCGTTTGCCTTCTGCCCTGCTTTCCATTTGACTGACGGCTGTCTCTGCCCACATAATGTCGCCATTATGGCAGACATTGTTTGATTTGAATTCATTGTCATGCAATTTGTGAAAGCACGCCCCCCTGCGCCCTGCCTTTCGCCTGTCGCCTTTCTGCTTTTGCAGTGCCTGTATGTACAGGCAGGCAGCTTCGCCGTGCCGTCATTGCTGCTCCTTTCTTTCGTGCAGTTCGTGTCGCTAATTACACTGTAATTAAAATTTCTGTATTTACAGGCAACACACACACAAACACACACACACGTCTCACAGCTCGCAAACATTTCGCCTGCCAGTTCTGAGTGCGTGCAAATATTTTGAGAAAATACATATCACATCTGCACGGGAACATTGCGCATACGCCGCGTGCACTTCTGCATGAGCTTTGTAAATTAAGCGTGAAGCGCTGTGCTACCTGTATTTGTTGTTGTTGTTGTTGCTTTGTTTTTGTTTTGGGATGGGTGTGGCCGCCATTTAACACATTTTGCCCTCGTCGATAACAAGCTGCATTTGTTTGGCCAGCCATCGACCATTAGGCACCACCTCGACCACCTCAATTTTTAGCCATTCAGAATGTGAATGCAGCATTTTAATTGCTTTTCGCCGGCCATCATGCATGCTGCCTAAAAATAGTCGCCTAAGAGTGCTTTTGCGTGTAGCTATTTCCAACTTAATTAATAGCAAACACACGGCGGGGGGTGGTGAGGCCAGGCCAGGCCAGGCCAACCCAACAAATGCAAACTAAAACAAAAGGCACCAAACTCAAATGCAGCTGCAAATGGGAATGGGAATGGAAATGGAAGTGGAAGTGGGCACTGAGAATGGGGAATACAACTTTTAGTGTTACCTCACACTTGATTTATATGCCCTGGCCGTAGTTTATGCATAATGTAAGTCGTAATTAGTGTGGCATATGTACGAGTATGTGTGCAAATACAAATACGAGCATATGTAGATACATGCAATCGCTGGGGCTCAAGCCAGTGCTAAGCCCTTAGCCAGAATGTCGGACAGGACCTTTGCTTTACCTTTTGCTTTTGCTTTTGGCCTGTGGCTACGCAGTTGAAGCTGATGCTGAAGCTGAAGCTGAATCTGAAGCTGTGGCAGAGACCATCTAATATTTATTATCAGTAAATTACAATTGTCTTTTACATGCATGCGATTAATTCCATTGCTGCTGGTCATAAATATTTATTTACAAAACTCTTCCCAAAAAACCTGTCATGGCCAAAGCCGAATGCTGTTTGTTCAGCCCTTTGTCCGACGATACTGCCGTATCTTTGTCTCTTGGTCTCTCATCTCACAATTTACTGAAGGCAATAATAGCTTTCTGGCTTCCAGCTATGCGCATCTATATACATAGTTTGTCCAGCATTTTTCAATGACATTTGCAGTTTTAATTAAACAACAAATAATAATTTTGGAAGCTCTGGAAAAAGTGCATGAATGAGAGAGAAAGGCATTCGTTGTGGCAGTAAATTGTGGTTTTTTCCAGCTCTGAATTCTGGGGCGTGACAAATGAAATATTGAGACACACACACAAGCACACATGTAAACACACACACACACACAGAGCCTTGAGTCCATTTTTCAGCAAATACTAATCAAAAATCTCGATTCAATTACTTTCTGAGACTAGCAAACAAAATCTGCAGGTCGCAAGCGCCGAGTCCTGTAACAGGAACAAATTAACTTTATTGCTTATTGCTGGGTGTGCCCCCAGACTGTGTTTGTGTGTGTTTGTGTGTGTGTGTCGCTTCCGCTAATGAAGCAAAATTATCTGGTTAGCTCCCTGCCAACTGCTTGCAGCATTTCGTAGCAGGAGCAAAGGGTTACCCCCCCGCCTCGCACTGCCAGACAGGTGCACCAGGCGATAATGATTGTAATTAATTTAATTCCGTTATATTTTCATCTAGACAGAGAGAGAGAAAGAGAGTGGAGATTCTCTGCAATGCGCTAAACGCTTTCCGCCACATTCTGTGACTTTTGTTGGGTACCCCCCCAACCCCTGCTGTTTATCCCTGCTAGTTCTTTTTTTAATTCTTTCGCCTCATTACGTTTCGCGTCTTTTTTTGGATACTTTGGCCGTGGGTACTTTGATTCCGACTGAACGCTTGCCACGCCGAACCAACATCATTCCATGGCTTCCGTCTGGCAGGGTATGTGCAGCTTCGGTGGCAGTAAGCCGAACTCTGCCCTCTGGGCCTGCTTCCTTTCTGGTAGTGGATGATGTTGGTTGGTTGGTTGGTTGGTGCTTTAAGGTGGGTCATGCTTCATTTGCAGTCACTGTTCCGCTGGCCTTCTGTGAAATCAGTTAACTCCTTTTGCTAATTACTTAAGTTTTATTTTGGTGTTGCGCTGCCTGCCCGCCTGCCCTACTGCCCCTTGCCTTATCTTGATAGTCGTGCCGGCACCCAGCCGTATGTTCCTGCTAGGCAGCGTACATGGGGCCATGTACATATAACCGTAAGCGGAGGGTTAATTAAAAGCCGTAAAAACTTTGCGTCAGTGATTACATTGCATACCCGCCAGGTGGCAGGCGGTAGAGAGGCTCATTTTACCATCTGCCTGCCTGCCTGCCTGCCGAATGCCACTGAATGTCACTTTGACAGTCGCAGTTCAAATGTCAAGTGCACTCTGAGGCTGAGATACAAAGAGTGTGATGATGCACAGGGCTTTGTGATTGACGAGACCCAGCAACCAGCAACCTGCAACCAGCAACCAGCAACCAAGTTGTGAAGCATGTAAACGAAACTTCATCTTAAGTGCGATAGGATGGCACCGCTTCCCGTTACCGTCCGCCCACCAGCAGCAGCACTTGAAACCTGCCACAACGACAACAGAACACAGAACACAACACAACACTCGGGATGCGATGCGATGCGATGGATGCGATGGATGGCATGGATGGGGTTGGAGGCCATGCCGATGAAGTGCATCGGAGCTCCGGTTCTCAAAAGGTAAATATTTTTGCTTTAGTTATTAAATTTTGAAGCAGCAACAGCTACACTTGCCAAGTGCCTGCCGCACCGCACCCGCACCGCACCGCACCCAGCCATGACCCTTGAGGCACGGCTCGTTTGCTGGCAGATTCAGAATCAATCAAGCGTTCAAATTTTAATCAGTTGGCCCAACCAGGGGGTTGGTATGGATGCCTTGGAGTACTTCCATCAACTCTTAAAGTTTGATGCCAACCACAGGGCCAGCGCCACAGGGCACGGGGAACGGGGCACGGCACGGACATCAACCCAAAAGGGGCTGCCACTATCACTGGCCGTCGGGACACCGCAAATTGCACGTTGCCCCGGCCAAGGATACGCTGGTTTCCTCCAGCACTGGCACCCTCTAACCCTCTTTCCCCTTGCCACACACACACAGGCAAGGAGTTCTGCCTCAGCTCTGGTGCTCACTTCACCATCAAGTGCTGGCGAATTTTGATGTTTTTGCCAGATTGATGAACATACCGAAAACAAAGCAGCCAGGAGTCAGCACCAAGGCGGCGGTGATGGCGTTGGCGTTGGCGTTGCACAAGGACAAGCCACAAGGCGTCGTAGCGCCATAACCTGAAACCGAGCCCGAACCCCATCCCATCCACAGCACCAGCACCAGCCCCTGTTCCAGCCTTGCTGCTGGTTTATGTTGTGCCTCTCTGTGGAAAAACAAATAACAATAATTATCTTGACAACAATTTCCGGTATTTGTGCTCAAGTCGAGCGCAACAAAAGGCAAAATGAAACTCAACTCAACTCAACTTCAGAGACGTGCCAAAGGAGGAGTCGTCGAGGACGATGTGCCGGTGGCGCATTCAGGCGGCAAAGGTTTGAATATTTTGTAGCTCTACTTGATTGAGGTGGTACTGGTGGGGCATGATGATGAGGCTGGTAATGGTTGCCGTGTGGTTTGGTAATCATACTGCCTGCCAAAGCTGGTCTTTGGGTTATGAGTACAGGTAGGGTAGGGCCCGGCCCGGCCCGGCCCCTGTGCATTGGCAACTCGTCACAGATATATCAGAAGTCAGAAGTTTCCCTGAACTTTTCGTTTCTCGTTTTCCGTTTGATTTTTGTATATTCGATAAGCTACGTTCGGGCTGCCGCAATCAACTTCTGGCTGTCATTCATTTCAGTGCAGCCAATCTGTGTTTCAGAAGCAAACAAAGAAAAGCTCTCTCATCCCACAGCCCACAGCCCTGTCCCTATCCCATATCAAAATATTAAATGTGAACTTGAGCGTGAAATTAAAACATTAATTTATATACATACATATATATGTATGTGTATGTACGAGCAGATTTGGCATCGGTTCTGTGGCATATTTGATGAAGATCCAAGCGCTTATCGCAAAAATGATTCACGAAAGTTCAGCAGGAATAAAACTCTGCATAAAATATGCTCTCGCTCAATTAATGAAAAGCTACACCTGAATGGCCCCCGGCATTGTTCAAGATTTAATTGTGGGTTTCGGGTGCGGCGACTACTTTGGACAGCACACTTTCCGCCTTGCTGCCACAAAGGAGCTCTTCCAGGCCATTTCATTCAAACAATTTCTGGTCTAGGCAGAGAGAGAGAGATGGAGCCCACACACATCGAGGGAAATATTTTAATTTGTATTTATTTTAATGCTCCAACGCCCTTGTTTTACAACCCACTTCAAAAGCGGCAACAGCCAGGCAGGAGGAACCACTCTACTGGCTGCCTGTCTGCCGCCCTGCCTCACTGCCTGCCATCCTGCTGCCTGCAAAGGAATTCCTTTGAGCTCATGGTCAAATGATTCTCAGATATTCTTTTAATGTTGCACCCTCAACGCCTGGGGCGGCTATGCACTAACTTTTGGCGGTTAACCTGGGACAAACACCAACACGCCGCTCTCAGCTATCCCAAGCAAATAGCCGCAGGCCTCCACCGCCGTCTCCGCCATCGTACAATAAACTTTAATGGGCCTGTTCATAATAATAAAATTTCATTAAATTGCCAAAAGGAGGAGAGAAAAAAACCTCAAGTGTGCAGGAGCATAGGCAAATTTTCACTCGAAAAGAAAATGAAGACAAGTGGTCGGAAAAGTGGTGGTGGCTCGTGGCCATTGGGGGGTGGTGTGCCATGTGTGAAATTCCCTCAGCCGCCACTGTGACCCCCCCCTCCCCGGTTTCTACTTACCCCTTTTCACTGTTCATCTTTGACCCTTGCATGTGTTGCCGGAAGGAAGCTTGAAACAATTCAATTACGTTGCAAAATGGCTGCGCCCATGCCCCATCTCTCTCTCTCTGTGTGTGTGTGTGTGTGCCTGTCTGTATGTGTGAGTAGCTGAGTGTGATGTGTAATAAAGTTTCATTTTATAGACCTGCCAGCACGTCTGGGCAGCTTTTGGTGACGCCGGAGCCGCAGTCGCAGCCGCAGCCTCAAAAGCATAACTCGTGCCCATCAGACTGGCCCTGGCGGTCTCTGGTCCCTACCCCCAGTCGCAGTCCTTGCCCCCTGTCCATGCTGCTGCTGCAGTTTGGAGAAAATGTTCCCGAAATTTTCACAAGAAGAAAATTGAAAGCATTACTGTGGTTGCTCATTCTGCTCCTTGAGCGGACGGACACTCCTTCCGCCCCTTCCGACCCTTCCGCCCCTGCTGCCCCGTCCCACTGCCCACTGTAGTTATTGTATTTTTTGGCCACGAATATTCTTGTGCAGAAGTTTTGCAATTGTTGTTGCACTGCAGCTGTCAGGAGAGGCGCACTAAACACTAAATAAAATTTTAGTTCTCAACTGCGTGTACGCTCCTCTCTCCCTCTCTCCCTCTCTCTCTCTCTCTCTCTCTCTGTCACGCACACACAGATGCATGTACGCACATGAGATGGCCACTATGTCCTTGGGCACACACACACAAACACACACAGGCACACACATACAGCAATGCATATGTGCCTAGAGTCCTCCTACTGCGGCCCGCTGTGCTGCTACTCTGGCATATTGAACGAAGATTTATTGCAGTGCCAGTGTGTCCAAGTGGAAATAAATCAAATAATTTTCCATGTGGAAAAATTTCAAGCACAAAAAAGAATCGAGCTGCAAATTAAAACAGGCAAAAAAAAAAGGAATACACAGCAGCGGCACACAACATACACACACAGAGAGAGGAGTGGGGACAAAGCGGAGAAAAACCAAAACAGAGACGAAAAATGAAAAGTCCGGCAGAAAGTCAAGTGAGGCGCAAGTTCTGGCCAAAAAATGGACAGGGCTGATTGTGTAATTTACTCATTATACGAGTACACGAACCCTCTGTGCATTACGTAAACGATTCTCTGTGTTTCGCAGTGCTTCTGTGTCCCTGTGTGTGTGCGTGTCAGTTTATATCAGTGTGGTGTGTGTACTGTCAAGAGTACACTCAAAGAAAAAGACGTTCCAAAAGTCTTAGGTTTATAAACAAAAAAATATTCTCGGTACTTACAATATTTTCACTTCCCCGCAGAATATTAACAATAATGATGGGCGCCATAGTGCATAGTCCTGCGGTGTTTCTGAGTTTCAAACTTATTTAAGCTCAAGCTCAAGCCTTGGTACTCCATCCAAGAACCTCCCTCCCTCTCCTTATAAATTCAAGCCTCAAAGAAAACACTTTTCGCTAACTAAAAGCCACTCAAAAATAAAACAAAACACAGTAACAAAACAATTTAACAACAGAACAAGTCCGAAAAGTGTTTCATTTTTAATCTGCTCAACGTTCCTGGAATACAAAATACAAAATTGACACAAAATACCTTCCAAAAATAAAATGAAAATGCTCCAAAATTAGTTATCAAGCCGGAAAAGTTCTCAAAAGCAAGTCTCAAGTAGAGACTTGAAAGGCATCATCATTCCTGAAATATAATACAAATTTTAATGCCGAATTTATTTTGGTAATTTTATAAACTTCTTTTTGTAGGAGTGTATGCTCTGGCTTTTGGCCAGGCCATCGCTTGCTCTTTTTGCATACCAACAACAGGAACTACAAGAACTTCTGCATATGCATGAACCCTGCCCTGCACTGCCCTTCCCTGCTCTGCACTGCCCTACCCAGCCCTGCTCTGCCCTGCTGTATTTTTATATTAGCGCACAGACACCTAGCGCCCACTCGCCGCCCCACACCCCTGCCCACATTACCACCTAACTGTCATTGTCCAGAAATTAACGAAAATATACACACACACAAACATACGAGAGGAGACGGAGACCGACCCCAGGCAGCGCGCCACGCTGAGGACACGAGGAACAGAAAAGAGCGCGAGAAAAGTGGGTAAAAAGAAATGGAAAGAAAAGTTTTGCATTTCCTCGTGCTAATGTATGTTAATTACAGGGGGATTTTCCATGCGGAGGATTTGCATTTTAATTTATGCACCGAAAAATTTGCGTTCTGCCCGACCAGACCCGACCCGACCCCACCCCACCCCACCCAGCCACCCAAAGTAGTTAAAAGACGAAGGCAGAGCAGGAATACAAAAAAATACAGAAAAGATGGAACGATGTAATGGCCGAAATGAGGAGTTACAGTGACGCAATTTGTACACGTCACAGGTGAGAGTGAGTGCATGTGTGTGTGTGTGCATGTGTGTGTGGATTGGGGCACTTCATTACATCGGTGGCAAGTGGACACGCCCCAGCACTGCAACGGAAATTGCTTGAATTATATTTATTTATAGGCAAAGTACTTGACCCGCAACGTACCTGGCCGCCGGGAATAGGTTTGAAGGACCAAAGTAATTAAGACAAGTACACAAATGTTGGTGTCCCAATTTCCATAGTTTCTTGAGTGAAGTACTTAAATGATAACCCACAAAAAAGGCAATCAAATTAACCAAGTGAAAGTCCGTTAAACTAAAGTAATCGATGGAGCAGAAATAGACAGAAAATATTTTGTATTAAAAGAATTTTGGTGAGAAATTCACAGGAGGAGATTAACAGAAAAAAGCGCTGCCTCAATTTGCACAATACATACAGTTTACCTATATTTAAATATATATAAAATAATAATAATTATATCCACTAAAATCTTCCCTTCAATCGAAATGGAAGCGCAGAAAAAGCTTCTGGCTACCTACAATTTCCAACTTGAAACTGCAGCACATAAAATAGTTCACTTAGATGCTCGTAATTAGTAACGTGGAAAATTATGCGCTGCATCGAAATCCAATCAAAATGGTAGCCACATTAGGGCGCATCAGCCACCAACACCCCCGCACCCAGCATTTAGTGTAGCGGCCCCAAATCGGCATTGAAATTGGAAATTTAATTATAATGTGCGTCAGTCGACGTGGCCTCAATCGGCTCAAAGTTTCACTCACGGGGGGAAGAGGGAGAGCACTGCCACTCCAGGGATCGGCACTAACCAGAAAATCAAGCACCATCCCGCCCACTCCCACACTTGTTCTCCCTGTCTCTCCGCCTCTCCCTCTGTCTCTCTCTGTAACGCTGTTCAGTTAAATTAATACAAAGCCCAAGTACATGCACTAATGCTAAGTAGATTCCTGCACAAACAAGGAATGGTGGGAAGAGGTGGAGCAGAAGTGGAGAGGTGGCAAAGCCTACGATAAGCTAGGCACTGGAATTTCTCTCCCCTGCCACCATCTTTGTGCGAGTGGCAGTATCAGTGTGTGGGTGTAAGCACAGAGAGTGTGTGTGTGTTAGTGTGTGTGTGCCGGTTAAGCGTCTTACTCAAGTATTTATGTATTTACATTGCGAATATTTAATGGAGATATGCGCTGGATTACAACTACTTGTAGGAGTGAGCCGCCGAGAGTCGTGAATGGAGATGGAGATGCGAGATGCGAGAGCAGTCTGGAGGGATGTGTGAAAAAATAGCACACTCCTCCAGTAACCCAAAAGAGAATATTTAATCAATCAACAAACAGGAGTGTAACTACAGCTACATACATACAACAGCAGCAGCTAGAGCCAGTGTTTTATTTCACTTTAATACATATTAAATAACGAGCGCTGGAGTATGGGGCGGAAAAGTGCGTTCTGAGCGGAGGCCTGGGGAGCAGCGGCAGGAGCAGGAGCCGGGAGCCGGAGCGGGAGCCGGAGACGGAGCAAACGCAGAAGGCCCAGAACAGCAGAGCACAGCACAGAACAGAACAGAACATCTAATAAGCTAAAAGCGAGCGTCAAAGCAAATGGCAAGCATGCCCGGTAATATTCCAATGGCTGCTCCCCACTGGCCTAAGGCAGAAATTATTCAAGCGTTTCTTTAATAGAGAGTCGCCCCAGCGGAAACCCCCCTTCGGCCCTTTGCCCACTGCCAATTTCTCGTTTTCTCTCTCTCTCTCTCTCTCACTCTCTCCTTCTCTACGTCTGACTTTTAGCTGGAAACTATTTAAAAAAGCAATTTTTTAGTTAATTAAACGACAAAGACAAGCAAAAGGCAAACAATTTCCCCTCGCACATTGCACCATTTGGCTTTGGCACTGCCTTGGGCTTTTCTGGGGCAGACAGGGCAGTCCTCCTCGGCGCCACTCCCACTTGTGCAGCACTCAAATGACCAGGGACCAGTTTTTGAGGCAGCCAAAAATGGGAGAAAGCAAAACTTTAACAAATGTCAGAGATCATCGTGCAGGGACTTTGTACATTTTTCGAGCAGACATCCTGCTGCGATCCTTGCGGGCCTGGCAACAAAGTCATTGGACATAAAGAATCCTGGCCAAAGCAATCAATGTTAATGAATTTTAATGACTTCCACCAAGCCAAGGCAATCAGGAGAACTGCAAGTGTTTTATCTGCTCCGGCCACACACTCTACTCGACGCTAATGATGCGAAACAACAATTGAAAACGGCGAAATGCAAAGTACCTCCGAGGTCCTGTCCCGCTCATATCGCACACAAATTACTGGCGTGGCCAGCAGCAGTGCAGTGTGCAGTGTGGAGAGTGGAGTGTGGAGAGTGGTCGACTGGAGTGTGGTAAGCGACCACTAAAAATGCGCAACTTTGTAAGCCATTTTTGCCATTTTGCCCCAAAACCATTTGTCGCATTTCGTTTAGCCATTTATTTATTTGCACTCATTTAAACTCTGTAAACTGCATTGTTTTTCCCACTTACACTCCCAGTGGTGTGGGGGCATGGCTGCTGTGTGGGTAGGTGGGTAGCATGTTGTCCGGTTTTGTCCCATCTTTGTTATTAAGAATGGCGTAATCATAGCTGGATGTGGGGTTTCTTTTTTTGGCGTATACCCCCAATGGGGTCTGGCATGCTCTAATTAAGTGCATTTACTCTAATGAGCAAAAATGGCAGCAGGAGCAGCAGCAGCAGACCCAGCAGCAGCAGCAGCAGTGCAACAGCAGCAGGGGCAACACAAAAAAAAAAAAAACAAAAAAAAAAACTGTCACAGTTCCGTGGACGACGCGACCGTGCGTGAAAACTGCCCTGCCCTTCAGCTGGAGTGGAGCATCCTGGGCAAATTTTGTGGTTTCGTTTTCTCGGGAGGTCGACCTCGTTTAAGGGCTTTCCCCCAAAAACCTTTTAAGCAAAGACTCCGGTCTCTTGGCCCGCTTTGGGTTGGTGTCCCCAAGGGGGGTTCTGGGTGGTTTGTCTATGCAAAATTTTGCGACGCTCATTAGTGCAATTTGCATGCATAACGGCAAATAGTAGTATGGCTGCAGCCAGCTGAGGCCTCCGGTGCTGTCCATCTATCTGGCCACATCCACATCCACATAGATGCATGCACCCATCCATTCCATCCACAACAAATACAGAAACAGAAACAGATACAGCTGGAAACTGGGGGGGTAGGGTGGGTAGCTGGGAGTGCTATGCAATTGCTCCTTCCACATTCATCAAATTCAGAGACAGAGCAAAGGCATTTATGTAGCTGCTCCGTTCATTGTCGAATTCAAATATGTAGACTAGAATTTTTGTATCCAGCCATGCACATATATCGTACTCGGCAGATGCAGAGGTGGCGGCGGGGGGGGATGGGCCCATGCCATCCTGATTCAGATTCGGATTCAGCGACACTAAGTAAACATCAGCGCAGCTGTGCCAAAGGATAACAGCTCTCGTCGGCTCGCAGGCTCGCAGGCTCACAGGCTCACAGGCTCTGAAAATATGCAAATGTCCCTCCCTGTCCACATACTCGTGTGTTTGCCTAGTCGTGTCTCTCCCTCTCTCTCTCTTTCTCCCTCTTCTCGCTGTTCTGTTCGATCTGCCATCACATCCAGATAAAACACAAAACATGCCGAATTAGTAGAAAGCAAAACAATCCAAAAAAAAAAGCATCCCCACACCCTCCGAACATTTTTCCGAAAAACCAAATTCATTTTCAATTAAGAATTTTTGCAGCATATCGACACAGAATGTATCCCGTTCGGTGTCCTGTGCCTAACCCTCTGTCCAACATGCATTCGCATCGAGTGGATTGCCAATGGAAAAACATTTCAAATGCTAACTAAATTACGCAGTCTTCACATATATCTATCGGCACAATGGCCACTACGTACGACACATTTTCGCATATAGTTTTTACGCCATTTTGCAGTGGCGGCGGCTGCTGCTGCTGCTGCTGATGTTGACACTCGCTCGGCGGGCATATGGGCCGGGATGGGTGTCAGAATGTGGTCAAAATGCCAATTGCAAAACAATTGCATTTTGGTTACTTTGCTGTTGAATCCGGAATTTCGATGGCAGCCAACTAACAAACAGAGGCAGAGCAGGGCTTCCGTTGACACCAACAGCCACTCCTCTACGCGCCCATAGAATATATGTATGTATGTATGTGCAGTACTGGTGTACATCCAAAGACAATTAAATTCTAGCTTTTTAGTTAAAAGGAATATATTGTACGTACCAGAATATGCCTTTTATTCCGTCGCTCTCCCTCGTTTTTCGGGGAAAGGAAAGGGCGTGAAATTTGAAATTGTTAAACTCGATTTTCTTTTTGTGCAATGCGAGTACTGAAAATGGTTAGACGACAAGCAGTTCTGTCATATTCACACATAGCCAGTGTGACAGACGGAACAAAAACCCAAAAAGCAATTAAATTGTACACTCTGCCATGGCAGCAGCAGCAGCAGCAGGCAAAAGCTAAGCAACAAAAGACAGCAAAGGCATCAAGCAACAATATTATAACATTTGCCGACTGCACAAAAAAAAAAAAACAGAAAAACAAACCAGCAACTACATGTATGTACAGATGTATGTATGTATTATATTCGGAGCCTGAGAGAGATGCAAATGCTGAATCCTGGTTTTTTTTTTTTAGTTTTTGTCCCCACTTGCAATTGAATCCATGTGAGTGACAGCCTGACATGCAAATACGTTTAATTTCAAAAACTAAACTAATAAAAGCTTTGCTGACACTGAAATCCCTTTTTAGCAAACCAGCATAAAAATATTCGGTACAAAACAAATGGGCAATCGAAATGAATTTCCAGCTAAAGTTGGCCGAAAACTAATGCACGCTGAGGTTCGGTTCGAGTGCGTTTCACTTCTGAATGCCATACAATTTTTGAATCAAATTAGCACACCATTTTTTAAATCGGATGCAGCAGAGACATATGTATACAAAAACTCAACTCAACTCTTACTAAAAATTGCACTGCAGTGCCAAAATACTCGATTGGTTTTGGTAACTTTTGAGGGCACTTCAGCGCCCCATTCAATGTTTTTTGCGGTCCCGAATTGCTCAAACTTCAAATCTTGTGGGATTTTCGCATGCGAATGATGGAGCATCATGGAGAGCTACACTCTCCGTTTAATCAAAAAGCAATTTTCAAGAGCCTGCTCCAGACTGCGACAACTATGAGTGGGCAGAGCGCTCCCACATATGGTAACCATTAGAGATGGTCTTGAGAATGGTGCAAGGCATAACACCACAAAAGGCACAAAGATAGCAAAAATATTGTAAATAAGAGAGAACATTATGGCCAGCTCCCAAGTGGGAGAAATGAAAAATGAAATGGTGTTGATTTACTAAAAAACAAAAGTAGCACCTCTGATATTCTGTGGACAGTTTTAATTATTAGTAACTATTTTGTTGCGAACTATTGCCACTAAAGTATTAAAGGAAGAATTAAAAACAGGACAATACCATACAACAAAAATTATTTTTATTTTGAAAAGTAAAAGAAACATTTAAAATAGTAGGAAACTTCAGCTTTGGCTGGATATATCTTCAGGTACAGCCTTTTAAATACATTAATTGTTTTATATTTTTTAACTGCTGATGCCAAAAGTGCGCCAAAACGTGGTTTTTGAATTTAAAAAAAGCCAGTGAGGGTGTATTGCAAATTCTAAGTATGAGGTTAGGATCTGTTAATTATTAGATATAAATTGTGAATTTGTATAAAAAATCACATTCAATCGGGTAATCTCACACAGCTCTTCGAGATGTGTGCAATTCTGTTATCTTTTGGCCACTGACACTGGCGTAACGAATGCAGGGAATGCAAGGAAATTACAGCTCAATGATGCGCCAGATATTTCAATGCAAAATGATAAATATTTCGTTGAAGCTGGGCAGCTATTTTAAACTGCCAGCGAGGAGTACAAGGCGAAACATTTACGTGCTCCGGCTAGGATGGGAACAACAATACACTCGGGTCCTATGAAAACTCACACACACACACACAGGGACACACAGGGACACACAGAGAGATGCAAAGAGTCATGACCATGCATAGACCGACTCAATCTAGCTGTTAAAATCGGCAACGCAACAAAAGAAATCGCACACTTCAACGTTTTGAATTTGTAAAAGGATATTTTTCACATTATAATAAGAAATGAGGCTGAGGACGCGCCTCGCATGCTGTGTGGCTGCTCTGCTGGGGAAAACACAACCCTCTGTAGTCGTCTCTCCCTCTCCCTGGCCCACACACTTTAAAATGCAGAACAGCTGAAAAATCATATAAACACAAATAATAAAATCGACAATTTGGCAAGAGGCACACGACACGCACACGCATCCATACGCGCTTAGATTTGAGTTTCTGTGTCTGTGTGTGAATGCGTACGAGTAGATGTACATATGTGTTGCAATGAGCACATAACCGCAAATGTACTGGCAACAAAACGTGCCGCGATTTCTTAAAAATACCCATGAAAATGCTCCAAGGATACAGATACATACATACATATGTATTTCCTAACCGCACACAGGCAAACTCTGATGGAAAAGTCGTCCCGTAATAATAGGCCGACAGTACAGGCCTCTTTGGACAGTAAAGTTACTTATAAAGGGGTTATACGAAGACCCTTTATATTCATGATAAATATCTTAAATATCTTAAATACTTTTCATAAGAATATTGCATATGGATTTACTGTGGGGAAGCGTTCTATACATTTCTATACTGTATTATTGGACAATCTTATATGGCATTCCATACCATATAAAGTGCAATTCGTTACCAGCCAAGGAAACGAATCAATTTAGAGGCATACCACTGAAACGGAGCCGGAATAATGGAAAGTTTCTCCACTTGCATCGACAGTTTTCCATGAAAAGCAACTAAAAATGTTGCCACTAGTTTGGGTGACTCTGCTAATCCTCGCCAGAGCTTCGGCCGATGAGAAAGCAGTGCCGAAAATAATGCCCAGGATATTCAATGGGGAGGAGACGAGCAGCGGTAACCTTGGCGGCATTGGCGTCCAGATATTCTACATTAAGAAGCTCGTCTGCTCGGGCACCATCCTGTCAACGCGACACATTCTGACGGCTGCCCACTGCTTTGACATTGGGAACCGGCAATGGTTCCACGTGGTGGCCGGACACACGAAACAGTTCGAAGGCCACACGAAGACCTCAACAAAGAACGTGCTCATAAAGATCAAGATTCATCCCGAATATAAAAAAGAGAAGTTCATAGGGGACATAGCCGTGGCCAAGACATTCCTACCGTTGAAGAGCAATCGCATTGGCTATGCCGCCATCTGTCGCTCCCAGCTCTTTCCCAAGGAGTTTGTCACCGTCGCCGGCTGGGGCGTCGATGGCCGAACCGGGCTTGGAGTCCGCAATAGACTGCACACCATTCGAGTGCCAATCGTGGATAGGATGTCCTGCGAGCGCTCCATTGGCCTCCGACTTCCGCCCAACGTGATCTGCGCCGGCGGCTACGAACATCGCACCCTCTGCGACGGCGACTCCGGTGGACCCCTGTTGCTCATGAAGGAGGTGTGCGGCGTCGGCGCCTGGACTTATGAGTGCGGGGAATCGGCAAAGCCCGACATTTTCATGAGTGTCAAGTTCTATGCAAGCTTTATCAAAAACACAATGAAGGAATTGGGCTACTAATTGAAAGAAGTCAGTCAGGGAGAAGGTTACGCTGCACGTTACACCCCACATAAAAACTAGAATCTCTATACACCCCACAGATAACAGAAATATTGTATGTAAATCAGTCAGGTAGTCCTTAATCCCATGGGCAATAAAACACAACCGTAATAAGGAAATTCCCTTGGTAAATCAGCTTAAGCTTTGTCATAAACATTCGTACATGGAATCAGTTTTCCGAGAATTTCCAGAACCGTATTAAATGTAATGTAGACATGTCAAGTACTACACGCCGCATGTAGAATGTATAATTGCACGTTCTTTGCACCTACCTATCGTTCACGTGTCATCACCCCATTTCTTTGCTCCCGCTCTCTCTCGCTCTCTGTCCAACCAAGCGTGAATGGAGAGGGCAAATCTCAGCAGAAAATAGTGGAAAGCACGCAAGCAATAAAGAAATCCCATCGCTGTCGCTGTCGCCCATGCTGCGTCTTTTGTCTCTGTTTAGCCCACGCTCCTTAACGCCGCTCATCAGGTCGCCGGCAACATTGCCAGCTACTTATTTATTGCATTTTTTCTCTCTCTGTAGCCGGCAACAAGTAGTGCTCTGGCTCAAGGTGAATCGATATGAGGTGAGCCCTCACTCACGCTCTATCGATTTGTCAATGGTTTGGTTTGCCACACCTTCTTTTCAAAATAAGCGGAGAGGCCTATTCTGAGTCACCCAATATTAATACACTTTGGGTCGCCTGCCAGTCGACAACATTGCCAACCTACTTTTTTTCTTGAATGTTCTGCCGCTGTTGCCGGCAACACGTCATTTCTGTATGCTTCGTATC
This sequence comes from Drosophila tristis, assembly GCA_018150885.1. NCBI lineage: Eukaryota > Metazoa > Arthropoda > Insecta > Diptera > Drosophilidae > Drosophila > Drosophila tristis. Next base: position 17,155,472 of record JAECWT010000002.1, read on the forward strand.
AAGGTGTACTAATATTAGGTGAGGGATTTCCGAAAAACCCGAGATTTACCATTTTTTTTTCCACCCTTCTCTCTTCTATAGTGAGTGCGTTGCATGCCGGCACGATCTAGCAGAGCAGAACATATGAAAATATCACGTGAGCACTCTGAGCAGAGACCTCACCTAACGTTAATGCACCTTGGACTATGGTTCCGCATCTTCAGCCGGCAGCATTGCCAACTATTTGTTGTGTGCCCCAGCGCTCTCTCTCTCTCTCTACCTATCGCTGGCACTGTACTCTCTGGTCTCTCAACCCGCCCGTTCATTCCGTTTGATTTCTCAAAGTGAACGCGCGCAACGATCGCAAGCAGATCCCGTTTTCGAATTTTGAGCCCAAACAAGCGCTGCTTCACTGCATCCCAAAATCTGACATAAATTTTGGTCTTCCGCGTGTGCGTATTTGTGTGTTTCTGTGTATCTGCATCTGCAAGAGAGAGCGTAATTGATAGTGTGTGCCGCCGTCAATTCAATCGATACAATACAGTACAACTTTCAGTGTGAGTCACAGTAACAAACAGTCTTCGATATGAGGGAAATCGTACATCTGCAGGCGGGCCAGTGCGGCAATCAGATCGGATCAAAGGTGCGTATAATTAATATTCAATTAGAGGCCGCACACACCTTTCCCTGACTTTTCGGTACGTTTCTAACCTCACATGTTTAATTATAAAACAGAATCGAAAGAGAGAAAGCAGCAAAACGTTCTTGCGCGCGCTCTTTCTGATTTTGTCGCACCCCCCACCCCCTCCGCATACAAACTCTGGCTCTCTCTCTCTCTGTATGTGCGCTGTGTCTCTCAGATTTGCAGCTGGGCGGCAATTGAAATAGGGGGCGGGGAGGAAAAGAGAGAGAGAGAGAGTTCTGGTGGATTCCGTTAGTTGGAGGAAACTATAAAGTTGCAAAAAAGCATAAAATAAACGAAATGGAACCGCAGCTATAGTGCCAGCTCTAGGGTTTATCTTATCGGTGGAGATACTTTCATACATGCACACACACATGCACAACGTATCAGCATTACGCACAAATTTCACATTTGCTCAGCCTGGGAACAAAATTCTGTCCATATACGACCATAAAAATGCCCATTCAAATCCAAGGCAAACGTGTAGAACGACCTCTGTCAGGTGTAAACAATTAGCAAAGCGGTTTGGATGATGATCTCAACGGTCCATGTTGGAACAAACCATAAGTAGATCAAGCTCAAGTGTAATCTAATCGGAGGAACAAGTTTATTTAAATACAATACGTGTACTGTTTTACTAAAGAAAAGCGTTCCATGCTGTTCTGGAAGGTATTCTGAAACTTCCACGAAGGTCTGGCTGTCTGTCTGTCTCTTTGATGCTTCCCCGTCATTAACAGGTTTAGGTGTGTGGTGATGCCACAACTAACTCGTTTTGGGATAGTTTTTCACGGCATTCCATGTGCCCAATTCTCGAGCTCATTCTCATTGTTAGTACTTGCTAGCCCCCCCCTCCACAGTTGACTGAATTTACAACAATCAAAACGCATTTACGGGGAAGCAGCTGTCTTTATGAACGAGAGCTGAAAAACTATTCCCTTCGCGTTTTGTCTTATTTGGGAATACTGAAATACTGGAAAAGGTAGCCAATTGCACCTGGCACATGTAATTAAGCCGGCAAGCCGTCAGAAGCGGGTCTTTTATGCAGTGTCTGTATCTGATGTAGCTGATGTATGTATGTATCTGCAACAGTGACGCACACTAAGGCCTACCTGTGCGTGTCATATCGCCCAGTTGCTGCCGTCTAATCAGTTAACTTGCTTACAAAACTTTAAACATAAGTAGATGTCAATGGCAGACCGATAACAACCAGAGCCCAAAAATAGCAATTACATACTGTTCTCAGCTATGTCTTGCAACACCCAGGGACTTATGCGGACGGCAGATATGGAACATGGAAGGTCCCAGAGAAGCGTCCCATCCCCAGAGTTCTGTTTCGTTGCGTGGCATGTTCGCAGGCAATTAAAAATGTCAAAATGGAAAGAGTCTTGTAAATCCAAAAACAAAACCGGAGTGAATGCCCATTCTAAGCTAATTCAGCGCATTAACATTCACTCGCTCAATTTGCGGCGCCATGGAAATCCAACAACATAATCATCAAGCAGCAGCAACAATATAGAAAAGCTAGTCGCAGCATTAGATACTCTGGCAGCTTGTACCACAAATTCATTAAACTGATAAGGTTGATTCCAATGGGATTGTACGTTCACATGTGAATGGCAATAGACATTTGTAACTGAAACTAGTTTGCATTAACAGAATGTGTAGATACATTTTATATGCTCTGCAAACATTTGCTCAAAACCATAATACCCTCAATCCTCAAGAGTATACAGAAATAAAAAGAGCAACAACAACCTCTACGCGGGGCAGTCGTTGACGTTTGACACAGTTATTTTTTTTGTTCCTGTGTCTTTTCTCTGCATTTCCCAGAGAGCAGTTTTCACCGCCCGTTTGCATATTTTGTTACGTTTCTCTTTTTTTTTTGTTTTGTTTTGCTTTTTACACGCTTTTCCACTTAAATTTATATGTGTGTAAAAGCAAAAACACACACACAATACACCACACCACACCACGCACATATTTTAAAGCACTTTTTTGCGTGATTTGTTGAGTTAATTAGCACGCACACTTTACACTGATACAAAAGCCTTTTTGGGACCAAACCCATTGAATTTGATGCACCCCATTACGCCCCCAAAAAAATTCCATAATACTTTGCGACCCTTATGGCGGCGCTTTGTTGATCTAAAAAATATATGCAATTATTTATAAATATTTATGCAATTTTCTGCTTATCGAAACTTTATAGATTGGCGGCATTACATTTTATAATATTAATAATAGGGAACATATTGTTTGTAGTATTTTGTGGCCATCCCCTATTCATTTGGGTTTTTTTACACACACATACAGAGCGCTGGCGATTTCCCGATTGCGCGAACTTTAATTGAATGTCCTTTTGCTGATTAATTGGCTGTCAGTGTGAATTATTGCTGCAGCCTCAGAATAAACAAATAATAAATTTATGCAAAACTGCCTACGTGGCGCGCATTGAATAGTGAAATTTATGCAGAGCAGCGTAAATGGCCAAAGCGCTTTTTATTTTTTAATGCAAAAAAATATTTTTTTGCAAAACTAATTGCTTTGCCGATAAAGGACAATGAGCAAACAAACACACACGCACAGAAACAAACACAGGGAAGGAAAAAATACGAATTTCAGATTGATTAATGCTTAAATAAATATTTTATTCATCCATGACTGAATTAAGGAGATCTGTAATTATGGCGAACATGCTCGCAAAAACTTTGCCTCGCAAGAAATCTAAGGGAAGGTGCTAGAAATGTATCTACTGTGTAGACTGTGTAGAAGAACTGTGACATCTAAAACTGGCCATGATATTTCCAAGAAGGTTTGCAAACACAAATAGGATGTGGCATTCCCTCTAATACAATGGGCGCAAAAGAGGTCGAAGTGTGCAGGAAGGACTTACCTTAAAACTAATCTACTTGTACAACGAAAGATCGTATCTATTTTTGTATTATTGTGTAGATCTTTATAACATGCAGAATTAAATAAATAAAAATAAGAAAAACTACACACGAAAAATCGTCAGCATCGGAAATAAATTACAGGAAAATGACTGAGCCATTCTTGCTTCTTTAAGTCTATAAAATACATCAACTTTCAGGTTTTCAAAACATCTTTCTCAACCTTTTGTTGTCTCCCATTTATATAGACATAAATAGACATTGAGTTTTCATTTAAATTTCATTTTTATGAGAATGCCTTTGAGGCATCTTCCGGTGTGCATCAGAGGCCACTGAAAATTGATCACATATGTGGCATGTGGCATATCCATAGCGAAGGCATTTTTGGCCAAGGATGTTTTGCAGCTTTCTTTTTGGAGCCCTGCAGGCAAATACGCTCTTCTTCTTTCATTATTTACATAAACCTAATTTTCCCTAAATCATTTTGCGAACAATAACAGGGGAAAATCTATTTACGAGGCATGGGGCACATGCCATCTAAAGATGGAGAAAATGTCTGTGGGAGGGAGGGCGGAAAATGCGGACGAAATTTATAGACGGGGCCAAGAGCAGAAGAGCAGAAAAGCAGAAAGACACCCCAAAGCAGGAGACAATAAAATTAAAGAGTGAAATAAGCCAGGCCAAAGGGAACGTGAAACGGAACCTCAACGTGGCCTCAACGACATGCAAATTCCTTCTCACTCCGATGCATCGTACACGTACACAAATGTGTATCTGTGTGAGGTTGAATGTCGAACGTAGTAGAAGCCTGCCTCAGGATACATTTGTTTAGCTTATAATGGAAGGGCATGGAGCATGGGGCATGGGGCATGGCATCATCGAGCAGCACCAAAATAATGCACAAAATTGAATTATCGAAAGCGTTGGCGTTGGCGTTGGCGCTGGCTGGCTCTGGCAACTATCGTAGCTATAATTTCTTTATGGTTACCCGATATGATGGGGTGGCCAGGGGAGTGAGAGAGCTCCTTTGGGGCACGTCATAGGTAATGCGCCCGGTCGTATGCAAATGCAATTTTCATGTGGCTGTCGGATGGGTCTGGTGGGTGGGGGGGACTGTAAAAACAAGCAGCTGATAACTTAGTTGGCATCTTTCCGTGCGGGATGCACTCCATCCATCCATCCATTTGGAGACTGTAATTGCAACCTAGATGCTTGTGGTTATGCCCCCTCCCTATTGCACCCAATTAGATTCCCATTCTTGCTGCCACACACACACACACACACATCAGGCAAATGCACATCGAGGCCAAGCCTTAACCATGCGGCATATGCAGATCGCGTGCCCCACAGAGAACGTCTTAGTCGTGGCTCTCTGCAGAGTGCCGTTGATTAGCAATTGGCCAAAAAACAGGGAACTCCAAAGCAAGGGCATGGTCAGTGGCGTGCAGCAGAGTCGCAAGTGAAAAATATATACATATAAATACCTAAAAAAGGTAGAATAAAAAAGGTAGAAATATAAAACCATTTTGTTGTTGTTGTTCTTTTAGCGAAATATTTTTCAATTTACATAAAAATGCGTTTATGCATACCAAATGAGGTTCCACACACACACAGATACAGTTACACAGCTGGCTATATGCCCGAGTCCTTGCGTTCAAGGTATATTAAATGGGAGGTGGTGCAGGGTAGGGCGAGTATCACCTGTGATTGGTGATTTGCATGGGCAAGCAGGCTGCTTGCCTTAACTTATATTGGATATACCTTGCTTGCGCCTAGCTGTATGCAATAGAGAACGGGCGTGGAGCCGCGGTCGCAGCGTGGATCCCAGGGTGGAGGGGCTGGCTGAATGGTTTTGGTCGTCGCTTCGTTGCACAAACTGATTATGAATAAACAAAAGGGAATTTTTTATGAATATTTTCCACGAACACACAAACACACAGTCCCTGTCGCAGCCATAGCTGTTGCTGCTGTTGTTGTTTCTGTGGCATGATGGAATATAAAAATTACTTATTTACGTATGTACATATGAACATACATATGTATTATTTGCTTCGTTACGATTTTGCTTTGAGCATCATGCAAATCGTTCAACAAAAGGAGAAAACAAAATCAAACGAAAAAGAAAACAAAAATAAGTATTAGGAATAAAACAGAGAAAACAAAAGAGAGAGAACAGAGAACTCCTTGAGGTAGTACCACAGCGTGTAGCATGTAGCATGTAGCATGCAGCATGTGTGGCATGTCCCGACTGCACTTGTGGCTGGGCACACATAAGCCGCTTCGGGTCGGTCCGACAGGTTGACCAGTCTCCCGGCAAATGGCAATTTGTTATTTATTCAACACTTTTAAAAAGCATTCCGCTCTTTTGCTCATTAATTTCTCATGTTGCTCTTAATGCCCAGCCTGTTGCCACTGCTGCAGCCGGCATGCCCCATGCCTCACACACTCTGGCAAATGTGCAAATTGCATACTTTTGGGATGGCAGAGGGTGGTGTGGCATATGTTTCATTACCATTGTTATTCACAGCAATTGTTTTTTGCCTGCCCAGCCCTGCCCTGTAATATTTGCACATTTTTTCAATTACTTTGGTAATTTTATATTATTGAAATTGCATGCCACAAATTGTAATTATTGCGCATTACACGAGAGATGCTGCCGCTGCCGCCAATGCTGCCGCTGCTGCTGCTGCTGTTGCACTCCCTGGCAGATAGCAGATATCCATGAAATATATGTTGCACTCTCGTAATCTCGTATTTACGTACAAATTAATAATACAATTCGCGTATAAAGCCACTTGAAATTCGCATAGCTTTATTCTCGCTTACAATAAAAGTTTTTTTTATCCCTCGCTGCCCTACGCGGCGAATTATTTATGCATTTGGATTTGTCGGGCAACAAATTGCTTCTTTGCACAGGGTCCTGCGCCGCCGATAAGCAGCCCCGGCCAACGCGCATCGTGTGGCCAACAGTTATTCGACACAAACGGTAGTAAATTTATTGCAAACCAAAACATAATTAAGCCAGAAAATAAAAAGAAAAACACTAGCAAAAATAAAAAAAAATTATCTAGATTGGCTTTAGCCGCTCGCATTCTGTTTTCGATTATAATTCTATTGTATTTCCATGCGCTTCATTCGCTGTGTTATTTCTGCAAATTGCGTTGACTAATTGTGCAGACAAATACACGAAAATGCGAAACGGTTTGCCTAAATAAATACGGGTGGGGTTTTGGGAGGTTAAGTAGATGAGTAATTTGGAATTTTAAATACCCTAAAATATCACAGCACCAACACACATTCGTGGCTCCTGGGGGGTTCCACTGGCTTCTTCCACACAATTTATTTGTATTTTTTAGAACTCATTCCACATCCCAGATCTGCCATAGAAAATGAACCAAATGCCCGACAAATGCGAATTGGAAACCTCATTAAAAACCAATGTGGTCAAAATATTTATCATTTGTGTGTGTGTGCGAGTGTGTGTCTTTGAGAGATTAGCATCGGTTTTATAATTTATGGCAGGTATGTAGTGAGGGGATGGGGTGCAAAGGGGAAAGTGGAAAATGATTCGTTGAAAAGAAATCGGAAACCCGTCGAAACAAAACCACAAATAAGCGAATAACTTTGCCAAAATTGTGAACTGGTGAATGGGCTGGCGGAGAATCAACAATCGGATTCCGCGCACTGCCTAATGATTGCCAAATTCTGCAAATATAAATGAATATGTATGCGCCGCATATGCATACGACTCTACTCGTATATCAAAACATAATTTAAATTTGTGGTCTGTCAAGTTGGCGCAAAGCAAATTAATCAAAAATATTTTCCCAAGCTTCTCTGAGCGCTGCAATTATTTTTGTGAGTGTTTTCCAACGATTTCCAATCCAATTATAAACTGGAACCTGAAATATATTAGTTTCCGAATAGCCAATAAAATGAAAGGAGAGGCTGTGCTGCTGCAGCTGCGCAACATTTTACACACTGAAGTTTTTTTCAACATTCTGCATTTGCATTGCCCATACATATATTCGCATCGGTCGCAGAGTCGTACTGTATTTCATTTCGGGTCTATTTGATAAACAATATTAATTGGATTTTTTATATGTTTTTATTCGCACATAAATTACTTGCCATTTTGCCTCCAAATGCCAATTAAAAAAACCAACATCCGATGGGGAAAGCGACACACAAAAAACCAACAGGCAGGCAGCTTGCCCATCAAAATGGTCAAAGGGAAATTCACGCTTGGCCGTTATAAAAATTAATTTCAATGTGGAATCATAAAAATTGTTATAGGCTATATTCCATTACCCAGCAAATGGCCAAGTTTTATCAGCAAATGCAGTTGCAGCTACAGCTACAGATACAGAATGTTTCCAAATTGATTAATAGAGCGAAAGTTTGTTCAGTTCTTTATCCGTGCGTGCGTTTTTTTGTTGTTGTTGTCCTTTTTACACTGTGTTCTGTGCACTGCATTTCAGTAATCATTAAATGCCCAACAAATATTTGAGCGCAGATCATAAAAAACGTGAATTATTTTGATACTAAAGTGGCGGCGGCGGCAGCGGCAGCGGCACTTCACTTGAGAAAACGTGCAGCAAAAAAGTGTAATGCTATTATTGTCATTAATAACACAACAGCGATTCATTTGACCAGCACTTCATAAAGCCAGAAATAAGACCACAATCCATAAAAAATAATGCTGTTTGAGCGGGCAAAAAAATTGCCACATGTGGCACAATACATGACAGGTACACACAAACACACAACCCAGCCACAAATATGTAAAGTAATTATAGGAAAATGTCTGCGAGAAAGGAAAGGGCAAGCGAGGCATCCATTAAGCTAGAAAGTTGTTGAATTTCGATTTAAATAGGCATTAGTATTTATGCTGCATGACCCGACAGCATATTTTGGATTTGGTTATGGATTTGTGGTTTTGCCATCATTAGCGGATTCTCAGAGGCAAAGGCTTAGGATTAGCAAAAAGGTACAATTCCTAGAGAAACAATTGCAAAGTATTAGCCTTTTCGTTTAGCTTTACTTCTTGTTCCTGGCTTCTGGTTTTGTTTGCCTCAGATGGCCCTGCCTTGAAACGGGTAGATGGAGCAGGTACTTGCCGTTTGAAGCCACATGGTGATGCCACACACACATACCCAACGAGTAAGAGGCTCCACTTCCGCCTGCTGACACTGTTTATTTATTCAGCTTTTGGGTGGCAAAGTGTGGAGATACTTTGCAAGAACTTCATATCGCTTACCATATAAATATTATTATTATTATTACCCTCTTTGCTTCTGGAGCATCGCTCCAACTCCCCCAACCCAACCACCATCCAAAAATGATAAAGTGCAAGTCGAAAGTCGTTTATATGCATACGCCAGTCGTAAAGCATATGTCCGTGCAAAAGGGGGGTGTGGTGGATGTGGGTATACGGCCATTAGCAAATATTTTGGCAACCCTTCAGAGCCACCGCCAACCAGCAGCAGTCCTGCAGCAACACTTGACAATATGAGGGATCGATTTAGCATCTCGAAGATATGTATTTTTGCCACTAGCTCCGAACAGGCCATAGATCGAAATCATCATCATCAGGAGGCATCATTACGACACCTGGGCACAAATCAAAACTGTTTGCCCTCCGCTCTGCCCGGAGAGTTGCAAACAATCGAAACCACGCAATACCCAGACAACACACACAGATACAACGCATAGATACAGATACACATGCAGAGAGAGAGAGAGAGGGAGATGGAGAGAGACATACACACCATATGCACATTAGTTAAGTCAATAGGCAGGCAGGCAGGCAGGCAGGTCTCTCGGACCGAACCAACGAAATATACAATAAATATTTACATATCTAAATCGACAATTATTGAAATCTCAATTGAAATTGTTTGTGAGCCACAGCCAGCTGCGTGTGTGTGCGTGTGTTAAATGAAGCCATACCTGGATGCAGATACATTTATATATATATATATATATATATATATGTATAATCATGTAGCGTGGGGAAAAAGCAATACATTGACAGCGAATTTCGAATGCGGGAGGAGCGAAACCACAGAGGCGACAGATGCCATCATATGGTTAACCCCCAAAAGCAATTGTTTCCATATTTACCCATAACCGAGGGTAGGCATAGGAGCTTTCACCGCTGTTGTACCTGTATAATGTAAAACATTTAATGCTGAAAATATTTTTACGAGCATAAGCATCACAGAGAACTCTGAGATGTACTCGAATCTGTAGAAATAATATCGAATCTTCTGCCTGATTTCTGTTTGTCCAATCGATTGGCTGAACTTCTCTGTCAGCCCCGCCGCCTCACGGGGCCAACTGTGCGTATGAGTTATGCGTATTTTAATTATAAGCTATTTGATGTTGCACTTAGGCTGCGTCGTCGGTGTCCTTGCATCCAGACACGCGTAAGCATATGTCCATGCATATGTGTATGTTTATGACCACACAATAAGCCGAAAGACGAATGACCAATACTAATGAACAAATATTTGCATATCCCAGGAGCTCTAGACAAGAGTCTTTAGCCAAGAGCCAGGCAGCTTCAGCAGCCTCCTCTCCTGCAGCTCAACATTCTCCGCTGCGCCTCTCCTCTTCTGCAGCAGTCCAGCCTCCTCTTATATGTTGATTAAATTAGTTAGAGCCTGCCATAACATCTTGAATTTACCAAATTTACTCACTTTAATGCTCCACACAAGCAACGCAACCCAAAAAAAAAACATTGAAAATTGTTCAATAAAAACACAAAGAGGGATTGAGCGTAAGAGAAACGAGGCGCCCGCCACGCACTGATAATGACAATTAGTGGCCACATTTAAATTGATGCACTTGACGATAAATGCAATTGCAAATGCAGCTGCAGCTGCAGCATGCCAGATACAAAGGGTAATTTACACAAACGCACACGCACACACACGCCGGACACACAGTCGACACACAGAAGCCAACAGAAAAAAATGTGAATTTTTCTGGCGTTTACCGAACTCTCATACGTGCCGCACGATTCGCAAAACTTTTGCACGGATAGAGCCATAAATTGCAGGCTGCACTGCCAATTGCTTCATTGCGCTGGAAAGGCCTACGTGAGAGTCTAATTATGTTCTCTGGCCTCCCCCCCCCCCCCACACACACCAAAATGTATGCTATATCCTTTAGCCCCCAAAAGCAGGCTATAGCCATGGCATTCGCACTGTTTTATGGCCCTAAACGTTGCTGACCAATAAAGACAACATGGCCGGGCGGGTTATAACTGTCGAACTGTCGATAAGATCCTTTTAGTGTTATTACAAAAAATATGCTTACAGCAGGCTCCTCCCCTCCCCTCCTCTGCCGATCTACAACCGAGGGGGTAGGGGGTGGAATCTCTCCTACCATTAAACGTAGTTTGGGGTACAATTCGTTATTTTTCCGCCTGACGCTCACATAAATTGCATTTTTGAGCAGTCCACTGGAGACGGATGGAGCGCACGCAGATGGAGCTGTTGTATCCATAGACGGGGAGGGTTGGGAAGGGATTGGAGGATTACTTTTTTCCTGTTTTGTTTCTTTTTGTTGCTCTCAAAATGGTTTATGGCCCCGTCGACTGTCAAGTGTCATCCATCGATGTGCGGCCGTTAAGTTTCAAGCGTGGAGTGTGTGTTATTTGAACATTTTCATTCCTTTTTTATGGCGCTGACAAGGGTTTTGGCAGTTGCTCCCCCCGACCACCAACCCTCAAACCCCATAAGCGGCCAAAGCTCATTACTCTAATGGATAACCAAAATGCAATTGCCGCCCATCCTCGATGGGACACACACACACACACACATCCTCTCTATATTCTCATTCAAATGGATTTGTCGTGGAATGGCGCAAAAATTAAAATAAATTAACTCGTTTCGGGCTTTCGGATTTTAAGTGTTTTTGGGTTGCGCAAATCGTCGAGGATTTGTCGCACATTTTGTAAATTGGCAAATGATCGAAATGCGCGCGGGAATCGTGTTTATTATTCTATAATTAGTTTAATGCCCGTGGCCCGAAAATTGAATTGAAATTCTAGTTTAACCACGGCTCTGGCCGTGGGCTGGGTGGTCAAGAAGCTAGCCGAGGAAAGGACACACACGTGGATACAGGTCACGTATGGGTGGTTTTGTGTGTGTGTGTGTGTGTGTGTGTGTGGTGGGTGTATGTGGCATTAAGGCCCAGTAATTGCAAATCCATATGCGGTTTGTATTTTTAATGATTTTTACGCCGCCATGCATTGGCCGAGAATGCGCTGAATGTTAATTAGAAATGAATATTATTATTTTTTTACTTTTCGAAACTTATGCCTGCTTAATTATATATTTTAATTGAATTTTAATACTTTTTCTGGAATGTCCGGATCTAAATTATTATTTTTAATTTGCTATTTATTGCTCTATTGTCGGGAAAATAATTAAATCTAGCGGAATGGCCAATAATAATATACAGAAAATGAAGTAATAGCATGAAAAGACATCGTTTTGCCAAAGAAATCCGTTTTGACTTGTCAAATCCATTCGCCTGGAGACAAACTTGGCCATCATTTAATATTTATTGCTGCCATTGTTTATTATTTATATGAGCCGCGAGGCGGTGGAACATCAAAACATTTCGTATGCAAACGCAGCTCAGCTGCCGAGCTCCGAGCTAGGAGCTACCAATCCGCCGCCATTTGCTCCCAACGCGCACTTCCGGTGCGACATGCACTTCCGGCGTCGTGCGCCGTGCGTCTCGGCAACTGGCGTCCTTGCTAGATTGCCCTTTTGTTGCCGGAGGAACTAGAAGCTTGCCGCAATTAATTTATGCAAGTTTTGCCCCCCACTTGACTTTTGTTTCGGGCTTTCATTTTTTTTTTTTTTTTTTTTTTTGCACACGCTTTGGGAATTTTAATTTTGGATTTCTTTCAAGTCGCAGCCGCCACACATAAAAAGCGGGACGCCACAGAACGGCGCCGCTTTGGTCAACGCACGCAGCTCTTTGTTTACTTTTAATTTGATCATTTCTTCGTCCTTCGTTCTTAGTCTCGCAGTTTCTTTTTCTTCGCTTTTTTTCTCTGTGTATTTTTAGCCAGGTTTTCTCGTCTCCTCCTGTTTTGCGGCGGACTTTTTCACATGAACGCAATTTTGTAATTAAGCAATTTTGACCGCAGACCAGCAAAAAGTTTTAAGCAAATGAAGGCAGCGTTAATTGTTTTTTTTTTGCTTCTCTACATCCACTCCTGACTTTTGGGGATATCTTTTGGTGGGGGTTTTTTTTTGTTTAGAAAACTGATGGCCTGAACTGACGGTGCCACTTCAACCCACTTCAAAACACTCACACACACACACACACACACCCAAAAAGATGTCCATGTCAAAAAGCCAGCGTCAGGGATGACGGGCTGCTAGCTCAAAGAACTTAACAAAAGTTTTCATAAATAAATTATGCCACAGAATAGAATTCAACAAAAAGAAAACGCTTATCGAACACACACATTTGAATTTTCCCAGAGGCAACAAGTGGGAGCAGTGGGGTGGACATGCGGGTGGCAGGCAAAAGGATTGCCTCCCAATGCAAATCAAAGTTATTGTCAAACGAAAAGTGTCCACCGAAGCGTACAATTGAGTGTCATATTTCGATGCGAGGGGCCAACAACTTTCCACCAATCGGAAAGTTTTCCTGGCCAGCGATTTTTCTTGTTGTGTTGCTTCTAGTTTTTGGCCAACTTGTTATCATTGTTGCGTGTCTAAGAGCCAATGGAGGAGCAGCACAAACTTTTCAAGTAGCAGCAGCAGCAGCAGCAGAATAAACATTTATGCGGCTCTGGGATTAGCATCCACAACAGATAAAAGGGCGTGTGTGTGTGAGTGTGTGTGTGTGTGTGGCAGAATGTGCATAAGCTTTGGGGGCACCAGCATTTATGTGCAATCAAGCGTTATCATATATATATTTTTGTTTGGAACTTTTACAACTTTCACCTTGCCCCCCCTGGTACCGCCGTACCCCACTTCTGTTCCTCTTTTGTCAGCGCCTTAGCGCAGGATACTTAACTATTTATGGCACAGCTGAATGTATGAGTACTCACGAATGTAAACGAGTATTTTTGGAGCGTCAAAGTGCTGCTCGATGGCATGTCGCACAACAAATTGACATAACAAGCCAATGAATAATTTAAGATATTTACGGGAGGTTATTCTTTAGAACATCTCGAACGGGATATTATGATGTTGGAAACGAAAGGAAAATACACCCTTTTCTATACTTTTCTCATTATTTATTGACTTGTCACTTAGGTTAAGAGATATCTTAGAACTTTGAGCGGAATATACGTTTTGCTAGCGGCAATTTCGGTTCGAAAGGGTACAATGAAATTGCGTCCCTTTTTTTCTAGCATTAGCCAGCGGTGGGCAGCTCCTCGAAGAATAGATCTTAGAGCTATGGGCTACAAAAAACCACATACATGGCGCGTGCATAACGCTGCTCATCGCTGCTCGACTCGAGTTTCCCTAATAGAGGATTTTTCTTGTTTTTGGACTGTTTCCCAATTCAAAAAGTCTGCCCAGCGCTGGCATAAACTATGCAGAATCCAGAGCCAGAAATCGAAACATTTCAGTTGATTTTTGTTGGCAGGAAGCAGAAATTGTATTAACTTCAGGCGCTTCAGGTGTTTTACATCAAAATTCATATTTTGTAATCAATCTGACTCTGCTCCTGCGGCAGAACCAGGGGGAAAATAAAAGAAAAATAATAATGGCGTATAAAATAAGGACAAATGAAATTCATAGCCATTGGCTATCTCTCTCTCTCTGCCGACCGACCGATGGCTGCCTTTAAGTCCATTAAAAATCATTTCGATCAATGGGGAGCACACTCTCGCAGAGGCCAGGCCAGGCCAGGCCGGTCGCACATTGCGATTTTCTCACAATTAGCATTTTTGCCAATGCACCCCCACTCCCAGTGCCACTGCCACTCTGCCACACCCACTCCCAATGCCAGCACCTGTACACTCGTTCACCTGGCCACAACTGAGGGGTGGGGTGGCGGTGGCGTTGGCGTTGGGTGGAAAGACAGAGAGGCAGCGAGCGATTGAAACATTTTTAAAAATTTGAAATTCATATGCGCAGCAAACGTGAAATGTTTTGCCAAGCGTATTGTGCAATGAAAAATAAAAGAAAAAGCAAAGCGGGTAACCTGTACAGAAACACACACGAAAAGAAAACACAAAAAAAAAAATTAACATGCGGCAGGCAAGAAAAATTCCTGTGTAAATAAATTTGGATAGGAAGGAGGCAGTGGCGTGTGGGGGCGCGGAAAGAGAAGTTCCAATATACATACATGTGTGTTATATATATGTGTGTGTGTGTGTGTGTGTGTGTATGTGAAAACACCTAAAAGGATTCAATTATTCCCGCTCGTTACACAACAACAACAGCAGCAGCAAAAATACAAAAAAGGGAACAGGAAGCGAGCCCCTGAAAGTATGCAACAGAAATTGCTCACGGCATGTAAAGTGCTCGCTCTGCTCCCTCGATGCAACTCCCACACATCACTCTTTGCATGTGTGGGGTATGATATCGTATGCAGCATATGCACGCGCATAAATCGACAACAGATAGGCGAAGTAGGGACACACGAGGAGGGCTGGCAAGCGGAGGCAACGGGTCTCCACTCTGATGGCGTTGGCAATAAAACCAAGCGCCATGTAAAAAGGACACTCGTATTTATATGCATTGATTGCCAAAGCAATGCAATACAAGCACACACGCAGACACACACCAGCGGAACGGAACCATTGATTGTAAAATAATATTTCTGTGTGCAAAAATAAAGGAGGCAACGAAAAAGAAATGAAATTTGCACGAAAATTTCAGTGGGGGGGTGCCGCCGCTCGCTGTCATAAAATAACACGCATACGTCACGTGAGCGAAAGACATGCACACACACAGTCCCACATACACACACAAATACATATGCAAATATTTGCATACATCAACCGTTTCGTTCCCGTTCCATGGCCATGGATGGGCTTAGGGTTCCATTATTATGAAGCACTTAGATCCTTTTTTCGAAACCGAATTTAAACTTTGGTTTATGATGATTTTTATTTATTTATTTTTTTATACATTTTTGTTGCAGTTCTGGGAAATTATCTCCGATGAGCATGGCATCGATCCCAATGGCTACTACCACGGAGAGTCGAGCATGCAGCTGGAGCGCATCGATGTCTACTACAATGAGGCGAGCAGCGGCAAGTATGTGCCACGTGCCATACTGATCGATCTGGAGCCGGGCACCATGGACTCGGTGCGCTCCTCCCCGATGGGTCAACTCTTTCGGCCCGACAACTTTGTCTACGGACAGTCCGGAGCGGGTAAGTGTGACCCCTGATCCATGACCCACCCCATCAGTTAATGCATTTGCGCTGCACTGCGAGTTAATGCGTGGCATGTCCAATGCGTGCCTTGTCGTGCCATGCTTTTGTTTCTGCCAGTTGTGGTAAAGACAACGAAAACAGCAGCGGACATTGTGCGGCTTTTGTCATTGCTTTGATAAGTACGAGGACGAGATACCAGCCAGATGACATGATGGGCCAGCCACCAGCCACCATGCGGCCTTGTTATCACAGGCACAGAGCTTATCATTGAGCGGATGGGGTGGCCAGGCCAGGCCAGGCCAGGCTAGAGCAGTCCAGGCCGCTTGATTGTTTTCCCTGTTCGTTGACGTTGGTCAATTGCCTCGGGCAGTGCGTTGCTACCCCTCATCCTGCTCCTGTTGCCTGTTGCCTTTACTGATGATAATTGCAATTATGAAATGGCCTGCGGATGACAATGAAAATTAATTTTCCACATGTCCAGCTGTGCTATGCGGCTCCTCCATGTCCCCCACTCTCTGTTCATAGATTGGACAAGTAATTGTGAATGGCCTCCTGTTAATATACCTTTTGCTTCTCCTTGCTCTCATTGCAGGCAACAACTGGGCCAAGGGCCACTACACAGAGGGAGCCGAACTGATCGACTCTGTGCTGGAGGTGGTGCGCAAGGAGTCCGAGGGCTGTGATTGCCTGCAGGGCTTCCAGCTGGCCCACTCTTTGGGCGGCGGCACTGGCTCTGGCCTGGGCACGCTGCTTATCTCCAAGATACGCGAGGAGTATCCGGATCGCATTATGAACACCTTCTCCGTTGTGCCCTCACCCAAGGTAAGCTGTTGGACCGCCCTCCGTCCTGCCCCCATGATCCTCAACATCATCCTCATTATGCCCATGACGAGTGCAATCCGCTTAGCAAAATCAGCTTACAAATCACGTAGTTTTCGTTTTTGTTTTTGGGGACCACGGTGTCATTGATGTGGGGTACGTAAGCCGACCCGACCCGACCCGAACCGACCCAATCCGCAGACCCGCAAGCGCTTTACACCTGCACGCGTTTTTGGCAAAATTAGCTAGCGAAAGCCGTAACGCCCCCGTTCCGCACCCGCACCCACAGCCACGTCCGAAAGTATGCCACAACTGTTGTTTTATTTATGCAATTCATACGCCAAATTCAATTGGCGGGCTTTGTGCACGGCCCAGGTTGCGCTCACGGCTTTGTCCAAATAATTCTAATTAATTTGCAGGCAAAATTAGCGCGCCGTCCATCGACCATTGGACCGGCGGCTAAAGCCTAATTGGCAGTGCAGTTTTAATGCAATTTAGTGGCAAGGAAGAGGCCTGGACCCGGACCTAAACCCAGCCTCAGGGGCCACTCGGAGCACTTCGCATAATTTTTTTTGTTTTTTTTTTTGTTGCTTGCCTTTTTTGACACGCCTCAATTGTGTGCTTAATTAACCCAGTTGCATATATTGTTATATATAGACACACGGACGTGCGTGGCCCGTGGTACGCCTTCATTTGCATTATTCGCATTTAATTACATTTTGGACATTTAATTAAATCAATTCAATGCACAAATAATTGACAGGTGGCAGAAACGCACCGCAGGGACTAGACTTTCACATTTCACTAGCAAAAGCAAGCAAAGTAATTTTTGAATAAAGGATCATATTTGCGGCATGCTTCCTGCCGACCTTTGGTTCTGGCAGGTTGAGATCGTGGAAAGCTATCAAGCAAATCTGGCATAGAAAAGACATAAAAAACTGCCTGGCTGCTTTCCTGCTCTTCTTTCTTATTCAATAAAAACCACACAAAATCGTAGTTTATCTACATATTTTTAACCCCATATGCAAAGAGTATTTTGTCATATTTAACTTATATTTAATCCCTATATACCTAGCACAACCTGTTGGAGTGTTTATTCTAATTTGGGGATTTTTCATGGGCCGTCATAAAGGTGACAGAAGGGTGGTGCGAGTGCCTGTGCCTGTGCCCTGTGAGGCGTGAAATTAACATTTGACACAATAAATTTTATGGATTTTTAAGAACGAAACTTACATTTCGAATTTGTGTGTTAAATTTATTACCGTCACGGCTGAATGCCGAACGAACGACAGAACTATTGGGAGGGACCACCGAACAGTCTCTCCCCTGACCCCTTGCCCGCTCTCAGCTACTATAGCCCCAATTCGTACTTGCCTTTCCTTTTGGCATGTCGTTATTTATGGGTCGCTGGACTAACCGCAATGTTTTGGCTTCGGCGGTCATTTTATTGCGGCCCAGCCCGACACATGCCTGTCTGGTCTGTCACTCCATAACGGCCATTATATG
The DNA here is from genome assembly GCA_018150885.1 of Drosophila tristis. Lineage (NCBI taxonomy): Eukaryota > Metazoa > Arthropoda > Insecta > Diptera > Drosophilidae > Drosophila > Drosophila tristis. The sequence goes on from JAECWT010000002.1 coordinate 17,173,728, forward strand.
TATGCATGGACACAGCACTGGACATATATACATATATATATAATATATACTCGCAGTATATATATTTTAATAGTTTTTGAAGCGCCATCATCAGTCGCTTTGCAGCCACACTCTTACGGCAATTTATGCAAATGCAGAGCCAACAAATTTGTATTCAGCAGCGTTAATAAACTGTTCAAACGGACTTGGCTTCCTTTTTCTGGATACGCCACACATTAAAGGAGCAGCACGGAATTATCCAGGAGTGCTGCCGCTGCCGTTGCTGCTGCATACGCACTCCGTAAATCCTGCAGCAGATTCTGCCCAGATATTTGGCTATAAAATGTTGAACGCATATGCCCGAGCATAACTCATTAGTATTAACTGTAGGTGTGTGCGTACGTGTACGTGTGCCTGTGTATACCCACTGTACAGGTGTGTGTGTGTTTGTGTGTGTATCGTCCACCTTATCACTCTAGGGCTGTGCCTGGCTGGGGACCATTAAATAATTGCCACAATTTATGTGTACACACATTTCGCATACAGCCCCCAAACTGAGACTCGAACTGAAGTTTGTCGCATGCCACAACACACCACAACACACAACACCCCATAACCCCTGCCCCTCGCCCTGCCCACAGAGCAATGCATCTTGCCCGAGCAAATATAGAGGGCAAAGCAAAGATTATACATAATTTTCAATTTGCAGCACACACACACACACCCACACAGGGGGGGGTGTGGAGTGATTGTAGATGTTTGTGCAACATGCAACTGCATTTATGCAACAACTCGGTACGTGAGTGCCGCTCCAGGCCCGACACAGGCTCACAGAATTCCATAGGGCTCTCCAGTGCTGTGGCAGTGCATTCGAATTGCAGCCGCCTATTGGTTGGGAATGCATTTTTCATGTCGCATGTCCAAAAGCAAATTGCTCGAAATTCCCAATTTGGATTTCGGCCCCAAAGAAAATAGCAATCAGATGGCCGAGTGGCTCATCTTTGACAACATCCAACCGAGTACATGGCCCAGAGGCACTTGTCAAAGCCATTTGCCAGAGTCTCATCATTCATGGGCGCTCACACCTGTCCACCCCGCATTGAGATTTGAGCCCAAGACCGGAGCGAAACGAAGAGCACCAAAGACACTCATTTAATCCTCATTCGTCAATCAAAAGAAACCACATTAAGAGCGTTTGCTAATTAACATAATTTATTTGCCTTCTTTTATTGCATGTTCTGCCTAACCAACAATCAATCAGGTATCCGATACCGTGGTGGAGCCCTACAATGCAACGCTCTCCATCCATCAGCTGGTGGAGAACACAGACGAGACCTTCTGCATTGACAACGAGGCGCTCTATGACATCTGCTTCCGCACGCTGAAGCTCTCGTCGCCCACCTACGGGGATCTGAATCATTTGGTTTCTGTAAGTGCAACTCGTTGAACAAACCATTCTAATGCGTTTGTTTTTGTTTGTCCAATCCCCACACCCAAACCCCAAACCCCTTCGAATGGTGACACCTCCAGGTGTCTGAGGTGGTGGTCGAGCCGTACAATGCCACGTTGTCGGTGCATCAGTTGTGCGTGGACACAGACGAGACATTTTGCATTGACAATGAGGCCTTGTATGACATTTGCTACCAAAGCCTGCGTCTCTGCTCGCCCACCTACGAGGATTTGAATCACTTGGTGTCCGTAAGTAGCAGTCCCAAATGGAGTTACGGAGCCACGCATTGGAAGCACCAGGATCCACGCCATGGACTACGACGTCACAGCATCAAATTAAATGATTTTCTAACTGAGATTTTCAATTTCTTTCCGCGATCAGGTCACAATGTCTGGCGTTACCACCTGCCTGCGTTTCCCTGGCCAGCTGAACGCTGATCTGCGCAAGCTGGCGGTGAATATGGTACCATTCCCACGTCTGCACTTCTTCATGCCCGGCTTCGCCCCACTGACCGCCAAGGGATCGCAGCAGTATCGCGCCCTCACCGTTGCCGAGCTGACGCAGCAGATGTTCGATGCCAAGAACATGATGACGGCCTGTGATCCCCGACATGGACGCTACCTGACGTGTGCCTGCATCTTCCGTGGTAAGTGCCCCGCCACCATTAAAGCCGCAGCTGTTGACGCAACTTCTCCGCGGCCCCAACAGGGGGCGTAGGAATCTAGAAAAAGAAAAATAGTTTTTTAACAACAAACCCGAAACACCTTCACGCAAACGCACAGATCCATCCATCTAAACGGGTGATGGGCTGGCCTGGCCACCCCTATGGCCATGGCCATGGCGGCTTATCCGTGAAACTTTGTCACTTTGTCAGGGCCAACTGGTGGGCGCACCTGTCCCATGCCCGGGCCATAGGCTGCCGCAGGGCACGTAGGAACAAGAGGCACAGGAAAAGGCAAAGGCACAACCCCGGGCAACAGCGACAATTTTATTAGCAAACAGAATGCCTACTTATGGGCGCCACTAAAAATGATTAATGCAACCTGGCGCTGGCGGCTAAAAAGGCTGCAATCCGTCAACGCGCACGTAGCGCAAATTTGTTAGCCTTCCGCGTCCTACCAACAACCACCCCACCACCCACGCATTTTGCATGCAGCCGGCGGGGAGGCGTTGGGGGGTGAGTGGTAAGGGTGGCATTTTTTTGTGTTGTTTCGCGCTAATTTTTAAATTAATAAACTGCTGTGCGGCGCCCAAAAGTATGCCGCATAATATTTCATTTGCTATTCCTTGTGTTCCTCTCGTCCTGGTCTTTGGCTTTGGCTCTGGCTCTGGCTTTGGCTTTGGATGTGCCAGTGCCTTTCCTTTTGACTGATGACTCGCAAAACGCGCGTAATTAGAAATTTACTTTCAAGATCCATTGGGGAATTACAACGACCACCGAACACACCCGTCCCCTGACACGGGCCCCAAGCCTAACTAATCATGCTTGAACGTGACTTTGGGGCCTCCCTCTCGCACGATTCTCTGCGTCCACTCAGGCTTCGTCTCCGACTGACTGCCAGAAATACTTGCAAAATAATTAATCACAAAAATGTGTTCTTCGGAGAGAAGCAAACAGCGGAAGCAGCAGCAGCAGCAACAACAAATGCCAGCGATGGAATTTAAACAACTTTTTTAGTTACCTCCTGGGACTGTTTGTGTCAAGGTGCCCCCCGTTACCGTTACCGATCCCTGTCTCTGTCCCTGTTGCGCCTAAAGAGCCGACTCCAACTCCAGCTCTGAGCAGGTGGCAAAGTGCGCTCTTAGGGCTTAGAATCCGTTTAGTATTTCATATTCAGGGATTTGGGGATTTGGCGCTTTGGCGCTCATCAAAGCAAAACTTGGCTTTTGATGTAAATGCGGGGAGGGTTGGTGGGTGGGTAGGGAAACACTGCCACTGCCATTGTTTTGGGGATGGATTTTGTTTAACCCTCCGATTACAATTACAACATTTTTTTGCTCACGCTCCACCGCTCAATAATTAACAGGTCCCATGTCCATGAAGGAGGTGGACACGCAAATGCTCAATGTGCAGAGCAAGAACAGCAGCTACTTTGTCGAATGGATACCCAACAATGTGAAGGTGGCCGTCTGCGATATACCACCGCGTGGTCTCAAGATGTCCGCCACATTCATTGGCAACTCGACGGCCATTCAGGAGATCTTCAAGCGCATCTCTGAGCAATTCACCGCCATGTTCCGTCGCAAGGCCTTCTTGCATTGGTACACGGGCGAGGGCATGGACGAGATGGAGTTCACCGAGGCGGAGAGCAACATGAACGATCTGATTTCCGAGTATCAGCAGTACCAGGTGCGTTTCCATCAATCTCACACAACATTCCAGCCCGTACTTATTCGATTTCGTTTCCATTTCAGGAAGCAACAGCCGATGATGAGGTTGAGTTCGATGAGGAGCAGGGCGAGCATGAGGGCTACGAGTCGGAGGTCCTGCAAAACGGCAACGGCGAGTAAGGGACGGACTACTAGCAACCATCATAACTGTTTTCTGTATACTATTATGTAAATTATTTGTCAAGTCCGCACCAGACAAAGGCTTCAAATAAATACCTAGTAAATATATAGTACATTTTATTTACTGACTGGCCGCACACTGCAGTGACTTGGCAGTCGTTGCCATGGGGAATTTCCTTGCGGGATTCGTATGCAAAGTGCCTAAAGCGAGGCAGGCTTCAAGTATATACCAGCCAAAAGAAATAGCCTGTCTTCGAGCTTTCTACAGTGGAAATTATTGTCAATATTGCTCAATCACAAATCAATCTCAAATCAAGGGAGCAGAAATAGTGGAATGGAAATCAACATGTTTATTATTAACTTAATTTAATTATGGCTGAGGGCCTTTATGTATGTAAGTTATGATATTTCTTTTAAGCGTCTTCCAAAATTCCGACGCGAGTGCGCCCAGTGTTGGCTGGCGAGCGCCGGTCACCTCATCTTCCAGCCGCACGAGACGGTTGTCGGTGCACAATTGGGCCACAGGTCGATACAAGAAAAGCTGGTAGCCTGTTTCTAAAATTAAGAATGGGAGCGGTTCGGGACTGGCACATTGGATACCAACAACGTTTTCCTCTTCAGGTGCCCCCTGAACGGCTAGAACGGAACGAGTGGGATGAGCTTCTGGCCCTGCCACTTCAGTTTGTGGCAATTCCGGTTGTGCCGATTCTGGTGGTTCCTGTCCTGGTGATGTCGGTTCTAGTGGTTGCTGTCCTGGTGGTGCCGTTTCTGTTAGTCCCGTGCCTGATGGTTCCTGTTCTGGTTGTCCCTGCTGTGGTGGTTCCTGCTCTCTGGCTCCCGCCTGATTGTGCGCTGAGCCCGTACCGTTTACTGGTCTGTTGTTGTTCCCCTCCGGCTCTGGAGCCCCTGAATTGAGCACCAGACTCGTTGAAGGTTCTTCAATGTGGCTGTTGTTGGCCCGGTTCTGGTTGCGAGCTGTGGACAGATAGAAGCATTTTATCTGCATCATTAGTTGCTGAAATTTAGGCTTAAACTTACTACGCTTGGGTGGCACGACAGCCACATTGCTGGCACGACTGTGTTTGCGTTTTCTGATCATCATGGCATTCGTCCGAGATACCGAAAATATGAATGCTTAGGGGGGTTTGCCTGTTGAAAATGTGTATAATTTGTTTTTATTTATTTGATTAGTTAGTACTCACACACTTAACACTGCCGAACGCTTGATGAACTGATTTTTGTATCTGGGTATTTGGAAAAATTCAGACTTTGTCGACGCCTACTCTGTTTTCTCTAGGCTCTGGGTTTTTGTGCCCCAAAAGCCTACTCGGATAAACCACAAAACGGTCCTCAATATACTTGCATTGTACACATTCAATTTTAGCTTAGATGTAGCCGCGTTATAGTACAGCAAGCAGAGACAGGCGCCACGTATACAGTACCTAGAGGGCCCCTGTGACAATAAAATACCCTTAATTTCCAGAAACTAGGTCTAAAAGTTTTTTTATTAGCTCATTCGTGGTACTACAGCGGATAGTTGACAAGCACATCCTGTCGGGCCAATTCCAGCAGCATGGGATCGTCAAAGAACTTGTTGATGGACACATCCTCGGAGAGGCCCTTGCGGCGTCGTGTCTTGATCATAAACTCACGTGCCAAATGCGAGGCTTGCTGTGGCTCCAGCGGCCGTATGATGATGCTCTTGTCCAGTGGATCGCCCGGCACAATTTGCCAGTGATGGAATACCGACAAACAGAAGGCCTGACCCTGGGTATGCGTTCGCAGATCCGTCTCAAAGCCAAACGAATCGATGGCGGGTATAAAGGCTTTGATCGTATAGATGGGCGAACCGGAAACGGGGGCATCCTGTGTCACATGACCTCTAGAAGTAGAATACGAATACAAAGTTGCGGTTGAAAATCCACACACGAAAACTGCATCAACTCACCTGCGCCTGGCCAATACAGTGTACACCGCAGACACACAATCTGCGGGCGCCTGGACCTCAACGAACAGGTACGGCTCCATCAGACGTGGCGTGGCCATGAGGAACGCCGAGTAGGCCACACGACGAGCTGTGGGAATGATTTGGCCGCCACCGCGATGAAGTGCCTCATTGGCGATGACACCGTCAAGTATCTTGAATTTTACATTTCGTATGGGCTCCTCGCAGAGCGGACCCTCGCGCGTTCCCCATTGGAAGCCCTGCACAATGGAGTCCTTCACAGCGGTCAGCAGATTCTTGTCCACCTCCGAGGGCAGGGTATCGTCCACAAGAATATTGGGACCGGTTGAATCGGGGCCAAAGGCCCAGATGGAACGCGCGGCCAGCAAATCCCAGTCGTAGTTGACCTGAAAGAACTCTCCGATGCGTTTCTTGTTCCAACTGATGCAAACGGTGCCATTCTCAATGTCCTCGGCCAGGCCCTTCTCCAGGGGCTCCGATATCATGGTTAGCTTGTTCTTTTTGTTCGGCGTCTCGGCGAAACACTTCAGGGAGCTGGTCTCCACGACAGTCTCACAGAAGGCTACCACAGGATCGGCCACCTTTATGTCGATCTCCGAGTACATTTTGCGCAGGTCATGCATCACGCAGTCCAAATACAACTCGCCAGTGCCCAGGATAACATGCTCGCCCGACTCCTCTACGCGGGTCGAGAGCAGCGGATAGGATTTGTTCACCTTGCGCAAGCCGTCCAGCATTTTGGGCAGCTCCGAGGGATTAACCGGCTCAACGGCAATCTTTATAATGCTCTGCGTGTTGAATTTGAGTGGTCGGAATATGTAGAGATCCTCGGGCACATTGATGTCCACAATAGTAGAGGTCTTCACGATACACTGATCGATGCCCTCAATGAGCACCCAATTTCCGGATGGAACGCGATTTAGCTCGACCTTATAGCGAGCCTCAAACACCCAGAGGCGACCCACTTGCAGTATCCGTGAGTCCTCTTCATCCTGAAGCGTGTAGTTTTCTCCCAGCACACGCACCTCCTGGCCGGCATGCAGGGTGCCGGAAACAATTCGTGCCAGCACCTGGAAGAAGGTGCAGTCATCGTTCGGATACATCTTCGAGCTGTGAACCATCAGGGTGCCATACTGATTGCAGGTAATCATGTCGCGATAGATGTCCCCCTCTTTTGGCCCCGTATAAATGTGATCCACCTTCCGCTTGGCATTCTCCTGTGGGGATTTGATGTGCTCCACGCACATGTCCACGAAGCCACTGCAGTCGCCCATGAAACGATTGCAGACGAGCCGCAGCAACGGCCGTATATTCGATTTCATTTCCTCCTTGGACACGCGTACATTCAGCTCGGCGAGAGTGTCCGACAGCGTGCTATCCACATCACCCACAACCTGGGCAATCAGCTTGTACATGGGCTCCAGTATGAACTCCACGAAACTGCGCTGCGCAGAGCTATGCGGCTGCTTCTTGGAAAACTTTCGGCTGCCAATGGGTCAGTGATAAATTATTGAGAATGGATAATGTGGAGCAGACACTTACGTTTTGCTATTGAAGTACATATCGCCCCAGAGTCGTTTGGCAAAGTCAATGTAGTTCACACCCTCATATGTGTCCGCATAGAGTTTGGCGAACGATTTCAAGGTGAAGCAGAAGCCATACAGCGAACTGGCAAAGCAAACATTGCCCAAAATGGGCGACACCAACAGTTGGTCATCTGCATTGCCATATGTGCTGAAACAGATGCGATATTGGTGGAATTATGGTTGGGGGAAATAAATTCCGCATACCTGAGCAGCCCATTGACCTCCTCTACAATGTGCTTCAGCTTAAAGTACGCATCCTGGGGCGGCAGCTTAAGCTCCAGTATGAGACGATCAATCTGCAGTAGAGGACGAGCATTAGAAAATTACTTTCGAGCGGCATCTGACATCGGACTCACCTTGTTGATGCACACAGTAATGGACTGCCGCTCCTGTACGGCATGCTTGAGCAGGCGTTCGGTGTTCAGCATAACACCCTCCGCAGCATCGATGAACAGCACAACGCCGTCGCTCATGCGCATGGCAGCGGTGGTCTCATCGGAGAAATTAACATGACCGGGGGTGTCGAAAATATTGAGCAAATAGCTCTTCTGCTTGACATCCTGCAGGACGAGGGTGACTGGCGTGGCCTTAATACTGCATCCGCGTTCTTGCTCGGTGAAGAGCGTGTCTGTGTAGCGCAAGGAGCGCTCCTCCATGTTCTCGAACTGGGGATGCGTTTGCCGAATCAGGCAATCAACGAAAGTCGTCTTGCCGTGATGCAGGTGCCCCACGAGTGCCACGTTTCGAATGAGCGGCGGCGTGTCCATCAGGTCAGCCATGAATTCCATGTCATAGGTGGTGTCCTGATGTTCCTGCTCCTTGATTTGGAACTTGAGCTTCTTGATCGGCTCAATGAGTGGCTTGTCCAGTGGCTGAGCATCCTCCTCCTGCACTATGGTCTCCACATCCGGACCGTACACCTCCACGGCCGACGGATAATAGCGTTTATCCTCGTGCAGCACAACCGCTGTTACCTCCTTGTCCTCATCTTCTGGTGGTTCTGCTTCGTCTTCGTCCATGGCGTCCTGTGTACCCACCACAAGCTTATTATTGAGACAGATGCTTCGATTTCATTGCCATTGCAGTACTTACATCTTGGTCATCCTGCACATCGGGCTGCCCATATATACTCTGGTCATCATCCTCGTCGCTGTCCAGATCGGGGCCAATGTAGTTGCCAAACTCATCGTATAAATCGGAGTCCATGATATTATATAGCTAATAGAAAGGTACATATTTTATTTTCATCCAATGTACACTCAAGCGGCGTCTGACAATTTTTGGCTGCCGAGGAGTACGGCGCTGTGTGAGTTGCTACAGTATCGAAGATAACTTACCAAGGTTTTAGCTCACTTGTAATTAAGTTTTTGTCTAAATATTAGAGCTAAGACGTGACGCAAATATATATTTTTAATATTTTACACAAAACGCGGATTCCAAGCACGCTTTTCTTCTTCTTCTTCACACCGAAAAACAGCTGGAGCCGGCATTTGCAACGTTGCCAGCCCAACAAATAAAAGAGTGACCACAAAACTGTTTCCTCAGCGGGAATTTTGTTATTTAAATCTAATGGCAAACAATCAACGTTTTTGAACCTTTTTGTTAACAGACACAGGTAGAACGGTTTTGGGTGAAAGGTTGGGAACAGGTAGATCTCTTAGGTTTATATTTCACCGCAATTTGCAAAAGTAATTAGTCAAAAGTCTCAGCTTAGCGCGTCAACATGGTCATGAAAAAATTGTGTTTTCTCCTTTTGATGGCACATTATGCCGAGTCAATTCAGACAAATATTAACAGCGGAAATTTGAACACTATTCTTGATCGAGATGAATGGACGAAAATGGCCAATGAATACATAAAGAATCACAAGCCATATATTGTGAAGAAGTACGAGCCATACAAGCCTGGAAAACTGAATTTAACCATCCCATCAGTCGGCCCAGTATGGGAAACAACAACGATTCAAACAGTCATTGAACCTACTACAATTGAGCCGGAATTATCTACAAGCCACTTTACTGAAGATATCTCCACAACGACAAGCAATATCTTCGATGTGGAAGGTACAACAGAGACAACAACTGCCCAAACGACAACTACAGATACGGAATCACCAGCGGACACAACAGAGCAAACTCACACCAGCACAGAAGTTCCGGAATCAACCACAAGCATGGCCGAGACGACAACATCAAGCAGCATCGTTGAAACAACTTTCATCATAGACACCACTACCTTCTCTTTTAGGGAGGAAACGACCACGGAAGCATCAGATACGACAACAGAACCAACTCTGGTTATGAGAGAGAGTCCAGAAACATCTACGTCAGTGTTGGAAATAATTGCCACGACTGAAGGCATGGAAACTACAACATATTTAGATACTCTAATATATGATCCCCAAGTGGAGGAGTTTATAGACCTCCCAAACGGCACAACTACTGAAGTTTCAAATATTGAGACGAGCACAATCGTCTCAGAGGAGACCACAACCGAAGGCGTTAGAACCACTACACCCAGGAGCGGGGCCCTAGTTGACGATTTTGTGAAGCCAAAGCCAAGAAATTTCAGATACTCTTCAGATACAAGACCTGAACCGTATTGGCTGTGAAAATTAAAATAAAAATATTTATAATAAATAATTTGAAATTATTCCCGAAAGCATTTTATTTTAAGGGCCTCTGGCCACACCGACACCTGCTCAGCAAAAAACACATTTTATTTTGATTATAAATTTCCCCACGGTGTTAACTTCTTTTGACTATGAGTTTGGCCAGCATAAAGCAGAAGGAGGCAAAGGGCAAAAAGAAGGTTCTGCCCAAGTTGCGAAATATCTTGGCCAATCCATACAAGCAGCACAGGTAAGGCACAGCACAGGTCTGTCTCAAATCGCCTGTTGACAATTTTAAATTTACAGCCCAGTGCTCGGGGAAGATGAGCTGCTGCAGCTTCGCCAGATATTGCTAGAGGCTAGAAAACGCAGTGGGCATACCGTAAAGACATTTGCCACCAATAGCCACATACATCTCGGCCTCGAGAGCTCCTTGCGCGCCATCAATTCGAGACGCTTCTCGTGTGTGTTTGTCTCGCTGAGTCTCAGGCCAGCGCATATCATCCGGCTAATAGCCACCAGTGCCGCCACTAAATTGCCAATTGCTCCCATTTATGCGCAACCAAAGCTGGAGGAGCTAACCTTTGAGATTTTCGGTGTACGAGCACTCTCCTTGGTCTTGCCTCTGGACTTGGCTGCAGTGAGCCTGGACTTGGAACAATGGGTGAAGGACCGTCAGAAGCCAGCTCCACAAAAGATTCCTGCCAAAGTTAAAAAATCTCTGAAGAAGCGCCAGGCGAAAGTGCAAGATCTTCAGCCGGAGGAAACCACACAGAAAGCTTCAGTGCCACAGGTGGTGGGTGCAGAAAAACAATGGAGCGGTGACTACATATCGATGTCCAGTGACAACTCATGCGTAAGGATTGACCGAGTCGATGCCGAGGTGGAGACCCAGCAATTAGGCGCTGCACTCAGTAATTTGGCGATGAAAGCCAAAAGCAAAGCCATAGTGGAAGTGGAATCCGAACCAACGATACCCGAGTCGGCAGAGAGTGCGGAGCACATGGAAGTAGAGGCAGCGGATGCCATCGATGAAGATGATTTCCTGCCCACCGACACGCATCTTTATCGGCCAGTCAGTGTCCACCGCACCCGTCCTAATCCTGACAAGAAACCCAAAAAGAAGCGAAACAAAAAGCAGAAACAGCAGCCGCCAAGCAAAACCAAGTGATGGCTGGCAACGCCGCCACCAATCAGCTGTAGTTTTTAGGTTATGTTTGTAGATTTTGTTATCGTAATTTTTAAGACCGCTCCGCTCCAAAAATGCTTCGCAGCCTACGGCAAATATCTAGACTCGGAAAATATGCAGCTGCACCGACCAGCAGTTTGGTCAACAAGACAGCCATACCGAATGTGATCAAATCCAGACTTCAGGCACCACTTCACACCAGCAGCGTCACACGAAAATATGATAAGAAATCGCCGAGAACAACAGACGACTTGGACACTGACGATGAAGCCGAAGAAGAGTTTAAGGACGAGCGCGACTCCAAGGTGGTCAAGACCAAGGTGAACTCACTGCGCGCCGATCTGCTGCTGAAGGCCGGCCTAGGAATGGCCAGAAAGTGAGTTTCAAACCGGATCCCACTATCATTACAGTACCGTAACCCATGCCCTTTTCCCACAGCAAAGTTGAACTGAATTTCTATGAGAGCAAAATCCGAGTCAATGGCAAGAAGCTGCAGAAGAAGAGCGTACAGGTAAGGAGTCATGTGGCTAGAGAATCCTCTCTAACTATTACTTCATTTCAGTTGGATATTGGCGATGAGATCGATGTGATACGCGGCTTTAGCCAGTCGAATCCTTCCCATTTGGTAATATCACGTGTGGCCATACTCTCTGCCGGCGAACGCGAGGACGGACTCAGTGTGCACTTGCGGCGCTACAAGTCGCTGCTAATTGAGAACTATCGCGGAGCGGATGCCTTCAAATCGTCAGAACCAGTCGCCCATTAAATGCACTTCATTGGATTCAATCTGGAAAGCACACACAAATACATGCAGAAGGGTTCTGGGAAAAACTGGCTGCAACAGGCATTTATTGAACTAAGTGATCGTTAATAAGTAAAGAAAGATTCCGCTCCGCTTATCAGCGCTCTACGGAATCGACTCGCAATCACAGAATCGCTACCACACACGACACCTTTCTGCGTGGGGATTCATTGGACTACCAACGGGACAGTTGTAGACTTTGGCAAAGTCTTCGTTATTGGTGACGGCACCAATGACCCGAAACTTGTCGATTGTGTGTTCATTGGAGAGCTCCTCCCAGTAGTGCTCCTCCTCGTATGCATTGCACCAGAGCTGCGCAAAGCCAAGGAAAAACAACTGCTCTGGGGACAGATCAAGGCCGGGCATCTGCTCATTCTTATCCAGATACGTCTCGTTGTCCTGCTGCTGCTGCTTCTGCTTCATGTAGCTGCGATAGGCACTAAGGGCCTGATGCAAGCCGCCACTATCAGCAATGTTCTCGTCCTTGGTCTGGTTGCCATTGATCTTGCGATTGATCTCTGGTATCAGGTAATTGCTGTAATGCTCAGCATAGCACTCGGCCCGCTCGTTGAACACCGCATTGGACTTTTTCGACCACCAGTTGCGCTGGGAGCCGCTGCCATCGAACATGGAGCCGACCGTATCGAAGCCATGCGTTAGCTCATGCCCCACCAAGTAACCAATTGTGCCATACTTTAGGGAGTTGGGCCACAACTGATGAAAGGCAGGCGGATGCAGTATGCCCGCCATCACGTAAATGGAATTGTCTATGTTATAGTAAAAGGCATTGACCTGCATGGACCACACCAACTCGAGGGGTTTCGTGCCATTCGATAGCTCACTAAAATGGTTCCCATTGAACCGTCTTCTTTCCGTGGTAAAGCGTCTCAGGTTGATGTTCGTCTGAGCAAAGCTTTGTTCGACAATAGTCAGGTTATTGACAGCTCGAACGAGGCGCTCGGTGAGCTCATCGTCCTTGAAGCTGCCAATGATCGGCTCAATGCTGGATTCCTTCTGCAGCGCTTCTCTTCGGGTTTCCGTGTCTAGCCACTCGGAATTTTCCAGCATCAATCGGAAGCTCTTGCGCAGCTCCATTATAATGCCAGAGATCTCTGCACTTATCTCTTCGGAGAAGTATTCCTGCAGTAGAAGAATAGAGACATTTAATGGTACGCTAATCGATCGCAACACCAACATACCACACGGTAAAGCCTGTCAAATATATACGGCAGTGAGTACTGCACTATCTGTAGGCAGTGCTCCTTCTGATACTTGACCGCCTTCAGTTTGGCATCCAGCCGGTACAACAGGAGCATGGCCAAATAGTTGGCCACAGCCGGCTTATGCTTAGCGCACACCTTGTCCAGTTCCACATAGTAGAAGTCGCAGAAACTTTCGAGATTCTCCGCGGGGAAGTTGGTGCTGTTCCAGGCAATTTCATAGTAGCTGCTCCATTCAGTAAATGGGGGAATCTCTTCCGTTTCCGCATGCTCTTCGCATTCTTTTTCCTCAGCGAATCGATCGATGACCAGGAGGGCATCATTCCAGAAGGCAAACACCCCCTCAATCACCTCCGAAATCTTCTCCTCCGACACGCCGTAGGCCTCGAGGTAACCGCGCATACGTTTCTCATTCAACTTGTAACCTCTGGTGTCGTTGCTGGCGATATTGTCGGTGTGCACGATGTAGTCAAAGCCCAGTTCCGGCACCTTGAAGTAGGGCACAAATGGATACTGGGGCAGGATCTTCTCATGGATGAGGCCATTGGCGCCATAGTTCGTCAAGTGGGCGCTCATGTTGAACCAGCTGAAATTGGCGGCATTCCACGCCTCACCGTCGACGGCTGGGAAACCACCTATCGACCTGATAAGCGCCAGATAAGCGGGGTCGGCCGCTGGCATCGGGTACAGATCCGCACCGAGGCAGGCATTATAAAATCGTTGTGCAATCAGCAGCTCTGCGGTGTAATTTAGATCCATAGCCAGTGAGTTCCTGGTCAGCAGCACCTCGACCACATCGCCCAACGTGTAACCGACATCGAGGAGGTTGCTCCGCTTATGGGATGACTGCCTGTCCTGCTTCACGTGCTGCCAATTGCCACAGGCGTACTCATAGAAGTCGTCGCACGGCGCCACGCTCTCATTCATGTACGATTTCATGCGGTCGGAATAGATCCGAAGATATTCCGCTGACGAATCTTTGACTGTATTCTCACTGGCTTCGGGTTTGCCCTGTGCATCTGTGACGGTTGTCCTGGCCTCACATGGCACTCCGAGCTCTGATATTACTGATATGTAAATAAAGACTATTGCCCACATAGTACGACTCAAGCTCGAAAACATTTTGCGCTTATTCATAAATTAATGGGAACAACGCACACACAGTGTATATATGTATGTATATGTATATAGTATATATGTATATAGTTTTGCTAATCGTCATTGATCGATTTGAATTAATAAAAAAGCCAAGCACGCTCAACCTATGGCACGGACGTCTGTACGACTGTTTAATTCAGAACGCGGATAAGAACTGGCAGCATCTGTGTTACTGGGAATAAGTATTTCATATTCCTCTCTCGGCACAGCACAGCAGCCAGCGTCCAGCGATAATCGTGGTTTATTGGCACACCACACTGATTAGTAAACAAACAGTTCTCTACAAAACTTGACCTATGTTAAACGGTGGCTGATAATCAAGAACTTACTAAAAAAAATCCCCTCTTCTGCGTTCATTGAGTAGCTGGACATTCGTTAGATTTTAAATTTACGCGCAAGCAATTTGAAAATTGTCTGGCATCTGGCAACGCTAACATATCGTTATCGCTATCGGGAAAAGAAGAAGAAATTCATCTCTGCATCACAAACATTTTGCCGCGAACGCAGAAAATACGCGTATTGTTTATAAATCATTTATTTGTTGTACAAAATGGCATTTAATCCCGTCGGTGATTGCCAGCTTGTGCTGCAAACCTATAAGGTAGGTAGAGCAACATCCAACTGCGGTATTTATCTAATTTACTATCCGTTTCCAGTACAAAAAGCATCGCATCATCTGCGAGATAAATGTTCGGCCGTGCCTGGTCAACCACTTTGGCAAGAAATCAAATGAATATCACTGGATGACCCCTGCCCGCTGGGCCAATATAGAGAGCGGCTTGTGGGGCCTGCTTGAGCAGCAGCAGGATGTGCATAATGTGCACGCAGACCTCTTAATAGATCACATGAAAGTGCGTGTGGATTCCAACGAGTTGAATGCGGTAACTTCCCAGATGCTCTTGCCCGGTGACAAACTGTCGAAAAGTGATATATGTCTTAATATAAAGATTGAATACATACCGCAAGAAGTTGCTAACAATGGGAGAAAGGGAGACCACCGCGAGACTTCCGCAACCTCAAAATCTAGGTGTGTAAATCACAGAGAAATCTCCACACGTCATGTGCACTCATTTACATTTCTTGCAGCGACGACCACGAAGTGCAGGCTCAGGTAGCGCACAAAGATAAACCAACCAAAAGGACATTGGAAGAGTTGGAACCCGCTCAGAAGACGCACAAGGATAAGTACGTTGCGCCGGATATAACAGCTCCTGTAGATTCTGAGCAAGCAAAATCATCGAACAGCGGTCGCTCGTCACGTGAAAAAAACCCAACCAAGCGGACGCATCGTTCACAGTCAATGTAAGCCCTCCAAGATTAATTCAAGAAAATTCAAACAAATTCTATTTAACTTCACACAGTGACCAACCAGCAGAAGCTTCACAGATTCCACCGGGCAGAAAGGTTTCTGTAAAAATGCGTAACGCTCGCAGATCCATATCACACGATTCTGTGAAAGGTAAATCCTCTAAGAGCGGTCGCTCTTCACGTGAAAATAAACCCACCAAGCGGACGCATACACCAGAATCAGAGTAAGTATTCAATGCTCGAATCAATTTTTGCCCACTACTAATGCATTCATGTACTGGCAGACAATCCAGGCCCAATTCTGATGGGCCGAGTCCCACAGGACGCCCGCGCCGTTCACTAACGCGTCCAAGTCATTTAGACGACTTTGTCGTGGGGTATGTAATAGAGAAAGCCTGCCCCAGAAACCTCTATTTATTGCATATTTTCAGCCGAAAGAAAAAGACTAACAAAATCGACGCTTCAGATGAGCCAATCGGGAAAAAAGCTAATGCCAATGGAAATGGGAATGCCTCGCCGCCACCTAAACCCAAATACATGCAGCTGGCCGAAGCGCTAGCAGCGCTAACACCAGCTCCGCCTAAAGTGGAAATTCTGTAAGTGCTTGGAGTTACATTGGAATTGTATGCAATTTACCTACAGCTAAGATTGTTTTATCGGCCAGACTAATGAATAAAATGGAAAAAGAAGAGGTATTAAGTACATTCTCCAAGTACGAAAGCGACTTGAATCAATTCTTTACGGAGCACCGCCACAAGCGAACAGATCAGTTTATGGGCATTCAACATTTCCATGTCATAGATATACTGCGCCGGGACGTTGAAGAAAGCATGCTCCGGAAACTGAGCCGAGTGTATAGCACCCGAACCGTAGGTGGAAGAGCGATTAATATCTAAACTGATCTGATCTGATGATAATTTCTCGCTTGACAGGCATATGCATCGATGCAGATCAATGCTCTGCTGCCATTGTGGATTGTGCGTCTCTTTATGGACACATTCAATTTTGCTACTGCTGAGGAGGCAGTGCGCCAGATCAGGGACCAATTGGCCTACGGCACGTACATGAATGCCCTTAATGATGAGCCACTAGAATCCGACTTGGAGAACTGATTAAACACTCTTTATTTGTATTGGAATCTTGTTACTTAGTACGATTTGCATGCATACATTTCTCCTTCGGTTGCATCAAAATAAAATCTATAAGAGTTCAACCTTCTTCCAGGCGAATGTTTCAAGTATGTTTATGTCTTATGGAGAGTTTTCTGGATTTGTTTAGTGGTGATGATGGGGCCACATAATAATTACGAAATTGTGTTACTTAATATCTAAAGACGTGTCTAGGTATTAATATTGATGAAACGGCGGCAGCTTCCTCTCAACGCCCGTCCAGAAGGTGTTGTAAATAAACTCAGTCTGACTTCCACACTCCTATATACAATTTATGTGGTACGCTGCAGCGGTAGATTTACAGCTCATCGTGTGCCTGATCCTCGTCATCGTCATCGGCATTGATGTTCTCGTTGTTCTCTTGGCTACCCGACTCGGTATCCTCGGCAGTGGTGTCATCATCCTCATCCAACTCGATTTGTTCGTCCAGAGACACACCCAATGTCTGGCGCATCATTTGCTCAATGCTGTCGGCAAAGTTGGCCGTCTCCTGGAGCATATAGCCAGAGCGCAGAGTGGCAGTGCGGAACATCATAACGGCCATATCCTTGGCGGTGTCATCGGCTTCGTCGGCCTCGACGCGACGCAACAGCTCGCGCATCAGTGGATGCCGGGGATTGATCTCAAGAGTTTTCTTCTGGCTAAGATAGTAGCTGCGTGAGGGATCATCAGACTTCTGGTGGGCATTGGACATCGCCAGGCGCTCCATGTTGCCGGTCCAGCCGAAAACGCCGGCCACCAAGGCACACGGCGAGTTGCTCAAACGCTCCGACACCTGAGCCTTGGAGATCTGATCCTTGAGAGCGACATCGCTCAGCCATTTGACGAGAGGCTCAAAGGCGCCCTTCAGCGACTCGAAGTTCTTCTTGCTCTTCTCGGACTCGTTCAGCTTGAAACCCTCCTTGGCCACGTTCTGGAACTTCTTGCCATCGAATTCGGGCAGGGCCGAGATGCAGTACTCATCAACAGCCTCGACCAGGAAGAGCACCTCGTAGCCCTTGCTCAGCAGACGCTCAACGAACGGCGACTTCTCGACCTCAGCGCGATTGGCACCAGCAATGTAGTAGATGTGGTCCTGCTTCGACTTCATGCGCTCCACATACTCGGCCAGCGAGGTAACGCCCTTGCCATTGGAGGTTTGGAAGCGCAGCAGCTTGGCCAGGCGAGATCGGTTGCTGGGATCCTCCATGACGCCCAACTTAATGCTAAGAAATGGATTAGGTGAGCAATGAGCAAATATTTCATCAAAAATTAATGCGCAACACTTACTTGGTGGAGAACTCCTTCCAGAACTGTTCGTAGGACTCCTTGTCGAGCTTCTTGAGCATGTCGAGTACCTTGCGCACCAGCTTCTTCTTGATAACCTTGATGAGCTTGTGCTGCTGCAGCGTTTCACGCGACACATTCAGGGGCAGATCGTCAGAGTCGACCACACCGCGGATGAAGCTCAAGAAGTTGGGCATCATGTCATTGAACTCGTCGGTGATGAAGACACGACGAACGTACAGCTTGATGTTGTCGGACTTGGTGCCGTAGCGGTTGAAGGACTCGGATGGCTGTACCTTGGGCACGTACAGCAAACTCTTGAAGGTTACTTCACCCTCGGCGATGAAGTGGGTCTGGCTGAGGGGTTCGCTCGAGTCCTTGGTCAGGCTCTTGTAGAAGTTGTTGTACTCCTCGGTTGTTACATCGGCCGGCTTGCGAGTCCAGATGGGTTTGCTGTCGTTGATCAGCAGCCAATCCCAGATGGTCTTGGACACCTTCTTTGTCTTTGGCTTGTCGTCATCGGCGGCCTCCTCGACCTTGGCCTCTTCATCGACATCTTCCACGTCATCTTCGGTCTTTTCTGGCTCGGCCACGGCGTCCTCCTCCACGGGCACCTCTTCATCGACCGTTTTGCTGGACCACATCAGAATGGGGAAGTTGATGAACTGAGAATATTTGCGAATCAGCTCGCGTACGGTTTCCTCCTCCAGGAAGTCCTGGGCCTCTTCCTTCAGGTACAGCGAAATGATCGAGCCCCGCTTGAGGGTATCGCCACGGGGATCTTCGGTGATGGTAAAGCTGTTGGCATCCGACTCCCAGATGTACTGCTTATCGTCGTTGTGCTTGGTGGTGACCACCACACGGTCAGCAACCAAAAAAGCCGAGTAAAAGCCCACACCGAACTGCCCAATCATGTCGTTCATGTCCCCACCCTCCGCCTTGCTGGGATCCTGCATTTTGGCCAGGAAATCGGCAGTGCCGGACTTGGCAATTGTACCAAGATTGTTAATCAGATCCTGATGTGTCATGCCAATGCCCGAGTCCATGATATGCAGGGCCTTGTTCTCCTTGTCAGCCTTGATGCGGATATGCAGCTCGGGGTTGCTCTCCAGCTCTTTTCTGTCGGTGAGGGCCAGCAGACGAATCTTGTCAATGGCATCGGAGGCGTTTGAGATCAATTCACGCAGGAAGATCTCCTTGTTGCGGTACAGCGAATTGATGATTAGTTTCATCATGCGGTTCACTTCTGTCTGGAAGGTGAACTTTTCCGCCTGCGCACGCAAGAAATACGCAAAATAAATATTAAGTAAATATTCTCCGCATCAGCATTTCACACATACCTTTTCGCGTAATTCTTTCAGCTGCGCAACATTCAGTCCATCCAGCTGGATGGCCTCCTCCTCCCGTTTCAGGGTCTCAGCATCTGTGGTAGTAGTAAGGTATGCATATTATAGATAAGGGGCGTCAACACCATGGCGTCAAGGTAAGTGCGGCTAACGCTGACGTGTACCAAAAACTCCAACAGCGGGGGGCGTAACTTACCAGTTCTGGAACCTTCCTTGAATGCACCCAAATCCAGGTCAATTTTCTCGGCACCAGCCTCATCCTCAGCGGCAATCTGACTTATGCCTGCAGCAATGCATAGAATGGAAAATACGCAAAAATAGGTTAAAACACCGGCATTGGCACTGAAGCGTGGCAAGAATACACGAACCTGACACGAGCAAAAGCCCCAACAACAGATAGTATTTCATTTTGATTATAGCTTGATTTACTAGGAACAATAGAATCCTGTCTGCCGAACGGCCACGTCACAACAATTCAATAAAAACTGGGGCTGCTTGATTTAAATAGAAAAATTTCCGACTTTGCACACAAAAAAAATGACGCGGATTTATACGCAGACTTATCGATATACCGCCAGATCGTAAGAAATATACCGAAATATACCTCAAAAGATACCGTAAATATACCAACGAAAATCATATTTCCCTGTTTTTGATATTTAATTTAATGCTTCATTATAAATAGGACCCTCAGCGCCAAAAACATAATTTTATCCAATAGACGAATCAATTTTCTACACTCTGGACAGTTAGAAGAGTCTTTTATTGGATTATTTATAAAATAGGGTTTAAACAAAGAAGGAAAGAACTGTCCATTGTTTTACATGGTAACTACACGGTAACTACACGGATTACAGATTTTCTACATATCAACTATTTACTTGTGTATGGCACTTTTGTATACCCTATTTTCTTTAATTATCGATACGTCTCAAAATTATAAATGTTTTTAGTGGCAAAAACATCGATAGTCGCCATAAAACTTCGATGTTTCCAAACAATTTTAAAAACATCGAGGCATGGATGTTTCCATCGATGTTTCTTCCTCACATGCTCACCAACACCAACACATTCGCGAATGCTTTAGTTTAGTCGGGCAAGAAATTTTAATGATTCCTGCTAGAGCTGTCAAAGGATTGATAGTTGAGCCATCCATAGTTTTGAATGTTTTGAAAAAAACAATCGATACTCATTTGAAAATGACCACGAAACTCCTTTAGCGCACAAAAATATCGATATTATTCGCCCTCAAATCGTGGTGGTTTTTCAAAACTCGCTCTCAATTCGTGGTGAGTTTTTAAAATTTGCTCTCTTTTCAGTGGTGAAGAGAGCATTTTCGTGGTGTGAGCCGCATGTTCTTAACGGGAACGCGTATGGAACATTGTTGCGACGTTCCATACTGTTCCCGTAAGCAACATGGAGAAATAAAGTAGCAGCATTGTTGTGCAACTTTGGCACGGAATGAGCAACAAGTCTGAATACCTTGGGAAAATGCATGTTATGGATGTTTGTAATTTCAGGCTCCAATTAATGGCGAAACTAGTCAGTCTCTGTTTTCAAGATATTAACGAAATAACAAAACATATGCATTAATGGGTAAAAAAGATGTCAATCTAGGATCAAATCATATATAATGTTTCAATGGAGCTTGGAACAAAACATTTAACATCAATTAAAAGAAATAAGGTATACAAAAACCCATACGCATAGAAGAAACTTGGTTGACCAGCAACACTGACGTCACATTTACGTTCTATGCTTTGGCCGGTTTTGTTTGAACCCTATTATCTAAACAATCCCATTAAAAATAGTTCTCAAAACTAGCCAATCCTAAACACAATTCATTGAGGAGTTGGATACAATTATTTTTTTAGGTCTCAGAGGGCCAACTATCTAGTAATATTAAACTGAATATCAAAATTGACGAATTTCATATCACAAAATAGCATGGTATGAAAGCCCGCTGCAACTACGAATTGCGCGAGTCTGGCAACGCCACAAAAAGACGTCACATACATTTTATGTTCTTTTTGTTTGAACCTTAATATGTAAATAATCTAATAGAAAGGACTTCTGAAAACTAGCCAGTCTTGTAGAAAATGTATGTATCTATCGGAGAAAATTATTTGTTTAGGGCTGAAAGTCCCAGCTAGCTAGTAATATTAGACGGAATATAAAAATCGAGGAATATCAACGTTGAATGTTTTGAAAAAACAATCGATACCATTGAAACCTTTTAGGAACTTGTCCATTGTAAAAATTAGATGCCATCTGTCGATTTGTTTACAAATGTGTCTTCGTATTTTATAGCAGCCAATCCCAACATATTAAAAGCGCAACGACTGTGGCTCGATACTATCATAATAGTCTCGAAACCATCGATAGTAGAGGCTAGCAGCAAAATATCGATACTATCGATAGTGCCCTCGATGGTTTGACACCTCTACCATGCTTTAGTTTAGTCGGGTCGGGCAAGAAATTTTAATGATTCCTGCAATTATTCAACGTTACGTTTGCGTGAGTTGTCAAGCATACACAATATCAAAAGATATGTACATTTAAATATTATATCTCCAGTACCCACTCGATTGCATGCGCCACGGCAGCAGCAACCGCGAAACCCCTCAACGACGATCGCACATTGGCCCCGCACTCGGCCACAAACTTGGGGCGAGCAAAGAAACCCAATCGGCAGACACCGCAGAGCAACATTTCGTCGATGCCTAGTCGTGTCTAGTTGTGCGTGGAGGTGGAGCAACAGCAGCAGTGTCAATTAGTAGTTTTGCGTACTCCCATTCATACATCACCACACCACCCAATTCCCCCCCACTTGCGGGTCCGTGTTATACAACAAAATTTCCCTGTGCTCCTACTACGCCGGCTAATTCCAAACGTATATGTATGTTGTCCTTTGGGCCAGAGGTTCAACCAGACCACAAATCGGAATCTAATCAGTCCCGGCCCCGGCCTTCATGTGCGTGCGATCGAAATAATTAACTGTGCGTTGTGTAAAACCCTATCAGCTGCTCGGTGCAAAAAGCTCGAATAGCTGCGAAATCAGAGAAAGCATACAGGCCAGGCCAGCCCAAGCAAAAGAAACGCCAGGCTAATAACAAGCAGTGCGTGAGTCTCCTGTTTCGCTTGCACTTGCCACTGGACGAACATAACTGGTTGGAGCTTGCGGAGAGTAATAGAAGAACCCATTGCAAGGGCAGCCATCGCCACCACCAGCAGCCAAGCCATGAATATCGACGACTACGAAAGTTTGCCGACGACCAGTGTCGGCATAAATATGACGGCAGGCGCCATCGCTGGCGTGCTGGAGCATGTGGTCATGTATCCGCTGGACTCTGTTAAGGTGAGATGAGAGTTTTTTACGCTAAACCACTGGGTGGCAACCGGAGCAGTGCATAAACACAAGCACATAACCTCACAAATGAGTGTACACAAACGAAATATTTTTACATGTCCGTCCGTGGCTAGTGCTCTGGCATAATCGTGATGTAATTCCTTGGCTATCGAAGACTCTGCGGCGGGTGGTCTTTTCCTTCTCTCTATGCAGCACTTAGTGCTCAGCTGGGTGAGGCGTTTATCAGAGCACGTTCTGTGGGTTTATTATGCTTTTCCCGATTAGATTAGCCCCTCCACTTCATTAACCGAGATTTGCTATGCTATGTATGCTATCAGGGCAGTTTGATCGGCATTATCGTATGAGCTCCTCGTTGCGTGCCCTTTGCAATTTCGATTTCACAAATTTACATATAAATTTACGAGAGAAAATACACATATATCATCCACAAGGCAAGGCAAGGCAATGCCCGTCTCGCCGCTCGATAAGTAGATTCCATTTCTGGCTACTCTATACAACAATTTTTCAGGCAATTCGGTCCGAGCAGAAAGATATTGATTTTCTTTACTGGCCATATGTGTCAGTCAATCGGACGGAGCTCCTAAGAATTCTGTTGTTGTGACAGGCGGCGGCAGGCAATAGGCAATACGGGTGCCAAGAGAAAAGCCCAATCGGGATTCCCGGCGTCATCGTTATAGTCCAGTTGCGTTTTGAGTTGACAAACTAATTTCATTGAGTTACGAAATCAAGAGCAGCAGGGCTCTACGGTTTAATTGAACAACAATTGAAACACTTTTATTCACATGATTATAATTTTTCGCTTTGTTGCCGTCTCTGGTTTCTGTTTATAAATAATCTATCTGTAAATGGCACATTTCATTCAGTTTCTGCTTATCGAAGGGGAGGCGCATGATGCATTGACTTTTCGGAATTCCAAATGCCGGGCACGGCTCTGGGAATCTATGCGAGTGAGCATGGGGCCCATATTTTTGTGTGCTTTGCCTTTTATCGGCCTGTCCCATGCCTGTCTTTTATGTAATCTCTTCCCCAGTTTTCAGCTTGTTCGATGCCATTTTAATTATGGTTTCCACAGTGCTTCCGATTGCTCCGCCCACACTCGAGAAACAAGTGCCACTCATTGGATGGTTTTTCTTCACCTTGAATGGCCGTGTGTTATCACCGTCGTCGTCAGATGATACTTGACTAGTGTGCCCTATAAAGCATGTAAACAGACGATGCAATTCAGTTAAGTTTTTCCAGGAAATCTTATCTGATTCGTGCACACCTCACGTCCCTGTTATTTACGATATGGATGCTGTTCTCTCCACTCCACTCTACTCTCCGCTCTCCACCTTCTATTATATGTGGTTCTAGCTTGATTTGATTTGCGGGCACACCTACGAGTGTATATAGTATATAAGTACATGTGTACTTATTCCACGATTTAAATACGGGGGGGGACTGACTGCTTAATGTTTGTGCCCCCAGCCAATTCGTAGACAAAATAAACTTATATACGTATTTATATATTTGCTCCCTATTAAAGCGATATAGTAGTGACACAATTAAAAAGTGTTTCTCGCGTCTGAATCACGATGAAATGCATATTTTATGTTTGCGAATGAAAAAAAAGATCATTTTAGTTGGGAGACTCGTGGAAATATCATGAGTAATAATGACTTTGCAACAAAAAAATTCTATTTGCTCCACGCTTTAATCGGATAATTATTCAAAGAAACAAGTTTACAAACAATAAAAAAACAAATAGAGATACATATGGAATTCCCCTTTTTCTGGCGAGAGAGAAACAGATAAATGCACACTAAAACGTTTCCATTTATTTACAGACGCGTATGCAGAGCCTTACATCAGCACCCAACATGAATATAATGTCGACCTTTCAGAATATGATCACACGCGAGGGTTTATTGAGGTACGAAGCAACTAAAACATACCCCATTTAGCAGAAAATATATAATGAATGATTCTTTTGCAGACCCATTCGTGGAGCCAGTGCTGTGGTTGTGGGTGCAGGACCAGCGCATTCCCTCTACTTTGGTGTCTACGAGATGACCAAGGAGACGCTCACTAAATTCACATCACTAAGCCACCTTAACTACGGTTAGTACTGCCCTATAGAACATCTTCGTTACACCATAACTATGATCTATGATCCGTCTCTCTCTCTCTCTACCTTTGTGTTATAGTCATTTCTGGGGCAGTGGCCACGCTCATACACGACGCCATCTCCAATCCCACGGAGGTGATCAAGCAGCGCATGCAAATGTACAATTCACCCTATTCGTCGGTTATCACCTGCATGCGTGATGTGTATCGGAAGGAGGGCTTCAAGGCCTTCTATCGCTCCTACAGCACCCAACTGGTCATGAATATACCATATCAGACGATACATTTTACCACATACGAGTTTATCCAGAATAAAGTGAGTATTTCAATCAGCCGGCATATCTATAAGAAAGGCCTGTTTAAGCCAACACCGTATCAATGTTGCAGCTCAATTTGGATCGCAGATATAATCCACCAGTGCATATGGTAGCGGGTGGTGCGGCGGGTGCCTGTGCAGCGGCCATAACCACACCCCTGGATGTAGTTAAGACGCTGCTCAATACACAGGAAACGGGTCTAACAAAGGGCATGATTGAGGCCTGTCGCAAGGTAATTTCTACATACATCTAAGAATACAAAACAGGATGCACTAAACTTTGACTTTCTGAATTTCAGATCTACCACATGGCTGGGCCATTGGGTTTCTTCAAGGGGATGACAGCTCGTGTCT
The DNA here is from genome assembly GCA_018150885.1 of Drosophila tristis. NCBI lineage: Eukaryota > Metazoa > Arthropoda > Insecta > Diptera > Drosophilidae > Drosophila > Drosophila tristis. Next base: position 17,199,435 of record JAECWT010000002.1, read on the forward strand.
TGTATTCGATGCCTGCGACGGCCATTTGCTGGTCCACATACGAGTTCTTCAAGTTCTATTTGTGCGGCCTGGAACGTGATCAATACAAATCGTCAATTACGGGTCGCTCCGAGCTGCAAGAGCCCCGCAAAACGGCCTATGTATTGCCAAAGAGCACAACCGATGATGAGGATCCGTCATTGGCGACCGAATCTTTGGCCGTGGATGCCGCCACGCAGAAAGATGCCGCTGTCCTGCATCCGACGCCGCCCACGGTCAATGCAGCCGGTGCCATTAAAACGGTCTGTGAACTGTCCACACGCACGGCTGCGCCCACCATTAATCTGCACACGAGGCACACGGAAGTGAAGAGCCCCTACGAGCGGGGATTTTCCAGCACGTAGACTGTGCGCAAGGACGTGGCCGCAAGCGAGGCGGCCAGCGTTCGACACATTTGCAGCGGCGACAGCTAAAACACATAAGCATAGCTATTAGTTTGCGGCGGGGAAAGGTGGCTGAAGGTGGCAGAGGTGCAGGAGTCATTGAAGCAATGGTGAGGTGGACACGGCGTTTGAAACGTCTGCCCCCCGTACCCATGCCCCCTAGGCCCTAGCCTCTGTGTCGCTTCTGGCCTCGTTTTTCCCCTAGCTGTTTGTATGAATACTCTGCGAGGAGTCGGTGAGAGAGTGTTATCACTCCCATAGTCGGAGGTTAAATCGTAGTTGTTGTTCTGCACAAAACTCTCGCTCTCACACTCCCCCAACCCCCCCAAAAAAAACACGCAAACACCCCCTGCCCCTCCCTACAACACACCCAAACACACACACACACACACCCAAACACAAACAAAAACAGTTAATTTTTAGGCAAAAAGCGAAAAATTCTTGTTAAAAAAAATAAGGAATTGAGTGGAACCCCAACTCGTGTAAAGTTATATTACCATTATCTATTATGTTGATCGTTGTAAAGTAAGCAGAAGCTAGAGAGCAAAAAATGCAAAAACGCCAACAGGAAAAAATAAATTGAAAAAAATTCAATGATTTGTAATCCAATTACACTTTCATCTTCAAACTGAGATGTTACAAAATATATTATATATGTATAATAACGAGAGCCGCAAAAAAGATATCGCTCGATCCTATTCCAGGCCCCCAGGAACCTACCCATCCATCCATCCCTTGGGTCCCAGAGTAGTAGAATAGAGTAGAGCCTCCTCGCACTGGCACTTGACTGATCTCCATCCCATCCCAACCCATTCGATTGATTGACTTTACTGAACGCCTCGAACCCTGTTCCTCCACTTCTAGCCTCTAGAATATCCAAATTATAACTTCAGTCAAGTGCCATGTGTGGGGGGGGAACCACACCCAGTCCCCAGAATACACAATAATAATTATAAATAAATTCATGTTATTTTTATTGTTTATATATATATGCATTACTATATCCAGTGCCGTGCCGCACTTAATTGCTGGCACAGCAGCAACTTTTCAGTTTACTGCTTTTCTAAGAGCTTATCCATCGCGATATTCAAAAGATAAATAATGTATCCGATAAATGAATCAATTGTCTATAAGATTGTCAAATTTTTAAAAGCGCCTTTGTTTTTTCATTATTTTGCACAATTTTGTAACCCAAGAAAGGTACACTAGGAACTACGATCCCCCTTTACTACGACGAGCATTTCAAGCGACAATTTGAAAATAGTGCCGCGATGTCGCATAACTCTGCCGAAAACAAGGTTCAGCGCTGTCACACGCTCCCTCACAGGGACCTCGCCAAAAGGCGCATGCAAACAGACTGTGTGCTCCTTACAACGACTTATTCCGTAGCATAATAGAAAAGGGATTCCTAGTGACAGCCGCCTCTACCTAATCTAACCTAGTGCGCCAATACTTTTAGACTTTTTTTCGTTTAAAACATTGTACAAAATAATGCAATAAAATGATAGAAAATTGATTCATTATCGGATAAAATTATTTGCCTTTTAAAAATCGCGATGGAAAAGTTCGTAAAAAAGCGATAGCCTGAAAAGTTTTTGCTGTGCCCACACTTAAGTACGGCACTGTATGTATTAAAATGTACTACACCAACAATTATTCTTAAACTGTAAAGTGTAGGAGATACCTAAAATTAAAATTTTATTGTTACCACAAATTCTACTGAAAACAGAAATCGATTCAAAAAAACAAATACAATTGGAAAGTTGAAAATTGCCCACTTATCAATCTCTGTCCCTTTTGTGAACAGCGATAACAAAAGACAGACAGACAGAGAGAGAGAAAACATGCGGCAGGATATCAATTCCGGCGGCGCTTGTGTAGAATTACTGAGTATCGGTTATAAAGGTAGAGCCGCGAGCCTTGCCGCGGCTCACAACGTTTCCAGTCGTTTATTTTGTTTTTCATATTTTTTGATTTGTTTTTCTTAGCTAGAGGATTGAATCCAAGCCACGTCGACGCGAACGCTGCGATAGAACTGGACGGGGCTTGTAGAGATCATCGTTTGTGTATCGCTGCTGCTGGCAGAGCTTCTGGCTGAGTCGCTTGGCAGACACTCCGCCGTCTGTGGAATACACAAAAACAAACAAGTCAATTGGATGGGTTCTCGGAAACGATTCGGATGCGGAGTGCAGGCAAACAACATTTTGGCCACAGAGCAGATTGAAAGACATGAGAGAGAGAGAAGTGCTTACCCACCACATGAAATTTGATTTTGTTAGGACTGGACTAATGTGCATGATCGGCTTGTGGAAAGAAAGCAGAGGCAGAGGGTAGAGATCACAAAATGTGGATGAGAAAGGATGAGAGACATGTACACGAAATGTTTTGTTTCGCTACTCAAAAAAAGGAGCATTAATCTATGGAAAATACGCACCTGGCTCCTGCTTCTCTATCGCTTCGTTCTCCTTGGAGTTGATGCTGCCGTCGGAGGGGGTGGGTGAGGCCTTTCGGTTCATTGCGACGCAACCTTTTTACGGGACTGCCCGAAGAGCTGCTGCTGCTCGGATCTATGAGCTGTGGCGGTGTCGTCTCGCGCATCTTTTTCTGGCTTTCGCTCTCAGAGCCACCGTCTCGGTGTTCAACCGACCCGCCGACCAACCTACGCTTTGATTTGGTTCGCCGTAAGGCGCGTACATCTACCACCTCCTTGGGAATCTCATCACTTAACTTGGTTAACAGAGCATCCCGATCTGCAATCAGTACATTGATGAGCTCCAGGCGCGCCTTGAACTCGTCGGTGTTCTGCTCAAAGTATGTAACATCCCCTGATTCGGTTTCAGTGGGGGTTTCGCTGGACTCTGCTGAAATCTCCTGCTTTTCAGCTAAAGAGTCGGGCGTCTCCAAGCTGTTGGCTTCTTCAGTCGCTGCCTCCAAGCTGTTGGCTTCATCAGTCGCTGCCTCCTCTGATACTTTTTCAGCTATTTGGGAATCCTCCGAGTCTGTAGGCGACTTCTCTATTTTTTTTATATCAATAGAAATCTCATCAGCCTCTTTGCTCACTTCCTCAGTGACAGGGACGGGGACAGGGGCGTCTTGTACAGATTCAACTTTTACCAACTCTTCATTCAGCTTCTGTTCCTCTTGTTTGGCAGGTTCTGCTGGCGTTGACTCTGTTTCCATTGCCTCAGAAAGTGCCTTAGCCTTATCTTCCGGTTCTTTTTCGACTTGATCCGCGTCCTTCTTTGACTGAGAACCAGAACCAGCGGCACACAATTCAATGAAGCTGGTGGTGGATTGCTGTAGAATATCACTGACATTGATTACACTGCTGCCCATGCTCAAAAGGACAGCGCTATCGGTGGCACCATTGCTACCGCCATTTGTATTGCCATTCGAGTTGTCGCCATACTGGACAGGGGCATCGGTTTTTTCGTTAGCCGTAGTGGGATCCGTCAGGGGGGCTATGTGTGAGTTCCCGCCAGAGCTGGGCGGCGGCTTGCCCTCATCGTTAGAGTCTGAGCTCCGGCGCTTTTGCAGCTTTGCCTTGATTTCGTTGTGATCATCCTGAACGATTGGCGTCACTGCACTCGTAGAGTTTGTGGAAGATGTGGATTTATTTCGATCACGGTCACGACTACGCTCGTGTTCTTTCTTTTTGGATGAGGAGCCGCTGCTGCTGCTGCTTTGATGGCTGCGATGGCTCTGGCTTTGGCCGTCTTTGCTCCTTTCTTTGTCCCGGTCAGAGCGTGACGAGGATGAGCTGGACTTGTGTTTCTTGTGTGAGGACGAGCTTTCGTGGCGTGACGAGGATGTAGAGGCTGAACGCTTCGAAGACGATGATTCGCGATGGGTCCTACTCGACGAGGTTGAGGAAGAGCTCTTGTCCTTCTGGGCGCTGCTGGAGCTGCTGCTCTTGTGCTTCGAGCTGGAGTGCGAGTGCGAGGATGAGTGCTTCGAGCTGGAGCTAGAGGAATGTTTACTCTGCGATTGCGATTTGTGGCGATTGCGATCGGCATCACGGTCCTTTGGCTCCCGGCTTTTGCGTCGCTGTTTATCATCCGAACTGCTAGTATGGTGCCGCCTATCCCTCTCCTTGTCCTTATCTTTCGAGTTGCTCTTCGACTGGGATGATGCGGAAGTCAGCGTCTTTGTGGCGTCTTCTTTGGGAGTTTCAAAGTCATCCGGTGGCGGCAGCTTCACGGCCACATCTTCTTTTACTTCTTCCACTTTATCTGTGGCCGGTGCGGGCAGCAGAGGCGTTTCTTGTCTCACGATTTCCGATCCATTCGACTCGGCCTCTGGGATTTTATTAATCTTGTGACTGGAATCTTGCGCAATAGCTTCTGAGAACGATCCGATGCTAATCTCAGGTGCCGGTGTTAGTTCAGTCGTCTCAGGCTCAGTTGGTGGTGCCTCAGGTTCAGGTGGAGGCGACTCAGGAGCCGTTGGCGCCGCCTCAGGAGCTGGTGGTGGTGTCTTAGGTGCCGGTGGTGGCGCCTCAGGAGCAGGTGGTGGTGCCTGAGGTGGTGGTGGTGTCTTAGGTGCCGGCGGGGGCGTCTCAGGTGCCGGCGGTGGCGCTTGAGGTGGTGGTGGTGGCGGTGGCGTCTGAGGTGGTTGGGGCATTGAAAAAGCCTCAATTTTTGGTGGAGATGGCTGTTCAAGAGGTTCCAACTCATGTGCAGGTACAGGTTCGATGGAGGCATTGCTGGCATCCTCAATATTGGCTTTTACCTCGGACATAATTGCGTCCTCAATGGATAAAGCCTGGGATCCACCGTTCGTGTTCTCCGACACGGAGTTCCTGCGTTCTGTGCCTGAATGGTTGGGAAATCGATTATAAAAAATGGAGAATTACATTGTTTGATGGCTACCTTCGAATGTGATGGCATCCTGCTTGATGTCAAAGTGCAAGGGCCGACTGCAATGGTTCCCGCCACTTGCATCATTGGAATTCTCGCTAAACTTTGGCATCTGCGCCTCCTCTGATATGTTAGCTGCCATGTTGGGCGTTAATTCGACGCTGTTGCTGGTAGGCGTTGGCTGCCGCCCATCCACAACCGACTCTGTGTAAGAGGCAATGGTGAGGCGACTATCACTGGATACCTGCGACAGTTGCGAGGCCTGCGATGCACCATTCACCGAGTCCAAGGTGTTCAAGGACCCATTGTTCAGATCGTCCTTATTTGCGGTTGGCTTGTCCTCGCTCAACGGCTCAAATGATGGCGAAGTGTCATCATCGAAGTTCCTATCATCCACACCCGGCGGCAGGTCATCCTCTTTGCTGTCGTCCTTGCCATCGGACTGCACTGTGCCGCGGTCAGAGTCGGGGCTGATTTGCTCCAGATCGGTTGGCAGTAGACCGACAGAGGTCTCCACGTTTAGCAGGCTGCTGCCGTTCATGTGGCCAGCATATGGCGGCAACGGCGGCGCTGGCAGCAGCGTCGGCCTTGGTGGCGGCGCAATGGTAGGTGGAGGCGGCGGTGTGATGCCTAGATACTTGTAAGCAATGCTTTCGATCTTTGGCTCAAATATGGTGGCAACCTTCGGATTCACCACCTGGTCCACGATTTGATCCACTCCCTTTTCCAGGACATCGGAGCTGAAAATTTGGAGCGTTAAATTCGGTTATCTCAGGCCTGTGTAAATACTTGTCCCCCAAATACTTACTCAAGCAAATGCTTGCGCAGCCTTTCTCGCAGTTGGACCTTGTTTGTGTCTGGCGTCCAGCGTTGTTTGGCCAGAAAGTCTTGGACTGCCGTCTCCACCCGATTGCGAACATTCTGATATGCGGGCTTGGTGTCCACATCGGCCAGGCAGCAGTTGAAACGAAATTCGTCGAAAACGCCCTGCGATTTCACCTCCTCAATGAGGTTTTTTACAAAATCGTCCATTCTATTGTATATTCTATTGAATTTCCATGCGCTGCGAATTGTTTTCGTCCAAACGGGGTATCGTTATCGACGGTAATCTTCGATAGTAATGTCAGGGATGGTGTGAAGATTTATTCAAAAAATTTAATTTGTACACCATGAAGTAGGAACTTTATTAAAAATCCTATATAAATGTTTTCAGAGTTTGAAATTAAAAATCTATTTAAAAGATAATATTCGTGGGAGTTAATATACAGATATATTCATAAATGTCAAAAATTAAAAATTTGCATTTATTTCTAGGTCTTTATTATATTTAAAGGTTGAACAGTTTTAATTGTTGTCTATTCTGTTCGTTTATTTAATATAAATAAATAAAAATCTAAATCGGGATGCCACTCTTTCACAAGATATTAATCGAAACGCGGAATTTCGCAATGCCTATCGATGCCCATGGTTGCACGCCGATACAAATTTTGGCGCACGCGAAGCGCTGTTTCTCTTTCGATTGATGGTTTTCTGCTGGAATTTTTAGCAAATATAGTATATTAAACAAATAATGAAGCTAAGTGCGGGTACACACTCGGAAACAAATGGTGTGAATGCCCTATGCAATGGATCGTTCCATGCTGATGCTGATATGGCCACCGACGACGCGGCTGCGGGCAACGCCGAGTCCGTGGCATCGGCATCCCAGATAACGGAGCATCTAGAAACGGTAAAGGGGGAACATAAAAGACGCAGCATTAAACCCCATGATGGCGACCTGGAGCTCACCGAGAACGACTTGAATGGCTCATTGAGTCCGAAAAATGCGCCATCCGCCATCAAACAACAGCAGCGTCTCTCCGCATTGAACAGTAAGTACCCACATGACACACACTTTAACGTTGAATGCCTCTGCCGTATGCTAATATGCTTTATGCTCTCTTGTGTGTCTGCTCGCGTTATCAGGAAAGCGCGATTTAATTAATTTGCAATCTGCGCTGAGCCCCAAATACATTGGCTATGCAAATGCCAACTCCCCGACGCCATTGTCCGACTCGGACGACACTGTGCGCACAACGCGTCGACGCGTCAATCAAGCAGCCGCTCTCAACAACAACAACAACAACAACAGCTGCGAAGTACAGCCCAGGGACAATAACGAGGGAACAGAATCACCAAAGACCGTGGAAGGGACACCGCTGCTAGATCGCAGTGACAGCAAAATCTACATGAGCCCCATCGAGAAGCTGCTACTCAAAAATGGCGCTAGCTCGCCAAACAGCACAGGCTTTGAAACGGATCCCGAAGACGTGGTACCACTAGCCGCCCGCTTAAAGCTAAAACGTAAACCGAAGCGGGCCGCAAAAATAAGTTCGCCGGCAAAGCAAACCCAGGTAGCAGCGACTGTAGAGATGGAAGAACGGACAGAGGAAGCGACTGCGACTTCAGAGATGGAGGAGCAGAAAGTAGAAGAATCTTCAGAAGTGGAAAATCAGACAGAGGACGCAGCGAATACAGTTATAGAGGAACAGAAAGAAGAATCGAATCTGGAGAAGGAAGAGCCGCCACAGGAAGCTTCTTCGGAGATTAAAGAGCAAGAGGGAACAAGCGATTTACAGCGAAAAGAACTCACTGACGATGCAGTCCTCGAAGACACCGTCCCGCTCAATACGGATGTTAAATCTGAGTCGGAGTCTGAGTCTGGAACTTCTTCCTGCGATGTGGATGAGCCAGAGGTTGGCAGCCCGAGGACTTCATTAGGCAAGGAACACGCACAAGAGCTGCCTGGCGAACCCGCCGATACGAGCAGCAAAACCATTGATTCCACTGACGAACCGAACGACCCAGACTCTGAATTGGCGTTCGCCTTGCCAGTAGCAGCATCAACCGACATGAAATCCCCGCGAGATCTGAGTCCGACGGCCTTTCAACAGCCGGAGGAGAACGGATACGTTAAGTCGCCATCGTCGGTGAGCCTGGACAGCGCCAAAGGTTTATCCATAGTCACCGATCCGGGTTGGCCCACCTATCAGGTGGGTGATCTGTATTGGGGCAAGGTCTTTACCTACTGCTTCTGGCCATGCATGGTGTGCCCGGATCCGTATGGACAGATTGTGGGCAACCTTCCAACCCATCCGCAGCGCACATCCACGGACAACGCCCCCGTGCCCATCCAGGTGCATGTGCGCTTCTTTGCCGATAACGGGCGCCGCAACTGGATTAAGCCCGAGAACCTGCTGACCTTTGCCGGCCTCAAGGCATTCGAGGATCAACGCGAGGAGGTGCGCATCAAGCATGGCAACAGGAGCAACAAGTACCGAACGATGGTGCCCAAGCGGACGAAACTTGAGGTCTGGCAGCAGGCCATCGATGAAGCCCAACAAGTTGCAGAGGTGCCCTATTCCGATCGACTGGAGAAGTTTTATAAGATCTATGAGAGCGTTGTGTAAGTACAGACCAAAGAGAGAAAGAGAGAGAGACCCAGAGCTCAAAGCTAATAAATGTCTTTATTTCGCCATTCGTCTATTTCAGAACCCTTAACAAACAGAAACGGAAACGTACCAACTCCATGGCGCAGGACACGTCGGATGTGGGCAGCAGCCTGTACGACTCCACAGACAACTTGCACGCCAAACCGCCCCTTCAGTTGTTGAGCGTGAAGCGAGAGCGCTCGGAGACGCCGACAAGTCCGGCCTTTTCGCCTGTCAAGAAGAGCCAGATGCGAACCAAGCGGCGAAAACTGAGCAAAGGAGCTGAGGCGGAGACTGGCGGCGGCACTACACCATCCCATGTTGGGCTAAGCGCCGAGAAGAATGCCACTCCTCAAAGTGCGGGGAGCGGCATCTATGAAAATGCCGAATTTCGTCAGCTATTCGATGCCGTCAAGGAATACGTGATGGTCCATCGGCACGACGAGAAAGTGGAAAAGGTTCTTCGGGCCGTTGTCGGCAATATCTGGTCACTGAAGCAGCTCCAATTGCGCGAACTAGAGCGAGAGTTGGCTTGCGGGGACATCGATCAGCATCAGGAGCTTGGCTTGGCAGTCGTTGAACGTGAACGCGGCACCGGCACCACACAGCGGCTATCCAATCGCCTGAAAACGCTGGTGGAGCGACGAAGCCGTACGCCAGTTGTTACGCCCAGTGGTACACCGACATTCATCACCACTAGTGGTGATGGTCATGTCTCAGAAATTTCCAAGCCCAAAAAGCCAGTGAATCGGCCCATCGACGAGGTTGTCGACGATATATTCCAGCTGGACAGCAAGTACCTCTTCCGGGGCCTCAACCGTGGCACCGTCTGTAAATATTGCTTCAAACCCGGCTCAAATCTGGTGCAGTGCTCGCGGACCTGCCACAACTGGATGCATGCCGATTGCCTGGAGAGCAAGAATAATGGACTGCCCATAAGCAAAAAGGACGGAACGAAGCTAAAAGCGTTAGAAGGTGCATTCTCATCCACCTCGCCGTCGCCCGTTCCCGAAGCGGAACACATAACAGGCGACGCTCCAGATGCGTTAGCCACCATCGCTACCCCTCCGCCTACCATTGAGGTGATCTGCCATGAGTGCAATATTGATGAAGAACCAACCTGCTGCATTTGTCGCCAAGTCTTGCCGCCCAGCTACCCCTCACCGTCCCCCGGCTCGCCGCTGAAGGAGCCAAGCGAAGCAAAGGCACCCCAACCAGTGGACGGGACGATGATAATGTGTGGCCAAAATCTGTGCGGCAGGCAGTACCATGCCGGGTGCTGCAAATACTGGCCACAGGCGATCGTCAGTAGCTCCCTGACACGCTGTCCGCTGCACGTGTGCCACACGTGCGTCTCGGACAATCCGCGTAAATTCTTGCCGGTGGGCAGCTCGAAACTAACCCGATGCGTTAAATGTCCAGCCTCGTATCATCAGGACTCGCGCTGCATACCCGCCGGCAGTCGCATGCTGACCACCACGAGCCTCATCTGCCCCCGACACAATGTGGCCAAGACAGATGCCCATTTGAATGTGCTGTGGTGCTTCATATGCGTCAAGGGCGGGGAGCTGTTGTGCTGCGAGACCTGTCCCATTGCCGTGCACTCGGGCTGTCGCGATGTACCGATCGAAAAGCATGAGAACTATATCTGCGAGGAGTGCGAGAGTGGACGGCTGCCGCTCTATGGCGAGATCGTCTGGGCGAAGTTTAACAACTTCCGATGGTGGCCGGCCATAATTCTGCCGCCCACCGAGATACCCAACAACATTCTAAAGAAGGCGCATGGCGAAAGTGAGTTTGTGGTGCGATTCTTTGGCACACACGATCACGGCTGGATACCACGTCGACGTGTCTATCTGTATATCGAGGGCGATAATGGGGAGAAGCTGAAGCCCAAGTCTCAGCTGCACAGGAAATTCTATAATGGTATAGAGGAGGCCACGCGCTTTCTGAAAATCACCAAGGCCAGGCGCCTTGAGCAGATGGTGGCACGCGGCAACAAGGTAAATCCACCCCCATATGTGAAAATCAAGATCAATAAGGCAGTGCCGCCCGTGAAGTTCGTGACCAATCCGGAGGAGCATAGCACATGCGATTGCCGGCCCGAGGATGAGCATCCTTGCGGCTCGAACTCCAACTGCCTCAATCGGATGCTGTTCAACGAGTGCCATCCGGAGTACTGTCTTTGCGGCGACCGATGCGAGAATCGTATGTTTGAGACCCGCAAATCGCCGCGCATGGATGTGGTCTATATGAATGACCGGGGCTTCGGACTGGTCTGTCGTGAGCCCATCGCTGAGGGCGATTTCGTCATCGAGTATGTGGGCGAGGTTATTAATCAGGAGGAGTTCCAGCGGCGCATGCTCGAGAAGCAGACGGATCGGCACGAGAACTTTTACTTCCTTGGCGTTGAGAAGGACTTCATCATCGATGCCGGCCCAAAAGGAAATCTGGCACGGTTCATGAATCATTCATGCGAGCCCAACTGCACAACACAGAAATGGACTGTCAACTGCAACCATCGTGTGGGACTCTTTGCCATTAAAGACATTCCAGCGGTAGGCACTACAATTAAACGCCAAAAATGTATTCTACAAGCTAATAACAATCATTCATTTGCCCATGCAGGAAACGGAGCTGACGTTCAACTATCTGTGGGATGATCTACTGAATGACAAAAAGAAAGCCTGCTACTGTGGCTCGGAACGTTGCTCTGGGGAGATAGGCGGCAAGCTCAAGGATAAGGTAAAGTATTTCACGTCTTTTGTTTTAGTTCATTCTAACCTATTCAGACCCAATCTTCGCAGACATCCAATTTAAAGCTGAAGCAACAGCAACGAAGCAAAAGCGCTGCCATTCGCATTCATGTACCTCCGGCCAAAAGGGCAAAGAAGTCTTTACCCAAAGTCAAGCACGTGAGCGCCGACGATGAGCCATGAGAGGCTAAAAAGGAGCAGTAAAACCGAAAGAAAAGAAAAGAGGAAGAGCGTATTTTTAATATTTTTTTGCTTTGTTTTTAGCAATTTCTATTGCTTTTATTGCTGGATCCCAATTGATTTTGAAGATATATATATTTTTTATTTTTTATTACGCGCATATTTATTTCTCACATGTTACGTTTATCGAGATATCAGATCAGACAATTGTTCACACAGTACAGTAAGCACACGCTACAATTGGTTATCATTTCAAAATAAAACACGATACGGATGTGTAATGTTTTTTTAAGTGTTCTATTTGTCTAAAATATATAAAATTATAAAGGTTTAATCAATCAGTTCAGTATAGTGTAGATTAACTTCTGTTCAATTGTGTTTTGTTTTGTTTTATGCATGTAAAATTATGTAAATGAATTTGTTCATATTTAGATTTCGTTGGTTGTTTTGTCGCTTAGCTACGGTTTAAAGCTGAGCACTTTGGCATACATACATCATACATACATATAGATAGATATATATATATATATATGGTATAACTCTCGTATGACTATAAAACTAGACATATTTTAGTCGTAAGATCCTAGGAGTATGCACTTTAATCTTAAGTGGGGATATACATACATACACTATACACACCACACCACACACACACGGTGGCAGCAAAAGGAGACGTCGAGCGAGTCGAGTGCCAAAAAATAAATCAAAACCATTTGGTTGTTAGGGTTTGATCTTAAAGTAGCCATCATTTAATTTTGGCACAATGGCGTCTATCTTCTTGACAATCGTATTGAGGCTCTCCCGAGACATTTCGTACAGTGTGTTGAGCGAGATCAGGCGCATACCCTGCTGGTTGCACACCTCAATCACAGACCATTTCTCTAAAAGCTTCAGACAGTTGCGCACGGAATCCGTTGATATGCTTTCAGCTGAAATGGAAACCGATTTAGACATTCCATAGATCATAGCAAGACTGCTTCAATATATGTATATATACTCACCATAGATGCAGCTTCCGCGCTTCACTTTGGCGGATAATTCGTAGATCACAAAGTTAATAAACTCGGACTCGAGCATGGAGTTACGGTGAAGTATCTGCAGGGCTTGGGCCACCGTCAGGTATGTGCTGGCAAAGGGAGCCAGCACCTCGCAGATGTTGCGCTGCTGCTGAAGTGTTTCGCTACAGTAGAGCAGCTGGGCACCCTCATCATCATTTTCGTTGTTATCCCCACAGAGGTAGTCATCATCGTCGAGGTCCAACTGTTGTGCAAGTCTCCTAGCTCTATGGCTGTCTTCAAAATGTACGTCCTTGTCCTAAGAAAGAACAACGCACACACATGTATGTAAATAAGTGCTAGACGTTACTGGATATTTATCCCATCTCTATCGGTACCGTACCTCTTCTGGCAATCGAAGGTAATCACGGAACAACAGATTGTCCAGATGTTTCTCCAGCAAGTGCTCCAATACTTGTGTGGGCTTGTTCAGTATAAACTCATAGCGATAGATCTGGCAGTTCTCCAATGCCGCTTCAATCAGCTTCTTGCGAGATACGGCTACCGCAACCGGGGACTCGGACAGCAGCAGAGAATGGAACGTAGTCATCAGTATCGAACTGAGGGCAAAGTGCGGGGCCAGTGCATTCGAGTAGTACGCCAGCTCGATAATGCTCTCCACCGAGTCGATGGCACGAATGAACATGCGACCGTTCTCGTTACGTGTGCGGGTAACCAGACCTACAGAAATAAAGCTTCATATTAAGAGAGACATCTTCAATTGAAGGTCTACAACTAATAGATACATACCTGTGCCAAGCAGCTCACAGGCATAGACTAAGACATGTGAGGATTCGCCCGCGAACCCAATATCCTTGCAGCCAGACAATGAGTTTCGCAAATCATCCAAGGCTGCGGCCAGCAGCTGTTCCTCGGCACCCTGGCGATAGCGGGTGAGTAGCAGAAAGGCCAGCGCGTTTGTGGACATTACAGATGTGGCAGCTGCACAGTCGAATACTACCTGGCGCGAGATGCTTTCGATGAGATTGCGATGCTCTTCGCACACCACATCGGTGCCATAAAGCGAAGATGTCGATTGGTTGTGCTGCAGGGGTCTGCACATAAAAAAAGATGTAGAAGGTAAAATTAATTCGAAATTAAATCGCATCTAGCAGCGCGTACCTGGCTGCAGGCTTGTAGATCTTGGCAGTGCCATCTTCGCGGGCGATTTGGTTAAACGAATTGACCAGCTCGCGTATCGAGTATGGTTCATTGAAGTCAATGCGCATTCGGCCGTACTTGGAGTTGAGTGCCTTCCAGATGCCTGAAATTGCCTTTTTGAAGGACTCGGGTATCTTCTTCTCACCCTTCTGCTCGCGCACAAAGTTGCCATCGACGAGCCGTTCATAGTTGACCGACACGGGCACTAGGAGAGCATCTGGAATGCTTCCATCCATGAAGGCATTGACAATCACAGAGAGGATGCCGCCCTTCGGCATGCACGGTTTGCCCGTGCGCGTTCGTCCGCCCTCGATAAAAAATTCAACATTGTGGCCCTGCTTCAGTGCATGGGTCAGGTATAGGTGAAGCGCAGCGCGGTACAGCACATCCTTCTTGCCCTCCACTGGATCGATTTTGCGCTTAATGAAAAAGGCCCCAAGACCACGGAGCAATCCACCAAATACGGGAATCTGCAGGTTATTGCCAGCGGCAACCAGAGGACTACGTATATCGTTGTTCGACAATATAAAGGTCACCATTATGTAGTCCAAGTGACTGCGATGCAGGGGCACAAATATCAACGGTGTACCCGGCGACCGCTCCGATGCGGTTTTAAGCATTTCAATCTGTTTGGTGTTCGTCACGACGCCAGACAGGAAACATGGCAACAACTTGTACAGGATCCAAGATGTAAATGCGAGCAGGCCATTGTTTAGAGTGGAGCCCATTTCCTTCAGTATGCTGATGGCACGTTGCTCCTGCTTGCGCAAAATAGCTTGATAGGATATACCCTTGGTCTCGTCCTCCTCTTCCGCCTGATCACCGCTAGCGCTGCGCGTGAGCAGTCGATGGCCGTTTTGGGCATAGCGCTGCTCACGTAGCGCCTGTTCAGCGGCCTGTTTAATCGCATGTTTGAGTGCCGGATCATTGTGAACAATTTCTGTAACCTGCAGCATGCGTGGGATGGAATGGGTGTATTTAGGTTATTTATTATTGGTACAAACTGCGGGTGCATTGATCGCGACGCTTACCTGTCGGTATTCGAACTTCTCGCTGCGAAATACCTGCGCGACATAGGGGAAGATTACGCCCCAATCAAAGTATCCATTGAACGGTTTATAGCCAGCATGCGGCGTCAGCTCCAGCATGTTCTCGGTGCCAATGCCATGTGCGACAGAGCTTTGCTTTGTTGGCTCCTGCAACGAGAACGATCAGAGAACAACACTGCGGTGATGCAATTGCCATGCGTATATTTGATGTTCGTGAATGAAATGTTACCTCGAACCAGCCACGAGCTTGAAATCCATCCAATGCCATTATAAATATGAGATTCTTTGTTACACACTGCCACTGATATGGATTTTAAGTCAAAATTATAGCATTTCTTGCGCGAAAAGCAGCTCCCGGCTTTTTTTTGCAACCAATCGACAGCTTATAGGGTTATCGATTGCGACAGGTCTTGTTATTGTCCGAACAGGACCAGGTGGCAACGCAGTGAAAATATATTCAAATCTGCAGAAAAGTCTTTTCTTCCTCATTATTTGTAATTCATTGAATGGAAATTCGTTGCGTTGGCTTATCAATGCACTGATAATGCATTTGCGTCACAGTTTTGAGCTACGATAGAGTT
This sequence comes from Drosophila tristis, assembly GCA_018150885.1. Taxonomy (NCBI): domain Eukaryota; kingdom Metazoa; phylum Arthropoda; class Insecta; order Diptera; family Drosophilidae; genus Drosophila; species Drosophila tristis. The sequence continues at coordinate 17,214,968 of JAECWT010000002.1, forward strand.
AAATAATGGATGTGATGGATGGGTGGAAGCAACTTACATTCGTTGAACGTAGCGTGACCAGAAGATCGCTGCGAATTGTGTTGATCTTGCCCAAAGACGTGCGATAGCTCAGATTCAAATTGGGAAATAAGTTGGCGATAATGATGGGGGCCCTGCAAACAGCAAAACGTTATTGTTATTATCAATTATTATATTGCAATCTACTGGGTTTCCAATAAACCACCGATTGCTTCAAATCAGTAGCTCGCAATTAATATACAACACCTCTTTCGATTGTTGCAGAGGTCTACGGTCCAACTTTGTTTGAGTTCAATAGCCTATACATTCTTCTGTAAATGTGTACGTACTTATATATGTACATACAAATGTGTGAATTAAAGTTAGAATACATTTTAAACTAAGTGCTTGTGGCAGCGCAGCTGATAAGTGTATAGTTGCTCATAAAATATGGCACAGAATTGAACTTTGAGCCGCCATTGTTCCATTAGAATCATCAAAATAAAAAATCACCTGATGCTACTTTGTTTTGATACGAAATATGATAATAAAACTAAACTAAGCCAGATAAATGTCTCCTTTGAAATCTACCGCCGAAACAGTGCTACCAGATGATACTACCAGGTGTTAGTTGGGCTGCCACATCATTGCAGATAGCTTTTCTTGTATCAAGATTCCGTTAGAATTCTCCACCCCATTGCAAGTTAACTAAAATATAAAATACACCATGTTTCGTGTGCACTGCAACAAGTGCTCGAGACGACGCGATATCGAGCCGGCCATTCCCTTCGAATTGACGCGATGTCATCACATTATCTGCGGCCCCTGCCTAACAGCTTCTGCTGCCGAAAAGAAGTGCCCAATGTGCGGGCGCACACTGCAGTCAACCGCCATTAGTCGGGACATGCCCATCAGTGTGGCAAACTACTTCCAGGACCCCACGAAATTTCTCCAGCTCTACAGGAAGATAAGCAAGTTCCAGAGCGAGCAAAGATCATCCGACAACCTTCACTTCTGGCGCAGAGAGCAGCGATATGACGACTTGCAGCTCAAGCTCGACGGCTACACCAAAATGGAGGCTCAGCTGAATCAGCAAACGAAGGTGGAGAAGAAACGCATCGCCGAACTACGCGAGTACATTGCATATCACGAACGTCCGGGGGTGAACAGCTTGGACGGCAGCTTAAGTTCAAGCGAATACATAGAAGCCGGTGGCCCCAGCCGTGGCCGTCCCCAAACTCCCTCAGATCATGCTACGACGGACAACACGCTATCGGATGACATGTTGGAGAGTTTCTGCTTGGACTCGGAAGTAGACTTTGGAACAAAGAAATCAAGCCATCATCCAATGTCCACATCGATGAGAAACTCGGGCAGCCAGAGCCAGGACTTTCAAATGTAATTTAAAACAAGTATAGTGTACTCATAGGTCGTTAGTTGGAACTAGTAAAAATTATCATCTCATGTTCTGGAAAATTTCTATGGGATAAGCCAAGTGTTTTATATATGTATGTATGTATATACATATAAATAGTGTGCAGGAATGCTGCGGGCGTACTCGACCAGGCGTGACATTCGATTAAGAATAATGGTTATGGTTCTAAGCCAATTTTAGAAGCCTTTTTATCGCTATCAGCTGCGGTGCTTTACAAGGCACCGCGAGATACGTTATGGGGGGCGAATACGAGATAGCTTTAGTGTCCGATTAAACATTCAGCCACGTAAATAATAATACGAATAATTCCAATTCCTAATCAGATAATTGAGGGCTAATTTTACAGTCCACAATCTACACACAAATGTATGGACAAACCTCTTTTTAATTAAGAGAATTGTTGCCAAGAGTATTCCGAAAGCGTTCGAACGGGTTGTTGTTATCACGCAATTGCTGCAACAAAGACGAGGGCAGGGCTCCTGGGGAAGCAGGAAAAAAATGATATGACAGGTAAAATCAAAACGAGATGACCCCCAGAGCATCCTCACAGCCTCCCTGCTTCGCCTAATCCAGCAACCGGCGGATTGTTGGCACGTGGGGTGATAAGCGGAAATTTACATTTGTGGCTCGCGCGATATAAAATATACAGCCGAAGGGCTAGGCGATGTGAGTCAGACGGTGCGGCAACCACCTGCGCGGCGACAATATAAACAACATGCTCATTAAGCATGCATTGGATAGAGCCCTCGCCCCCCGCTCGCGTCTATAAATAACGGCGCTTCTTCTGCCTAGGCCACCTGCGTCACAGAGCAAATTACTTGAACTTGGCAGAAGAGGAACGGAACATACATACATACATAGTACATGCAGTAGGTACGTTAGGTACTAATAGTAGGATTTATTTGGCTTCCATCCACAGCCCACCAACACTACACTCACCTCGTTTTCGCAAACACATAGTAGATGATGAGTGCAACTGATGCAATCTCTATGCCGCCGAGCAAAGAAATCTCAGCGACACGCTGGGCAAAGTTCAAGACAGACGATAGCATGGTTATGCTGCTTGCCTTGCCTTGTCTTGCCTTCGTGTGGCTTCAACACTATTTGTATTCAATCAGCCGCCGGCCAAGTGATCGGAAGTGCGTGGTATCTCTCAGTGGTGTTGATGTCCAGTGTCCGGAGATGTCAGACAGCGTCCCTTTCTAGTTGATAATCGCCCAATGGCGGTCGGGTGGAAAATATGTATAGATGATGCCGTACCGTGCCGATTGCTGCTGAACAAACAATAACAAAACGGCGCACATTGAGTGTTGTTCCAGCGACGACGCTCTCTTCTGACTCTCTCCCGCTCTCGCAGATGCTTGCTGATAGCTCCTCTCCTCCCCTCTACGTTCGTATTGTTGGTGGGGGTTGTATTATTGCGTTCTACTCGAAATATAACCAGACATCGCCCGTCGTGTCGCGACCCGCCATTCGGCGTTGCCTGTGTTGTGCATAAAAAAATATCGTATGATTCTTTGCTTTATGCCGATTTTGGCTTAATTTCCCCGGCACGAGATGAGACGATGACAGATAGAAACCACCTTTTGGCTAGCAGCATCCACTAAACCGCAGCGCAGAACTTATTGTTGGAACAGCTGAACTTGTCCAGTCTTTTAAACCGGTTTTCACTCTGCTAGTCGCTCTCGAGTGTACTTTTCTCGCTGTTTTGTAGTTAATTGAATCAAATTCGCGTCCTTTCTTTTGCCTTTGTGCTGAGGACAGTGCTTTATGCGCGACAGACGAGCGTCGGACCGAGCGGTTCGAGTGTACAGAGTGGAATAAAAGCGGCCGTCCACGGTTGACGCTTAATTAAATGCCAATTAACGTGTGACAGCAAGTATGTATGCGCCCTGCACATGCCACATATATATGTGACGAGTACTTTTACTTATATACGACGACCAAGATCGGCGCTGCACGAAGATAACCACAGCCGATTCCGTGGCATCCCGAAGGCGGCTGCTGCTGCTGGCGTTATCACAGAGAGGCGAGAGACAGGGCTGATAACAGGGCTTCTCTCAATCAGTGACAGAGAGAGTGAGAGAAAGCGAAGCACAGCAAAATGAGCAACAGTGAATACTTAGAGCCTAAGACTAAATTGTTTAATCAGTAATTACTTTCGCACTGTATTATGAATAAAATTCATACAACTTTTGTTATTTATTATATAAAAAGAGTGTGTGTCTGCATTACTTGGGGAAAGTAAGTTTACTTCTTGGCCGCTGGCTTCTTGGCGGTGACCTTCTTCTTGCGGGCAGCCAGGAGCTTGGCGCGGTTGGCGGCAGCCTTTGTGGCGACATTGGCGAAGTGCGACTTGGCCAGCTCGACGTTCTGTTTCTTGGCCTTGGCCAGAACCTTGGCGACGGTGCGCTTTTCGGCAGCCAAAGCGGCACGGCGCTTCAACACCTCGGCGTATGGGTTCAACTTGATCAGCTGACGCACATTGGTCAATGGGTTCAGGCGGCGGACGCTGCGGAACACGCGCTTGCGGGGATCGCGCAGAACTTTGCGGATCTCCTCCGACTTCAGCAGACGGGACAAGTCAGTGTTGGCCATCTTGGGCTGGGGCAGATTGTAGCCCTTCTTCAAGGTGGCTGGCTTCTTCCAGGTGCCGAAAAGATCGTTCAGGCGCGAGAAAGCAGACTCGGTCCAGATGACAAAGCGACCGACATGACCGCCTGGGGCGAGCTTCAGCAGATTCAGCTTGTCGACATTGATGGTCTCGATGCCGGGGATGTTGCGGAACGCCTTGCGCAGACCCTCGTCCTTGTGGTAGACGACCAGGGGACCACGGCGGGCAACGCGACGACGGTCGCGCATGGTACCACGGCCAGCACGGAAGCGCTGCGACTTGTACACCTGTTAAAGGGAACATAGACAAGAAAATTAGTTTCCAGATTTCCATCTGCATGGCAAGAGTACATGCTAAAGATGGGCTGTGGCTCTCCACTGCAAACGGTTGCAACTTTGAATCAGGTTACACTCGTAACGCCTAGGAGAGCAGTTATTCTGGCAACGCACCAATGCTCCAAGGAGCACGTAAACAGACTGACAATCAGTCACTACTCGTCAGTTGTTTACACGTTGCTGGATTGGATTGGATTAGTTTCGTTTGACTCTGTTACCCACCTTCTGGATGTCAGCCCAGATCTTCAGGCGACGCAGGAAGATGACAGCCTGCTTGGTCTTCTGCAGCTTCTGGACCTCATCGGAGACAACCAATGGGAACTCGGAGACACCGTCGATGACATGACCCTTGGACTGCACGAGGGCGGGCACGCCGGAGGCAGCGATGGCCGACACCAGAGCGTAGCGGCGCTGGTTGACATTCACCTTGCGGTGCCAGCGACGGAAGGTCTTGGTGGGGGCGAACATGCGTCCACCACGGCACATGTTGCCGAAGGCACCCTGGCCGGAACGGTGAGTACCACCACCACGGACACGGGGAATACGTGCGACGGCACGGCCGGTACCCCAGGACTCGGCAGAGGTTTGGTGACCTGATCGAAAACAAAAACATCAATTATTTTCCATGTTTACGTCCAGCATTCCGGGCGGGGGCAGCCACTTACCAGCAAGCTCGCTCACGGCGTACGGCTGGCGGTTGTTGCGGCGCAGCAACTGGTGCACCTCATTGACCACATCCGGACGGATGGGTGCCTTGAACACCGCTGGCAGGCAGATGTTCTTCTCCTTGGCAGCCTCATTCTTTTCCGTGTACACGGAGACCAATGGCCTGGCGTTGCCTAAGCTCTGTAAACAAAAACCAAAAGCGTCCGTTTAAACGTGTCCAAACCATAACATGGCACTGGCCGCCGCACACCACACACTAAACTACACACAACACGTGGAGGTTAGGCTGAATTTCACGACACATTTTCACTGTTTTCGCATTGTTTTGTGTGTAAAACCCACGTTAATGAAGCTGCCGGCGGCCCACGCACTCATGTTGCACATTTTCTCACCATGTTTGTTGATTTTTAAGCCCAATAAATGGTATTAAAGATTCTGCAAACGCAGATACCGTCCTCTTTTTATTAAGAAGAACGAAGAAAGAAAGAGAGCTGCCGGAAATGGCCGAAAAGTGCTGGAAAACGCGGTTTTCACAGCGTTGCAATATGGAACTGTCAAAAAACATCGGGAGCACTATCGACCATGTCGATGTTTTGATACAATTGATACGATATTTTTGAAAACACTTTGTGCGGTCACATTAATTAGAGTATATTGCGCAGATAAATTCGCGGTCACACTGTTCGCTCTCATAAAATATAATGAAACGAGCGTCAAAAAATGATTAAAAATGGCCAGAAATAAGTCGACGGTGTACCTAGGATACGAAGATGAGGAAGTTACAATTAAGCAGGAGCAATTATTGAATAGCAGCACCAACAAAATTGGTGGCCTGCCCGTAAGTACCTCACATCACATGCGAATGTGGCTGAGGTCAAGAGCGTTGATAATTAAAATTGATTTTTACACCAGGACTGGCCCAGGCATGAGGTTACGGTGCCAGCCTGCCCGCTGTGCGGCACGGTGCGTCCGTTGATAGTGCAAATGTACGCGCCGTTGGATCGATCTCAGTTTCACCGTAGTCTGTATGTGTTTGGGTGTGTAAGCCCCGCCTGTTCCCAAAATCCAAAGAGCTGGGTGTGTGTCCGCACCCAGCACTTGGACAATCAGTTTGATGTGATCTCTGAGCAATCGGCCAAGACAACGGCGTCGCCTGCCAAGCATAAGAAAAAGCCCAAATCTAGTGGATTGCAATCAGTAAACTGGTGCAGTGGAGTGGATGATTGGGGCGACAGTGAGGGCAGCAGCGGTGGCAACGGGCGTAACGATGTCTCGGAAAGCATGGACGAGGCTATGGATCTGACTGCCGACGACGAGCAGAATGAGCGGAATGGGAATGTAAGGCTAAATGCTTTGCAGTACGCCAAAGGAGGGGTGGAAATGGAGGACTCGGTGAAGCAGGAACCAGTCAAGATTGGTGATGATGAAGACGACGAAGACGAGAGCACGTCTGTGGAAAATGACTTGGTTTGCGGCTTTAATCAGATCGATATGAGCTCGCCCCAGAATGCAGATGAGGATCCGAATGCAAATTGTGCAGCAGCGGCCGCTCCCAGTGCGGATGTTGCTGGCGCAGGTGCAACTGCAACGATTTGTGCCGAGATTGAAGGTCCCGAAAATGATGTCGTCCTGGTCGATACACCAAAAAAGCCGGAACGTGACTTAATCGCTTTGCTCAAGCACACTTCAATACCGGCCACTCTGGGACCCCTCTCCCAGATTAAGGATCTTACCCTAAAGTCATACTTCATTGCCGTGGATGTTGAGAGCAAGGTCAAGGTGGAGGAGTTTGAGAACTATGGCGGCACCTTATCCATGGATCACATACGTGATCTGTATCAGGAGTATAAGCTGAGGGACGACGAATCGGCACATTCCCCAATGGGTGGTGGTGCCTCATCGTCTGGCGAGCCATGTGACGATCACGAATCTTATGAGAAGGCATTGCCCGCCCATGGCGATATTGTTTTTCACAATTTCATAACAACCATTCAACAAAATCCGGGCCAAGTGCTGAGGTAATTTTGTCCCTGAAAACTTGCTCAGTATGAATCAATATAATAAGCATGAAATCCCGTACCAGGTATTCCCGAGATGCGTTGCCATTGCTGGTGGCACCGCTCACCGATCCTCTGCCCAAGTGTCAGAACTGCAAGGGTGAAACCATCTGTGAGGTGCAGCTGCTACCCACGCTGATTCCCAAGCTTCGATTCCAGCACAATGGCTGCAATGCACCAATTGAGTACGGCAACGTGCTGGTCTTCACTTGCCTCAAGAGCTGCTGGGACACACCCGACCTGATGCGCTATGAGCACATAGTTGTGCAGTCCGAGTCTTAGATTGATGCTAGTGATTACGAGCCGGAGAAACCACGCCACGCTGTAGCTGCGCTAATAGTTACAGAGAAAGAACATTTTAAACGCAAACTGCATTCACGTAACCGAAGGGGGAAAGCTAAGCTTCTCAATTGTCCTAGGAAGATTTTATGCTCTAGTTGTTAAGAACGTTGTACGCTTTTAGACATGCCGATGAAAGATAGTTGCTAAAAATATCTCGTTATTTCCACTCTACCCGAAGATTTTTTAAATTTTTCGGGGAGGCACTGCATACTTTTTTTTTTATTTCCATGCTTACAGGAACGTTTATAGCTTAGACCAATGGTGCATCGGCGTCTAGGTGATAACTCTTTACAGGCGAGAACCACAGCGAAGGATATTTTGTGTCTGTCAGGTCGAACTCGGAGCTGGTGTCCTCCTTGTTGCGTTTCTGCACCAGCGTGTAGTGCGCCCAGACCAACTGGGCACAGCGACGTTTGGGTGAGTGAGTGATGCGCAGCTCAATCAGAAACTGTGTGGCATTCGAGTCCTCGTCGAACGGCATGACACTGCCACGTCTCTGGCGCATATGTCCTCCGGTGGTTCCCCTTGACTGTGACTGTGACTTCTGCAGCACCAGCGTTACTGTGTTGCCAAAGAGCCGGTAGCGACCACGCATAACATCTGGGCGTAGGTTGTGCAGGTTACGAATCTTGGTGACACCCTGCGATGGCTCGTCGGCGCTGGTCATCATGATAACCTTGCCATCGGGCATAAATCGAATATACCGGTAATATTCCACCAGCTGCACAGGACGATAGAATTGGTCCTGAAAACTATTTTCGCCCATTCGCAAGTACGTGGTTTTGCTTATGTAACATCCGCTAAAATTAACTCTTTCCCGACGAATAAACATGTCGCGCCAGGAGTAGTAGACGGTTGAATTCTCGGCGTCTTGGGCATCTAAAGTACCAATGCTGTGGCCCCAAACTCTGCAAGCAAATAGATAATCAGATAATACAATATACACTATTCAGGGAGAGGGACCTACTTTGCACATGCCAGTCGCCAGAGCTCCTCCTCGCGTGCGTACACATAGAAACCTTTGCAGACAGCGGAGCATTGATCCAGTGAGCGCATATCCAACTGGGAGGATATCACCCAGCGCAGAATGCGCATCACAATTTCGGGCGGTAAATCAGATATGTGTAGTCCTGTGGAGAGGACACCGGGATCCCTGCTGGATGCTATTAACTTGCCGTTGTACACATTCTCTTGACGTAGATCATGCTGGAACTTTTCGTATAGGTTGTCAATCAACTGGTCACCGCCCTCTGTACCTTCGGGCTGCGGCTGCCCAAGATCAAGTTGCTTGGAAAAGTCGCTGGCCAGGTTATGATACTTTTTGTTGACTTCGTTCTTAAGTTTTTGCTGCTCATAGAATTTGAACTCAATGTCAGGTACAATCTGCGTGGCTTTGCGATAGAAAGGTATTGCGTCGTAGACCTTTCCTCTTTGCTCCAGCTGTACGGCCGTGCGGTACAGACTCTCCGCTTTGGCCTGCAATATATCAGCCTCACTGGCATGGCCCGGGACAGTTGACCCACCGGTGTCCACCTGTGTGTGCTCCGCCTGCACTTGTAGCTCACGCTGCCAGCTTTCGCGAAACTCATCCAGAGCACTTACCCCCTGACCTTGAGCCTCTGTGTCTGAATCCACGTCCGACATTGTTGCAGGCACTAAGCAGAAAATGAAAATAAGTTAAAAATAAATAGCCAGTTTATCTTGACGCAATTTCTAACCTGAAATAACTTTAGTATTTGTTCCTGGGACTTTTAGAAGATGAAATGTGGGCGAGAACTGTATTTATAATGAAGGGCCGCGCGTATTGCTGATAGTGGCCGCGGGTTTCACCCCAGAAACTTGTATTTATTGACTGGGTGCAACATGTGGCCATTGGTAAGACCCCTTAGATTAAATTTATTCAGATAAAACAGTAACTGTATCTGAAAATTATGTTGTTTTTCGGCGAACTTAGTGACGGCGAAACCATCGATGGCACTATCGACACCACCTGTGGTATCGATCAGTCGATGGGTTTTGTCCATCGATATAATACATCGACCGAATTAAGCGCACTTAATCACATTACAGGAGCTCAACAACAGCGAAAAAATAATAATATGCAACACGCTTTAGTATTTTTTAGTAATTTAAACATTTTTCGTTGGAAATGTTGATGTATCGATGATAGAATGTAGGAATGAGCAAATATTACATACGTTCTATCGTTATCGATAGACGAAACAGCTGAATTCAACGAGGTTTGTTATTGTCCAGTGTCCAGCCGAACGAATTTTGAAAAAGGAAACATGTCTGCGGACTACGCTCATCTGTGCTCTGCGATTGTGGAGCAGTGCTTCGGAAAAGTGTCGCAGTCGGTGACTGATTGCTTGTTCTCAGCAACCACGCGGACATTGTCGCAAATCGCGAACGCCACAAAGTTTTCCCGGAAGGAGGTGGGACTAGCCCTGTCGGTGCTGATCAAGTTTCGTTTGGTGAACTTCGAAGCATCCAAGCTGAATCCATTTGTACCAGAATATTCTCTTAGGCGGCAAGATATTCTCTGTCTGCTGCGTTACCCGCGGTAAGCTACAGCCATCCACAACATAATTAGAAAGAAAACATAACGAGAATGGCTTTCAGGTACATTCATATGGTGCAAACAAAGTATGGAAATGTTGGTGCGTCTATTGCAGAGGAGCTGATCAACGCGGGCTCGGATACAGCCAGCGCTATACTGATCAAGTGCCTATCAGAAGGAGAAACCAAGGCGGATGGGGCCGAATCCCATCGTAACACCTTTCTTCAAATGATAACCGATCACTATATCATAAAGAGGCCGGAGCTTATATTGTCGGAAGAGCAGGATGAGGTGCTGCCGAAATTCGAGAGCAACGAGTGTGACTATTTCAGGCATCCCAACGTTGATCTTCAGCTGATAGAGAAGATCCGAAGAGGCGAAGCAACATTGGCAGAGGCCGGCGACAGTGCCATGATCTGGAACATCAACTATGACCGATTCCATCAGGACTTTCGGGACTCCATCATGATAGACTCCATTGAACGCAAGCTGGGGGAAAATGCTTCCGAGTGCTTTCGTTTCATATTGAAGATAATGTATAAAACAACAGATCCCTGGCAGCGCGTGGGTATAGAGACTATTATTGGATCATGGCACAGATAAAAACTGTTCCTTCTTTGCTCCCCCACAGAAACTTTCCAACCAAATCACTTTTGTGGATATTAAGCAGACAATCGAGAAGAAATCGAACAATCTGGATCTTATGAAGCACTTGGATCAGTATATAAGCTTATTAAGTAATAACCAATCAACCCGAGAGAGAGGCAAATTTGTGTAACATATTTGGTTTAACCATTTTAGCTGATGACTCCCTCGGTTTCCTTCGAAGAGTCGGTGACATGGGTGGCGGTCTGTATGTTGTGGATATGGAGCACGCATTTCAATCGCTTGCCTTTGCGTGCATTGAGTCTGTGATTACTGAGCGTTTTGGTTCGAAGGCGGCACGCATATTTCGTGTGATACGCTTCAAGAAATTTATAGAACAAGAGGATTTACAGAAAGAGGCCATGATTCCGGCCAAGGAGGCCAAATCACTGGCCTACAATTTGTTCCAAGAGCAGTTTATTCACGTCAAGGCGATCAAGAAAGCGGGTGGCGGTGGCAATGGTTTGGCAAAGGCGTTTTATCTCTTCCAGATCAAGGAAAAGGATGTAAGACAATTTAAGCACCTCCACTGATGCAGAAAGTGTTCATATACATATTATTTCTCATTTTAGTCTGCGAGGATGTTACTGGACGTTTGCTACAAGTCCCTCTACAACACCATCGAGCGTTCAAATTTTGAGAAAAATGAGCACAAGGGTCTTATAGAAAAATCCCAAAGACTGGACACCATAGTGGAGACCATGAAGGAACGCGGAGAATCTGACGAATACATTGCTGAGGTAAATCCAGGCTTTAACCACACAACAATGATGCCGGACGTGTTCTCTTTGTATTTCAGATTGTGGAGACATTCACGCCACCCGAAGTTGAGATCCTTAATAAAGTTAAAAATCGCATAAAGACCTTGTCGAAGGCTGAACTGACAATGGACCAAACCATCTTCCTCCTGCAAATGTATCAGCATCATTGTACAATTTTACCAACGGGCATTGGCAAATATAAATAACAACCGAAGAGCAAACGAAGGATAAGATTATTCGAATCATCATATTTATTGAAAAATGCAAAATTTGTATTCAATTTCTGGGACTTCATGTTTTAGGTAAATATGGGGGGAATCATGTTTATTAAAACACACAAAAATGCGATTGAACTGACTGCACGATTAATCACAGGTTATTTAAATATAATATGCTTAAAGAGGAGTATTATTCCGGCGTAATTACGCTACGCTTTCGATGCACGATTCGCTGTTCTCGGTGTGCCTTTTGCAATTTGATGAAGTGCTGTTGTAGAGCATCAAAATCGATTCCGCTTTTGTATTCCAGCGAGCTTTGCTCATCGCTAAGGCAGGCACAAGAAACACTGATGTAAGTAGCTATAAGTTGGAGTAAATACGATCATCTTACATGCGATCCTGGCCCCAATAGTTGGGCACGCACTGAAGACGATTGCGGAGAGTGTCGAAGGCCTCCGTTTGCGGCAGCAACATGAGAATCCCAAACAGAGCGTGTGCCAAATATTGTGCATCAGCGCCATTGTTCGCTTTCGATACGAGCGTTAGCCGCAGCGGTGCAAATATTGGCGATTCGATCAGCTGCACAAGTTTATCCAGTTCGTTCAGCAGTTCCAGGGTCACTTCAACGTCAGCACTTGAATGGAGAAGTAAATGGTAAGCCAAAGGGTTGTGCGGATATGCCGAAATTACCTACAATAATACGACTAGCTGGGAGACATGTTGATAGCTTTGCGCCAGTAAGCACAGCGACAGGGTGGAGACCGGGCAGTGGGCCCAGCTCTTGTAGAGACATTGAAACAGATCGGCAGACTTTTCGTTGGAAATGTTTCGCAAGCTAGTACGCAACTCGAACAGCTCCGTGGAGGTCAATAGTATGATATTCAGCAGGCGCACCACAGTGGAGGCAAACTTCAAATTGGGCACTTCCTCTGCAATGATCTCGGCAAATGTGCGGTAGATGTATTCAGCATTCAGCAGCACACAGAGATTCCTGTTGGATGGGCAACCCAGTTTATTTATTTGCATATTTCAGACACGAATAAATTAATTTACCTTATGATCAGGCTAGCTCTGTTTTCCAAAATCAGTTTCTCTTCGCTAAAGAGGTTCAATAAGCTAAGTAAAAACTTGCGATAATGTGTCTTGTTAAAGTCATTCAGATCTAAAAAAAATAAATCGTAACATACATTAACTAGGGCTTGATTTTGGCCTTACCCCTTGTGTCCTGCGAGTTGACAATCTCCGCCAGAACGGACAGACTTTGGAGCACCACCTCATCAGAGTTGTCGGCGAGCGTGGATAGGAGATTGTTATTCAAATTGCTGGCATGCACAGACATTTCATTGGGAAAATTGGTAAACAAATGATGCATCCATTTCAGCACAGCGATCTTTGTATGCATGGAGTTATGCGTGAGATACTGCGACAGCACATCCATAATGGAGCGCAAGTCAATCTTGGCAATGGTCTGTGTTTTGAGCTCCTTGGTGGAAACGAGTCGCATCATCGAGCTGTTCACAGACACGGCACACTCCTTTATGCCTAACCAAAAGAATATACGGCTGTAATTTAATACAGTTTAACCTTTCGCACTGCCAAATCTGATGTGTCTTACTGCGTTTGGATTCCACATTATATTCGAGGCAGGGCAGAATAGCGGTGAATATACCGCCAGCAAATGGCAATACATTTGGCCCAAATATTTGCACGAATTCCCGAATCCAGGTGATGGCAATCGACTTGATCAGCTCGTTGGGCGACTGGGCATGGGTGATCAGCGTATTAATGGTGTCCTCCATCCGCACCGAGGACGAGTCGTTGCGTATCGACTTTAGAAACTGGCTGATTGTCGTCTCGCACATGCGCTGTATTTCGGGTGTGTTATCCTCGAGCATGACGAACAGGCCATCCAGGATCTCCGTGAGATAGTTGACCATGTTGATATCTGGGACTGCATTTAAGATCGATATCCATGAGATTACATATTGGCGTCCAAACGCATCCTTAACGTAGATGTGCTCTCTGAGCAGTGGAATGAAAGCCTCCAGGTTGAAGGTCTGTGAGGATTCTGTAACAATATCCTTTATAGAAGGAAAGTTGTGACGTTATTCTGCGACTATTAAAGCAATGTAATCCAAGCTTACCTTTAGCAAACGGTCCAGCAGTTCGCTGCCATCCTTCACCATTTGATCAGAGTCAGTGACTAGCCTGGAAAGTGCACCAAATAGCTCTGGGAAAAAGGGTATAATAGCGGATCGGGCCACCTTGACCACATTGTACAGCGATTCACAGGCAAAATAACGCACGCGCAAATCTGGATCGGATAGGCAATTCAGTATGGGCGTCACAAGTTCATTGACGTACTTATCCGAGTCCTGGCATCGGGAAAACAACACACGGTTTTGTATCTCAGTTAAAATTGATGTACATATTTGTTGTGTGCATTCGTGACACATACCTTTCCCAGCCCTAAGCCAGTTGCTGCCAGTCCGATAAGAGCCCCTTTCCGCCGATTCGCGTCCCGTGATGTGGCATAGTCATTAGACAGAACTTCAATTAGTTTACGAATCTGCCCCGAGTTGTTCTTGTGGTTGAAATCCGTCACCATTCTTTATGATGGAAGTGCAACAAAATGTTTTGATTAGGAGTGACGAATCTGGTTCGAGCCTGTTTGCTTTTACGTACTTTTCGATCTCTTGCGAGGCCAATTTCCGTTTCTCGTATACCTTGTCGCCTAGCGCCTTGGCGCAGGATTCACTCAACGGTGCATAGGGCGGCTCCATTCTTTAAATTTCTTTCAATAACAAATGAAAATAAATTGTAGGCGGTTGCGAATTTGTGGATGTTATCCAGCTGATTGGGCTGCCCACTCGGTTTTCACATCACAAAATGTGCTGCAGGGCGCACATTTTTCCGTTAGATTCCGCTAATGGGTAAGCAAAGGCAGTGTGAGCGAGAGAAATATATGCTCTTGTTTGGGTTTCTGGCAGACGCGCAAAGTCAGAGCAACGGCAAAATAAATCAAAAGAGTTTTGCATTTTTTTTTTAATAGTAACATAAACTATTTATTTTAGTCTTTTTATTAACTTAGACATTAACAATTGGTTGCTAACATAAAACTAAATAAATTCAGTCGCTAATACTCGGAAAGTCGATGGAGAGATCAACCCAACATCCTTATCACTTTTTAAAACATAAAATGAACTTAAAAAGAATCCATCAATGTAGAAATCTTTATGGCTTCGGGCTCTGATTACGATCAATGGGAGGGCATTTAGTCGACCTCCTCGACAGTGGGTCCAGAGTAGCCCCCAAATCCACCGGCCTGCTGGCCACAGTTGGCTCCTGCCGCAGGACCTTGCGCTGCTCCCTGCTGATGCATCTTTGTCATTATCGGGGAACAGTGCTTGGTGAGCTCCTCCATCTTGTGGTCGAACTCCTCCTTCTCGGCGGTGGTGTTCGTGTCCAGCCACTTGATGGCCTCGTCGCACTTCTCCAGGATGGATGCTTTATCGGCCTCGCTCAGTTTATCGGAGCCGGCCTGTTCCACGGCCTGCTTAACGTTGAACACATAACCCTCCAAGCTGTTGCGGGAGGATATGCGCTGGCGCTGCTTCTCATCCTCGTCGGCGTAGCGCTCTGCCTCGTTCACCATGCGGTCGATATCAGCTTGGGATAGGCGGCCCTTGTCGTTCTGTATGGTAATGTTCTTGGCCTTGCCCGTGCTCATTTCCTTGGCCGTGACGTTGAGGATGCCGTTGGCGTCCAGGTCGAACGTGACTTCGATCTGGGGCACGCCTCGTGGTGCTGGGGGAATTCCCGACAGCTCGAAGGTGCCCAGAGCGTTGTTGTCCTTGGTCATCGCACGCTCGCCCTCGTACACCTGGATGGAGACTCCGGGCTGGTTGTCGGCGTACGTGGAGAAGGTCTTGGTCTGCTTTGAGGGAATGCGGCAGTTGCGCTCGATCAGTTTTGTCATCACTCCGCCAGCAGTCTCTATGCCGAGGAGAGCGGCGCCACATCCACCAGCAGCACGTCCTGGATCTTGCCGCTTTGGTCGCCACTGAGGATCGCGGCCTGGACAGCAGCGCCGTAGGCCACCGCCTCGTCTGGATTGATGGACAGGTTGAGGCTCTTTCCGTTGAAGAACTGTTGGAGGAGGCTCTGCACTTTCGGAATGCGCGTGGAGCCGCCTACGAGCACGATGTCATGGATCTGGCTCTTGTCCATCTTGGCATCGTTGAGGGCCTTCTCCACCGGCTGCAATGTGTTCCTGAAGAGGTCTGCGCACAGTTCCTCGAAGCGTGCGCGGCTCATCTTGGTGTAGTAGTCGTGGCCCTCGAACAGAGCATCTATCTCAATGGTCGCCTCCGTGCTGGAGGAGAGGGTGCGCTTGGCCCGCTCGGCCGCCGTTCGGAGGCGTCGCAGAGCACGAGGGTTGGTGCGCAGATCCTTCTTGTATTTACGCTTAAACTCATCTGCCAGGTGTGTGACCAGTCGGTTGTCGAAGTCTTCGCCGCCCAGATGGGTGTCTCCGGCAGTGGCCCGCACCTCAAACAGGGATCCCTCGTCGATGGTCAGGATGGACACGTCAAAGGTTCCGCCGCCCAGGTCGAAGATGAGCACATTGCGCTCGCCCTTCAGATTCTTGTCCAGGCCATAGGCCAGCGCGGCCGCCGTCGGCTCATTGACGATTCTGAGCACATTGAGGCCTGCGATGCGGCCAGCATCCTTCGTGGCCTGGCGCTGTGAGTCGTTGAAGTAGGCAGGCACTGTGATGACTGCGTCTGTGATGCTTTCGCCCAGATAAGCCTCGGCCGTCTCCTTCATTTTGACCAGCACCATCGAGCTGATCTCCTCCGGGGAAAAGCGCTTCGGTTCCCCCTTGAACTCAACGCCAATCTTGGGCTTGCCCCCATCGCTTACCACCTTGAACGGCCAGTGCTTGATGTCCTCGGCAATCTTGGGATCGTCGTACTTGCGCCCAATCAGGCGCTTGGCATCGAAAACTGTGTTCATCGGGTTCATTGCCACCTGGTTCTTGGCAGCGTCGCCAATCAGACGCTCCGACTCTGTGAATGCCACATAGCTGGGCGTCGTACGGTTTCCCTGGTCATTGGCGATAATCTCCACCTTTCCGTGCTGGTAGACACCCACGCAGGAGTACGTGGTGCCCAAGTCGATTCCAATAGCCGGCATTCTGTTTCTGTTTTATATGCGTTTAAAATACACTGAATCTTTTATTAATTTCGCTAGTAGTTTGTTCTTCTCGATTGGTATATTTATTTCTTCTTTTGTTTGAATTGAGGAAACTATTCACTTTGCTGTTTGCAGTTAGTTTTGGTTTTTAGCTTGTTTTGTTTCGCTGTTGAGATGTTTTCTCTTCGCTTGTTTGGATTGAATTGCTGTGAAGAGAAACTGGCGGATGTATTTATACCCGGCCGCTCTGCCAGCGAAACTTCGAGAGCTCTCTTCTAGAAATATCTTGAATGTTACCCTGAATCGCATGCGTCAGAGCGAGACAACAAGTCTTGGCAGTTGTCAGCAAAGAGAGCACAAACAATACTCGGAGAGAGGGTGAATTGTTGACGAAATTTCTCGACTTTTCTCTGTGCAAAGTAAATGTAACTGACCTACCGCAACAATCGGTTTTATTTTGGCAATCTAGAAATTTCGGATTATTTCTGGAAACAAATTGGTAAAAATTGGTGTCCAGGTGAACTTGCTTTAACTTTAATGCACTTTTATTATTGAATCGACGGACTAGTTAAATGAGAATCACTAAGGAAGCTACCTTTTTCAGAATTTAATTTCCTGAAACATTTTCAAAACAATTGTAAGCTATAGACGATGGAAAAGTTGCTGTCAATAAAAATACTGGCTGCATAAAATCACTCAATTACTGGTAATTTGAAATCGAAACCAAATTTTGTCTGAGACAAATGGTCTTCGCGGTCAGTGATCCGATGGTATGGAAACCAGGGGCATTTCCCCTAGATTAAATATACACTCCTCCACCACTTGAATAGCATCTCACAAGCCTTATTTGACGGGCAGAAGGATTTAGTTCTTATGCTTAAACTATTTATAAAATATTATCAACAAAAAATATCAAAATTCGGGTTTATAATGTGGTGTGTGCGCAGTCGGTGATAGAAAACAGACATAATCCTATTCAAATAGAGAGTAGTGCATGTTGTTCTTATCATGGTATATGTACGTGTACTTTGTGAAGAAATTAAAGACGTGCAGCATTAATGCTAAGTATATGTATTTGTATGCCTTATGTATGGAAGCACTGTGGCTTTAAAAACTTGTTTCTTACATAAAAACATTCAATTTAGCCCACAAAAATTACTTGTAGCTTCCTTAGTGAATCTCATTTAACTAGTCCGTCGATTCCATAATAAAAGGGCAGTAAAGTTAAAGCAAGTTTACCTGGACCCAAATTTTTACCAATTTGATTCCAGAAATCATCCGAAGTTTCTAGATTGCCAAAATAGTTGCGGTAGGTCAGTTACATTTACTTAGGCCCAGAGAAAAGTCGAGAAATTTCGTCAACAATTCACCCTCTCTTCCGAGTATTGTTTGTGCTCTCTTTGCTGACAACTGCCAAGACTTGTTGTCTCGCTCTGACGCATGCGATTCAGGGTAACATTCAAGATATTTCTAGAAGAGAGCTCTCGAAGTTTCGCTGGCAGAGCGGCCGGGTATAAATACATCCGCCAGTTTCTCTTCACAGCAATTCAATCCAAACAAGCGAAGAGAAAACATCTCAACAGCGAAACAAAACAAGCTAAAAACCAAAACTAACTGCAAACAGCAAAGTGAATAGTTTCCTCAATTCAAACAAAAGAAGAAATAAATATACCAATCGAGAAGAACAAACTACTAGCGAAATTAATAAAAGATTCAGTGTATTTTAAACGCATATAAAACAGAAACAGAATGCCGGCTATTGGAATCGACTTGGGCACCACGTACTCCTGCGTGGGTGTCTACCAGCACGGAAAGGTGGAGATTATCGCAAATGACCAGGGAAACCGTACGACGCCCAGCTATGTGGCATTCACAGAGTCGGAGCGTCTGATTGGCGACGCTGCCAAGAACCAGGTGGCAATGAACCCGATGAACACAGTTTTCGATGCCAAGCGCCTGATTGGGCGCAAGTACGACGATCCCAAGATTGCCGAGGACATCAAGCACTGGCCGTTCAAGGTGGTAAGCGATGGGGGCAAGCCCAAGATTGGCGTTGAGTTCAAGGGGGAACCGAAGCGCTTTTCCCCGGAGGAGATCAGCTCGATGGTGCTGGTCAAAATGAAGGAGACGGCCGAGGCTTATCTGGGCGAAAGCATCACAGACGCAGTCATCACAGTGCCTGCCTACTTCAACGACTCACAGCGCCAGGCCACGAAGGATGCTGGCCGCATCGCAGGCCTCAATGTGCTCAGAATCGTCAATGAGCCGACGGCGGCCGCGCTGGCCTATGGCCTGGACAAGAATCTGAAGGGCGAGCGCAATGTGCTCATCTTCGACCTGGGCGGCGGAACCTTTGACGTGTCCATCCTGACCATCGACGAGGGATCCCTGTTTGAGGTGCGGGCCACTGCCGGAGACACCCATCTGGGCGGCGAAGACTTCGACAACCGACTGGTCACACACCTGGCAGATGAGTTTAAGCGTAAATACAAGAAGGATCTGCGCACCAACCCTCGTGCTCTGCGACGCCTCCGAACGGCGGCCGAGCGGGCCAAGCGCACCCTCTCCTCCAGCACGGAGGCGACCATTGAGATAGATGCTCTGTTCGAGGGCCACGACTACTACACCAAGATGAGCCGCGCACGCTTCGAGGAACTGTGCGCAGACCTCTTCAGGAACACATTGCAGCCGGTGGAGAAGGCCCTCAACGATGCCAAGATGGACAAGAGCCAGATCCATGACATCGTGCTCGTAGGCGGCTCCACGCGCATTCCGAAAGTGCAGAGCCTCCTCCAACAGTTCTTCAACGGAAAGAGCCTCAACCTGTCCATCAATCCAGACGAGGCGGTGGCCTACGGCGCTGCTGTCCAGGCCGCGATCCTCAGTGGCGACCAAAGCGGCAAGATCCAGGACGTGCTGCTGGTGGATGTGGCGCCGCTCTCCCTCGGCATAGAGACTGCTGGCGGAGTGATGACAAAACTGATCGAGCGCAACTGCCGCATTCCCTCAAAGCAGACCAAGACCTTCTCCACGTACGCCGACAACCAGCCCGGAGTCTCCATCCAGGTGTACGAGGGCGAGCGTGCGATGACCAAGGACAACAACGCTCTGGGCACCTTCGAGCTGTCGGGAATTCCCCCAGCACCACGAGGCGTGCCCCAGATCGAAGTCACGTTCGACCTGGACGCCAACGGCATCCTCAACGTCACGGCCAAGGAAATGAGCACGGGCAAGGCCAAGAACATTACCATACAGAACGACAAGGGCCGCCTATCCCAAGCTGATATCGACCGCATGGTGAACGAGGCAGAGCGCTACGCCGACGAGGATGAGAAGCAGCGCCAGCGCATATCCTCCCGCAACAGCTTGGAGGGTTATGTGTTCAACGTTAAGCAGGCCGTGGAACAGGCCGGCTCCGATAAACTGAGCGAGGCCGATAAAGCATCCATCCTGGAGAAGTGCGACGAGGCCATCAAGTGGCTGGACACGAACACCACCGCCGAGAAGGAGGAGTTCGACCACAAGATGGAGGAGCTCACCAAGCACTGTTCCCCGATAATGACAAAGATGCATCAGCAGGGAGCAGCGCAAGGTCCTGCGGCAGGAGCCAACTGTGGCCAGCAGGCCGGTGGATTTGGGGGCTACTCTGGACCCACTGTCGAGGAGGTCGACTAAGTGCCCTCCCATTGATCGTAATCAGAGCCCGAAGCCATAGAGATTTCTACATTGATGGATTCTTTTTAAGTTCATTTTATGTTTTAAAAAGTGATAAGGATGTTGGGTTGATCTCTCCATCGACTTTCCGAGTATTAGCGACTGAATTGATTTAGTTTTATGTTAGCAACCAATTGTAAATGTTTAAGTTAGAAGTCCAAAATAAATTATGTTTATATTTTAAAAAAAATTCAATTAATTTTTTAATGTAAATTCCGAATATTGTTTCACAATCGCCACTAATGCTGATTGATACTGTGGACAAAATTATATTTTCTCGCTTCTTGGCATTGGACTTGTGTGAACAGAATTCAGTTTTATATTTTTGAAAGATGGGCGTTTCCAATAGAACACAGATTAGTCAAAATATAGACCGGTTATTTACATGGAATGGATATTACATAATAATTAATGCACTCTATCAGAATGAAGGTGTAATCCTATACGAATAACTGATATTGTTAGCAAGATTAACTTCATTAACTTAAAGTTCCTTCGATGGAAGGGGGAAGTAAAAACAATGAAAAACAATTATCCAATGGGCTATTCAATGACCATTGGAAACTTCTGCACCTCCTCACACTCCTTGTTGAAGCTGGTGATAAACTCCTGCATTTTAGCCTCGTGCTCGACATCTTTTCGTGAGCGTTTCTGTGGCGGCCCTGGGCCTTTTTTCCTTGGAGATTCGATGCTGTTATCACGTGAGTCCGGCTCGTTCTCCCCGTCCTCATCCTCGGACGATCCACTGTCGATGTACAGCAGTTGGACACGTTGCTTCCGCCTGCGCTTGGGTTTCTCCTTCACATAAGTGCGTCTGTGTGTCTGTAAAGAAGGGTTTTGTTTATTACAAAATGTTTTTACAGAGGGAACAAAGCGACAGTTAGAAGCTATTGGATTTATGTGCAAGCTGCTTACTACCGTACAAAGATAAACTTGAATCTTTGCGGCCCTGTTGGCTCAACTGGAACTAATAACGTGTTTCAGTTTGGTTTTAATCTAGCGCCAATCAGGATCAACGTTGTATACTGTGTGCAACGTCGACGACTTTGGGCGCTTATCTAATGGACTTTCTGGCTAGACCTGACTAAGCATTTCACTTACCTTATCGTTAAATGTTGTCTCAGGATCGGGTTCTGAATCTCTGAATAATCCAGCCGACTCGTCTGCAGCCAGTGCAGGTTGCCGTTTCGGTGTGTCGGCCAACATGGTGGAGCACAGAACGTCCCGAATGTCGCGCTGTCTTGGCTGCAACTCACCAAAATGATCGACTTGACGGCTAAGCGGAGCGTTGGAAACCTGTGGCAGTTCCTTGCCCGTTGGCCGCAGCTGCTTCAGTCGCTGCAGTTTCTCGTGTAACGTCACATTTTGAGTGGCGGCGGATTGAGAGCTACACGCGGCAGATTCATCTTCTTCGATAAATTCCTCAAAGCCAAACAGATTTCCGGATTTACTAGGTTTGTGGACCGTCTTGTTCCGTGTTAGTGGTGAATTGGTGCAGCGTTTGGGACTATTTTCCTGCTCCAAGAACTCATCGAACCCGAAAGACTGAATCGCCGGAGAACTCGTCCTTGCGGGTGAAGTGAGAGTGGCTTTCGTGGGCGTTATTGGTGCTGCTTGGATATTTTTCTTCCACGATGGCAATGTAACCACTTCCAATATGTTGATGTCTTTCAATGGAGCACGTTCCTGCAGCGTTCGGCGTGGATTTGGCAAATGTACAACGTTTTCAATGTTCTCCACATCCTCCTGATCATTGAATGTTGTCAGCGTCTTATTTGCACTAGCTGGCGGCGGCATATTTTCCTCGTTCGAATCGTTTGCATTCGATCCCAGACTGTGCTCATTCAGGGCCGGACAAATCGACTCATCGTTGACTGGATTCTGTTCGACTGGTTCCTCCTCCTCTGGTACAGCTTCTGCTGCTTCGTCTGGCACATAGACATGCTGGCGGCGTTGTATATGATCGCTGGAATACGATGGCAGCTGGGATGTGTTGAAACCGAATACAAATGTATTCGGCATGGCTGATTCGTCAGAAACTCGCCAGGGTGAGGCTCCTCCACCACCTGAAGGACTGGACAGCACAGTCTGTCGGGGAATTGGGGAAATCGCCGATGCCGTGACGTTGTTGTTTGGGCTCTTACGACTGAGCGGTGTGCTCACAAATTTGCGCGCCATATTCACCAGTTGGCGGCGTCTCTCTATTGAGTTTTGTGGATCGTGTGCCTTGGTTTCATTAAGCAATACTGAACGTGCCAAATGACTGTAGGCGCCATCGACTACGGATGTGTTGGGGTGGCGCATTGATGCCTTTCGTTGGACAGTGAAGCGTGCCTGTGGAGGGCTATGAACACTCACTGGTACTTGAAATGGTCCGGCGTTGGGTGCTTCAACATCACTGCTATCCTCATCATTGTCGGGCTCGAGAATCGGGGACAAGGCCGCCGTCAAAGGCATATGTTTCTCTACCGGAGCCGCCTGGGGCCTTGCATTTTCCACATTTTTCAGAGAGCATTGTCTTCTTTTTCCCACTGGCCTAACCTTCTTGATGGTCTTGGCGCGTGGTCTGCCATCCGTTTTGGAGCGCACCATTAGGCACGCCCTCCCGGCCTTTACCATTTTCTTGATTATATCAGCAGCAGGATCCTCGCGATTTGTATCATCTTCAATCTGAGATTGAGAGAGGAACTCATAGACGTTGCGCGTGACGGAAGACCGTGATCGTGGCGCTGGCTGATCTCTGTGGAAGAACCGTTTCTCCGCTGGCCGAGCCAGGGGGAGTCTTTTGATCCGAACTCGAACTGCTGATGTACCCTGCACTGATGTCGCTGTCTCTGCCGGCTTAGTCAAGGGGATTCTATCGACGCGAAATTTAACTGTTGATGTAGTTCTAGGCTGCACAGTCTCCACTGGGTCGGGATTGGGCTGGCGCAATCTCTTGACCTGAATGCGAAATGGTGATATATTTGAGCCTGCAAAAATATTATGCATGATCACATCTTATTGAATTAGAGCGTACCAAAAAACTTACTTGTTAGATCCGCAACGCACATCGTGGAGTTGCGAGCTGGCTCAAAAACACTCGTGTCGCATGCACCAGCGTCTGCCTCGGCTGGAAAGGCAAGCGATGAGATAGCAGCTGGCTCCTTTTCCTTTTCTATTACGCCCTCGTCAAACTTAATGCGTTTTATTTTAATTACGCATCCTCGAATGCGAGGCATTGTAGTCGGCGTGGCGGCCATTGTGCCGGAGATGACTCCTGCGTATTGTGCTTAAGTGCGACTTTAGCTTGTTCCTGCCATCGCATCGGCTGCCAAAATGTATGGATTATTCGATTATAACCATTTATTTACCGATTTGGCCTGTTATGTTTATTTTGTTTGTTTTTTTTTGGTACAGCTGCCGCCAATAACTATTAGGGGTAGTGGATAGAGGTGTCAAACCATCGAGGGCACTATCGATAGTATCGATATTTAGCCTATTCCCACAGACCACCGTTCCGAAAATTTCCCAGTTATTCCACCATCCATCTGGGATGTTCCTAATTCTCACGTTTCAGTGCGGTATTTTTTCGATAATTGTCAAATGCAACAATAAATATATGACATTCACAACAAAAAAATCGGAATTCACTACGAAAATGTAAGTAATGACAGACAGGAAAATGGTAAAAACAACAACAAAACATCTGATATGTCAGAATTGTCTCAGGCAGAAAAACTCAGTTTGTGGACGTTTTCAAAGCAAATATCCATTCCAATAAATTCCCTTCACCCATGTTGACCACATTATTATCATCATCCATGTCCAGCAACATGATTAGATTATGCAAGAATATATATTGGTGCTGAATCAAATTCACAACCATTGCAATATTATTAATATTCATTTAAATTATAAAAGAAGAAATTTTCCGCCGCACCTTATTGTGTGCGGTTTCTCATGTTTCTCATGGATGGTGGATGGGATCAATGTGAATCGGTGTTTCACATCTTTCAAAAATTCCCACCGCTCCCCCAGGATGGACTCAGTGTGCAGAGAGTATTAACCTGTGCTATACGGATTGTTATATTAATCAGATGAAGAATATAAAAAAAAAGACAAAACTTACGTGTACTTGTTGGAACTGATGGCTGAGCCTTCCACTTCGCAAGATAAGAATGAAGCCCCTGGTCATCGCAATGGAAAAGGCAAAGCCACGCAGCTTTAATCCATTTTTATATGAGAAGCAGCAGTTTTCCGAATCGGAATATCTTGAGACTCGTTCAGCGCTGAGCCGCTGCTATTATGGGTATTACTCATGGAAGCCCATGGGGCGTATTATTTGTCTACCGAAAACCAAAATTCCTGAGCCTGTGACATTGGGGCGCTATGTGCTTCCACGAAAATACAGAATTATCTTCCCCTGGAACAATGATTGGTCATATGCACTGTAAACTTTTGCTCCTGTTCGCTGGAAAGAGAAGGAAAAGAGAAACCAAATCAAAGGTTAATCGCAATCTTCGTTCTGGCAAACCCTTCACTGAGCCACTGATGGAGACTTCCAGCGCAGCCAGGGAAGGGGGGATCACTTCTTACATGATTCAGAGGTATAAAAGACCTGACGTTATTACTGCAGTGCGGCGAGATTTCAATGTGTCTGGCGCTGTCGAGGTCCTTTCCGCGACATTAAACTGGCGGGGGATCTGGAGTAATCAATCTGTCAAAGGACTGATTACAAACGGTCTAACACTTGATGTTGAAGTAAAAAAAAAGTAAAAATCTCGAGAGCAAAATCCAGATATCGATGTGTTAGTGTGTTCGTTGGAATAGAAAATAAATAATGAGTCAATAATTGAATGACACATTTCTCCATGATATGTGAGATTTATATCCTGTACTCATTTTTGTCATGCCCAGTCGTTGCCCCAAAAACCAGCACTTGCCCAGGGAAACATTATTCTCAGATACATCGATATATTGATATTTTAAAATTTATATATCCGATATGGGCGATATTTAAATTTAGCAAATTTGTTATATCAAATATCGATATTTTTCAGAAATTATACCGTGTGACCTTCAAATATATCAAAATATACTTAGTCCCTGCCAAGCCAGGTTAAAAAATGTTTCAAGTTTCAAATTAATACCAACGGGTTAATTCCCGCGTAAACTATTCGACACGTTTGACAGCCCTGCCAACCAGGGATGCGATAGCCATCGATAGATTTGAATGGTAGTATCGATAGCTGCACCAGATGATTGAAATCCACACCAGCCCTCGCAATGTGACGATAAATAAAAAAAATAAATAATTAGCGAATTTCCAAATAATCCAAATTCCAAGTTCCTTGTACTACGAAAACCTGGCCATCGGAGAAATATCGACAGTACAGTGTGTGCGTGGTGTGTCGTGCTGTTGTGTATGTCGAGAAGTGTTATATTTTGGCCCCACAAAATCGAGTGAAAGTTTTTTCATCTTTGTTTTGTAATTGTAAGTGTAATTCTCCCACCCACAATTACACTTGCCCCGCGCACTACTGCCAATATTGAGTCAATATATTCACGTTATAATGGGCGCGTGCGAACAGCGCTGCTTTGCTCGCTGACAACAGTTTTCGTCAATTTGCCCACAAAGTTAATTCGAATTGCAGTGCAGAAGCAGTCGATGTCTTGGATTGGATTGCTACATAAGGCCTTCCCTTTCCTTCCTTGCACAGGTTTGCGCCAGGTACTGATACGACACGAAAATGAATCCAATCAGAAACTAGCGCGGAAAACAGTGCACACAGGCCCGCGCGCCTTCCCCGCTGTCAAATATACATACATACGTACATACATGGATGTACGAGTACATACAAATAGCAACAAATAATTGTAAGCAAGCCCAGGCCCCCTGAAGGCTATCTGTGACGACAGTAGGAAAGAAATCAAAACATCTCGGGCCAACAGAATGCATACGAGTGAACGTACAAATAAATGTATCTGTATCCGCGAAATGTGTCTCAGGGTCAAGGACATACATTTCGTGGCGTTTGCATTGTTTGACCTTATTAAAGAAGTGAAATTATTTAATTGGCTCTCCGTCCTCTCTATCCCGAAACTAGAACGATTGCCACAGAACGGGGACAAAGGCTTAGGACTAGGTGAGTGGCTAGGGGAGCAGGAGCGCGTACCAAGCAGACAACTGTCCGGAGCAACAGCAACTGCTGCGTCGCTGTGGCTGTTTCCGCGCACAAAACAATGTGCGATACCAAAGACGAGGCACAAAAATGGAAATGTGAAATCTGCACCTACGAGAATTACCCATCCTCCTTGAAATGCACCATGTGCCAGGCATCGAAGGCGCTGCTGAGCGAAGATATCTTTCGGTATGGCCTTGACACCACCCCTACCTTGAGCCATTTCTACCATTTACTCTCCTTTGTAGGCTCAGTCCAGCGCAGGAGAGCAGCTCTATTCCAGAGGAGACAGCCTCTGGGCTGGCTGCCGTCGAGCCAACACCAACACCGACGTCCACCTGCTACACACTGCATGCGCAGCCCTCGACACGGCAGAGCAATGTGGCCGACAGCGAGAAGTGGGAATGCAAGGTGTGCACCTATCTCAATTGGCCGCGTAGTGTGCGTTGCGTCCAGTGCTGCACCAACCGCGGCGGCGATGTCATTGAATGCAGCAATGATAATGACAATGAGGCGGATGCAGATTGCGTGGATCGAGCTGGAGAGGCATTGCACGCACTGCGCATCAGCGGCTCGGACACGGAACTCGTATCCACCATAGACACGGCTGCGAGACAGCAACAGAAGCAGCAGCAACAGTTAAGAGGAGCCACTGCCTCGAATCGCCTCAGTCTCAGTCCCAGTCCAACCATCGACGATGCCACGTATCTGAACAATCTCGCCAATGCATCACACAACCAGTCGCCGAATAAAAGGCCTGCCAATCAACAACAACAACAGCAGCAGCAGCAGCGGGACTCTTCCTCTGTCGCTGTCCCACTGCAGCCGAAGCACTGCTATATGGCCAAATGGGCGTGTAATGTGGGTTGGCCCCAAGCCTTTGTATATATTATATCCTACTTATATGTAATAATTCTCTTGCAGTCGTGCACCTACGAGAACTGGCCCAGGAGCATCAAATGTTCCATGTGCGGCAAGACACGCGAGCGTGAGATCGGGGGGTCACAAAACGACGTGCATGCCTCCTCCAGCCAGACCATCCAGGAGGAACATCAGCAACAGCTGCAGCTGCAGCAGAACGTAGACACCGTCAGCGTCAATAACTCATTCAATAAAAAGCACATCTACCAACTGGGTAAGGCATACAATAACACACCCTGATATATTTCTCCATAAAGTAACCAAACGGATGCCTTTGCAGGTTCCTCGGAAACCATCAACAACTGTGATACGCTACAAGAGCGGCAGGAACGGCGTCAGCGTCAAATCAGGCGACAGGTGGACTGGCAGTGGCTAAATGCCTGCTTGGGCGTCGTCGAGAATAACTACAGCGCTGTGGAAGCGTATCTTTCGTGTGGCGGAAATCCAGCTCGCTCACTGACCAGCAACGAGATAGCCGCATTGAATCGCAACTCTGCCTTTGATGTGGGTCACACGCTCATCCACCTGGCCATAAGATTCCATCGCGAGGAAATGCTGCCCATGCTGCTGGCTCAGATCTCTGGTTCGGGGCCAGGAATAAAGCGTGTGCCCTCCTACGTGGCGCCGGATCTGGCGGCGGACATTCGCCGCCACTTTGCCAATACGCTTCGATTGCGCAAATCTGGCCTGCCCTGCCACTATGTGCAAAAGCATGCCACCTTTGCCCTGCCCGCCGAGATCGAGGAATTGCCCATTCCCATACAAGAGCAGCTGTACGACGAACTCCTGGATAGAGATGCCCAGAAGCAGTTGGAGACGCCGCCGCCAGCACTGAACTGGTCGCTGGAGATAACGGCACGTCTCAGCTCACGTATGTTTGTTTTGTGGAACCGTAGTGCTGGCGATTGTCTCTTGGACTCGGCCATGCAGGCCACATGGGGCGTCTTCGATCGCGACAATATCCTCAGACGTACCCTGGCCGACACACTGCATCAGTGTGGACATGTGTAAGTGAAGTAAAAGAGAGTGCAGAAGCACCATTTCGCTTACCATTGAGCGCGTGTGTTTTCAGGTTCTTCACGCGCTGGAAGGAGTACGAAATGTTGCAGGCCTCCATGCTGCACTTTACTCTGGAAGAATCACAGTGGGAGGATGATTGGAGCACACTGCTTTCGCTGGCCAGCCAACCAGGCTCATCTCTCGAGCAGTTGCACATTTTTGCGCTGGCGCACATCCTTAGACGTCCAATTATTGTTTATGGCGTTAAGTACGTAAAGAGCTTTCGTGGCGAAGACATTGGATATGCGCGTTTCGAAGGTGAGCAAACATCTAATATAAAATTTGAATTTTTCTAATTGTAATTCGTTGCATGCCAGGTGTCTACTTGCCTTTGTTCTGGGATCAAAACTTCTGCACCAAATCGCCCATTGCCCTGGGCTATACCCGCGGTCACTTTAGCGCTTTGGTGCCCATGGAACCATTCACTCGCATCGATGGTCGACGCGACGATGTTGAGGATGTCACCTACCTGCCACTGATGGACTGCGAGCTCAAGCTCTTGCCCATACACTTTCTCACTCAGTCAGAGGTGAGACCTACATATAAAACATGCGATGACTCATAAACTGATTCATTAAAATCTCTTCGACAGGTGGGTAATGAGGAGTCGATGATGCGCCAATGGCTGGATGTTTGCGTAACCGATGGCGGCCTGCTTGTGGCGCAACAAAAACTGGGCAAACGTCCCCTCCTGGTGGCACAAATGCTGGAGGAATGGCTGAATCATTACAGACGCATTGCGTAAGTATGGCTTGATTGATGGATGGCTAATGGCTAATCAATGCTGATTTGTGTCCGCCCCGTAGACAAGTGATAACTGCGCCGTTCGTTCGTCGCCCCCAAATAACACATTACTCGAGCGAGGGAGACTCCGATGAAGAATAGATATTGCACACCCCCATATACATATATATATATATATATATATATATTTACGTCTCTTACTTATACTTTTACCAAGTCGGTATAGTATCAGAGACGTAGTTCAAGATGAGTTTTGGAGTGCAGATTAATGTACCTACTTGCAAAAGTGCTAAGAATCAAAGTGCGAAGACACATTCATTGCCGGTAGGTACACATACAAAAATAAAATCCCTTCCCCTTTAAAAAAAAAAATTTTTTTTTAAAAAATTTAAAAATATTTTTAGTTTATGGGGCGAGCGCAACAGCAAAAAAAAAAAAAATTATAAAAAAAAAAAAAAAAAAAAAAAAAAAAAAAAAAAAAAAAAAAAAAAAAAAAAAAAAAAAAAAAAAAAAAAAAAAAAAATAGTTAAGTTTAGGGGGGGGGGGGAGGGGGAAAAAGGAAAAAAAAAAAAAAAAAAAAAAAAAAAAAAAAAAAAAATAATAATTTTTTTTTAGGTATGCATCAGTCTGTCCAGGGTCCTGAATTACAAGATATTTATAATTCACGAGGACTTTATCGGGAAACCAGGAACTTTGCCAGGAACTGAAAGAGAACGGTTAGCTAAATCACAACACTTTTTGGTTCTTTAAAGTATTAATCGTTTTGTTTATTATTTCGGGTTATTATGCTAATTCTTTAGTTTTACTACTTGAACGCGGCGTGTATGTTACTTCTTGATTGCCTTACGATGGCTGGTGGACTCTCTTTGACTCCTCTCTCCGATTGACTGCCGATTGACTTGCCGATTGACTGCCTCGATGGCTGGTGGACTGCCTTTTTATAGATCGGCTGGTCTTTCTCGAATGTCTTATAGATATCTTATTTCTACTCCAGACCGTGGGAAGGGTTCTTACATAAATCCCTATGGCCGAATTGTAGTCTGCGCGTGCAGACGGGCTGATCGGTAACAGAAGGTTACCAAATCATTAACCCTGTAGTCAGTGTCCAATATCCCCGGTAGGGAGAGTCGGAGACTGCTGACTGGCTTGCGCATGTGGGGGTTTTGCCCGGTACTCGAGGGTTACCTAAGCAATCGCCTCCCAACACGTGTCCAATGTCCCAGGTAAGGTGATCGGTGTGCACCGGTACCGTGGGAAAGGAATGTCGCTTAGTGAAATTGGAGTTTTACTTAGTGTTTATTTTAAAGATATTAAAGAAATTAAAGGCATTTAGAGATACTAACGACATTTAAAGATAGCAACGACAGGTGTTCCTGTGTTGTGACGAACCATGAGGAACCATGGTTCGTTACACCCCCCCCTTTCTTCCGGGTGGGTGGTGTTATAGGGCGCCGCGTTTAGTTGTAGCGGCATTTTCCGGTTTTGGTGGTATTTCGCTTGGGGGGGATCGCCGTTCGATGTCATGTGCTGAGTCTTCGCTTTTCTGTCTGTTGCGGTGTGCTGAGGTTGATATTTCCTTGCTTTGTCTCGTCTCTTGCTGTGGATTTTGGTGGCGCATGTGCTGAGTTTTACTTTCTTTGGGTGTTGAACTCGTCATTTGAGAGCGTTCGTTACTTCCGTGGTAGTGGGGGTTGGTTACATATTCTGAGCCCGCGGGTTTTGGTTCTTGGCTGCGCGTGTGCTGCGTTCTCGTCTTTGAGTTCGTTGGCTTTGGCTGGTCAGCTGCCGATATATGGAAACCAAAGTCGTGGCTAGGGGGATTGCGGGGGGCTAGTGGTAGTATTTGCCTCATCGGTGGCATCCCTGTCCTCGTGGAATTCCTTCAGGTCGTTGATGTTAGCAACCTTCGCTTTTCGGCTGCCCGGATGCTGTAGTTTTACAATGTTCGGTGATGCAAAACCTTTGACTCGGTATGGTCCATCGTATTTCGGTGCCAGCTTAGCGGCGAATCCGTCGGCCGCGTTGGAGAGGTGGTGTTGTCGTAGAAGTACTAGGGATCCAATAGGGGGCGCCATTGCCGGCGGCGGAGGTTGTAATGCCTTCCTTGTTCTTGGCTTGCCCTCTGGATGTTATTTCTGACAATGGTGAATACTTCGCTAAGTTTGGTTGCCTTGCCGAGAGCGGTCTCTGGGGGGCTTCCGGTGCCGGTCGTGACTTCGTCATAGAGAGCTCCAGGCAACCGGGGCTCTCTTCCATGCAGTAGGAAAGCTGGGCTGAATCCCGTTGTCTCCGAGACGCTGGAATTTATTGCGAGGGATATTTCCGGTAGCAGCTCATCCCAGGTATTTTGACGATCCCCTACGAATTGGGCAATCATGGTCTTGACCGTCCGATTTGCCCGTTCCGTTGGATTTTCCTGGGGGCAGTAGGGTGCGGTATGTTGCAGTTCTACTCCTGCTGTCTGTAGAAATGACCGAAACGATCGACTCGTGAATTGCGTGCCGTTGTCGCACACAAAGCGTTTGGGTATGCCGAAATGGCTCAGGATTCGTTCTCGGAAAGCCAGTTCCAGGGTAGCGGTGGTGGCCTTTTTGAGTGGTACCAATTCGACCCATTTCGTGAAAGTGTCAAAGAAGACGAGCAGCATCGTGTTTCCTTTCTTTGATCGAGGTAGTGGTCCAACGAAGTCAGCGCATAGTGTAGCGAATGGCTCTTCGGCTTTGCGAGTAAGCATCTGTCCCACCGGCTTGCGCTGTTGAGCTTTGAACTTCTGGCAGCTTACGCAGCCACGGACATATTTCCTCACGTCTCGGTAGAAACCTGGCCAATAGTACCGTTGGGATATTCGGGTGATGGTTTTTCTGACCCCTAGGTGGCCGGCTGTGGGTTGGTCGTGGCATTCGTGAAGTATTCTGGCTCGTTGATCTTTTGCTACGCAGAGTTTCCATGCTATATGGTCGTCGTCGTCGGCGCCATGGCCCAGATGTCGATATAGTTCCCCGTTAGCATAGGTGTAGTCGGGGTATTTCTGAGGCTCGTCTTGGACTTGTTTTATCCGGTGCTGGAGCCAGGGGCAGGCTGTCTTCTCCTCTTCGATCCGTGCGAGTGTTCCTAATGGCTGCCTGGATAGTGCATCTGCGACTACGTTCTGTTTGCCCGCTCGATAATGCACGTCATATTGGTATTGCTGAAGTTCGAGGGCCCATCTCGCCACTCTACCGTATGGGCTGTTAAGCGTATTTAGCCATTTTAGCGCTAGATGATCGGTGATTACATCGAATCGGTACCCTTCCAGGTAGCAACGTAGTTTCCGAATGGCCCAAATGACCGCTAGGCACTCCTTGTCAGTAGCGGAGTAGTTTTCTTCCGCCTGGTTCAGTCGTCGGCTGACATATGCTATGACTCGTTCTTTGCCTTCGATTTCTTGGGTGAGAACTGCGCCAACTCCTAGATTGCTCGCATCTGTTTGCAGCGAAAACTTGACGTTGAAATCTGGGCACGCAAGGACGGGGGCGGTCGTGAGAAGTGTCTTTAGTTGATCAAACGCAGCCTGTTGTGCTTCGGACCATACCCATGGTTGGTCCTTCCTGAGTAGGCGAGACATCGGTTGGACGACCGTCGCGAAGTTTGGTACAAATCTTCGGTACCAGGACGCCATCCCGATGCATTGACGAAGCTCTTTTAGGTTGGTGGGCGGCCGGAGTTCTTTGACGGCGGCAATCTTGTCGGGGTCGGTGTGGATTCCCTCCTTGCTGATCATATGGCCGAGGTACTTGATTTGGGTTTGAAAGAACGCGCATTTTTCCGCATTTATCCTTAGGTTCGCTTTCCGGAGTCGGGACAAAACCACTTTTAAGTTGCGTAGATGCTCGTTGAAATCTCGCCCCACGATGACAATGTCATCTAGGTACGCGAATGCATATGGCTCCATGTCTGTACCAATCACGGTGTCGAGAGCCCGCTGAAATGTTGCCGGTGCCGAGTGTAGTCCAAAGGGCATCACCTTCCATTGGTAGAGGCCCCGGCCCGGTACGGTGAAAGCTGTTGCTTCTCTACTTCCGTCGGCCATGGGGATCTGCCAGTATCCGTTTTTCAGGTCGAGGGTGGTGATGAACCGCGCGTTTTGTAACCGTTCCAGAATATAGTTGATCCTCGGCAACGGGTATGCGTCGGGGATGGAATGCGTGTTGAGTTGCCGGTAGTCCACGCACATGCGCCATTTCCCATTCTTTTTACGGACGAGTACAATTGGGGCGCTGTGGGGGCTCCGGGAGGGCTCGATGAGGCCTTCCGAAATCAATTGGTCCACTTGTTCATCAATTATTCGCATCATTGCTGGGTTCTTAGGATAGTACCGCTGTTTTATGGGCCGGTTATCCCTCATGACAATAGTATGCTTGGCGATGTCCGACGTTCCGTGGAGGCCATCAAATTTTGGTAACTCCTCCTCTAGAAATGCTTGAATCTGCGGCGCTAAATCTGGCGGCCACGGCTCCGGGACTGGTTCAGGCTCATGTTCTGTTGGGTCGGCGGCTTCGGAGTCAGGTGGTTGGCGTGGGTCTTCGGGTAAGAGGGTTGTATCGAAGGCGCTGGGCGGTTCGATCCTCCGTTGGTAGTCGCTTATGTGGGCGACGATGGGTGTGGTGTCGACCATGGGTATGATGTTTTGGTACGCCGGGTGTAGTACTCGTGTTATACTACGGCCAGACTGGTACGTGAACAGGTGAGTCGCGATGACGCCTCTGGTATCACAACAACGACTTGTATGGGCGACGAAGATCTCGGACATGGCTTTAGGCATGGCTCGGTGCATGACGCTAAAAATCATGTCAGTACGCGGAAGGTACTCCATTGTGTGGGCGAGGATCGGTGTGGCGTCGGCCGTGGGTACGACAGGGCTGCGGTCGGTGTATCGTGGGGTCATCGTGCTGGTTTCCGGGCCCGCGTTGAGGGGCTCTGTGGATATTAGTTCGATTATGGGCCCCGACCAGTGTGGGGTTAGCGTGGCTGTTTCCCTTGTTGCTGGGCTGTTGATCTGTTGCTGCCGTTGTCGGTGTCGATGTTGTTGCCTTGGTTCAGGGCTGATGGTCGTCTCGGAGGGTGTTTCTGTGTTCACTTTCTTTTTGAAGGAGGTGGTACTTACATGCTCTGTTGCTGGACTTGGACCTGGGCTTCCTGTGTCGAGCGCCGGGTTCCAGTGCATGAGTGCATGTCTCGTGGGTGAGATTTTCGTAGCTTCTTTGGGGTATGTGTCCCCTGTGGTTGGCCTTGGACGCGGTTGCTCCGTAATGACCGTGGGACTCGTTTTCCCGGTTACTTGTTTGTTGTTTCTCGGTGTCGGCTTCGGATTCGTGTTCTTCGTTATTGCCCGACGTTTTGCCTTTGCTGGGGCGGGGTTGGGTGTCGTGTTCTTCGCGGTGATATGGGTCAGTGTATTCGTTGGGGTATGTCGTGGTCGCGTGCTTGCTGTTGCTGGTATCGGTGTCATGTTGGCGCTGCTGGGTGCCAAAATTGTTGGGATAGGTTGTGGACGTATGACGCCTGCCGTTGGCTTCGGTTTCGGGTGTCGAGGTTCATCGCCTTGTACACTGTTGGTTGGAACGGGGTGGATAGGTGGTGTGGGGCGCTGATCTCGTAATTGTAGAAGTGTGGTACCGCACTTGATCGTTGTTTCAATGGCACATAGGAAGTCCATGCCGACGATAACTTGATCCAACATGTTTGGTAGAACAAGGAGGGGTATTTGAACTTCTCTTTGATCCAGCCTGATGTGCGCCAGTAGAATCTGGGTGATCTCTCTGACCGAGCCGTCGGCCAGGCGTATGCGGACGCATGCATCTTGCAGGTTGGTGTGGTTGTCTAGTTGTCGGGCGAGGCTGGCACTGATAAAGCTTCGGGATGCCCCCGTGTCGACGGTGGCTTCCGTTGCCTGTCCTCCTATGGTTACCATTGCCACTATCCGGTTCTCGTTCATGTGTAGGGGGGGTTTTATTCGTGGGTCGGGGCAGACGTCGTTCCCGGCTGATCCCGTGTCAGTCGAGGACGCGAGTCGTTTCCCGACGTATGTTGGCGACAGCAATCGACGGTCCGTGTGCCGCGCTTGCCACATTCCCAGCAGAATAGAATCGAGGGATTTTGGCATTCGTATGCCGCGTGCCCTGCTTCACCACACCGGCGACAGGCTGCGCGTGGGTTGGGAATGGGGGTCGTGATCATGTGATGTGCCGCCTCGGTGGTTGTCGTACCGGTCGGGTTGGATAGCTGTCTCCTTGGTGAGTCTGCCGAGTTCCAATGAGGCTTCCGGGATGGTGTCCGATTAGAGTCGCTGCTCCTCAGCTCTGTAGCCGGCTTTGCGTATCTGGGCGGTTGTTGTGGTGGTGCGAGAGTGGTCGGGATGGTCCGTGCTTGAATACCCTCCAACTCCGTGGCCAGCAGTGTTAGCTGGGACAAGTCTCGCAGTTCGTCGCGGCGCACGTACATCTGGTATGCGGGGAGGGCGTTGTCGTAGATCCTGCTTAGCTCCTTGGCTGCGTCGTACCTGGCGTGGTACATGAGTGAACGTATCTCGATGAGGAAATCTTTGAACAGTTCCCCTGGCATTTGCTGGCGGGCTCGGATCTGGTCTTCCAGTTGTTCGAAGTACCGTGGGGGCAAGAAGAACGCTAAGAATTCCTGGCGAAAGTTTTCCCATGAGGAACTTTGTAGGCGGTTGATGCGGAACCACCACCTGGCACGGTCTGTGAGAAGTTCGGTCATGGCTCGCGGCAGCTGGTTTGTGTCCACCCCATAAGAGAGCGCACGTTCTTCGAGTAGTTCAATGAATGATAGAGGGTCACCTTGGCCGTCGAACTGGATTCCCCATCTTCGGATGTTTTCCGCCATTTGTGCGGCGTGATTGTAGTAGTGTCCTTCCATGGGTCGGTCGATCGCTGGCAAGATCCTCGGCACGGGTGCTGTGTGGGTTTCTGTAGCTAGGGGCCTTGGAAACGGGGCAGTAGGAGTGCGGTATTCGGTGGCTGCGGGGACTCGTAGTCCGGCCTTAGGATCCATTTGGCGAGTGTCGGATGGTCCAGGAGTAGTAGGCAGTGGTGACTTGGAGCGAGAGCGTGAGGATGGTTTGGCATAGTACCTTTCAAACTCTCCTAAGCGAACCCAGGCATCTTGAGAGAGTGGTCCAGCGACTAGCGCGGCAAATTTCTTTCGGCGTTCATCGACCGTTCCTTCGCCGCTGAATCCGAATTCCTCGGCGAGGACTTCCAGCTCGTCCCGACGAAGTTTGTGGATCCAGCCGGTGCTGACCCCTGGATTAGAAAGGTGTCCCGCAGGGTATGCCTCCTCTGGTTGTTCCTCGTCGTGGTGTTCCATGGTGGTTTTCTGTTGGTTTTGGCACTTGATTCACGGTTAAACGGCACTTTTCGGGTCGGCACTGCGTTTACTTTCGCGATTGTTTTCGCGTCCGGATAACGTTAATGAATTATTGTCGCGTTTCTATTCAATTTTCCTTTTGCTGGCAGTGGGTCTTTAATCCACGAAGTCCCTGATTTCGGTTTTTCTTGATGTTTTCCTTCAAAAATCCTTTAAAGTCCCTGCTCGGGCGCCACTTGTAATGTCCTATTTCAGGCTGAGGTATGCATCAGTCTGTCCAGGGTCCTGAATTACAAGATATTTATAATTCACGAGGACTTTATCGGGAAACCAGGAACTTTGCCAGGAACTGAAAGAGAACGGTTAGCTAAATCACAACACTTTTTGGTTCTTTAAAGTATTAATCGTTTTGTTTATTATTTCGGGTTATTATGCTAATTCTTTAGTTTTACTACTTGAACGCGGCGTGTATGTTACTTCTTGATTGCCTTACGATGGCTGGTGGACTCTCTTTGACTCTCTCGACTGCCGATTGACTCCCGATTGACTGCCGATTGACTGCCTCGATGGCTGGTGCACTGCCTTTTTATAGATCGGCTGGTCTTTCTCGAATGTCTTATAGATATCTTATTTCTACTCCAGACCGTGGGAAGGGTTCTTACATAAATCCCTATGGCCGAATTGTAGTCTGCGCGTGCAGACGGGCTGATCGGTAACAGAAGGTTACCAAATCATTAACCCTGTAGTCAGTGTCCAATATCCCCGGTAGGGAGAGTCGGAGACTGCTGACTGGCTTGCGCATGTGGGGGTTTTGCCCGGTACTCGAGGGTTACCTAAGCAATCGCCTCCCAACACGTGTCCAATGTCCCAGGTAAGGTGATCGGTGTGCACCGGTACCGTGGGAAAGGAATGTCGCTTAGTGAAATTGGAGTTTTACTTAGTGTTTATTTTAAAGATATTAAAGAAATTAAAGGCATTTAGAGATACTAACGACATTTAAAGATAGCAACGACAGGTGTTCCTGTGTTGTGACGTTCGCTTACACGGAAGGACCAGATTCACAAGGTTGGAAGTTAGGTCGCAACAAAGTTTGGTAATCTGGTAAAAATAAGTTAAGTGTTTAGTTCTGCGGGTTGCGTTGCGTTAAAAATTTGAATTTTTGACGAGTTCGTTCCCGTAATCGCACCAAATCTATCGATGACACAAAACCCATGACAGTTACGATAGCTTTGCAGCACATGATTATCGACTATTACCATCGATAGGCTTGTCAATCGAGTGTAGTCGATAGATAAAAAGTATCTTCAAACCGAGGCGGCTCGTATCTGAGAGATACACTCGTTTCGTTGCTGTCGGTGCTTGGTGCTGGTGCGGTATTTTGTCTGGTCGCAGCTCCTCCGTTTGAAATTGTGTCGCATGAAAAGCATATTAAACCACCATTTTCCACTGTGATCTTTGTCGGCAAAAGACAGAAGTGAACCCAAAGAGCAGAACACGCATCCGAATCCGAATCGAGTTGGAAGTTCGCGTTGAGCACACCACACCACACCCACACACGCGCACTGTGCCCCGCTACGTAGATATTGCGAATGCATACGGCGAAAGATACAAATAGAAAAAATCTAAGCAGGAGAAAAATTTTGTTAGTGAAGTGAAGAGGAAGTAGTGGTGACCTGTGCGCGTGTAGTTGTGCTTTCCCCGTGCGTGTCGTCAGTGTGTGCGTGTTTCTTTCCCTCCCCCATTTTGCAGGCGCAAGTGCGAAGAGCATAGCAGTATCTGTATCTCGCTATGGGTAAGTTATCTGGCCATACTGTGCCTCTCACTCTTTCTCTCTCCCTCTGCTTGCGTGTGTGTGTCTGCGCAAAGCCATCGAAAGAGGGTGGTGGTGGGCCGTGGGCCCTGCTGCTTCTCAGATAGAAGCGAAGCTGATGGCATTATCGGTATTAGTGGCAGACTATGGCAAGTTATCCAAGAATGAGTACGAGAGAAGGAAACGAAACTACATGGCCTGCGAATACCGTTAATCAATATTGGACAGCTGGGAATCCGTAATATACGTTCGAAATTAGGTGGTGGGGGGATCTTTGGGCCTCTCTCTCTATCTCACACATACCCTCTCGCATGTGATTGGCACGGTCTGGTCTGGTCTCGTCCGCGTCCACTCCCTATTTTATATCTCAGCTGCGACGGCGATGACGTCATATATTAGTTGTTGTAAGAACAAGTTTTGTTTGTCGTACCGTCGCCTCGTCGTCGGCCATCGACTGCTGCGCCCCAAATCGACGTGTGATATCCGAGAAGGGAGGGAGAACGCGATTCAGAAAAAAACCTGACCGAATAAACCTCAACGTGCTTGTGCATGCAACTGCAATTACACACGATACCGTTAGGGTGTCCCCCCGTGAGAGCCGTCCCCATACCATACCTGTGAATCTACCGTTGAATCTGGCGCTGAATATGCTTTTTCTATGGCTTTCAGTGCATGAACGAGCCCTACTATGTACCGTTAGTTCTCTCTCTCTCTCTCTCTCTTCCATGCTGTGATTAATTACTCGACAATCCGTTCGTCCCGTCTCTCCGGCCTCTGGCCCTAATTGAGTTCATGAGCTGCGGCTGCCGTTGGGGCTTGGGCTGGGCGGGAGACACTTGTAGTTGTATGCGTGCCTAAAATGCCTAATTGACTTGGACTTCGCTTCGAGGAGTCGCTTTGAATCACATCGGAGCGGAGTAGGGGGGTACTGGGACCCCATAATGTGCAGCGCCGTTCGTCGCTCTCCACGCAAAAGGCTCAACAATAGCCATACAGTCTCCATGTATTGCTTGTAGTCAGGCAGCAACTACTCAAAATGAACTCATGACAGGCGCACATTGACTTGCATGGGGTTTCCTTTTTAGCTAGTGCTCAAATGAAAACGAAAGGGGCAACCCAAACGAGTTGCTTCGCCGCCTACCCCTCCGTGTCCGCCCCCCTTATTCATTTAGTGGATCTTTCCCATTTATTTATCCGTTGATTTGTTCGTGCACGAGTACTGGTACGAGTTGTATGTTGTGGTGTGGTGCATTTGCCTGCATTTCATTTCATTTCCCATTTCCCAGGCGGGGTTATATAGGTCAGAGCACTTGCATAGAAAGTGGCATCTTCTCTTGTGTTGTGTCGTCTTCAGGCACGGCAACTGGTTCAGCCCTCCCCTTTCACTCGCCTAATTGAATGCTATTTTTGTGACTGCAGCGTCATCGGCGTCCGTGTGTGTGTGTGTGTGTGCTCTTGCCGAGCAGGCGGCGGCTCTTTTCACTTTTCGTCTAATAAGCATACAGGAAGCACTTTCGAATGATCTCCAAACCGACCTTACGTAGAGTACCCGTAGAAACCACAGTGCGGTTCATCGTCAGGTAGCACAGCATAAAATAACACTTTGCAGAGCAATATAAATTTGATGAGTAATGCGGAGAACACATAAAATAAACACACGTACGTACACACACATACATATGTACAATGCCTAATATATATATTTGTATATATTATGTTGTTGCTCTTCTCCACAGAACCATTCGTGGGAATGGGAATATGTGGGCGTGGAATGAATGAGAGGTAGAAAGAGATGTTTGCTTTTGCTCTGGGGATTATTTATTGTTTGGCTGGAAACACGCTCTTTTTCAGTTGGTATTGTTGTGACGATTCGACTCGACTCTAATCCCCCCAACAGGCTTCACTTCACCTGTTTCCGCAAACTGCCTTGACCTGCATTATCCCGGGCACAGACTGTCAAGGATTTGACGACGCACTTGTTCAGTGCACATTGTGCTGCATGACATGACCATGACAGTGTTGTGTACCCGTGAGGGGTTTCGGGCTCTTCCGCAGAAGGTCATTCGTTCTGTTTAAGGTTAGGGATGTTCACGCTTTTTGGGGCGCGGCTAAATTTAATTAAAATATTCGCTCTGCCATGCAGACTGACATTTCGACACCGAACTGTGTGTTTCTGTGGAATATAATCGAATCGTTTGGGGGGTCGACTATGCTTTAAATGTGCGTTTTACATGCAGGCGAGGCGCGACTTTAACCTTGGACTTGCCCCCTGGCTGCTGCTATGCTCTGGCTCTTGTTGCTCGACGGGTTTTCGGTTTGATTTTTTGTTTGTATTTCAAATGCGAGTGTGCCTCTCCACCAACCAGTTTGTGAGGCACATGCTCGGGCCTGCTCTGCCACAACTCCAAAATAATAATAAAGAAAAGCAGCAGCTCCGCTCCGTGTTGTCGCTGGTCGATGGCGGCGCTAGAGACGCCGATGACATCATCGGGGCACTAGGCATTCACTCACTACCAACAAAACATCGCTCTCCTCTCCGTAATTACAATAAAAATGAAATGAAAATGTGCGCTCAAAGTTTTATTATACTAACTAGGCGGCAACTCGGCGCTGCTCTCTCTCTCACTCTTTCTCTCTGTCTGTCAGTCTGTCTGTTGCATGAAAATGTAATTTTCACATTGGAATTGTTTAGAGTTGGGTTGTAATTATCGCGGATCTGCTAATGCGAGCGGAAAACACTGAAAACCCAATAAACAAAATGCCAAAATCAATATGCGAATTCCAGTGTGTGAGATTGCATAATAAACAAGCAGATAACAACATACATAAATGAAATTAATTGAAACGAAACACGTACACAAACAAATTTTAAACAAACACAAATGCACACACTAGTATATATATTTAATACATATACATATTACCTTGAACGGAAGTTCAAGCTGGTGACGAAAGCCACAGCACCGTAAAAAGCCAATTGTACACAAAATATCCGTATTATCAGATGTTCGGACATTCTAATTGGACAATTCGCTGAATTCTCGCTCTCTCTCTGTTTACGT
Source organism: Drosophila tristis (assembly GCA_018150885.1). Classification (NCBI taxonomy): domain Eukaryota; kingdom Metazoa; phylum Arthropoda; class Insecta; order Diptera; family Drosophilidae; genus Drosophila; species Drosophila tristis. The sequence continues at coordinate 17,256,636 of JAECWT010000002.1, forward strand.
CATCGAACTGAAATAATATACACACAGACCTCTATTTACGTTCATCAGCAATGATGTACAGATATGGATCATACATACATAACTTTGCGTAATGTCAACGACTTTTTATTGATTTTACTACTCCTTTCCAAGCACACACACACCCAGGACTGTTTCCCTTGAGTGTTTGTTTTTTTATTGAAGTTCATTGTACTTGTACTTTACTCCGGTAGCAACATGAGATCGCAGCCCAGCCTATCTCAGTAATTTTTTATTGCTTAGAATACGAGCAACAAATATATATAATTTTAAGTTTCAATTTTAATCTAGGCCTGAACAAGCGCAAAGATTTTTCCATGGCAATATACATACTTTGCAAACATTCAAGTTATTTCTTTGATTAGATTCTTCGCTTAAAAGCGTTACTATAAATACAAACAAAGATAAGGTTCTAAATGCGGCGGCATATTTCTTTTACCATCTTCATATGTAGTAAAAAGCTTTTATTTAGGTATTAATTTATGTGTTTTTTTCTAGGCTTTTAGAAATTATAAATTAAATACAAAAGAAAAGTAAAAAAAAAAATTGTACAAGAATTTTGGTGTGCGATAGCAACTCATATACGTCATAATAATTATAAAAGCTAACGGTTAAGTTGTTGGTCTTTCATTCGTCGCAGCAACACACACCTGAGAAAGGGGGTTGGGGAGGGGAGGGGAGGGCAATGCTTATCGAACATTTCTACCGAAAAACCCACAGAACGTAGACAAAAGAGGGGAAAAACAGAAATACAAATTAACAGAGAGAAAGAGCGAACCGAACCAGAGAACGGTTGCAACTGGCTGGTTTTAGATCTGTTGGATCTACTACGTATATTTAATCAACCGCACACAGGGGCACCGCCGGTCGACGCGTCGACTGGGACTGCCACTGGCACCGGCAAGAAACCGGCCGACTGGTAGATCAACATCAACCCATCATCAGTCATGGCCAACAAATTGTTTCGTTACGTTTTGTGTGATGCCGTCATGGCTTTGAGTCTGGGTCTGGTCTCCCCTCCGACAATCTGATCGTTGTGGGAATGACGGGGAATACATATCTGAATTTGTGTGCGAGTGGAAGTATGTAACCGTGTATACACAATTTTGTTCTGTTTGGAAATACAATAAATATTCATATATTTGGAAATTCTCTGCCTGTGGCTATTATGCAATGTTCTCTAGTGATAGAATAAACCCACCCAGTCATTGATCAAACAGTTGATAAGAACTAAAACTTATCTGTGTTTACATTCACAAATCATCTGGAATGCACTTCTAAGAATCAGCTCCATTTTTGAATCGATTTTAACAAGTATTTAAAATGTACACTGGCTGTTCTGAATATCTATCCACACATGTGGTGGAGTGAAGTGGCTGACAACTGTTCGGATACGTATTATATGTACATGTCAGTTCTATTTAACCTGTTCCACTTGTCTGAAGTGCGACTGCACACTTGTGTGTACATTAATGAACAGTCAAAATATACATATATAATACATATATCTGTACGTGTACTGACAGTGTGTGCATGTATACCATACCGCCCTTGGCCTTATCAATGATAAGATTAATTGTGCGCCTTGCGCATGAGTCATACCGCCTTTCGGGCGATATTTATCTGTGCCGAGTATCAAAGAGTTTTGCCTAGACTGTCAGTAGAATAAAACCAAAAAGGGATATAAAAATGTTCCATACTCTTATGTACTACATATCTCTTCAAACACAATGAACATACACATACGAATATATATCATTCAAACGGGGCTTTCGAACGGACACGGGCCCGGGCCCGGGGCTGTGCCCGGCCAAACGGGGCAAGGTTGGGGCATTATCGCATCACATGCATATGACATCAGCAGTGCTTTGCCGTTCGGCATACGTAATCTGGACGACGACGGTGGGTGGCGGCGATTGCATGAATTGGATTAAAACAGAACCGAACGCTAATCTCGTCGTATCTGCATTAAAGTAATCTCTAATCGATGCTCTTCTCTTCTCTACTCTCTCTTTTCTGCTGGCAGGTAAACAAAAAATTTACTGTGCAAAATGCACAAAAAAATGCTCCGGCGAGGTGTTGCGCGTGGCCGACAATCACTTTCACAAGGCCTGCTTCCAGTGTTGCCAGTGCAAGAAGTCCCTGGCCACCGGCGGTTTCTTTACAAAAGACAGCGCCTATTACTGCATACCGGACTATCAGCGGCTGTACGGCACCAAGTGTGCCACGTGCCAGCAGTATGTGGAGGGCGAGGTGGTCAGCACCATGGGCAAGACGTACCACCAGAAGTGCTTTACGTGCTCCAAGTGCCAGCAGCCGTTCAAATCCGGCAGCAAGGTGACCAACACCGGCAAGGAAGTCCTTTGCGAGAATTGTGTGTCAGGCGGTGGCGGCGGTGCACCTGTTTCGCCGACACGAAAAACGGCCGTGTCGTCGCCAGCACCGCCAGCGGAGAGTCCCACTCGGGCCACCGCCCACCAGCAGCTAACCGGCGGCGTTGTCTCGCACAAGGCTCACCTGAAGGAGGACTACGATCCCAATGACTGTGCCGGGTGCGGGGAGCTGCTGAAGGAGGGTCAGGCACTGGTCGCTCTGGACAGGCAGTGGCATGTCTCCTGTTTCCGGTGCAAGGCCTGCCAGGTGGTGCTGAACGGCGAGTATATGGGCAAGGATGCTGTGCCCTATTGCGAGAAGTGCTATCAGAAGGGCTTCGGCGTCAAGTGCGCCTACTGCAACCGCTTCATCAGCGGCAAGGTGCTGCAGGCCGGCGACAACCATCACTTCCATCCAACATGCGCACGCTGCACCAAGTGCGGCGATCCGTTTGGTGACGGAGAGGAAATGTACCTGCAGGGCAGCGCCATTTGGCATCCACGCTGCGGCCCCGGACCCTCAGAGTCTGGCATAATACTAAACGGCGGCGGCGGCGTTGTTGGCGGCCACACTTCGGTGACTGGCGGCGCCTCCAATGGCAACTTTACAGACACCGAATGTGATCGCATGAGTTCCAGTGCACTGAGCGAAATGGTATGTAAATGCAGATCCAATAGTGTTACATGGCATCCTCCAACGACACACCAAAGCGGCTGCTGTTCTTGCTACTAATTTGAATGCTGCGCACATTTAAGCACACCCACACACACACACCCTTCCACACTCCTTAGCTGAACGATTTCTAGTATCGCTCATCACGACACACAACACTGCAATTGATTTTTTTGATTTTATTGATTTTATAATTTATTTTGTTGCATTTTAGTTCACTTTATTTTGAGCTTGCGTTTTGATTTCTGTTCGTTTTCAGTACATCCGCTCCAGAACTCCGAGTATAAACGGTTCACTTTATTCCTCTAGCCGCAAGGTTTGTTTTATGATTTTTGTATGATTTTTCTTTGTTTGGCCATTTTCTCTTATTTATAATTTTGAATACTAAAATCTATAATCGAATACCCACGGCACTCTGCATGTAAAATCCCTGCCACGAGTACTCGAATCAATGGCTAATAATGTGGAAACTCTTTCAGCATTATCGAACGGTCAGTCCGGGTCTGATACTCCGCGAGTATGGCCGACCGATCGGTGAAGATATATCGCGCATTTACACCTACAGTTATCTGACTGATGCGCCGCATTATCTGCGAAAGCCGATCGATCCCTATGACAAGACGCCACTCTCGCCGCACTTTCACAGGCCAGCATCCTATGCGACGACCAGCAATGCGGGCTCTGTGGCCGGCAGTCGTCCGCCCTCGCGTCCCCATTCGCGCACGCGAAGTGCCATGAAGGTGCTGGTGGATGCCATACGGTCGGAAACACCACGTCCCAAAAGTCCGGGCATGAACAACGAAGAACCCATTGAGCTGTCGCATTATCCGGACGCCAAAAAGCCATTGCCCGGCGAGCAGCCGAAAATCGAAAGGGATGACTTCCCAGCACCGCCCTATCCTTACACTGATCCGGAGCGCAGGCGACGCTACAGCGACACCTACAAGGGAGTGCCCGTCTCGGATGACGAGGATGAGAATGTCCAGAATGGCAAGCAAACGAATGGCAATTCCAAAAATGGCGAAGAGCAAAGGTAGGTGGAGAAAAGGAGAAGATAAAACCAAACTATGAAACTTTAAATCCTTTGCAGACGCCTTCAACGTGAAGCCGAGCAACTGGAAAAGCTGAACTCGGGCATTGGTTCTGTCATTGCCAAGGATCTGAAGGAGCACGCCAAGTACCGAAAGTGGAAGCAGAACAACCTTGATCCTCGCAATGCATCGCGCACGCCTTCAGCCTCAAAGGAGCCGCTCTACAAGTTGAGGTAGGTCCTTGGCTTGGTCAACATGGCTTTGGTATCATTTTGACTCGTTTGCGCCTTTTGCAGATACGAATCACCCATTGGAGCATCACCATCACGCCATCTGGACTCCCAGAAGCCCTTCTATGAGGATGAAATGTTTGATCGGTCCACAAGCTATCGCGGCTCGCTGGGCAAATCGCTGGGAAATGCGCCCAGCTACAATGGTAAATCGTTTAGCTTTAATAGCCTTATATTCCAGTCTCGTACTCGTATGTTAGGGTGTGATTCGATTCGATACTATATATAGCCAATTACGTTTATAGCCATACATTCCTATCGATCGCCGCCAAAGCCCGGATACGGATTCAAAACGACTACTCTGCCCTATATACGCAACGGCTACAGCTCAGTAAGTGCTGCCCCGCCCCCTGTTGCTAGATCAACTCTCCGGTGCTGGATTCTCATTCGTGCTGTGCTGTAGTCCCTTAGTCTATTCTATATCCGTACTCGTACTATACACGTATTTGGCAATGGAATCACTCTATTATAACCCATAACTCTGAACATTTAACCTTAACCACTGGCTGACTGCATTCGTTTGTGTCTTTCTCATCCTTTTACTGTTGCTGCTGGTGGCTGGCTGCTCCTCCATTTGGATGGATGAACCTATCCCGGTGGCCCCCCCGTTGCATAACAATTAACAAAAACATTTTGAATAACATCTCAACTGGTTGGTTGGTCTGCTGCTTTCTTGTGTGTCTAAATCTAATTCTATGCTATCCAAAAATCTCTGTGTGTATGAATATTTGTTGCCTTGACCCGCGCTCCCAACACACACACACACACAAACATAATCCCACACATTCATTGAACACAAATCGCATTCCACACTAACCAAAACGGAACTCGTACATTTGCATCATCCACTCCATACATCCAACTACTCGTACTGCTAATACAACTACTCTGCTCAGTGGTGAGCGCCCTGCGTCATGTACCCAAACCTGGATACGGCCTGGCCCCACGATCTCACACATTCAGTTCCACAACATCTGCTGCTGCCACGATGCATGGTGCCACTGTAAGACTGCTTTCGTTGTAACGTTGTAACGTAATATGTTGTTGTGCTTCCAATGCAATAGTTTCTTTTAATTTCCATATCTATTTGGTGTATGCGTATGATCGGCATTCTTCTTTTTTTAGTTTTAGTTTTAGTTACTTTCGCCCTGCACTTGTTTATGGGTTCTTCCTGTTTTTGCATGAGTCTTTCACAGACCAAGTATAAAGAGATTAACGTTGGTTTGTTTTTGATTTGAAACAGGATTTCTCTTATGGAGGACTGGGCGACAAAACGCACAGCACAGATCTGAGCTGTGGCAAATCGGAAGGTAAGTTGAGCACTTAACTCCTCCATAATCCCCGCTAATGATTTGATTTTTTGTTATAGCTTCTGTGGACTCGATTACCGAGGGAGATAGACGCGCCTTGATGGGCGGCGACCTGCCCGCCTCGAGCACATATTCAGGTGCACTCTCGTACCACTATCCGCAGGCGGGACTCATTCGACGAAGCCTGCCCAATATGGCACACTCGATGTTGGTGCATGAGCCAGCCAAGATCTATCCTTACCATCTACTGCTTATCACAAACTATCGTCTGCCCTCGGACGTTGATCGCTGTAATCTAGAGGTAAACTCCAGTGTAATTCTTGCACCCTGTGAATGTTAGCTAATTCCCTTGATTTGTTTATCATCTGCAGCGTCATTTGTCGGACATTGAGTTTGAGCACATTTTGCAGTGCGCCCGATCCGAGTTCTACCGCCTGCCCCAGTGGAGGCGCAACGAGCTGAAGCGGCGGGTGAAGCTTTTCTAAGCGAACGCTGCACTGCACTACTGCAGGAAAGGAGAGGATCTGCAACTGCACTGCTCTAGTGGAGGCTGCTTGCGACGAAACCAAAATAATACATTTTACCTTAAACGAAAAGGAGGAAACAGATATAAATAATGGGAAACTATGCTAATTTCACAGCCAGTTTTGAAACACGCTTTAAATAGTTGATGCAAGTGAAGCTAAAACTAAAACTAAATTTAAACACATAGTTACAGTTACAGTGCGGAACGGAGCGGAGCGGAGTGGAACGACCTGGGTTAGCTCCAGTTTATTTTTTTAAGAATTAGTTGCGCCTACAGAGAGAAGATTGTAACTAAAATGAAACACTAAGGAAAATCCCAAATAAATACGAAATGTATACAGATTTCAATTGCATGTCTGGCATTAAAGCTTTTTATACACATGGCAGCTGCATATTAATTGGATTCGTTTTGCTAAATTACATTTTACTTCAAACACAACACACAAAAACACGTTCAAGGGCTAAAGAAAAACCGTAAAGCATCAAAGAAAGAAATAAATGTACCTTCAGCAAAAGTTTACACAAACAGCAAAAGGCGCTAAAAGAACAGCCAGCCAGCCAAGCCAATTGTTGCATGTGCGGGCATCAAAATAAACGCTAAACCATTATGCAAATTTTATTTATTACTAAATATTTTATTTATTTATTTAAATAGAATCAAAGAATAAACCAGAGATAATAAAAACAGGACAAAAGCAATGTACGCGCTATTATCTGTGTTATCTATTATCTTTTTTTAATATTACATATATTACAACCTCTTGGAAGCGGGTGGGGTGGGAGAGTCGAAATATGTTAAAGGAATCTGAGAAGTCAACAAAATGAGTATCTAAATATTGTGCTAAAAGTTCACAGTTTATAGAGATTCTCTATATATTGCACACGCAATTCGCATCGCTTTAGTTTCGCTTCTGGATGCTGTCATCGGTGTTCAGACGGAACGTTAATTGTGTCTTCATCACCGAAAGACTGCTGCCAATGATCTTTTTATGGTATATCTGACGCGTGACAAAGCCATATTCGTCATAGAAGTCGCGTTCATTCTCCTGCCACTCGGAAATGGTGCACTCTAGCGAGCCATAGCCACCGCTGTGGCATTTCTTCGATACAAGACTGATCATGGGCTCCATGATCTTTTGATAGGGATAATCCGAAGCAATCGCAAAGCGACATATCCAAGCCGCATTGTACACAGCATGGTGGTCTTTGACACTTATGGTGGCCACAATTCGACGACGGAATTTATTTTTGTAAGCCTCATCGTATGGGCAGTTCTCCACGAAGATGTTATAGCTGGCTTCCTTGGGGGAACAGCGAAAAATAAATGGCTCGTAGCACTCTGCCACCAGGGATTGAGAGGGTTTCACCTAAAATAAAGGACGGAGTTAAGAGTGGAGGGTCTACGAGTATTCGATGCCACAAACCTTCATGAGCTCCATTGCCTTGGCGTAGAATGCGAAGTACGTGCTGGTAAATAGAAAGAAGATGCATCCGGGTATCGACAGGGTACAGAAGAGCAGGGGCACGCCCAGGAATATGAAGAATATCGCCCATGTGATGACTATGAACTGAAGTGTAATCTAGATAGCCAGGCATAACAAACATTTAGTGGAATCTAATAGGAATTTAATTCTAGATGGAGACCTGTATGAACAGGCAACCGAGTCGATCTTGAACGTTACCTCTCGGACCATCAGGGCGAAGAAGGATTTTGTGTAGAACGACAGAATGTAGTCCCGCACCAGATCCTGACACTTGAGTTCATCATCTTCCCGGTAAGTGCGTACAACAATAAAAGGCTGCATTTTACCATAAACTAAAATAAATGATAAACAAAACTTTAGAAATCAGGGATGCAAAACCATAGATGTGTTATCGATGCTGTTATCGATGGTCTTACAGTCTTTGCTTTGGGCGTTTTTGTTTAAACCTTGTTATGTAAACAATCCAATACAAAGAAGTTTTGAAAACTACCCAATCTTGTACCAAATTTATTGAGAAATTGTATAAAATTATTTGTTAGGGGCTGAGAGGGCTAACTAGCTAGTAACACCAAACCGAATATCAAAATCGCGGAATATCAACGCATCTGGTCGTGTCCGTCAGTATATTTGCGGTATATTTTGGTAATGACAAGGTATATATTTCGGTATATTGCTAAGGGTCAGGCGGTATATTCCATCAATCAAGTAAATAACTTTGTTTTCGCACGTCTTAAATCCTGAGAAAAATGGAACACGGCGCCGCCCCACAGCTTGCGTCCCAGCAGGATACGCAGCGGAACTTTATTTGCGGCGTGATTGAAGGTTTCTACGGGCGCCCCTGGACAACGGAGCAGCGCAAAGGTTTATTTCGCAAACTCAAAAAGATGGGAATGGACTCGTACATGTACGCACCCAAGGACGACTACAAACACCGAGCTTTTTGGCGAGAGCTATACACAGTCGAAGAGGCGGATCATCTATCCAGTAAGCAGTTGCCCACCTGCGTTGTCTTGTTTTTATTCTAATTTCTCTGCGTTCAGGTCTGATTGCGGCCGCAAAGGAAGCCGGCATTGCCTTCTACTACGCTCTATCGCCCGGCCTGGACATGACCTATAGCAGCCCGAAGGAGATAGCAACGCTAAAACGCAAGTTGGATCAGGTCTCGCAGTTCGGATGCGAGGCTTATGCATTGCTCTTCGATGACATTGAGTCGGAACTGTCCAAGGTCGATAAGGAGGTGTTCCAGACATTTGCCAATGCCCATGTCTCGGTGACCAATGAGATTTTTACCCATTTGGGCGGCCCCAAGTTTCTGTTCTGCCCAACGCAGTACTGTGGCACCCGTGCAGTGCCTACGGTACAGGCATCGGAGTATCTAAATACCCTGGGGTCAAAGCTCAACATTGATATCGACATACTCTGGACGGGAGACAAAGTCATCTCAAAGACGATATCCATTGCATCCATACAGGAGATAACGGAGGTCCTGCGTCGTCCTCCATGCATTTGGGACAATTTGCATGCCAACGACTACGACCAGAAGCGTGTCTTTCTCGGTCCGTACACTGGTCGATCGCCCGAGCTTATCCCCCATTTGCGCGGCGTAATGACCAATCCCAACTGTGAGTTCTACGCCAACTTCATTGCTATCCACTCGCTGGCTTCGTGGTCGCGTTGCAGCATGGATTCCAAGATGAACAGCTCGCTGAGCTCCGATATCAAACTGGAGACTGAAAATGAGGATGAAATGCCCACGGAGTTCCTCTCAAAAAACGTTTATCATCCCCGAGTGGCTCTAAAGTAAGTACTACAGCGCGTCCGATGGATTTCGTGTGATTATATTCCATTTTAGAAATGCCATTTCGGACTGGCTGCCAGAGTTCTTTGTAGAGAAGGAGGCCTGGGGACCCATAACCAAGCCACAGCCGCAAGTGCAAATGGTCATGCCCATTATACCGATCATACCATCGATTAATACCTGCATGAGTCTGACAACCACCACAACCACATCGACGAACACCCGGACTGTGCCCGAAGTGAACACCACCCAGCTGCAGGCATTGGCCGATGTTTGCAGCACTGTCAGCTCCTCGATGACCCCGATATCCAATCCGGTGATGAACTCCCTGGTATCGCCCACCAAAGTGGTCACCAACGATGACATTATTAATCCCATCCCGACCACAGCTGCTTGCAACATTGAGTTGCCCAAAAAGATACCAATCTCCATTGTTCCAGTGCCCATCATGGAGGCCAAGAGCGCTGAGGCTGAGTCTGTGGGATTGAATTTGGGCAATCAAATCTTCGAGTCAATCGCATCCAGGGGAAATCCGGCAGTGGAACTGGAAATCGAATCAAAGGATCAAGAACTAGACGCATCTCTGGAGGAGGAGGAGAAGCAGGAACTGGAGCAGGAGCCAGTGGCCAGCCTCAGCGTGGACACAATGCTGGATGATACAAGTCTGAGTCCGCTTAGCGGCGGCGGCAACGAGCCCATGGAATGCAGCAGCAGCATAGCCTCCCAGGTCTCACCAAAAGAGGAGGAGATCACCAAGCTGGGCACCGATGATGTCCTCATGGAGTCTGTGAACGATGTGCACGTGAGTAATAGGAGGACCCAATCTTGGACCCAAGTAAAGTAAAGTCACTCACTTCTTTTGCTTGCAGAGCATGCACGTGGAAAGTTCAACCCCATCACCGCTATCGAACACAGAAATGTGTGAACATGATCTTGAGTAGGTGCCTGTTATAGCCATAATCTATTGTAAGTGACGCCAGACCATTTCCCTCTGATTTCTTCCAGAACGACTATGGAGGCATCGAAGATAACTACGGAAGATCTGGGATTGCTCTGTGATCTATTCTATTTACCCTTTGAGCATGGCAGCCGTGCGCTCAAGCTGCTGGAAGAGTTCCACTGGCTGAAGACCAATGCTAATGTCATCCTGAAAGAGCGCTCCGCCGGCAGCAAGAGCAACAAGCCCGAGGTAAGCGAGTGGATGCAACGGTGCGAGAACTTTGACGTGCTATGTGGCAGCGTCGGGGAGCTGCTGATCAAAATTGCCAACTGCCAGAACAAGGAAATCTGCCACGAGCTCTACTCGTATGTGTGGGACATTTCTGGTGCTCTCTCGCTACTGAACTGCTACATTAAATGGCTGGCCTTGGGCCAGTTCCCGCAGAACATATCGTCCTATACGGAGGGTAGCTATACGTGTAAGTGTGCCGTGAGCATTGCTGAAGATCCACATGGAAATCTAACAAATCTTTGGCCTGCAGGGTTCAGCAAGGGGTGGAAAGAGGCTTTCATGTCGGGCGACCAAGAACCGTGGGTCTTTCGCGGAGGACTGATTGCCGATTTGCAGCGGCTGATGCCTGTGGATTCTGGCAATGATCTGTTTGTCTACAAGCTGCCGGAGCAGCCGACGGCCAACTATTATCTTCTGAGACCTTACCGCAATACCGATGAGCTGGACGTGATTAACGTTTGCACGCGCACCTATTTGCAGTGGCACAGCGGTCTGGATGGCGCCGAGCACATCCACATCAACTTTCCACTGCCCTCGAGCGTGGCCAATATTGTAGCAGACGCTATTGTTGGCCCATACATAACGCTCAATCCCCAGCTCTGTATAGTGGCGTACGACGAAAACGGTGCTCTTGTGGGCTATGCTTGCGCAGCCCTGGATGTCGCCTTATTTCGACGTAACATGCAAATGTGCTGGATGGCGGAGCTGCGTGAAAAGTATCCCAAAAATATTCCCACGCTGGACGCGGACGTGAATGAGTCAAGCGTTCAGCTGAATAAGCTAATCGCTCATTTTTTGGATCAGTTTCACAACAGCTACGATGAGGTGCAGGAGTGTCCCGTCGAAGTGAGCGGCTCCTTTCCAGCCCTTTTGACTGTGGCCACCCTAAAAGAGGCCGAAGATCGGGATAGCGGCATCACCAAACGCATTCTGACCGTCCTGCTGGCTGCACTGCGTGCAAACGGATGCTTTGGTGTGCATGTCTGTGTGCCCGATCAGGATCCCGGACAGTTGAACTTCTATACAAAGATCGGTTTCGTCGAGGTCTATCGCGAGGAGAGAAGCAAATGCATTTACTTGGGACGCCGCTTCTAGCCTCAACAGTTTCGCGGTTTTCGCCGCTTTTCTCTGTGGTAAACGTGTCAATTTTCCTCGCCCATTGTTCCTTAATATTCTGTATTCCCGCTGGCCACGCCACAGCTCGTCCCCCGTCCTTGGTCTCTTTTTGTATTTTCGTACAATTTTGTATTACTGGCCAACTTAAGTGGTTCGTTCAGTGGGATACGCTGCTCCCGTGCGTAGCCCTCGGACGGTCCTTCTCCTCTCTCTCAAGCATTTATCTTAAGCATGGTTTTTCTTAGCATGGAGAACAATAAAACTACACTATTTAATAATAAACTCGGTTTTATTCCTCAACTGTTGCCGCTCACTTGTCGGGTCTGCCTGTTGAGGTCATAGAACCACACCGTGTTCACACCATCCTCAATGGTGCGCTCCGGCTCTAGGTTGGGCAGCTTAAACCGGCACGCGATAATCTTTGTATTTTGCGGACACTCGGCGATCAGTTTGTGCTCCAGGTCCTTCATCATTTGCTCCACACCGAATATGACCACAAAGTTGTAATCTTTGATGTCGAACTTCCACAGGTCACGCCGGTAGAAGCTGGCCTGCCTCGTCGCGCCATGACGAAGCGCCGCCAAGCGCGAGTAGTAGACAAGCCAGGGATTCAGCTCCACGCCATCGGTTTTGAGACCCTTTGTATGCTGGGCCGCCGCTGAAATGGATTATATAAGGTAACATAACTTTGATCGTCGATCCGTTGTCGCAACTCACCAAACACGATGCGACCGTCACCCGAACCAATGTCCAGCAGCTTGCCGGTGGCGTTCTTTGGCAGAAAGCTGAGGACGTTCTGGATTTGCTCTGTGGTCGCCGGTACATATGGAAGGCATATCCTGCGAAAGGCAGGAGCTACAAACGAGGCGCACACAATTGACAGTCCGATCCCCACGCCCCCTGTGGCAGCGATTAGGATTTTTCCGCCAGTTGACATGCCTTTCCTAGGTGCTTTTTGAACCGATTTTTGGCCACCATCATTTAGAATATCCATCCCATATAAATTAATATCTTTCACCTGAACGGCACTAAAATTCGTCCAGTTTCATAATATTCGAGAGTGCCCACTGGTCGCCAATGGGTTAATCGTTTGTCCATGTTCGGAAATCATATTCCTCGATTTGGATATTCGGATTATTATTACTAGCTACGCAGAATAGACAAAACAATGGAAATTACATAAATAAACTTAATTTCTTGCTTTAAAGTTAACTATTTTGTTTATATTTTATCACAAGACAAGTTGGCAGCCCATCTATTAACCCTGCGAGTGACGAAAAACTTAGTCTCGAAAAAATATATTTCGGTATATTTGATCATCATTTCTGTGTGCATGAGACGGTATATTTGGATATTTTCTGAGGGTCAGACGGTATGTTTGATCGAAAAATCCGCGGTCACACTGGCGGCAACACTTTTTTCATCTTGTGCGTGTGCGTGCGCTTCCAATTACACTTTTTCGAAGGATTTTACGTGTGTTTTGGTGTCGTTAAACATAATTAAAATTGGGAAATTCAATTAAATAGTGTCGTGCAACAGTACGGGACATCGTTTAACGCTAAAAGTTGTATGTGCTCCGCGCGGGGATTGGCGTAAACGTAAAAAATGGCGAACGTAAGGGACAGCGACACATCACTGTGGCTGCATAATAAACTGGGAACATCCAACGATTCGTGGATAAACGGCTCAATATGCTCGCAATTAAACAAGGAGGTTTTGCGCAACATCAAGGAATGCTTTCCCGATTTGCAGACGCAGGTTAAACTGAAGTTGCTGCTCAGCTTCCTGCATATTCCGCGCCGTCTGGTGGAAGAGGTAAATGGCTGGCGTTGGTGTAAAAAAAAAATGAATGAGGAAAAGTGCATGAAAACGAACGTCGGTGCGCCGAAGTGTATATACCCTTGCAATTCGATGCACTGTGTCTAATTACTTAAAAATGATATGGAACCAAAGTGATAAGGTGGTCCGCATAGAAATATGACTACAATTATACCATCTTCCAACCTGCACGGGTAGTACACCAGCATACACACACACACACACCCACGCACTCTCGTTGTTGAAATACAATTAATGCTGTAAATAACCGTAAATTGCGATACTTGTAAATCTAATCAGCCAGAGCATGGGTTTGTTTGCTCGTAGCTTATCTGCAGCCATCAATTTCATGTTTTTCGGTCTCTGGTGGGGAAATAAATATTAACAAAATGTTTCCCGCCACTTCTACTTTTGTGTACACATTGTTCTCTCTACCAATCTCCCTCTCTCGCTCTCTATCTTGCACTCTCTCGTTATGTCTTTGTGCGTGTGTGTTGTGTGTACGTGTACGTGAGTGGGTGGGTAGGTGCGTGAGTGTGCTGTGGGTGGTTTCTGCGGCCAATTATTAACTTTGTTTTTTGTTTTTGTTGTGTTGCATTTGCAGTGGAAGGCCGAGCTGGAGGAGGTGATTGAGGTGGCCGGGCTCGACTCGGAGCTGTGGGTCTCCATGCTGGCCGAGACGATGAAGACGTTTCCGGCCACGAGCTCGCTGAACACAGAAATCTCCGACTACGAGGACACTCGTCCCATCTTCACAGACATGGTCAATGATTTGCGAAAATTGGTGAACAAGCATTCCGACCTGGGAATGCTGCCCCTGGAGTGTCAGTACCTAAATAAGAATGCGTTGATCTCAGTGGTAGGTGATAAATGAAGTTTATCTTTATTTTTGTCATTAAATTATCATTTTGTTCACTCCCCCGGCTTTAGGTTGGACAACAGCCGGCTCCCGTGAAGCATTTTACACTAAAGCGCAAGCCGAAGAGCGTCCAGCTGCGGACAGAGTTGCTCCACAAGTCGGCGGACGCGCAGTCGTCGCTGAAGAAGGGTTCGGCTCCCACAATTCCGCTGCGATCGCGCGGCATGCCCCGCAAGATGACGGACACCACGCCCCTCAAGGGCATACCCTCCCGCATGCCCACCACAGGCTTTCGCTCGGCCACTGTGCCGGCCAACGCGGCCCAGCGACCCAATCTCAGTCGCACTCCCGCCGGCCGCAAGGATGGCGGCATCAAGCTTATCGAGTTCACAGAGCAGCCGCTGGGCTATGCGGCGGCCAAGAAGCGCAAGCGTGAGCAGCAGCTGGAGGAGCAGCAAAAGAACAAGGAGAAAAAGGAGCTGGCTGCCGCGGCGGCTGCATCCGCTGCGGCTGCAACCGCAGCGGCCAACACTGGCGATAGTTCGCCCATAGATGGAGCGACGGCCAGCGGTGGGGAGACGCCTGTCACGCCCACATCGGCCAATAACAGCTTCGAAATCAAGACGGAGCCGCAGGGGCTAAACCAAAGCTCAGGCAGCCTGGAGGAGCCGCAGGACGATGACTTCAAGGTGCCCGAACTGGCTGGCAAAACTGCAATTGCGATGGAGTGCGATCCGGAGACACCAGAGTATGCAACAGCCACGCTGGACTTTGCACAGGCACCGGCCACTGTGGTGGCAGAACCACAGCTGGTCAAGACTCCAGCGGCCGAGGCTAGTAAGCAGAAAACGCCGCGAAAGAAGCTGAACAACAACAACAATAACAACAACAACAGCTTCAACCATACACCAAAACGGATTAAACAGGAGATCGAGATCAAGAGCGAGGAAATTATTGTGCCCGCCACTATTAAGCTGGAAAAGATCGAGGCGTCTCCGTCGCAGAAGCAAAAGCGTGTCATCATACAGCAGCAAGAACCAGTAGCTGCAGCGCAGCGGACACCCCATTTGCTCATCCGCACTTCACCGCAGAAGCGACAGAACAACACGACGGCAACGGCAACTGCAACAACAACCGTGGGCAACACCACAATCAAAATGGAAAAACTGGACATCAAACCCATGCTGCGAACCACGGCATCGCCATCAACTAGCACAGCGACCACCACGACCACCATACTCACCCCGCAGCAGCTGAGACAAGCGGCCAATCCGCTGGCCAATTTGCCCAATAATATTTCCGTAAAAATTACATCTACAAAGGCAAAAGCGGCCGCTGCGGCAGCGACGGGAACGGCATCGGCTACGGCAGCAAGCGGCAGTCAGGGTCAGGGTCAAGCGCAACAGATACAGATCCAGCAGGCGTCGCAACATCAGCCCATTCTGATCAACAGCTCGACACCCGTCATACTGGCCTCGTCGCCCAGTGCCCAGCGAGCGGTAAGTTTTCCTTGCTTTCCTTCTCTATTGCTTGTTCGCTAATAACGAATTTCCTCTCTCTGTCCCCCGCAGAAGTCATTGGCTACGGCAAGCAGCAGCGGCACCACCACCACAACAATACCGTCACAAGCCATAAAAACGATGCCGCTGAGCCAACTGAAGACGGCCACAAACAGTGGACCGGTGATAATTTCGCAGACGATCATTCAGCCAGCAAAGCGGGCTCAGCAGCAGGCAGGAACATCGAGCGCAGCAGCGGCAGCATCCCAGCAGCAGCAACAGCAGCAGCAGCAACAACAACAGATGCAACAGATTCAACAGCAGCACTTGGTCACACCTCAACAGCCACAACAACAGCAGCAGCAGCAACAGCAACAGACGCAGTATATACTGGCCACACCCCAGCAGCATCAGCAACAGACGCAGCAGCAGCAACAGCAACCGATGCTGCCCACGCTGACATCATTTACACACGGGCGTCCCTTACCGCAAACGACAACGCTGTACCAGACCACGGCCGGCGGCAATGGTCAGGCACCCACCAAGATACTGCTAAAGACCTCGGGAACGTCGGGAGTGGTGATGACACCAGTGCGCCAGCAGCAGCAGACAACAACTGTGGTCTCATCGAACCCACCGCCATTGGTGGCTACATCTGCGGCTGTGGGTGCCGCCGCCGGGCAGTCAACGACCCTGAACATCCAGAATGTGCAGCTGCCGAACAGACCGGTCACCATTCAGCCAGCGTCACAGGCCGCGCAGCAGCAGCACTTGCAGGCCCAGCTGCAGCAGCAGCAGCCCCATCCGCAGCACACAATCGTGGCCAATACGACTGCCACTCAGCAGCCAAAACTGTCGCAGGTACTGATGCAGCCAACCAGCACCGTGGGACCTGGTGGAGTATCGGCGCTGAATGTGTCGCCGACGACGGGCAAAAACAAAACGATCATACTCACCCAAAAGGGTGTCATTTTGCGGAACATTGGCGGAGACATGTACCAGCAGATTCCCATCAGCAATGTGGGCGGTCTGCAGGGACTCGGCACCACGCTCATGACAACCACGGCGGCAGGTCCGCCCAGCCTGGTCAAGACCACTCCGTCGACGGGAGTGCACATGCAGCAGCAACATTCGAGTCAGCCTGGAAAGCAGATGCTGCCCACGCTGATTCCAACCAGTTCGCTTGGCGGCCAGCACGTTATTGTGCAGCAACAGCAGCCAAGTAATGTGATTGGAAATGTAAGTGGCAGTCCAGCTGCAAAGCAGCTGATTGCAACAAATATTATATGTTGATAAATTAAATTTAACATTTTGTAAACCATTTGAATATCAGTCCCCGCAGCAGACCATCATTCGCCCGGTGATGACGAACGTTGGTGGAGGTTTGACCACGCTGCCGCAGGGCCTGACGCTGATACAGCGGCCAGGCCAGCAGCCGCAGCTGGTGCAGGTGCAGGCGGCGCCGAACAGTACGCAGCGAACGATTATTACTCAATCGGCCGGTGCGGCAGTTACGGCTCCGCAACAGCAGCCGCGCCAGCAGCAGCAGCAGCAAATTCTGCTTCAACACAAGCCAGCTCCGACTCTGCAGCAGCGATTGGTCACCTCCACGAACAGTGCCGGCCAACAGGGCACCCCGAATACGGTTATACCACGCACTGTGCAGGTGCAAGTGCAGGCGCAACAGCAACAGCCGCAGCAGCAACAATCAGCACAACAACAGCAGCAGCAGACGCAACAGGCACCACAACGGCGGGGACTTTCGCTTTCTGTAAGACTGGGAAGCAGCTTTAGGATTTTACTTGAATTTTACTATCGCTTAATCCCTTCCAGAATGAGCATGTACATAAGGCGCACGAAATGTTCCGCAAGGCAAATCGTGTCTCGCGGCCCGACAAGGCCCTCATTCTGGGTTTCATGGCGGGTCTGCGTGAGAATCCGCGACCCAATAATGAAAACGTTTTGGTCATTAAATTAGGCGAATCAGAGGTAAGGTTTTCCTCCCAGGAAAACGCTTGAGAAATATTTCTATAATGTGTAATTGTATTGTTTTGTTTTCCTTGATTCAGGAAAAAGTACGGCAGGATGACGGCAACACGACGCTGTGTCTTGTGGAATCGCACATTAGGCTTGACTACAACACCGGCGAGTGGAAGACATTCCAGAATTATCGGATGCAGGATCAGACTGCCGCCTCATAGTCCACAAGGGTTATACGCATAGTGCGCAGCACTAAGTAAAAAAGGCAGCTAAACCAGCTGAAGCTGATGCTGGCCAATATGCGTATATGGAGTTTGGTTTGTCATCCGTTCTGCACCGTCAGCGGCAAAAAGATCGGCGTCGTTGCCCCCCAATTAGGTTACTAATCATCCGCTCCCTTCCCATTTTCCCCCAGCACGATATCCTCCTCCCCCAAAGCCCCAGCCCCAGCACAGAGCCCACAATCCCATCCCCCAAGAAATGCTGGAAATAATGAAAACTATAAAGTAATAATTAAGGTAAATTAGCTGTACAGTTGTTTAGTATGTAGTAAAGACTAGCGCTTAAATCATGTAGTAAACATGCCCGCCCCTTCCCCCCTTTACACAAATACCCAAGTTCTTATTAGGCAAAACCCGCATCCCAAAGCCCCGAACATCCGACATGCATGCATTCATTGTACTCTGGCTGAACGCTTCACTGGAGAGCAGTTGAAGACGGCGGCCAGGCCAATAGTGAAGCTTCGTTTGGACAGAACGTACGCCCGCCCATTCGCATTCACATTTACACTCACCCGTATACACAAGAAACAAAACAAAACAAAAACGTAAACTTTAAATCTGCATATATTTAGACGTGTATCTAGCATTATGTAATTATTGTCAAAGAAATTGTATAATTAACCTAGCAGCAACATAAAATTTAGAGCCTCAGAAGAGCTCCGATATTCATTAAAAAAGAAAACTTCAATGAAAATATATGTAATAGTTATAGAAGATTTATTGTATACTAGCAAGTATATACGAGTGTACATGCATGTATGTATGTATGAGCCACAACAAGATTAACCACAGATAAATTACTGAAATCTTGAAATGCGTAAAAGGCAAAAATAAACCTAGCAGATGTATTTATGGCTTTAATGTTAAACTTTTGTGTATTGCATTATCAATCAATATCAATGGTTTCCCATCTATTGATGTCTGTGCTATAGACAGTCAGTATTGGGCAGCGCTTGTCTCACCTGACGGGGCACATTGATGCTCGACTCGAGACGCACAAGCGAATGCTGCAAAAGAGAATGTCTGAGAATTTGTTGAAGTTCTGTGGGAATTCTACCAAATTAAAAACGACTAAATGTAACATATTTTGCTTATGGAATGAGATGCCATTATTCTGGAATTTGAAACCTTTACCGCATTCGTAGGAAGCCTTACCCCCATCCATTCCATGGTCGAATAAGCGCAGAAGAAACTGAATCTCAATTTTTGATTTATATTTCTTTAATTGTCTCGAAATCGGATGCTTACAACTAGTCAACACAAACTTATGAACTTCATTAGACGTTACACTATGCAGTAGTATTTCTAGAGCTAATACTAGAGGGTAACCTAGGCTAGGAAAATATAATACGTGGTGCGGGTTAAATTCGCTGCAGATCTGGTTCTGGTTCCATGTCCAAGGTGTGCTACTTGCCCACCTCCTTCCAGTGGACAATGGCGCGCTGATCGTCGGGCGCATCGCCGAAGGGACGGCTACCGTCGGAGTGCACATACTCATTGACTTGGTAGTTAAGGAGCGTCTTGTAGTGATAAACATCGGCCAGCTGTTGGGTCAGAGGGCTGGTGTTGGTGGTGAAGATGCCGGCGAATTGTTTCTCCCGGGCCACGCGCAGCACCTCGTGTTCCATGAAGTGCATGCAGGCAATGTTCTCGCGCGGATTCAGCTTCTCGGCCGTACCCATCATGAATGAGTGCAGGATTTGGTTGAGGCCCTTCGGCAAATAGTTATCGCTGCAAACCCGAACCAGTTTAACAATTATTCTGTCTGATTGATATGCAAATCCAAAAGTACTCACCGTATGGGACCCTCACAGAACTCCAGGAACTCAAACACAGTGAGCAGCTTTGATTTGATGTCCACCTCGGGCTCATTGCGGGCATCGAAGTTCAAGGCGGTGCCAATGATCCGCTCTGTGTTGCGATCGTACACCACAAAGCTCAGGTCGCGCTCCACCAATTCGTTCCAGATATCCTGTTGAAAAATAACTTGGAATTACCTCACACGTAGGGTGTGACTTGGGGGGTTCACTTACGTGGAGAATGTCACTGTAGTCGCTGCGCAATACGCCCGGCTTGAGCCACTGCTCCAAGTCTGCCTTGTTGTAAAAGCTGGCCACAATAATACTGGAATGGAATGGAGCATTTAAGATGTCGGATTGTGGATGTGGGGGCTTTGGTTACTCACTCGATCACCTGCTGACGGTGGTCCAGGCGCAAGGCCACCGCTTCCATTTTCAGATGCGGACAGGCATTAAGCGATTCCTCCTCGAGCTGCACCGCATCGTGGTTGGCTGCCATTTTCTCAATGACCTCGCCCAGATTCTTGGCCGCTATGAACTCGGAAATGCCAATGTTGTATCCCTTCTCGCGCAGCAGGGTCACGGTGAAAATGGAGTTCAAGGAGTTGCCACCCAGCTCGTAGAAGTTGCTTTGTGGAGCCAAAGTGGCACGCGTCGAGCGGCCAATCACACCGCCCACGGTCTCGAAAAGATCGCGCGCCGTCAGCTTGAGTTCCTCAGGCACTTGGGTGTAATCAAAGTCCAGCACAATGCTCGAGTCGCCCTCATTGTTGTTGGCCGTCTCGTAGGACTTGAGTAGGGCCTGACGATCGATTTTGCCGTTCACCAGCAGCGGTACGTGGTCCATGATGACAACCTGTGGGGTCATGTAGTCGGCCAACTTGTCCTTGAGGCGAGCCTCCAGTTGCAGCTCCGTTACGAGCGGCGCATCGTCGCGCAGCTTCACAAAGGCCAGAATGGCCTGATCCACATGCCCGGCATGGTAGCACAGGACAATCGCCTTCTCGACCAGTGGCAGCTCGGCCACATTCTTCTCCACCTCGGATAGGTCCACGCGATGGCCGCGAATCTTAACCTGTGAGTCCGTACGGCCCTCGTACATGATGCTGCCGTTCTTCAAAGCGCCATAGTCGCCGGTACGATACAGTCGGGCATATTCTGCCAAGCAGAGCAAAGGTTAAGATCGATCGCGAGTAACTAAAGAAGGACTTACTCTTCTCCACAGCCAGAGGGTTCTCCAGGAAACGCTCTGGATCGCGCCCATTCACATAACCGGCGGCTAGGTTTAATCCCGATGCGAATATTTCGCCAATCTCTCCGTTCTTGACGGGGCGGTAATCGGCGTCCAGCAGATAGATGACCGTGTTGGACACGGGAATGCCTGGGGTGCATCGAGAAGAGATCGAGTGTAAGAGTGTGCAAAGCAGATGGAGGTGCTCTGTAAATTGCCTTACCAATGGGCACATTGTCGTAGAGGCTCAACTGCTTCTTGCTTTCGCAGGTGAAGTAGGTCACGTCGCCCATGACCTCGGTGGAGCCGTAAAAGTTGTACAGCCGATGAACGCCCTCGTCGAAGTAGTCGAAGAAGCTGCTGGCCAGCGCCACGGACAGCGGCTCGCCGGAGCACACCCAGATCTGTAGGTTGTAGAGCAGTTTCTCGGCTGCTCCGCCACCTTCCATCTTCAGGTACATGAGCAGCGATCGGAGCAGCGTAGGCACAAGCACCAGACGCCTGACCTTGTACCGCTCCAGCAGGGCCACCAGACGTTGCGGGTCCTTGGTGACGGCCTTGGGCACAACGAGAATGGCCAGTCCGCACATCAGCGGTCCCCAGAGCTCCGCAATGGAGTCCACGAAGGTGAGCGCCGTCTTGAACACGCTGACCACCTCGCTGGCCGTGTAGGGAAACGTGGCCCACTGCCACTGCAGGCGGTTCAGGATGTTCTCGTGCGGCAATCGCACGCCCTTGGGTACGCCCGTGCTCCCAGAGGTGTAGAGCACAATGGCGATGTGGTCGTTGCCACCGCGCAGCATTTCCTCCGACAGCAGGTTGGATCCGCTCAGTGGAAGCGACTTGGCATAGAGCTCCGTCACGGACAGCGAGGGTGTGCCCTGAAAGCGGCCCGCATCAACATCGTCGTCGCGCACCACCAGAGTTGGGCGAGCCTCCAGGAGAATGTGGTGGATGCGGTTGGCCGGGAAGCTGGGATCGATGGGCAGATAGGCCCCACCTGCCTTCCAAATGGCCAGCAGCGTGGTGATCAGCTCCTCCGTTGGCTGCATGCACACGGCCACGATGAAGTCGCCATCGCTGTTGGGCTGCAGGAATCGCCCGTGGGTCTCCGCCACAAGCAGACGTGCTGCTCGGTTGGCCCGCTCGTTCATCTGGCGGTAGCTGCTCTGGCTGGGAGCCCTGCCCATGCCGGGCGTATCTGGCTGGTAGATCAGCGCCACCTTGTCGGCGTGTCGCAGCTGCTGCTCCTCAAAGATGCGGTGCAGCGCTCTCGGCGCAAAGTCCTGCTGCTGACCCTTCACGATCGACAACTGTGGCAGGGAACCCATCTCGGATTTTATCGGTATTAACTGCTACGCGTACGAGTGCCTGTGGATAAGCATTACAATATTTATTGGGCTTCAGGAAGTCAATGAGCGTTGATCGCTTAACTAATCTCGGTATTGAATCATTCATTGCATCATTTTATGATAATATAAAGTGGAGTTTCGCCGCACTGAGTGATATTGGTTGATCCTAACACAATTGGGAACTCGTATTACCCAATGACAGGTTGGTTGCGGCCACAAGGCGGCAATTCAATTAATTCCCATGAATATAAACGAGTTTAACATGCAAATTTGTGTAAAGAGTATTGTCCTAAATGATCTACATTCACATTTACAACGAATGAACAATACCAGCCAAGTCGAAAAAGTTGTGGCTATAATTTCGCATATCAGCCTCCAATTATTGCCATGAGGATCTATGAAAGGACTATGGGAAATAATTGAGAAATCACTCATCGAGTGCAGGGTATACTGTAGTCGTATATGGACAAGCAACTAGTTCAGGGTCGGTCTAGAATTTGTTTGATTTTCCCACCTAGTTCTTTGTTGGAATTTTTGCAATACAAATTTATCACTTTTCAACTTGGAAAATTGCCCAATAAATCATTTGAAATGATCGCCTTTATGTCAGAGATTTAAATTAATTGTATTGCTGTAAATTCCAACTGGGGAGTATATTCAAACAAATTTGAAAATAATCGTACACTTGATAAGCATTCAATAAATTTCCTCAACACATTTTTGAACTGTTTTATTATCGGAAACGGTTACGAAATCACATAAATAAATCTACTACGAGTAATCGTATATGTAAAACGATTTACCTTCTTATTTGCATCAGCAAGTAAATGCAAAATAAATTACAGCCGTCACATTAAATTGTTCTCCTTCTTTCAGCATTATAGATTTTAATATTGACAAACAATTTCCATAGTTAATAGCTATAGTTGTACTTTTGCGGCAAACAACTTGAAAACTACGAGTATAGACGAGCCTTCTTCTCGGAGCTCAGCTGTATATTTTATAGTTCATTTACATAGCCACATATACATATCTACATATGTGTATAAGACCATAGCTATTACGGACTGCACTGATTTATCTACACATGTGTGGGCCTACACGTGGGATAATTAAATAGAACATATAATTTGATTATGCCGTTGAATATGGAATGCTATGCAGATAGCGACAAGTTTGTTTGCCTATGACTAACATTAACGATTCCTTTTGAATACTGAATCGATTTTAAGTTTGATCTAGATAACCATCCTCTATTACCATCATTTATTTACGTTGATAGGAATGGGGGATTTCTCGGGAACAATAAACGTTACTTCAGTTTTGGTATACGAGCCACTTGGCTCGCTGCCTAAAGAACCGCTTGGAATGCGGCATGTAAGCGCGTTAATTGCATTAAATATTTCAATTGGCCAAGTCCGACTCTGTTCCATTTGCCGAGCGTTGGCACTGTGCGGCGGCAATAAAGTCTCGTTGACCACAAGACCAAAATACATAGTTAAAGCTTTTATAGACAACCAACCTTATGTTTAAGTTCCATTGGCATGTCATAAAACTCAGCTGAAATGTCATTGCGCCGACAATTTCTGGTTGTCCGAGACCGAGACTGTATCGCTGTCGGTGGCAGTGGCAGTTGCCTGTGTCTGTGTCTGTTCGGCCCCAATGTCATGCGCTCTAATCCGAAATAAACAAAAAGCCCAGAGCTACTGAGCTACAGAGGCTCAAGAACAACAATTACCTGTACCTGTACCCCTGGCCTTAGCTCATGTTAATCTCTGATTTAATTTCGGAATTGGATTTGAGAACTCATTACACTTCCATGAATTAGGGGGAAGCAGGAAAGACTGGCGCGCAGACAGGCATCGAAGGTGGCCAGGAAGCGGTGGGAGTGGAGGCTTCTTGGACAAGTGGTCAATGAATTATTTATTTATTTGGTTCCGCCTCTTCTTGGGGGGCAAGTGGAAGTGTGGGTGGAAGCTCGGTGTAACGATGGCGCCTACTCAGCACCAAACAAGTTATTGATCAATTGCGCAATACCAAAAACTGAACTTTTTGCTGCTGGCCAAGTAGTTTTTTTGGTTCTGGTTCTGGTTTTG
This sequence comes from Drosophila tristis, assembly GCA_018150885.1. NCBI lineage: Eukaryota > Metazoa > Arthropoda > Insecta > Diptera > Drosophilidae > Drosophila > Drosophila tristis. Next base: position 17,281,399 of record JAECWT010000002.1, read on the forward strand.
GCTTTTGAGTTTGTTTGGGGTTCTAATTCTGGTTTGGCATACTTTTTTGGCAGCCAAGTAATTTACAGCCGTTGACGGGGCGTATACGTAACAAATTGGAGGCAAGGCGAGGCAAGGTAAAAGCAATGCCCAGCGAACATTATTTCCCAAGCGCCCATTACGTATGCGCCGTGTGAGTCCAATTAGTTTGTTCACTTGCATACATAACTCTGCCATGTCTGCCTGATTATATACGAGTATCCATCTATTTGTGTACTAACTGCATACAATGCAGCAGCTCACATAGGGGTAGGTAAGGCTATGGCTATGGGTGTATACCATATATGAAGTGTTCTCTATCCGCATCTCTGTATGTCCATTGTTTGTGGTCCGGGCGCATGTATTCTTAAGACCGCTCGCCCGTGTCTCTGCATTTCACATCATCGGTTAAATGCATCCGCAGCAGCAGCGGCAACGACTTTTGTTCACCTTCGCTGCCTCCGTTGATGAGGTGAAATCTAAGCGGCTGATTTAATGTTATTATTGCCTCCGTTGCCGTTAAAAAAAATCAAACATAAAATGCTTAGCAGAACCACCAAAGGTGGCTTACAGCAGCAGCACCAGCAGCGACTCGATTGAAAAGCATTTAAGACCAACTTTACAAATGAACAGACATTTGTACATTCGAGTATGGTGTATGTAGCGCCACTGAACCCAGCAGTGCTTATAATTTTCCGCTCAAGGTTGCATTTGTGCTAGATTGTTTTCAGTGAGTTTTGAGGCTTTCGGAAAATCGTTCCATAATTATCAGCTGCCATGTAATTTGTAATTTACATAATTATTAACTGCCTTTTGGCAGGGTGTTAGCTTGCATTACCAACGGGCATGCCCATGTCCCCTGTACCCTGCCAGGTCCACCGTTTGTGGATCAACAACACTGCCTAAGGTCGGTCATCCATCTATCCATCCATCAATCTAGTATTACATACGTACGTAGTGTCTCGTAAGCATTTGGGTAAAAACTTTTCCGTTTGTGATTGTTTCAAAGTGTGTGGCTAATTAATTTGTTGCCTCGCGACTGTCGAACTGTCGTGGGAGGCGAACCAATCAAATGCCACATTAGAAACGCTCTATTTTCGTTGCCGATGTATGTACACACAAAAGTATGATTGCGGCGTGTGTTTTGTTTGTGGCCTGACTGATTTGCTTAATTGAGTAAAAAAAGCTCCTAATTTAAGCCATGGCAGGGCGCCCTGCATCTGCACGGGTCGCCTGGCATCGGACCCGATGGGTGACTGTGATCTGCTCATGTCTGTGTGGGGGTTTTTATTTTTTTCCACCGCTGGATGTTATTGTTATTGTTCCCCCCGTGCTCGCTGTGTTTCCGATTGTGAGTCAATTGGATGACAAGTCTCGGTTGAAAAAAAACCACACAAGAACAGACAAACACCAATCCATGAATAAATATTCCCATGTCTTGCGTCAAAGCGAAGCTCAGCGCAGCGCAGCTCATTAAAAGAATCCATTCCATTCTGTTGTGTTCTGTTCTGTCAAATGCAAATTATGAAGCACTGTTTATCTCAGTCTTAAGCGGTTGTAATGGATATAGCGACACTCGCTAATCACGTACTTAACATAATTAATAGCCGTTCGGTCTTACCAATGACTCAATTGCAATTAAAAAGCCATCAATACGTTCTGCTGCCAGTGCAGCCCCTGGTAATCGCTGGAAAATTAGTGGAGCAAATTAAATGTCAATTGTTGGATACATTGTCTAACATTTGGTATGACGACGATTTGTATAACAAGCCAACTAGTTAGCCAAGAACAGGTGCTAAGCAGTTAGCTAACACTAAGAGTAGTAACTCATATTCTGTCCACTGGCAGGCAGCCTTTGACCACATTTAGTGTATCGTTAATCAAGTGTTTCCTTGGGTAATTGCTTTTTATGGCCCTGCTTTTGCCTTGAGCGCTGTCTGTCGTTTGCATTACGAGTGCATTCCCAAAGAACGACCGGCCCACAAAATCAAGTTTCCTTTTTGTTTTTTGTATGTGTATTTTAAGCTAACTACCCCGCCAATTGATTGTTAACTCTCTGTGCATTCACTTCCTTGGTTGTGACGATTTTTTTTTGCCTCTGAACGGAACAAATTACGGAAGCCAGCAACAAAAACTGGGTTTATATTTTTGGGTTATCGCACTCTCTCTCTCTCACTCTCCATTTTAACATCCAGAGCAAGTATGATGCGCGGGTGTTAATTAAATTTAATGAAAATATAAACTCAATAATCAGATTCATTTAAGTGCTTACTGAGTGAGAGATAGGAATTTTTGCAGCTCGGCAAGGGTAACAGCCGAGTAAGGTCTCGCTGGTTTTTCGCTGTTACCTCTAAGAAAATCTATAAACTTAAAGCTAAATGCGTTCTTTATGGCTACAGAAAAGGGAAAACTGTTTTGTTCAATCAATTATTTTGTCAATTAACTAATTGCATTTTATTTTTTAATTATTTCTTGCATTCGTATTTTTTGCCTGATGCATTTTTCTATCGGAAATTGTTTAATTTTGTAATTCACTTTGTTCATTAAATTTTCAGGGACTTATTTAGTTAATAGTTTGTAAGCATGAATGCAGAACCGTTTTTATATTAGTTCAACCAAATATTGCAGTCTTAAAAGTATATGAAATTATCACGTATACGTACTGTGTGTAATGGAAAAATTACTTTCACTGAATTTATCAAACTGTTATAATTGTTTATTTTTATTTAAGTCTTTGTCTGCTGCCGTTTGACACTGAGCACGTTTATCTATTATTTGAAAATCCTTTTCTGAATCTTTTTTGGTTGTTCAATAGCTTTGGGGGTCACTTCATTTGCGTTTCACTTTGATTTTGCTTGGCAGCCAAAAAAACTTGTAACGCACACCCAAAAATTCTCGTACTATGTACTTGTAAACGGCGCTCGCAGACTAATCAGAATCCCAGCACCCGACTAACTTTTATATCCGATCCCCAGCCGCAGCCTCAACCTCAGTCGCGGCCAGCGGCGCAGTCGCAGCGAAGCGAAGCGTCGTCGGCGCTCGATGAAGAATGGCGGTACGGGTAACGAGAACCGAGTGACAGAAAAAAAAACCAAACCAGTTCCTGCTCTTACAGGGGCTGCTGCAATTACCGCTCGCAGCATACATATGTATGTGGATTTTTTGGTTTAGCTCTGAGCCAGCGCTCTGTGACGTAGGAAATGAAATGGAATTCCTGGCAGTCTCCGTCGCACACACGCTAATTGGCAGGCAAAACTCACAGACTCACAGGCTCACGTGCACCAGCCCCCCGGGAGCAGTCATAGCTTGATCAGTTCTCAATAAAAAGTTTTTCTGCTTAGTAGACAAGCCTGGAAATCCCTAGGCAGTGTGGAATCGAACTAAATTTCTATGACGCACAGGTTGAAGGTGGTGGTAGTGGGAAAGTGAGCATAGCATTGATACGAGTATCAGCAAACTAGAAAGTGATTTATCTCTCTCCACGTATTCAAATCGATTTGTCCTTCAGCCTTACAGTTATCAAATTTTTACTATTTTAAACGAATCGCTGCCTTTCCAGCTTAATTATGCATTTGAACTTGACTGTGAAGGTTTGTAAGTTGTAAGTTAAAAAAAAGTCGAATTTACGACTGGCCATGCTTGAGTCTCGTCGCTCTCCGGCCAAGAGAGACTGCGGTTTATGGCCCAACATTCATGTGTGATTGTTTCAGAATTTTAAATGGTGCGAAAGTAAAAACGCAATTAAATAATCGATTTTCAATTACCCACGCCGCATAACAGAACTGCTTGGGTTTATCGCGTCTTGTGCAATTTGTAGATCGATGCTGTACTTGTCAGACTCATACATACTGCATATGTGAGAGGGACGCCACTGACTTTTAGTTTATTCCACTTTTAGAATGCTAACATATTCCAACAGTCATGATTTATTCCCATCATGGTGTTGGTGTGAAATTTTGCTGTTAAAGCATTACACTTACATTGTAGAATAATCATTGCTCAATAAAAAAGTTAATAACTGTGTTTTTTTATGTTGTAATGTGAATTTTTTAGATGTTTTTAGAGTGCATCGGACAAGGCCAAGCTGCGGTTCAGATTTGTTTGATTGATATGACGACAAAGTTGAATACGGAAATAAAAGAGGAATATTTTACTTAATTAATTGCTCATTTTATTAATAATTATTGGGTGTGCTGTGCAAGAAACCAAGTCAAGCGATCACAATGCGGGCTGGGACCTGGACTTGTTGATTGCCACCATCATCATCATTATCATTATTATCGAACATTGTAGCAAGAATAATAATGTATCCCATTGTATTTTGATTTGAGTAGGAGTACAGCTGTGACAGCTGTGTTGAATTGCAAATGCCATTAGGTTATCAATTATAATTTATGAATTCAAATGCATCCAAAGAACCAAATTGATATTGATTAATATCATTTTGCCAATGCAAATCCGTTATAATTTTATATTTAATATACATCTGGCTAACTGGACCAATTAATTGGTTGTATATCATTCTCGGCGTTGGCTTTACTGCACCGTAGACACATTTACATGTGTGTACATTTATACTCGTATTAATTAAGTCACAGCATGGAGACTTAAACATTAATTACGGCATTATAGTAAGTCGATTTAACAAAATAATTGGCGGCACTTAAACAACCTCAAACATACTGGTATTCGTCGTTGATTGCCCATAAAAATCACTGAATTTTCTGCGAAATTGTAAGCAGTGCAGGCTATAAAACGCACGATTAAATAATCGTAGTTTGTACTTCCTTCCGTCGATTGTTTCAGTAAAGCAATGCAAGATCGTGTTCAGCACACACACCATAATATCATCTTAGGGGATGTTTGGGCTGTGCGATACAAAGGATTCCCCCACGAGATTTGGGTCATGCGCATTACGAATAAATGTGCTTGCATTTTATGTGCTTTTGTTTTTAACTTAATGAATCATTCCTGCCGAAAAAGTTATGGCATTTATAAAGCCGGATTTCTTGGGCTGCTGCTTAAAAAAATGATCAGAAAGAACGGTTCATTATCCAACTATCTACATCTAATTGATGTGAGTAGACACGAGCTAATTGTCGGAGCAGGGTGCGCCCAATCAATCAAGAACTGGAACTACCAATAGACTCCTCCCCTCATTTGTCCGCCTGTCCGTATGTACAAACATACATAGGTGTCTATGCTAATGAAAAGATTGAGATCTCTCACCTCGGATCAGCACAGCACAGAACAGCTCAGCTCAGCTCTGTTCGGTTCGGATCGGATTGCTTCACACCTAAGTCACGTTTCCAGAGCGCAACGTCAGCAGCGGTGAGGAGGCATCTTTGGAGCCGGCTAGTCGGACGCCAATATCCGGACTTCCCCAAAGAGAAAGCATGACGCATCTGCCAAGTGGGTTTGATAATTCTACGCAACTGCCTCTGCTGTTCGGATTCCATTCGTTTTCTGCTGTTTTGATCAAAGTGTAATTTCTGAGGCACGCTTGTGGCTTGCCTGCTCTGGCTGTCGAACTTGTTTCCGACCCGACAAGTATTTCCCTGAACAAGTTGACGCGGGAAGACTTACTGTTAACAGCTGCTGCCGGCTAGCGGATCGGATCGGATCGGGTATTTGTCGAATCAAACACGAATGTCGTATCGACGGCGCCCCATTGTTAATTGTTTTCATATTTGGCTGTTCGATTACGATTTCGTTGTCTTTGTTGTGTTCTGTGATTTCGCCTTTTTATAACCGTACTCAAAAAGAGTTAAGGGGTATATTAGATTAACGGTAAGGAAACGTTTCCGACCCAATGAAGTATAAATTCTTGATCAGCATCAGCATGACTGTCTGTCTATCTGTCCGTCTGTCCGTCTTGATGAGCGCCTAGATCTCAGAGACTATAAAAGCTAGAGCAAACAAATTTCATTCTCTTTCTCGCTCGCACACACTCTGTCCTGTGCAATGCGCGACCTTAGTGGAGAAGATGTAGAATCTACAATGTGTATGGTTAATTTACATATTATATGTGGAATCGACATTGTAGATGCAGATAGCAGATGTAGCAAAAAAATGTAAAGAGTAAAATATTTTAAAATTCTACAGAAATCATAAGCTTACAAATTTATGTACTGACTGAGTACGGATATAAAAGTAGAGTCGCGTCCATAGAAACGACTCAGACGTTCCTTCTCGTTTTGATTAGTTTCGCTTATGGCGCGGACATGCGCGGACATGGCAATGAATGACAGTGACACTTTTTCGTAAACAGGCATATCAAGATCATAGCCAATCGTCAGACAATCCTCAGCTTGAATAATTGCATGCAAGAATCTTACGGAAGTGACAGGCTGACTGACGATTGTACCACCTGTCTGTAGTGGCACTTCTAATTGAAATATATGATCCCATAAACTATCCTCAGCGAGTTTCAGCCAGTTGACCCACGAGTATGCAGCCATATATAACCATATATTAAATGTTGGGCGTGGTTGTGGAGACGAAACGTGCCAACGCAGCCGACTGCTAGTATTGGGTTCTATGCAAATGTCGCAAAATGCTAATGAAGTAATTAAAAATCAAAATCAAACTAAATCCAGAAGTAACAGCTACTAGCACCTGAAACCAATCAATACTCGCCCCTAATTTGAATGAAAGCCACCAGACACTTGCCGTATGAAACTACGAGTATTAGATAAGAAGAGATTCTAGCTTATTTTCCACCTGATTGCCTTGGGGCCAAACCCCAATCCTTCTTTGGCGATTCCGACTTACTCATTCCGACTCTTGGACTATTTACTGTTGCTGGGATATTTCCCAAACGTAAATCTTAAATTATTTTTTATTGATATTAAATATCACATTGACTGTGATCCAAATCAGAAAGTGCGGGAGTGGATTTCCGAAGAACCATTGATTATAATGTATGCCAGCAGGCCTTAACTATGCACAGGGCCGGATCAACCCTCAACTGTGCCGTAGGCAACCATCAACCATCATTTAAAATAAAAACTTATAACTTTTTTATTTGTTTGATTATTTTGTATTCTTTTGTTGTTCACTTTCAGTGGCTAATATATTTGTTATTCATTATTTGGAATTTAATCATTTGAATCAGGGTCCCCCTTGAATCGGGGGCCCTATGCAACTGGCTTTTCTGCCCAAGGGTTAATCCGGACCTGAATATGCAGGTTTACGATAAGATAGTCAAGTACAATCGCAAAAGCCCAAACAAACCACTACACGAGAAGAGTCCGATCGTACTTACATATGCATAAATTGATTTGAATTACTAGGAATTTATTTGGAATACTGGAAATTCGGTTAGATTACAAAGTCGTGACCGCGATGCGAAACCCTGTGCTGGGCCAATCATATATTAGAAATCCTTATCACCATCGATCGGTTATAAAAAGGGTCGCGGTGGTCCGGACTGAAATTATTCGCTAGTCAGACGTTGGGAGATATGGTTAGAATTACACTACTGCTGTTTCTTTTTGGCTTGGCCGTGGCCAAGGCAAGCAACTGGGATCTGGAGCTACACAAGGGTGTGGAAATAGATGTGGAGGAATTGCAGCGCATGGTTAAGCTCCGCCACTTGTCGGAGGAGTTCAGTAGCTTCTATCAGAATATAACTCTGTCTGATTTGGTGCCCGACACACGGCTGCCTACGCAGCAGGATCTTCAATGCTATGCGGAATTTGCTAAGCTGACCGCCGATTTGGTTAACGGCAGCCTTTGGGCATATAGAAGTGAGTTGACGACTGATCTCTTGGGAGTATATGGCTAACAAATCGACGTGTTCATTCCACAGTGTTTGACTCGTGGGGATCGCTGCCAGCGGGAATTCTAGTTGGTCATTACAGGGATCTGGGGCATTACGACGAGTGCGTCAACATCGAGCAGGCCATCACCTCCAACTACAATCTGATGGGAAAGTACTGCCTTGCCCAGTTACCACTTCAGTTACCGATGCATGTACAGACAGCTGTCTGCTTTCCCGCCTCCTGCTCGGCCGCGAACATGGACACGCTGTTGCTACGACTCCTTAAGCAACTACTTGGAGTGGAGCTGAGCGCAGACCTCACTTTTGTCAAGGCAAGAACCTGCAAAACGGCTGAGCGAGAGCCCTACGATGGACTCACCATTTTTACTATGTAAGTGAAGTGATTTTACTCCTTAATCGAAGTTAATTGTTCTCTATCCCCTTTCAGTGCTCTTTTGTCGGTACTCGGTGCAGCCGTAGTCCTCTCCACGCTCTACGACTACTTCCTTTGCGAGGATCAAGGTACGTCGATCAGTTCAATGCTGTCTTTTGGACACCCTCTACGATGTTTATTGCAGAGAAACTCCCTGCCATTTTGAGGGTATTCTCAGCACGCTACAGCTCCCGAGGACTCTTCCGTATCTCCAATAATTCCAACCCGAATGTTGTCCATTGCCTGCACGGTATGCGAGGCATGTCCCTGATCTGGGTGTGTTTTGGTCACGATTACATAATAGGAATAACATCGCCGAATATCAATTATCTGGATGTGTATAAGGTAAGCGCTTCTAAATAGTTCGTATTGCAGAAGTGGCCAACTCTTTTCGCACCAATTTTCAGTGGGCCAAGTCACCTTTCATGTTGGTATTATATGAGGGCGTATTCGCGGTGGACTCTTTTTTCTTTATAAGCGGCATGCTGGTCTCAATGGTCGCCTTGCGTTCAATGGCGAAGTAGGTTCGATATTACCCTATTTTCTATATGAATCTTAACAATGGTTTCATTGCAGAGCCAAAGGAAAGCTGAACATTCCGCTGATGTACCTTCATCGCTATCTACGACTCACTCCCATCGTGGCTGTGGCCATTCTCGTCTATCTAAAAGTTCTGCCGCTCATGGCCGATGGCCCACTGTTCGGCACCTGGAACTTTGATTACTATGCTAGTTGTTATACAAATTGGTACTGGACACTTCTCTACGTACAGAACTATGCCGCTGACCGGATCGTAAGTCGTTAATATTTCATAAATTCGCCTCAACTAATCAGTATTTTTGTGTTGTATAAAGTGCCTCGCTCAAACATGGTATTTGGCCGTCGATATGCAGCTCTATATCATCGCTCCGTTGCTCCTGATTGCTGTCTACAAGTGGGGAACAAAAGGCGCCGCCGTTGTCCTGCTTTTGACCCTTTTGCTAGCCGCTTACCTCTTCAGCACAATGGTGATCAATAACAACTCCTTGTAAGTGCTCAAAATCGTGACCAAGTCGTTCGCATCTAATCCATATACTCTTCAGAATTTCAGGGGGGGACATAAATCTCTCTCAGTACACACACTTACGAGCATCAGGATGGCTTGTTGGCTTCCTCTTTGGGTACTACCTGCACACTATCCGGGGAAAATCGATCAAGCTCAGTTGCCCCATGGTATGGCTCGGATGGCTGATCAGCTTGGCCTTGCTCTTTACCTGCATCTTTGCCATGTATCCGTATGGCGAGGTCAAGTCCAAAGCTCTGCCCATTTTGAATGAAGCTTTCTATGTGTCACTGTCTCGGATTGCCTGGCCCCTGGGCTTGAGCTGGATCGTTTTTGCCTGCATGCAAGGATACGGAGGATTCGCCAATTCGTTCCTCTCCGCGCCCTTGTGGCAGCCGCTATCCAAGCTGTCCTACTGTGTCTATATGTGGCACTTGTTCATTCAGAACCTGAACGCTGGACGCACCCGTGTAAACACCTACTTCTCCGACTACGATATGGTAAGTGCTTGGCCTAGTGCTTGCTGGGAATCCTTTGAACACAAACACGAATTTTACGCTTTTCTTCAGATGCTGCGATTCTGGCAGGACTTTGGATTCTCCCTGCTGCTTGCGTACGTTATGTATATTCTAATCGAAGCTCCTTTTGGCGGATTGAGTAGTCTGATTCTGCCGAATCACAGGGCACCTTCTACACCAAAAGTGCCTCTAGCTGAAACTGATCCAAAGGCTAATCAGTTGGGTAATGATGCTGAGAGGCAAACTCCAGCTCCAGAAGCGAGTCAAACTAATGAAAGAAGAGTATCGGCTTCGGCACCTCCATTGGAGAGGGAGAGCGAGACCAAACTGGAGGCAAACGATGGGAAAGATATAGATGCTGCTGGTAGATAGAATTATGTTATCATGTAGCAGACTTAGTAGAAATAAGGAGATGTTTTAAAATCAATAAACTATTAAATTAAAGTGGTAAATATTTGCTTTAAATCACGACGTGACACGAAGGAAACACGGTCCATGCCCACCTCTAGTACACAGTCTGATAGAAGTATTTTCCATGAAATACTTAAAAGGAAATCTGGTGACAGAAGAACTCGTGTGTCGGGTGATTAGAAAAATGTGACTCCTTCACATCAAACATGTGATTCACATGATAACCGAGCTGGTTCACGTGAGTTTCACTTGAATTCACTTGAACATTGAGGTTTTCAGGAACATGCTATCGCTAATCGTAGTCTTCATTTGAGTGGAAAGACTATTGTCAACTATTCAATAATCCATTCAAAGTGGTAGAGGCTCTATCAGGCAGTGTCGCTGCCCCTCGTGATACCACCATAGAGAGAAATAGCTGTTAGTGCTGTAAAAAGTAAATATAAAACACAAAACATCACAAAAGTAATAGAAGGAATATACAGTTTACATAAAGGATTTCTTTAAGAAATATCAGATTATGGTTACGGTGTAATTATTATTAATTAAGTTACTAACACGCAAGCAGTGCACTAGACGTCTAGAGACTAGGAAATCACGCCATTTTTTATTATTTTTTTTATTTCTCATTTAGTGTCAAATTCATCCAGATAAGCAAGTAACTCCCATTATACTGTTAAGTTCTCATTGCGATAAGATAGTTCTCAAGTGTGCATTACTAGGAAATGTGTTTTAGCGTCCGCATATATTTTCCAGAATATGTATGTTAATATGTTTTCTTATGGTCAGACGTGTGTTGATTGGAGTTTAACAAATCTGATATAAAATCGTATTTTTGAGTCCTTATTTCAGGTAATGCGACAAAGGCAGCGGCTTTGCCAGATCCACGCTCCTTCGATTATGCTCCTCCCTCAATGCTAATGATCCAGATGATTTATAAGAGGAAGTGATTGTTTTAATCCAGTTAGAGAAATTTGGCCAGCTGCTTCACATATTTGAATTCATTTTTTTTTGGTTCCAGATTGTGTGTGTTTATTAATATTCCTGCACGTTTTGAGTATTGAAAGAGAAAGCGAATTAATTTCAAATGGAGATCACAAGTTGAATATACAAACAAGTTCTCATAGATTTCGCTTAATATGATTTTGTGCAACATAAATATACAGCAGTCCGAATGGTCGCACACGATAATCCATTTTACTATCGCGTCACCCTATATTCCGCTCAATGCAATGCAAGCGAGCTTTTACGCGCATTTCATTCAAGTTGCGTCACCCACTCCACTCCAGTCCCCCTTCCCGCACCAGTTCTACGCAATTCAAAACGTTTTGCTGCTGATTAGAGTTTCATTCACAAAAGCTCAGTCGAGTGATTTGCGCGCCAAAGAAAGTGACGTGAACGCCAAAGCAAAGCCACTAATCCATACAGTATACATACATATCGACGTACCTACGGTATATGGCAAAGCACAGTGGAAAAGCTCCGCGCAGCTAGCTTTCGAAAGCTCAAACGCACTCAGTTGTGTTTTTGTGTCGTTGCCGGCAAACGCGGCGTATGAAAATTGTTTGCTAGAAAACTGTCTGTTGTTAGTCTTTGGGAAAACTTGCCGGCGAGCGGTTGGCTGGATCACTTAGCTAGGCCGTGGCCCAACAGAAAGTAACGCATCGCAATCGGTGGCAACAAAAGAAAACGTGTAGAAGCCGCTGGGCAATATTCTTGGTAGTGACAGGTGCATCTTCAATCTCAATCTCAATCACAATCCCACTGTGTCGTCTTTGTGGGTCTGATTTCTGGCCGCCTGCACTTTGGGGGCTGGCTGCCATTAATGTCAACGCGACTGTCAGCTGGCTGCGGTTGGTTGTCGTGGTCGCCGTGTTAATGCTTTTAATTACATGCGAAACATAAAAAGTATTTCGTTAAGTGTTGCCGTGAAGTTTGACATCGGAAATTAATGCACTTGCCGCCGCCGCATGCATTTGCGGGGGCAGACAGAACAGTTCCACACCACACTGAGAGCCTCTCTCGCAACGTTCTCTTTCTGTTCGATCTTTTTACAAACGTACATATATCTTGCGGCTTTTTATAGGTAAGAACTACGAGTATATGCATATACAATGCTTGATTCCATTTGCTTCCATGCGTAAACAAAGTGAATGAGTTGTTTATTTTTGAATGGAACTCGTGCGTGCTCTGCCACAAAACAATAAACAATAAGTTAAAAGAGAGTTTAGATTCTTAATTGCGAGTATTTATAAAGCACACCTCTGCCACATAGCCACACGTCACATTATATTTTGATCGAGAAAACCCAAACCTGCCAAACTGCCGGCATTTGCATACGCGTTCCCATGGTTCTGTCCCTGTATCTGATCCCTCTCGCACTCGCTCTCTCACCGTTGAGCAGTGCTCTGGCATCATTATTAATAATGTTTATTTTGTTGATAATATTGATTTCGAAATCTAAACATTGACAAATTAATGGCACCACCACCACTACGTATAGTCGTAAGCCTATACGAATGTCTAGTCATCATCATCATCGTACTTAAATCATAATGAAGCGATCGTCATCATCTCGACTTGAATTGTTTCAGAGTCTCCACTTCAAAGCTGCCCAGCTCTTGCCCCTGCCTTGTCCCCTCTTCTGGGGTGTTATCACGCCTCATAGGCGACCTTCTGACGCACTCGAACCTCTGAGCATTGTCACACACTTTTCGAACTCAATTCGCTGCTCACATTTCCATAAACATACTCCAGTCTCTGGCTGCGGCATTTGGCCAAGTACCAGTCCAGAATTAAACGAAAAAGTTATATAAATATGAGGTTTTATTTGCTTAAGAACACATTTCCAACACCCTACAGCCACCCACCCAGCGACGGCTCATTAAACAAATGCAACATCTGTTGGCGCTTTTTGGGCATGTTGTTTACAATCGGCATTGCCGCGCCAAATTTAATGCCAAACATATTTAATACCCTTCGTGAGCATGCAACGTCATGGATAGGATTCGTGGCGAGCCAACCCGTGGACCAGCCATTGTCCATCTATCAACCCACTGAACTGGGCGGGCAAATCGGATAAGAGAGCGAGCGGCATGAGGAATATGAAAATTTATTGCGTATACGCCGCAGAGGCCGGCATTTCATTTTACGAATGTTTCGGCGTGCATCACAAGTTGATTGGGCTCTGCTATTTTGGCCAGCCATCAGCCATCAGCCGTCAGCCCAGCCCGCAGGCAGAGTTCCAAATCAAAAATGTCTTTATTTAAACGAGTATGAGTGGTTTGTGATTTATGCGGCCGTCTTTGTATCTCCATCTGATTTTCGCTCGTCTTTTGGCATAGTCTCATTTTTTACGGCATGATTTGCCTAATTATGAGTACGCACCACACTGCTGGAGCAGCAGACCAGGCCAAAGAAAACAGGAAAAAGCGGTGGAAAAGTGTGCGGCAAAACACGTCGTAGACAGGCCGCAGTCCGTTTGATTTGACTGATGAGTGCGTGTGGCGCCTTTCGATTCGCGGTTTCTTTTTTGTGGGACAACAATCGCGATCGCGTCTGCAGTGGCCTGGACGCCGCTTGAATAAGAAATGTCCGCTCGCTCGCTGACTCACAAAAACAATCGAGAGCAGCAGCCAGCCAGCCAGCCGGCCAGCCAGTCAGTCAGCAACATATTCTCATCGCGAATTTCTTTTCAAAATTTAACTCAACTGTGTGATCGCTATACAAATAAAAGGTGGGCCACATTTAGGCCTTCGTGGCACGGGGCGGGCGGTGGCTACAAGTAGTGGGTGGAGTCCAGTGCATACGCATCGTTTGTTTAACCCAAAAACTATTGATCATTGTCGATATAATGTATTTCTTTAATGCGCCCTGTATTTATTTAGCTACAATTTGTGGAATTTTTACTTTTACTTTTTACTCTCCGCTGTGTGCTAATTCTTTTTATGGCCAAATTCTCGATAGAACTTTTGGCGGGTGCGTTCGCTTTATAGTTTGAAAAGCAAACAAAAGACCAAAACAAAAATGAGGCAAACGATTACATTTTACGATTATGAATTGCCGAAAGGGCTGTCTGTGGGGCACGTGCAACTCGAACGTGGTGGTTGGGATTGGGATTGGGATTGGGGCTGGTGGGGGCTTACGTTACTTTACGTTACTAATGCGTGTTTAATTTAGTGTCAAAGCAGTTGGCAGGAGTCCTGCAGCTGGCAGTCGTCTGTTAATTGTCCGGCAGATCGTCCGTTCGACTTGCTCGCGGATTCGATTCGATTCTAATTCGATTAATCCATAACACTGCCCCCCAGTCGTACCACCGCTGCCAAATGTAATTACCAGCACAATGGGCTGGGGCAGGGCAACAATAACAAATTATTGTATAATCATTAACGACATGAAAGACCATACACTCATACTCCCCGACACAAGCACCCAATCCCCGGGACAGTTCCATTTCAGCTCCTTCTTTACACTTCAGTCAGGCGCACGAGGCAGACGGCTGAGTAAGAGCCTTTGCCGGGCCATCTTTTGGCAGCTCGGAGCTACCCAGGGGTGGGAGTGTTCCCGTCTGAGTCAGAGCCAGAGTCAAAGTCTGAGTAATTCATTAGACGTACATTGTGCTGGGGAGCATTTGCATAATTATGCAATCAGTTTTGGCACACTTACACATTAGACGCAGACGGCTGATAAACAGCCCAAGAGCAGCGCCCGAATTCCATTTCCTTGCCCCAAAGACCAACTCGCACCGCGCCATAGACAGCGGCGCAGACAGGGACTAGACCCAATTTGATTAGCACGCGCATTTCGAACGAAGGCCAAGAGGAGGTGGCCCGGCCCTGACACCTTACCCCCCATAGTTGGCCTCCGTACGTGGGCGCTTAATCATCGTCTTGCGGAGTGCTTCTTTCTTGTAGTGTGGGGGTGGGGAACTTCTGTGGAGCTTAATTAGAAGTCAAATGTTTGCTGCCAGGCAAGGCCGTTTTCGTGCGTTTTCATACCGTTTTTTACGCCCCCGGCGGCATATGTCTTACTCTTTCTTCCTCTCTCTCTCTTTTGGCAAGTGTGTGGATGGGGGGTGCACGTGAGTGTGGTGTTTATGATAGCTCTTATTGCCCATTTGTATGCCCAGGAGCCATGAGTTGAAGATCAGCCAACAAATGGGTTATTAACTTTGTGCCACGACTGAAACCTAGCTGATAAATGACACAAGGAAACAGTCGCTGAATGGGCAGGATAGGGAAGATGAAATTCCACAGCAGCCTCATCAGTGCTGTCCTTCTAGATATGAGAGCCATTTGTTTGGCGGGGAAATCAGAATGTATGAGCTTTCCCTCGATGAAAACGCTTCATTTGTCATGCAAAGGGCTGGCTGCCATATGGCCAGGAGGCTTGCCAGGAGTGCGTTCCCAAGTCCCCTCATTAGGTTCTATTTATATTCGACTACGCTTAACCAAACAATTAACACAAAAGTTTCCTCACACAGTCACTCGTCGCCACAAAGGCAACTGTTCCCAGGCAATTGGCCAATTAAACGCCATTGTTTTGGCCGCTTCCTAAGCAGTACCTGATACACACATATAGATGGGCTGCTTATAGCCGGAATCAACTAAGTACCCAGCCAACACACAAATTTATAGTTCATTTATTCATGTATATTGATTTGGGCGATTCAACTGCGGCAGCAGCTGCTTGATGGCCCCTGGCCCACCCATCAGAAATCAATCGATTCCCACAAATTATAGCAAATAAGTAGGGAAATTTCCAGAAGCGAAAATCCTAATCCAAACAGCTTTAAATAAACTGCCTGTCTGCTTTTTCACGCCTCTCCCACGCTCATATGCCCATTTTCCATGAGCAATTTGGATTATAACCCGCTCTAGATCACGCTACAAGGAGCCTGCTGCCAGTCCTACTCCCCAATCCGAATCGCAATCCTTGACAAATGAGCCACACGCTAAGTAACAACTTTCTTCATCATTACTTTCAAATTGTTTCTGGGCGCATCAAAATTTGAAAAACTGTGAGCACCCACGCAGTTGTCTGGCTTCATTGCCATCCCTTAGCCTGGCCTGGTTTGGCCACTTGTTCCGCACTTTGGTGCCATTTCCGGACTGCGTTTCGTCTTGGCCTCGCGCTTCAGTGCTCCTCCAGCTTACTCATCTCGTTTATTTTCGACAATCGAGCGCTGCGGCGGCTGCTGCTGCTCTGTTTGATCACATACTCGCATATATATTCGCAGTTTCATTTGCAATTCTAATTTGCCGGCGGACGGCTCCTTAATTGAAATCCAAACACAAGAAAAATAACCAGTTGGAAAGCCTTTGGAGGCTCTTTGCTCAGCCCTAACATATTCCCTTTCATCAGACACCAATACCAAGAAGAACATATTCGCTTAACCCTCTATAGTTACCATAGATAGTAGATTTGAGGATATTATATTGCTTTTGATTCGATAGAGTTTGACGCATTTTGTTGTGCCCAAACTTCCGTACGCACGGCGATGATAGATTCCACCCCATAAATGTACAATAAATATGGAAATACTTTTAGCCTGTAGCCTGCGCTCTGTGGGCAGGGGGATATACATTTTGATCTGGATTTTTTATTGCTGCTGTATAAATGCGGCTGCTCATAACAATTTGGTATGCAGCTCTTGGATCGGCATGGGTATGGGTGGGAGTGAACATTAACTTGTTTTTCTGGCTTATTCGTTGATAACAAAACGGGGAAGTGAATAATACTGGGCATGCATACTTTTTTTCGGGGACTCGATCGCGTTATAATTATATGCAAATACGACTCCAGAGGTATTTTAGTCGCAGTTCGGGCCCAACTCATTGTGGATGGACGTATTTAATCTGTCATTTTCGTAATGATTAGGGCATGAGAAGGGGAATTCTCGCGTTCCCGCTGAGCCTCGTCGCTCCTTTTGTTGGCCCGACGACACTTGTTTTGAGGCCTCTGGCAGTCCAAATTTAGTGCCAGGGCCAGCCGGTCCCTTGCCTCTTGGCTGATTGTCAGCGTTCTTGAGTTTCATCATGCAATCTGCAAAGCGAATGCTCGGGGAATGATGCGGTAAACGTCTCCCAGAGTTGCCTAGCTACAGAGTAGGGAGTACGAGCATGGGTGTTTAATTTACTGATAAATATTTTTATTCCACAATAAATACATTTTTCATTACGCACTTGGGCGACGACTCGTGGCCGGCAAAGCCATAAAAACATGGCCAAAACCAAAAAACCGTAAGCGGGAAAGCGGGAAAGCAGTAGCAACCAGAGAAGAAACACCCGTGTACGCTTCCATTTCCATTGGTGTCCTGCGGTCATTATAATGTTGTGTTTGCATATTAAGCCACTGGATGGGACGGCGGGGTGGTGCTGCCTCGGTGGCTGGCTGGTGTCAGTGAACTTTTGGGTCGTAAAACGATTGGCATGGCCAAAAGTGAAAGCCAGCCATGCTCGTGGCTAACTATGCAGCCAGCTCATAAAAATTGCAGCCAATAAAAGGCGACAATTGCCGGCACGGCACTTGGACCTGCTCGTGGCACTCGCCACTTGAAGGGGCAGTGTCGTTGTCTTTCAGCTTATCGCTCATCCGCCGCCATCAGCAGTTGCTCAACTGGATGCAGTTCCCCATCCCCATACCCATCTCCGACTGCACTCAAAGTCACGCTCTGTCATTAGAGCGTCCCGGTGACAGCTCATTGCTAATCCGTGAGGAGCACTTAGATGGGACACCCTTGCTAGTGGCACGCCCACGCCCCATTCGTCACTCTTCGAGAGTTTGAAGTGAATTATCCTCCAAGCTGACGTCAGCAGTGGGACACGCCTCCAACGGGGGGCGTTTGCTTGCATGTAGCCTCCTCGCGATGACAAATTAAACGAAACGCGAAGCAAGTGCAGGACGAGTGCAGGCTCAGCGGAGCGGGAATGTCAAACGCGTTTGGGTAACGCCCAAGTTTGCTTAACAGCCCCACTCACTCGCAGGCAGGATGCGAGTGAGGGCCACGTTAACGACGCCCTGCCACGCACTGCTCAATAAATGCCAGCGGAAGTGCGGCGAGGGCCATTTTTCAATATGCTCGCCGGAAATGACAGGGGACAAACGGCAGCAAAGTCGTGCAAAGGACACTCCCCAGCGCATACCAAAGCTCCAGCACTGCAGCCAACTGCCGTCAGAAAAGGTATTTCTCATATCCATATGTGTGCCTTATTGCATTCTCCCTTGACACAAACTGAGCGTCAAGCTGAGATCTATTCCCCAGCTAGTCCAGGGAATGTGCGAAATGCGATAACTTCAAGGTCAGCCAAATGTTAAATACGCATTAGTGGACCGTATTCAAATGCCACATGATACCCACAAAAGATACAAACGGTATCGACTGGCATACATGCTCGTACATGCTCGTACATTTTCACTCAGATCGAAGCAATTAAAGTGTCTTTAGCGCGGACTTGTGGGAAACTAGCCCAGGGGTAAAAGAAGGAATATTCTTTAGCTGTAGCATTTGCAACAGAATGAGGTTTAACATTAGATTCAGTGCAGAGACTCTGTTGAATTGTGGCAGGCTGTAGCTCAGTTTTTCCCGATCTTATTCTGTTATCAAAATGTATTCGAATATGGGGATGAATATCTATCACAGCCAATCCAATTCTTATCTCACAGTAAGGGTATCCCGAAGTTCAGCTTGCGTGGGCTAAACTTTCCGTTCTATTTACAATATACACGAAAATCGTAAAACAATAGCCAGTGCTATCTGTGCTATATGGCCCTCCCCCCGACTGTCCATCTGTCTCTGTGCCTGACTGTTCTGTGTGTGTGCTGTATGAATTCCCAGGCCAAGCAAATAAGCAAACAAACCAACGGCAGAGAGCAGAGTACAGACGACAGACAACAGTCAGTAGAGTAGACGCTGGCGGTGAGCGACAGCAGCTGCAGAGTTTCCCGGCCCGCGGCTTTGTCCGTGGCCCATTGGCATCTCTCTCAGCGATAAAACGCCTTTCTTGGCCAATGCCTTATCAATGCTGCTACACTGCTTAACACTGCCACAGCCACTGCCCCACAGCAGCAACAAGCTCAGAGGAAAAGTATAAAATTACATTCATCCGTGGCGAATGAGCAACGTTTAAAACATTCTCCATCTGCGCCAGATAAAGAATGCTACGTAGCTCTACAAAAACATTAGTTGAACGAGCAACCCATTCGCAACAGCAACAATCCACACACAAAGCCAAACAACAGCCATATAGATATAGATATAGCAGAGATCTATGGCCATTGTTTGAGCGTTTAGCCCGCGACTGTTGGTTGTGTTTTTCTTATGCTCGTAAGCGGAGGAGAAACAAACAGTTACAGTAGCAGGCAAACAGAGCGAGACATGCGGCTGGGTAGCTCTTCGGAGTCGCATAAATAAGTGAGGATGGCAGGACAAAGGAGTTGGGCACAAACATCCTTGACTTGGCTTGACTTGCAACGGATGCCACAAAGCAGAGAGAATTATGGGTAGCAGCTAAAGGCTGACTGGAACTTGTCCAGGCTCCAGTGCTCTAGGCACCACCCATTGGAATCTGAGGCATGAAACTGTAATGTAATTTAAAAATACTCTTAGCATAGCGAATCATTGGACTGTTTTCATATAAATTCCTGTCTGTGCTGAGTTTTCCAACTCCACTTCAACCCAAATGGCAGCGGCTTAATGTGGCCAAAAGGGATGCCATGAATGGCCTGCTACTCCAGACTTACTTAATTGCCATTCATTGGTCAATTACAGGGACATGACCGTGGGACATCGACATGTCAATTCGGAACCGAGGGTTTTTACCCAAAAAGCAATTTTCCACCCCAGCACCACCACCGCAGAGGGACGGAACCACTTTCGTTGGGTGCAATTGAAAAACAAGCTTTTGGTTTTACGGCGCTTTGTTCGCCTCCTTTTGTCGGAGTGGGCGTTGGAGTGTAGTACTTTTTGCTGCTGCTGCCAGTGGTTCCACACGAGCGGTGCGGCGGCATGCGAACTAGTTA
The DNA here is from genome assembly GCA_018150885.1 of Drosophila tristis. Taxonomy (NCBI): domain Eukaryota; kingdom Metazoa; phylum Arthropoda; class Insecta; order Diptera; family Drosophilidae; genus Drosophila; species Drosophila tristis. The sequence continues at coordinate 17,301,603 of JAECWT010000002.1, forward strand.
GATTAATTTAGCCAGAGTCACAAACACAATTACGAAGTCATTTCAATTTATTAAGCGAGTGGCACCCCCGGCAAAAAAGCCACAACGACAGCCCCCCGATGAAGAGGAAGAGGATCTGGGCTATAAATGTATTTTAGCCAGCCAACTTCCCCCAAACGGAACACTGTATGAGCGATTAAAGGAGCTGAGGAGACGAGTCGATGGCCCGCCAAATGCTCGAAATCAATTTGGCGGCTTGGCTTTAATTTTTATCCTTACTTTCAGTATTCTGTTTTGTTTCTGTTGTTGCTGCTACTGCTGTAGCTAGCTTAGCGATTTGTCAAAGTGGATGAGGCAGCCCTTCGCCCTCCCATGCCATGGCCAAACGTACGTACGAGTATTTCCCCCGAGTTGACTATTATTGAACGATAAATTGATTAGATATGCGTGTGAGAGAGTGTGACAACTTGCTTCGACTTGCTGATGCTGCTGCTGCCGCTGCTGATGCTGATTCTTATTGCTGCCTCAAATTGCCATTTCAATGTTAATTTTATTAGGGTGTCAGCAATAAATTCCGTTCAATCTTAAATACCATAAAAAACGTTACACTTCTGCAACACACATGACAGAAGAAAACGAATAAGAAGAAAGATCCACTTTCCCTAGCACACAATTTGCATTACCGCCAAGAGCTTTGAACCTTATTCAAATCTGAGCCGGAAAATTATACCAAAATATACATACATATATGGGCATTTATATGTGTAGTATATGTATGTATGAATGCATACGCCCCCACACAGACAGGCCACAAGTTATCCATCAAATGGCCGCACGACACTCATGTCGTGCAGTCGGGCTGGGCTGCGGATTCCGGCCGTAACCATAAACCGTTTTCAGATTTACATGCAGGCGGCGGCGCATGTTTGTGGCAGCAGTTGCTGTGGCTATGCTGTGCCATGAGTGCCTCTCCTCTCCATCAAGTCCATGGTCCAGGGTCCCGGCCACAGACACAGACACAGCCACAGCCACAGCACTCAACTAAACTTTTGAAACGATTCATTTGTCTCTCTACTCGAGCGACTCAAAACTTTGAAAACAATTATGCCGAGCCAAATGGCCAATAGAGACCCGACCCATCTCCCTGTGCCAGTGTGTGTCCACTGCCGGCCAATTCAAACTAACGTCAGCATCGTTAAAGTCTCATTTTTAAGCCAAATGTGACACAAAACTGCCTTGTTGTATCACATTTGGGTACATTGAACCCCAGCCCGCAGCCGGAAGTTCAACGAAAAGACGAACTCTGAGCACACAGAGGTTCTGGCTGGAGTGGACAGGGCAGCACAGGATAGCAAACAAAGTGCACAGCTTGCCCAGTGTCTATGAGTCAGGAAGAGGACACGAAACAGGCACCCGCCAGGGAAATGCAAACAAAAAGTCGGGGGAGGAGGAGATCGGCTTCCCAACCCAGGGCCAAGTGGCAACCAGGCCAATATGGTCCTCGCATAATGAATTTATCAAATTAATCAAAATGGCGCTGTTCCCCGAGCACACACACACTGACACACCGGAAGCGGGTGTTTATGTGCCACCAACTAGGTGGTGGGGGGTGGTGGTTGGCGGATGGAAATGGCCCCATCCGACTGACTGACTGCCCCTGTAAATGTTTGCTGTGCCAGTCGGAGTGTGTTTGTACGAGCATAATATAATTAAGCGAGTTGCGCGTCGCAGAAATGGGGATTTAATAAAGCCATTTGGCTGACGGGCAGCAGGATGGAGATGGAGATGAGCAGCAGACGCCATCGCCCAGCGCCATCTCCATAAGCCCTTGAGCAGCTTCTGGTGATAATCGCCGTATGTTGCTTGGGCGACAGTGGCTCGGGAAAAATTCCGAAAAGTGCGCGACAGATGATTGAGTTCAAATATGTTTACAAAATATTCGTGGCTAGAAATAACAGAAATAATCCAAAGGATAGTTGTTTCAATTGAAAATCTGCATTCAATATTGAAGTTAGCTGATCTCAGACAGTAAAACTCTCATTTATATTCATTTATTTATTGGAGCTTGCAGTAGAGAACCCTGTTTATAATCAAAGCCATGCCATGCCCATGCCACTGGCCAGTTCCGGACAACTGCGGCGTGCGACAAGAGTCGGGAATGGGATGGCATGGGATGGGATGGGTGATGAGCTTGTTTATGGCGGATGCTAGGCTACCGGATGCTCTAATGTTATGTAAATGACAGCGCCTAATGAACTTTTCATTCATTATCGTTAGTTAGTTAGTTGGCCTGGTCAATGGCCGGTTATTTCCTGATTCTGTGCCGCACAAGGACAGGGCCTACCCACTGCGCGATACTTAAACACTAATCCCCTTGCCACTTTTACCACTTCAGGCGTGGCCGGACGACAACCGCAAAGCCCCTCTGATTGATTTGTTTAATGCTGCCGCATCCGGACAACAGAGACACCAGAGAGGTGCTGTATACAACGTATCTGGGTGGCCGTTGGACATCTTAATTTCATTAGCGCGTCTTTAAGTGCTCGCATAAACTTGCCAGAGGGGTGATTACAGCGGATTCGGTTTCGTTTCGTTTCGGATTCGGAGCCAGATTCCTTCCGTCCCATTGCGTTGCGCTTCTACTTAATTGAACAGCGGGCGGTAGCGTCCTCCCTCGAAGGATTCGCGTGCGATAATGTTGCGACTTTGGCCCATGTAATTCACATTACGCGACATACGCCCCCCCGACGCAGGACGACGACACCAACATTGCCATTGGTGAGGGGCAGCCACGGCGTCGCTGTGGCCAGTACCAGGAACGGGCAGCATCCACGGCTGACCAACATTGGCATAGGCTTGAGGATTTGTTGGCCGCTGTTGCTCCTGCTGCTGCTACCCCAGACCAAGGCTCAAGATGTTGCAACAGCAACAGCATTCCCAGCAGCAGCAAGCGAAGGCACTGCCGCAGCAACCACAGCCAGGACGACGTCCCAGCAGGCTGGGCTATCCCGTGGCGCTCATAGTGGCAGCGATGGCGCATACAACGCAACTTATAGTATTCCAGCCCTCGGCTCCGATCCCGCCCAGACCAGCCGCGGCCATAGTGATAATTCCAGCGCAGCAACATCCGATGCCGATGCCGCGGCCGATGCCGATGCCGGTGAGGCTACTGGAGCCGATGCTGCCACAGATTCCGCCGTATATACGCACAACCGCCATGTTCTTCTGCATAGTCATCATGCTGCTGGGAGTTGTGGGCAACGTGATGGTGAGTCCATCAAATGCACCTCTACGTACTTATGCCTGTATGCCACTCCCAACTTCCCGTTTCTTTCCCAGGTGCCCATTGTGATTGTGAAAACGAAGGATATGCGCAACTCCACCAACATTTTCCTCACCAATCTGAGCATCGCTGACCTGCTGGTGCTGCTCGTCTGCACGCCCACCGTCCTCGTTGAGGTTAACACGCGCCCAGAGACCTGGGTACTTGGCCATGAGATGTGTAAGTGGCACACACTCGCACTCCTCTTGGAGGCTCTGTTTATTTTCCCCAGCCTAATTAACTGCTCCCTTCTGCTTCTTGTGGTCCACTCACAGGCAAGGCCGTGCCGTTCGTTGAGCTGACGGTGGCCCATGCCAGCGTTCTGACCATCTTGGCCATCTCATTCGAGCGCTATTACGCAATCTGTGAGCCATTAAAGGCCGGCTATGTCTGTACCAAGGGCGTGCCATCCTCATCTGCGTCCTGGCCTGGGGCATTGCTGCGCTCTTTACGAGGTAAGTCCGGACAGTCTGGACAGTGCAATGAACTCCGTTCTGCTGTGTGTTCGTTTTTGTTTTGTTTTGGCATATCTTAAAGTGAATTTAATTAAATATTAGCATTATAATTTATTTTCACAAATTTTACATTTAGTCGAAATATCTCATTGCATGCTTTATCTCTACTTCTCTTTCCATTTCTGACTTTGGTGTTGGCATTCGCATATATACATCTGTACTGTATTATCCTCCATTCTAGATCTAATCGTAGTTTATGGCTTATTTCCATTTATTCATTTTGGGCAGCCAAGCATTAAGTTCCTCGCTCATTAATTATAAGTGTCAATCGTCGTCATTTTTAATGATTTGTGTTTTGTTTCTATTTCTGTTTTCTCTTTTTGGGTTTTCTTGGACTTTTTTTTTGTTTTCATTCCTGGAAACTGGAATGTTTTCGGTGTTTGGTGTTTGGCCTTTTGTTTGCCATCCGCGTGTCCATTTACATGCTAAACATCGACTGTTGACCCACTCTCGCTCTCTCTTTCCCTATCTATTTCACTTTCGCCTTCTCGCTTTCACTCTCCTGCCGTGCCCATCCCATGCATCCTACTCATCATGGCTTTGGTTTGGTCATTGCGCTATTCTTTCTCATTTTTTGGGGGCAGGCTCTCAAGGCGGCTTTTGTCCCCAGTTTGGCGCGTCCGTTATCAGCTTCCTGTCATCTTTAATAAGCACCGATGTCCGCTATCATGGAATTTCATTTCATTGACACTTTATTATTTGTATTTTCATGGCCACATTCCCAGTCACAGTCCTCAGGCTGGCGACCCTTTTTAATTTTGCAAAACTTGCCGCGTTCATAACAATGAAATAAACAGCACATTTTCGAGGCGAACACTGACCCCACCGCAGGGAAGTGGTCGTGGGTAGGGTCATGGCTCGAAGCATCGGGATCGGACTGCCTCCAGGCGTCTGCCCATTAATTACGCCACCCAAGAAGCCGCCCCAAGGCCGAAGAGGAGGCGCGCAAACATTTTAAACACATTCAAACCACAGGCACCACAAGACGTCTACAGTGACGTACGTCCAGCGCTTGGATCAACCCCAGAAGTAGCCTGAACACTGCCTGTTGACTGTCATATCTGTCGTGTCTAGCCAAAATATTTAAAGCGTTTCGGATTACTTAAAGCAAACAGAATGGGCACGACACGGGCATACGAGACTGGTTCTTAAATGTAAAATAATGAATGTAGTAAATCAACTGAGGATCATGGGATTAAGCATTTCGATTCTCCTCATCATCATCATATTATATGGCACTGCGCTCTCTCCACCTCCTCCACCTCCTCCTCCTCTAGCCCTCACTCTATCTCTCTCTCTCTTTCTTCTTCTTTAACATTTCCCACCATTTCCATCCATTATCCGCCTCCCCATGACCCCGCCAGCCTGATTACGTTTCTTGTTTGCTTTTTCTCTCCCCCCCCATTTTCCATGTAGCCCCATACTGTGGGTGGCCGAATACAAGTTGGCCGAGTATATTGATGGATCATCGGTGGCCGTTTGCCTCACGCAGGCCATCACCGATTGGACCATAGCCTTCTTTCTGATGACCATAACCGTGTTCTTCATAATGCCATTCCTCACCCTGGTCGTGCTGTACGGCATCATTGCCAAGAACCTCGTCTCCAATCAGAGCACCATGCTGCGCGCCCCGCCCCACCAAGCCGGAGCTGAGCCTAAAGGCCCGCAAGCAGGTGGTCCTAATGCTCGGCGCCGTCGTTCTCTCCTTCTTCGTCTGCCTGCTGCCCTTCCGCGTGCTAACCCTCTGGATCATACTGAGCACGGACCAAGCGCTCCACGAGATTGGCCTGGTGCGCTACTACAGCCTGCTCTACTTCTGTCGTGTGATGCTCTACCTCAACTCGGCCATGAATCCCATACTCTACAACCTCATGTCCACCAAGTTTCGCAGGGGCTTTGCCCGGCTCTGCCACGAAGCTGGCCGATTGCTGTTGAAATTCCTTACACTGGGACGGGGCAGCGACGGTGTCGGTGGCACTCGCGGACGCAGTGGCACCATCTCCACGGGCCTGGGCACCAACACGAACACCAACTCGTCCAATGCAACGGCAGCCACCAGCTCCAGCATTCTGTCACGCAGCTCCAATCGACGATGCAGCGAGGACATCAGCCGGACACGCCTTAAGATTGAGCTGCAGCTGCCCTGCGGCAGTGATCTGGAAGCCATGGCCATGCTCCGCCATTCGGGGATGGGCGAACGGATGGCCAGGCGAGAGTGATAGCCAGCTAATGGGCTTGAAGAATTCAAATCCCACTCCGCGACGCCACAAGCCTCAAATCAGTTTCGACGAGGAGGCTCTGGGCGGGCCAAAGGAAGCTGAAAATCTTGCCTGAGATGACCGGAACGTGGGGAAAAGGCGTGAAAAATCGCTTGTAACCCGTTTACACATTCGCTTCACTTGACTGGAATGTCAAAGTCCGGTTTGGCTCTGATCCTGGTCCTGGCTCTGGTCCCCGCCACGCCACGCCTGCCCAAATGGTATTTTGAACGCTTTTTGCAACCATAATCGATTCCATTCAACCGTTGACAGCCAGTCTTTGCCAGTCCTGCCAGTCGTCGTGCCTGCTCCTTGGACATTTCCGTACAAAAAACAATCAATTTTTCGGGCTATTAAACTCGAATGAATGTGCCAAAGATAAATAACAGCAACGACAGCCAAACAGCAGCACTACACACCACTACAACTACTGAGCGGAGAAAGGGCACAGCTCAACGGGAGAATGGAACTGCGACCGGGGCCGTGGCCGTTGCCGGGGCTACCATTAAACGACGAACGCTTCGAGGAAAGGCAAATGGCAAATGGCTTAATATGCGTTTGGGTACCCCCATCAGGGCAACGGATAAACATGATTTAGGTGTATTGAAATAGTTTCCCTTCGCTAAGGCCGCCTGCCAATCGACGGCCATGTTTAAGTCCATTCCAAAATGGCTGCCATTACACGGGGCGGGACATGGAAGAAATGGACGGCAAAAAACTGTTGCCTACTTTGCTGCGGCCCAAATAAAATGTTCACACAATCCAAATGCAAACACAGTTGTATATACATGCAAACACATGCACACATACTTAAACCCATGCATAAATACGTAAATATTTATATATATATTATTTAAACAATACACAAATACATATATACTCGGCTTATAAATATACGAAAACCCACACACACGCGCAAACACGCACGCATATACATATAGCAAAAAGTGACGAGTTTGTAAGTAAATAAATTTTGTATGACAACAACTCACTCAATGGGTCAAAGAAATGGGTTATTTTCAACATATCCCTGCCCTGCGGTAACCTCTCATCTATTGGGAAGACCTCCCTCCTGCCAGTAAGCAAAATAATGTAAATTATTGTTCAGGAAATCGGACAACTGCCAATCTTCTGTAAATATACATACATAGATACTTGTACATACGTAGCTTTGTAATTTGTTTCGCAGCTTTAGAAGTACCAATATGACGTATGTAGATTTCCTGTAATTTTGCCTCTACAACACCACCAAAAGTAGTTAGAGCCCTCGCCGCATGTAAGTATGACGCGTACGAGCAGACGCTGCCGTTTCCGCTTCCGTTCTGATTAAGTTGAGTGCTTCCTTTGAAAGTTTTCTAGTACTTAGTTCCAGCTGCCGTTGAGTAGTTTTTAAATATTTGTTTGTTTCCCTCTTGGAGCGCCGTTAAAACTTTGCAGACAACATCAGCAATAATAAGAACAACACCATTCATATTCACCTGATATAAATAAATATATATGTATGATTCTTGCAGTCCCATCATCGCCATTTCCAGCTACAGCGTAGAGCCCTATGGAGACGGAACGGACGCCCCAGTCTGCACCACAGCGGCCGATGGCTTCTGGACGATCTTCTATTTTGTGGGCAGCATTACGGTGTTTTTCTTTCTACCTTTCGGCATACTGGTCCTGCTGTACGCAGCCATTGCCTACAAGCTGCTGCGGCCAAACAATGCCTTCCATAGGCCCACCTCGCCGCAGCCGCAGCCGGGGACGGGCACCACAACACCCAGCACCAAAGGCAACAGCCATCAGCAGAGCAATGGCATGAGGAAGCACCGCAAGCAGGTGATTTTCATGCTGGTGGCGGTCGTCTCCAGTTTCTTCGTGTGTCTGCTGCCCTTCCGAGCATTCACGCTGTGGGTGATCATGGCCAGCGCCGAGGATGTGGAGCGCCTGGGCATCGCAGGCTACTACAATCTGCTGTACTTCTCGCGCTTCATGCTATACCTCAACTCGGCCATGAATCCCATTCTCTACAACCTGATGTCGTCCAAGTTCCGGGGCGGCTTCTGGCGGCTGCTGCTCACGTGCCTGGGTCAAAGGCCGAGCCATCATCATCATCGCCATCATCACCACCATCAGCGCCAGCATGCGACGGCAGGCGGCAGCATGCGAAACACTTCGCGACGACAAGCCAATGATGCTGACGAGGGAGCCACTTTGGCCGGTGGCACCGGCACCCGTCCGGCTCACCGTACGCTTCGTCGCGAGGCCACATTTCTGATCAACTCCATATCCACTTCTTCGGGCACGGAACGCACCACCTCGTCCTCTGCCTGGCGAAGCAATAGTCTGTCCATTTCCGGACTGGGCGAGCGCGAACGAGGCATCCTGGGTGCCGCCATCATAGGAACAACCGCGGCCACGGTAACAGCCGCTTGTCTGCAGGAGCGTCGAACCAGCAAAACCTGAACACATCCCTCCCATTGAATTGTACGAGTATTTTAGTTGAATTCCAACAGCAAATAGTCATAGTATTTAGAAGAAATTTCGTTGTTAAGACTGAAGTACCTCAGATGAAGTCAATAAACGCTAGAGAATGTTTTTGAAACCATGATATATATTTTTTTTGTTCGTGTGTACTCGCATTCTTAGTTCCGGCCTTCACTTTGTCCCCACAGCTACTGTTGGGGAATAAAACAAAACCTTTTATAGGCATCGGTACAGATTTTATTGTATTTAAGCGAAATAAAAGATCAAATTCGGGCGAAAGTGAAAGCCGAAACTGAATGGTGTGTATGTATTTGTGTACGTACGAGTATGTAATGTTGTGATGTGCCTTGTTCCCAAACCTTTTTAATATTTTACGCTCACGCAATTTTTATTAAACTTCATCGTTATATCGTCATTATTATTACACTAATTATGTGCCTACACAAATCCATCGCGTCACTCGAAAATATAAATACACACAATTTGTTTTTGTTAATGCTAAAAGTGTTCGTTTTGATTTACATAAAATTTTGAATATGACAGAGACAAGTGGCGAGCGAGCGCCACACATAAATATGTTTCAAACACGCACACACACACACCCACACTCGCACACATATGCATATACATAGTACATAGTTATGGGTCGGAGGAGACCCGGTGTACAAGTGTAAGTGTGGCTCTCGTTTGCCAGCTCCTCGCATATGCGGCCCTGCTTACATTCAACGCTGATCATTCATGTATCATGTGTATGGTGGTGGAGTGAAGTTATTTAAGTTAGTATCTTTTCGCGCTGCTGTGATAAGTAACTCTCTTACGTTAGGTTAGATTTAGATTAAGTTAATTGCTAAACCGTTTTGCCTTGCACTACTTATGTATGAACAGAACGGTTGGAACAGAAATCAGAAAGACGGTTAGTATCAGCATCCTGCCATGTGAATGGGCCGTGTTGGGGATGTTTTGGAATTTTGTTGGCTACATACCTATTACATATATTTGCTTAAAGTGTGTGTGTACTCTCGCGTCCACGGATCGGAATCATACAAACGCATCTACTCAATCAATATGCTCAAACGCATCCTCATATCATTATTGCTATTACAGAATCTGATATTATAATTATGGTTTTGTTATTACGCTTTCGTTTTTCCTTTTATTATTGTTGTTGTTGTGTGTTTTCCGTTTTAATTTATTATATTTAAATTTTGTTTAATTGTATAATAAAATAATGATTCACAATCAGAGTTATTCAGCAGCAACCAGAATTGGGTTTTTCCACTGGACGTCCTTGATCGATTTTCACTTTGCTAGCGTTGTCGGTGGCACTGGATGGCGGCCCGACGCGATTCTTGATCTCAGCCGCCATCGTCATGAAGGCCTGCTCCACGTTGGTGGCGCTCTTGGCCGAAGTTTCAAGAAATGGAATGCCTAACTGAGCTGCATACTCCTACAGTTTCCGAAAATTCAGTTAAAAAATAAAATCAGATAAGATAAATGGACTTTTTACTCTCTCGTATAATACGCACCGCGGCTGTGGTATGATCAACAACTTTTTTGGTGGTCAAATCGCTCTTGTTGCCCACCAGCAGCTTGTTGACATTCTCGCAAGCATATCGCTCGATTTCCTCCAGCCATTGCTTCACATTGTTGAAGGACTCCTGATCCGTGCAGTCATAGACAACAATGATACCATGTGCGCCACGGTAGTATGAAGAAGTGATGGTACGGAAGCGCTCCTGACCAGCAGTATCCCACTGTAAAGAGTTGCAAGAGTTTAGCTCTAGTTTCAATTGAACTTACAAACGTGCTTACGATTTGCAGTTTAATGGTCTTTCCGTCCAGCTCTATGGTTCTAATTTTCTGCAAGATAAAAGGTTTTATAAGTCACACGCAAGGTTTTTTTTTTGGTTGTTTCGATAAAACACTTACAAAATCTACACCGATTGTGCTGATATAGCTTTCTGTATATGTGTCATCGGCAAATCGCAGCAGCAGACAGGACTTTCCAACGCCGGAATCGCCAATCAGCAACAGTTTGAAGAGATAATCGCTGTAAGCAGAAAGAATATGATAAGTCGGAATATTCATGAGGGAGGTACACAAAACGTCACATTGTACATATACTAAGTCTGCGTTATCTTATCGATGTGGGGTATCCAACATCAACCCCCAATTGAAAACCGAACGAGCATTTTGATAATGGCTAAACATCCATCTCGTAACTGTTGCGATATAGTGAAAGGGCCAGAGATTCCATAGCTCAGGAAATTTCTCAAGTTCAATTGTTTTCAAGTAAGAGCGCAGCAAGGCAATTAAAGCCAAATAAAAGAGGTTTTGATTACGTAGCACCAGGGAGCGAGAGAGAGGGATAGAGAGAGAGTGAGAGCAACACTACAAAAGCTGTCAAACAACAACAAAGCGTACGCGAGAGGGGTAGGAGACTCTCTCTCTACGCAGGTGACTCATACGCCCCACGAATCGCCAGTCAGCCCGCCATCCAGTCCAGTCCAGTAACTGAGCTCCGGACAGTGCTTGGAATGGAATATGGAATAGATTGGATGTGTTGGCCGAATCTGAAGCTGAGAAGCGACTAGAAGCAAAAACAATCAACAATATTTTCTCTGTGGCGTACAAAGTTTGCCATCAGAGTGCGCTCGTATGGGTGCACATATGTATATATATGTGCATGTGATGTGTGCACATCCCTTTCTGGTTTTAGGGCTGCTTTTAGTTTCTATTAAAATTGAGTGATTTTGGAGTTGCCAACGACAGGGCCAGGCCAGCGCTAAACAATGCTAGAAAAAAGGGAGTGGGCTGGGTTGGGCTGGGATGTGAGACTAGTGGACGTAGCAAAAATGACGTCGCAGAAAAAAAATGATGAAAGCAACGATTATCGAACGCGAGTGTGTAAAAATGTTTCAATCAAAACAAGTCAATGGTCTCCACTGAACTGGTGCGCAGTTTGTGCATGTGACAACTTACTATTCGGGATTCACAGATGACATTTTGGGACTTTTTCACACGAATTTATATTTGCCACGAACAAATATTCGATACGATTTCTGCCTTTGCCTGGCTGCTTTGCGTTGACTGTTTCTTCGACTTGCGCGTCTGATTACTTCAAATGTATCACTAAATTACGCGCACTGCTCTTGCACTATTGCTATTGTGTGTTTTGTAACTGGTTATTGTGTTTATTGCAACGAATTTATAGGAAATCGAGTTTATTTCCACAAATTCGACGGCCGAGAACGAGAACAATGGCGACTGAAAAAATGACGAAGTGGCATTAGACTCCAGTGTTGGGAAAGGCGTCAGAGCCAGGGCTGCACAGAAAATAGGAAATCCCATCCAACACAGAGGTGTGGGCGGATACCGTTTATCTGACCCGACCCAACGACCCCCCCGATAACAATCGAATCGACTGGCTTGCGTATAATCTCTTAGAATGCATTATTTGATTCTAAACACGGTATTTAACATTTGAGAGTTTTGTTTGCATAGAGAACACATTACAGATAATAATAATACATACATAATAGTATATGAAAGAAGATTCGATAAGCGGGTATAACGCCTACCCACACGGGGGTTATGGGAATGCATCGTTCTAATGGAGATGGCTATCTATTCCAAAGAGTTTAATGTTAGCAGCTGTTTGAGCACTTTCGTCTGTGAAGTTTCCCGGATCTCGCCGGCCAAAACATCTCATCCACCACACTGTAGACCTTGTAGAAGTTGAAGACGAGGTCCAGCTCGCACACATTATGGAAGTATTCGTTCAGCACTTCCACAAAGTTGTGGATAGCTTCCAGATAGCACAAATTGTTGTCATTGACGTCCACGCAAATGCAGAAATATAGGCCCGCATATCGTCTATAGACAATTTTGAAATTACGAAACTGTGGAGTGGGTAAATGGTTAGATTAGGCTTCGACACTGTATATGGACGCCCCCATTTGCATTATATCCTGGCCCTTACCTCTACGAAGTTGGTGTGCTTGGCATCCCGCACAGTGACCACGGCGTGGACCTCCTCAATCAGTTTTTGTTTTTCGTCGTCATCAAAGTTCATATACCATTTCGCCAGGCGAGTCTTACCAGCACGGTTTTGTATGAGTATAAAGCGAATCTGGGGGAGTACAAACAGTGCAATTCAGTGCGAAGATAAGGAATCCAATGGTTTTACCATTTTCAGGGCCCAGCGGTGGTAATTACTTAAGTAATTACTTTGGTATTTACAATTTAAATTTTCAGTGACGGAAGCGAAAAACTGATTATGAGCAAATTGTGTATCACTATTTCCAGGGCTACGGCGTGAAGCGAAACAGCTGTTTCCCGAGCACCAGTGTGGCAAATGCCCACATTCTGGTTCGCCAGTTGGCAGCACCGCTCGCCCAGTATTACGAAGTTTCACTTTTTATATTTGTTTTGTCACATTTGAAGCTAGTCAATCCCCAAAAATGTTGGCATCGCGCTTGAATCTCCTAACTGCACGCTTTCAGCTGCTGCGCAGGTGCTGCACCACTCCAGGTCGCCAGCAGAAGGAGGCGCCCGTTGAAGTGCACGATCCTCTGCAGGCAAGCGCCTTAAAGGAGCAATGTATTGTTGTGGACGAAAATGACAGAGCCATTGGTGCAGCATCCAAGGCAGACTGCCATAGGGTGCATCCACAGACGAGGGACGTCAAGCTGCATCGCGCGTTTAGCGTATTTCTCTTCAATGCCAAAGGCGAAATGCTGGTACAAAGACGTTCTGTTCACAAGGTGAGTTAGCAGCGGAAATACACCTGAAACCATTAAACTTGAATCGTTGGCCAAGTGCAGATCACCTTTCCCAATACATATACCAACGCGTGCTGCAGCCACCCGCTTTATGAGATAGAACAGGAGCGACAGGAGACGAACGCCCTGGGAATCCGACTGGCTGCCCAGCGGCGCCTGAACTACGAGCTAGGCATACCAACAGATGAAATCCGGCCGGAGGACTTTCACTATCTCACGCGTATCCACTACGCCGATCCGGGAAATAATGTTTGGGGCGAGCATGAAATCGACTACATTCTATTCCTGCAAAAGATGTAACGCTGTGTCCCAACAGCAACGAGGTCAGCGAAGTGCGCTTCTTGAGACGCGACGAGATCGACGATGCCGTCTCGAATTTCAGCGCCCCATTGACCCCCTGGTTTTCCCTAATATTGCGTCACCGCCTCAAACAATGGTGGGACAATTTGAATGGGTTGAAACAGTTCGAGGACTTGAAAACATACAACGCTTTTAAATATGCACACACACGTCGGCCCAACGATGCGCTGTGTGCTGTGCTGACGAACCAAATATACAATTATGACCAAAGATCGTTTGTTTGATTTTCAAATTCGCTTTATTCAAATGGAAAATAGTGTGTGTGTGAGTGTGTGCGGACAATGGGCACAAAAGCGGATTTTTATGCAACCTCCGTGAGTTGATCAGTCCAGTACAACTTTGTTTGTTTTGTATATGTAAATATAACAAAATATATGTATGTATGTAATATGTGTAGGCATAGGATATTGAATATGCTTTAGCTCTTAAAATGATCACATTACGTTTCCCATAATCATCATCGTCATCATCATCATATCGCATACTAGTAGGGCGAACCCGGAGGTCCACAATAAACAACAAGAATAAATATGTACAAAAAAGAGGACTACAAACTAACAAGACACAAAGAACTATAAATATGAATATTAAATCTAAGCACAGATTGAAACAGAGACAAGCTGCAGCATTTAACATTATCGCTTTCGAAAGCTACATATATCTGCAGTTCGAAGGCGCGCTTCGAAGCGTGAAACGTCGACGCATCGCAAATTGATTTGCTCCCAAGGGTCCAACGCGTTCACTTGGCACCTACCTTGGCACCGTTTTCCCGGGGTATTCACGTAAATAAAGCATCTGCTTAGGAAATTCCAACAACTTAAATCTATACTTTTGCAAATTCTCGATCGCCAATTTGCACCAGTTTGAGTATGAGTATGGTATACGCATACGTAGTTCTCGCATGCAATGGGTTGGGGTTCGTAGTTGTGTGGGGGTGTATCGTAATGTGTATGTATATCAAGACGATCGGATCATCATGAATTCGATTAGTGGTTAAGGCACATAAATGAGTCTATCGTGAATCTCAGGCTCGTTGGAAACTGTCTGCAAAGCAAACACTTCCTGGTGGGCATGGGCACGCACCCTTTTAGGACAAACCGAAAAGCTTCCAGGGCATTGAAGGCAGTGGCCAAGGCCACCTCATCGGGCGTTTTCTTCATGAATGCGGCAATCATTTCGACAATTGCTGGCAGACTTGCATGGCTCGTTTCGTTGGAAGGTACAATATCTGCAAAAGAATTTCCAAATATATAATATAATCAGAGGTGTCATTCCCATTACCTGTGTAGGTACAGCAAAGAGCGTTCCGTGATGGCAGTCTTGACATGTTGCGGTAGCTTGGAAGCCCTGGTGTTTGGATACATGAACGGAGCATCCCGTTTCAACTAGCAATCGATCTAAAGGCAGTGTGCCATTGTCCAGCAGCCTGCGAACACCCGTGTCTGATTTGTCCTTGCACAAGTAGCCGGTCAAACTGATGTAGAACCTCCGGTCCAAGTACTTGAGCGCCTCCTCGGCTGTGCCCATAAAACCTCTGATAATCACGGGCGGTAGATTCTCGAATCTGCAATGGGATAGATTAGAAACGTTTGCTGTGTCTGGGTTTATTTCGGGGCATACTTGTCGAGTATTTCGAGTAGATCGTTCTGGAGCCGACCGCTCATGGATTAGCAGAGGTTTATTGAGGCGTATGGCCAAGTGCAATTGCTTGGCGAAGATCTGTTTCTGGGCATCTGGTTCGGAGAAGTCGCGCTGGTAGTCCAGGCCGCAAGGACCCACCGCGACGCACTCCTGTGCCTGGGCGATGTGCTCCAAGTCGAACCATGTGGACGGCTCTTCCACAATGGACTTAGAGTCGTGTGGGTGTATGCCAGCAGTCGAGTAGATAATGTCGGGATAAATGCGCGAAAGGCGCAGCGCTTCCTTGCTCGATTTGACCGAAGTGCCGTGTACCATTAGTTTCTGAACACCTGCAAAACAGACACACACAAAAGAGACCAAAGAGAAAGTTAGCCATGCCATCGAAAAATGCATTGGTGCACGGGTTGCACTTGCCTACGGCTATGCCACATACCTACACTCTCACACACGCACACAGACACGAGCTGTGCACACATGTTGCTTATCACTTGACCTTCTTGTCACTCTCTCAGTGCGTGTGACTGACCAGAAAAGACCTCGCCCAAAAACAAAGACAATTCCCCCCCACCCAGTCTTGTTCTTGTTCTTCTCTAGCTCTTCTTCAATTGACATACCCATACTAGTACTAACCTGCGTCTCTTGCTCTTTGGACAACGGAATCCAGATCACGGCTATACTTTTTGTTGGTCAAATTAGCCCCCACATCGATGACAATTAGGTTCTCGAAGCAGTGCTTCATGCTGTCATCCATGTCCAGTTGCTCCTCCAGCAGTGGAGCTGGAGTTGCGGCCACTTCGGGGGCTATTTGTTGCTGTTGTTGTTCCATAATTTTAATATTTGGACCGAAATAGCTAATGACGCAGAGCAGACTACTGTTTGTTGTCTGTGTGCGTGTGTAATTCAATTAGCTTCGTTAGCACACAAGGAAACGCGACGGTAATGACAACCGTAAAGTATGTATATATTGAGAATTTCGATGCAATTTCGAAGAGTATTCCAATTAATTAGTTAACAGCTTGAAACAGATAATATTTATAAAAACAAATCCCGACACGACTTCGACTGCTGGCTGGTGTGACCCTGACCAGTGTTGCCAACTCTTTGGGTCATATAAAAGCTAAACTAGCCTTTGAAAAAACCTAAAAATAGCCAGAAAATTTGTATGGTAGCTAAAAAAAAAACGCTGGTGTATTTTAACGATATTTTTTGAGAACTTATCAGGTTCGTCAAATATTTACTCCTCTTCAGCTGTAGGACTGATTGGTCCCTATCTTTGTTAGGCAACATTCTGGCACTTCATAATTATGGCAGCATTTAACGGTATTTAATGGTATTATAATCGATTCAAATGATTTAATAAAGTTGCCAAAGGATTTTAATAAGCTAAAATTATGTCAAGTTGTCTTTAAAAATAGCCATTATTCCCGCGACCAGCTATTTTACAATTTATCACGCATTTGCCAATAGAAACACGATAGATCTACTGGGAAAATAGCTAAATTGGCAACACTGGACCTGACCCTCAGAAATATACTGAAATACACCTAAGTTTGAAAATATACCTTAAATATACCGAGAAAGAAATCGAATTCAAAGCTAGCGATAGTACAATTTCATTTATTGGAGTTACATCAACGCATGTTTGTAATTTATTCAAAAATGATCGTCAAGTTCTTTGTTTATTAATAGATGGCTTTGTAGCCGTAGATGGCGCGAATGCTATCGAGGAGGAGGATTTAAAAAGTTTTAATCAAGCGATTGCAGGGGTATTTTAATTGTAGAAAATAATATATTAATCTTGGAAAACGATAAACATCTTAAAAACGTTCACCCACTGGCTTAATGGTGAGCTCATGAATCTGAACATTGGGCGGTGTTTGGATGCAATAGGTGACTGCATCGGCCACATCCTCCGCTTGCAGCATTGGCATGGAGTTGGTCAGCTCGGCGGAATTCTTGTCGAAGATTTCGGTGTCCACTACGCCAGGACTGATGCTCTGGAGATCGTAATGAAGGTAACAGTTAATGGTAACGTTCGGAACAAAGAACAGCAAGACTCACAGTAATCTTTGTCTTGGTTGATTTATTGATGAACTCTTGGCGCAGGACTTCGGCTAACGCGGTTATAGCATGCTTCGAAGGCGCATACATATTGAATTGAACCCCATCCACCATTGGCACAATATGCCCGGCCAGGCTATTTATGAGCACCACATGGCCATCGTTCACTTTTCTACGCTGAAGAAGAAACGCTTCCCGTGTACACCAGGAAACGCCCAGCAAGTTTGTATCCAATATAGCGCGAAGAGCGTCCGAGTTGCCCTCATCGGTGATGTTGGTCCGTCGTACTATGCCGGCATTGTTTATCAGTACGTCGGCCCCGCCCAAAGTCTGCTCGATCCAAACAAAGGCATCCATTACCTGCTGCTCCATACTGACATCGCACTTGCGGCCATAGAAACGAGCCCCTTGATCGACGGGCAGAGAAGCCTTTAGTTCCTGCAGTCGATGTTCCCGTCGCGCCAATCCCACGACGATCATTCCTTTGGACACCAGATCTTTACAGCATGCTGCCCCGATACCGGAACTGGCACCAGTGACAACGGCAACGCGATTTAGCCAGCGGTTCATCTTGTTTCCTGGATATTATTGGGTTGACTTATAGACATTTGTTTATACCCTAAAAATGGACATGGTGGCATAGTATTTTACTGAAATACCGAACTATGATCAGCTGATGCAACGATTTGTATTTGAACGGCTTACATTTAAATTATATCAAAGTCGAAATAATGTCTAACGAGATGCTGGTTTATTTATTATATTTATTTATTTGTATTATTTCTGCTAACATGTATGTTTCTTTGGTGTTGTTTGTACGGCGATAAATATACATATATGTATCCATAAACACATATATTTACATATATATTGATATTCTTAATCTTGAACCTGTTAACGCGCAGATTTGGTGTTTCTGTTTTTGCTATTTTCCATACCGGTATATAACGAACATAATGCACATATAATTTATGGTATGTATGAAGGGTATGAGTATGCTCTACATTTTTAAAACTTTAAAATCAATTTGGTTTTTTTCTCGATAAATATAAGTACTTTTGCTTTATTCACATTTTCCTTTACTTTCACGTTACGTTCATCTTTTGCGTGGCTGAGTACAAGCGGGTAAGGACATTTCTATTGCTCACCTTCACTTACTTGCAGACGTACGTATAAATATTTGGGGGTTTGCATATAGTTTTGTTGCTCACACAACAAATTTGTTGATAGCTCGCTATATAAATGTAATCTTTAGCTTAATATTTGGTGTTCGCTTCTTTTCTGTGGTTTGGGTTTTGGGGCAGCACTTACTGCTGGTACGAGCACGAGTATATGCTTTGTTAAATCTATATAAATTTTGTATATTTGTAATATATTATTGATATTCTTCTTTGTAGATCTTGACTTGCATTAAGCGCTGGAGTTTTGTACAGGCCGTAAACATGTTTCATCATCGTGCTTTGTTCGGTTTGGTTTTGTTTTGTTTTGGGATGGGATGGGATTTGCTTTAAGCTTCCCAAATCAAATGTTTGATAGAATAGCAACGTTCAAGCGTGACAAAACTCTACAAAACAGCGCCTAATACCATCGAAGTATATAAAGATATATATATAACATACATATGTTTTATACTTGATATATTCTGTATACGGTTACATATAAATATTTTACTTGTTCGTTACTTGACATTTATAAAATTTTGGCTAACAATAAAATTGCATAGTTTATCATTATGTTTAGTTTCATAGTTATACCATTGATTCCTTCGTAGTTACTCGTACTTGTTAAAAGGTTTGTTTGTTTTTGGTTTTTTTGTTTATTTATACTCGTAGTTTAAAGTTCTTTGGTGTTTGGTGTTTAACGAATTTGAGTTCGATTATTGTTTTGCTTCTTGGTTTCTTTGTTAGTTTTGTAGTGATACGTTTAGTGCGAAATCTTTGACTGCTTTGTGCTCCCTCTTGCGGTCGGTCTACCGGCTCCGAAATCAGCCTCGGCCGGCCCCCTCCTAGATCTAATCTAGCCCTATCCCTAATCTACCCCACCCCGCGCCGCCAGTGCCCCAATCTAACATCATCTTCATCTTCATCAGCACGGCAGCATGGCAGCATGGTCATCAAGTGCTGTGTTCTTACTTTGTGCGCGTTCGATGTGTACACTATGCTGTACTTTACCTACTACCACTGCCCAACGATATCTAAGCTAACGGTTGCCATACTATACTTCTTATCCTTCGTCGTTTCTCCGATCCTTTCCTTCCGTTGTATTGCGTTTACTAACCATTTGCCACTGTGCCACCACCATTTCCGTTGCTGCTGTGACTCGGTTTGGTTTGGTTTGGTTTTGTGTAAAATTCTAATAAAATTGATTATTGTTGTTTGATAGATACACAGTGTATGCATAGACATACCATACCCATGCATTGCATATTGCATATTGCTTATACCAAAATCAATATAAATATATATGTATAAATTGTAAGAATTTCCATACAAAAATTTAGTAGGTACGTTACTTTAGACCTCGGTGTTTTCTCTTTTGTTTTTTTTGTTTTTCGTTTTCGTTTTGTTACTCTATATTTTCTCAAATATGATACTGGACTTACATGCCCGTTCCGTTTCACTCTCGCTGTCGTACAAAAAGTTTAGCAAAGCTATTTGAACCCCCATCCCTATTGTAGGTCTTCTCTAATCCGTCCGTTCCGTTCCGTCTCTCAACTCTTCTTCGATATAGCAAATGGCGAGTACAAACAATCTTAAAACTGCGTAACGGTACATATATTATAGATATTATATAGCCATGGCCAAGGAGTAGTTTATATCTTGTCTTGTGTTTAGTACCATTGAAACACGTATAAAACATCTATTTCTATGCGTGGGCCTGTCTGTTTGGGAGCATGTGTTTTGGTGTTGTGTCTAACTAAGCGATCTCTGATTAGATTACCCACCCACTATCGAATTGGTCCATACCCATACCCATACCCAATCCCTCTTGCCTATTCCTACGTAGTTCTGGCTACCTAAGTATACACGACGGCGATGACAACAACGATGGCATGACGGATAAGTCTGGCACTTGCCAGCCACGTTCAGAGCCCAGTCTACCAACAGCACTGCCAACTTCTATCACAGTTCATAAAATCATTATAATAATAGAAGATACCCACCGACCAAGCCATGTCCGTCCGTCTGTTTGCCTGTCTGCTGGTCTCATTCTGTGCACACAAGTCCCTCCGTTTCAGCGGCATCTCTGGCTGTAATTTAGCAAGGGACAATTTAGCAATAAGTCAGAAATACCAGGATTGGATCGTCATAGCATAGCATATCCAAATACATATGTATGGTATGCATGTAGCTGCCATAGGAATGAGACAAGTATTTGTGGAAAAATGTCTGTCTAGTTTCTATATATACTCGTTCGTGTATGCGTGTATATAATATGTATACGCATGTTCGAGTACGTTCTGTAAGTGGTTTGTAGCTAGTCCTAGTCCATATATAATTATGTGGGATGTGTGTGTTTGGGGGAACGGCAAGGGGGATTGTGGGTAATTTCCTACTCGTACAGATCCGCACTGCGGCGCGGAGAAGCGGCGGATGCTGACGAAGATGAGACGTAGCTAAGCTGCGAGTCCGTCTTCTTCAGTATGGACACATGATGAGTGGGTGCGTCGCTGGCTCGATTCAGGGAGTCCTGCTTGTGGAGTAGACCACGACGCTGATCGGCAAACGAAATGACCGAATCCTGCTTCACCAGCTGATGCCGTCGCGGCTCTGGTCGCTGATCCACAAACGATATGACCGAGTCCTGCTTAACAAACTTCTGCCGCTTGTCCAGCAGTGATCCCGGCGTGGCATTCGCCATAATTCCGCCTGCGCGACGTGACTCAATGGAGACGCTGTCTCTGTCCGCCAGCGGGTCGCTCAGACCGAGACCGGGAGCGCGACGCGATTCCATGTAGGAGACAATCGAGTCCTGCTTGGAGAGCGAGATCTTGGAACCGTTGCTATCCTGCTGACACAACGGGCGCCGGATGCCAGAGGCGTCGCTGCAGGAGCTCTCCTGCTTGATCAGAAACTGTCGGGAGCCGTGCGAGTCCTGCTTCAGCAGCATCTGCTGCGACAGATTGCTGTCCTGCTTCAGCATCATGTTGTGGCGCCGCAACGAGTTGTGCTCGTAGATATAGGAGACGGCGTTGCCCTTGCTGCTGGGACTCTTCCTCGAGCTGTTTTGGTGGTACGACTTGCGTGTGCTGGTGGTGGAGGAGGCAATGGCCACGTTGTCGTAGTATCTGCAAGTAGACGGAGGAGCATTAGGAGGGAGACAACAGTTGGGGCCGAGAGAGCAGCCCACCTGAGGCGACCGCAGCAGCTGCGCGACTTGATGATGGCCGCAAATCCTCGCCTGTACTTCTTGTTCACCGAGTAGAGAATGGGATTGATGCAGCTGTTGGAGGAGCCGAGCCACTGGGCCAGCGGCATCACCTTCTTGAGCACCTCGAACTCCTCCTGCGAAATGTCCGAGCCGAACTTGATGCGCGCAAAAATCACGTAGAGCGGCAGCCAGGAGAGCACAAACAGTATGACGACTGCCACCAGCATCTTGATGACCTTGACCTTGCTCTTCTGCTGCATGCGATCCATCTGGGCGTCCTTGGACTCGCCCGGTATCGAGCGCGTGGATACCTTGATCCAGATGAGCACATAGCAGAGCGTTATCAGCGACATGGGCAGCAGATAGCAGGCGACCAGGTTGGCCAGCAGGAAATAGAGGTTGCCATCGGTACCGGGCGGCCAGACCTCCTGGCACAGGAACTGCGGCTGTGTGTAGGCCGAGACCAGGGCATCGGAGAACACCTCCTCGGCCGGGACAAGATCGAAGAAGAGCAGCCAGGGTATGGTGGTTACCAGTGCGATTACCCATATGCCGATTATCATGATGCGCGCACGTCGCTTTGTCATCTGCTTCAGCGGCCACCAGATGGCAATGAACCTGCAAGGAGAGTGCACACAAAGAATGTTTACCAGCTTCAGCTTCAGCATCAGCTCCAGCTCCAGATGCTGACGGAGCCGTCAAGTATAATGGCAATCATCAAGCTGTCGAGGCGAGGCGAGGCGAGGCAAGGCGACGATGACGACACCGTTTCAACAAGGCTTGGCATGCAAATATCTTCCACTGATTAATTTGCACACGCAGGATGCCGCCTGCTACCAGCCATCAGCCGCCAGCCATCAGCCACTGTAGTGGCATCCCTAAGCCTTTTTCTGCTGAGTATTCGCTTTCCAATCTCGTCTATTGAACTCTTACTCTCAGTCGCCACTCACTTTCAGAAATGCCAGCAGGGATGCGGAGTGCCAGTGGCAGTCAATTCTGGTAGGGGTGTCATTTTTTATTTTGCTTGCCATAATGAATTGTAATTTGAATAAGAGCTGTGAGGCTGACGCACAGTGCAGAGGTAGAGGACAAGGGACAAGGCTCGCCGCTGACATGGCTTGGAACGGGAACGAGTTCGTTCAGCATTTTTCATTTAGCTTAGTGCAGTCCGCTCATTGTGTGGCGCCCGTTCAATAGTCATAGACAAGACTTGCTTTAGTCTAGTCTGAGTCTGAGTCTGGGTGCCCTGACCAAACCATGTAATTATGGGGCATCCATCCACCCATCCTTATCCCCACCTCATGCCGTGCATTGTGCTCGTATTTTGGTGTTAGGTCGTCGCCTGGGCCCCCGTCTGTCCGCCAAAACATTTGGCAGATAACACAACGGTAATTCCATTATTGGACCGCCACTACTCCCCTCCACCCACTTGGAATCCTGTTCTCTTGCTGTGCACTAAAAATAGCCAACGAAATAAAGTACTGAACTGACTATTCTCTGTGGCTGGGCCAGAGTAAGTGGGCACAGACAAAGCTCGGCGCAACAGTAGCCAATATCAAATTGTCATAACGTTTATTTATTGGAGGCAACCAATTGCATTAGCATAATTTGTCCATGCCATAAATCAGACGTGAGTCTAATTGAGGTCGCAATGTACTCGAAAAAAATTAACTAGGGATTTTGAATTTCATTTATGTATGCTGGTAATGAATCATATTGGAGGGACTCTAAATAATTCATTGATTCAATTGAAATGGATTACAAATAAGGGAAGGAAAATTGAAAAAGATACGCAGCCAAAATTTAAGACCCAAGACTTGAAATATATCAATGTCATTGATTTAAATTCTTCTTTAAATATTCCCATTTACTTCGGCTAATTTTCAGTATTAAAACTTACTTCCAGCTGTTTAAAGGAGACATTCCTCCATGGAGTTGATGAAACGATTACAACAATCATGCTAATTTGTGCTCCATTCATTTCGCTGAGTGCAGTATTTGCAAATCTCTGCGGGATTACCATGTGATGAAAGATGCGGTGACGTTGTCTGAATTATGATACCAATTTCTTGGATTTTAATACCCCGCAGTGCCCTGCGGTTCATGGGACTGTGGGGTACTTTCCCTTAGCTAAAAGTAGAAGTAATTTGCATATTCATATGCGGAGCTTACGAGCAGCTACAAATTTTATAATTGGCTACATGCTGCCATCTCTGGCCATGCCCTGCGTAGTGTTATTACGGGTATCCCGGCTCTGGCTCATACGCACTCCCTGACATTGCCAACGACTCACACAGGACACACGCACGGACCAAGACCCGCATTGTCACTGCCACTGCCATAAAGCCACAACTATGAGTGTGTTTACAGACGAATACGAATGGCTATGATATATGGCTTTAGTGAATAAATACAAGCAGTCGGAATGTACGTGGATGATGGGGCAGATCCTTATACGCTTTCTGGGAACCAACGACCCTAATTAAATGGCATTGGCATAAGTATAAGCGAGTGATAAGCCAAGTCAGGGCAGTCCTACTGCCCAATCCCAAGAGCCCCGTATATAGTAGTGGGTGCGTATCCGCATCAATGGGGAATTATGGGGAAACACTGAGCACTTAAGTCCGTGGCTAAGACAGCTGA
This sequence comes from Drosophila tristis, assembly GCA_018150885.1. Taxonomy (NCBI): domain Eukaryota; kingdom Metazoa; phylum Arthropoda; class Insecta; order Diptera; family Drosophilidae; genus Drosophila; species Drosophila tristis. The sequence goes on from JAECWT010000002.1 coordinate 17,326,012, forward strand.
GAGGAGATTTAAGTTTCTTGTTACAGATAATAAATCTTAAATTTCGATTCAGTTTACGAGTGCTCGTAAAAATACAAAGCAGCGGATGGACACAGAAAACAACAGGATGCGGGTCGGACAGCCGCCACAGAGGAGTCGGAACGGACTTCACTTCGCATGGCCTGTTCTGGGGGGCCTGACCAAATGATCGAATGATGTACTGTTGTGGTCGTCGTCGTTGGTGGACAAAAACATAAGCACAAAAAGAATAGAAAATGAAGCTAAAGCTGAAGATGAAGCTGAAGCAGAGGGGGAATTTAGCAAGCGCCCTTTGCTGCCCCAGGGCTTTTGCTCTGATTCCGATTCTGGTTGATGTGGTCGTTGGAAATTGATATAAATGAAAGTGCACATAAAGTGACGGCCACTTGGCGTCTCTTATTGTCCTTGGGGTTATGACTAGCACACGTCAAAACGTTTTAGTATCATTTGATAAATCAGCTGGCCGCGACATCTCTGACTTTATGGGCATAAAGAAATCTACGTCGAGTCGAGAAATGTCGCGATGGCAGGAAGTCCAGGGCTGACACTTCGATTCCTGGCGGCATCTCATCAAAGAATCATTAGAGCAGTCCAACAAGGCGAACCGAAAACAACATTCTAAGGCATTCTCGCAACAAACAAAAAAATGAATTTGATTATCGCAGCGCCTAATACGGACAAGGCAAACTATGTTGAACTTGATCTTGAGACGAGCGAGCGACCCACAGACTGCCTGCTGCCTGTACTCCACTGTCTGGCTGTCTGTCAGTCTGTCTGGCTGTCTGTTGTCTGGCTGCCTGACCAGTTTTCCCCAGCTGCAGCATTGCTGCTTGCATTGAGCGACTCACTTTCGGATCGGGCTGGTGTTCCTATAAAAGCTGCGCTCCGTGTTGCACTTGTCACCAGTTGCAACTAGCAAATCATTAGCCCAGCGTCCAATTTATCTCCTACACATCCCCAGCCAACAAATCAGCCAACCAAAATGTTCAAAGTTGTGAGTATCTGACGGATCTACTGCTACTGCTGCTGCTGTTACAGCTAATCTGTGAACTTTGAACCCCGCTTCGAACAGCTGTTTGTCCTCACCGCCCTCGCCGCCGCCCAGGTCTACGCCTATCCCGGCGTGGTTGCCGTGCAGCCCGTTGTGGCGCACCCCGTGGTGGCGCATCCCGCTGTGGTGCACTCTCCCATCATCCATCATGGGGCCCACTCGGTGCACTCGTAAGTTGAACAGGACGCAATTAATTTTCAATCTGCTTATCGCCCTAACTGCTGACTGCCACTGGCACATCCACCCCCCACCCTCTCTCCAACAGACACGTCGTGCACCATCCGGCACCCGTGAAGGTCGTCACCCCGATTGTCGCTAAGCCTGTGGTGGCTGTGCATGCCGTCAGGCCGCTGGTGCCCCTAGTGCCCGTGCACCATGCTGCCCCCGCTCTGGTCGTGCATCATTAACTGCAGCAACTGCCCCTGACCCCCAGCCCTTGCCCCATCCCCTCCCACGCCCATCCAATGCCTGACCCCAACCCAACAACACCCAAGATTATCCCCCAATAAAAGTTCATAGCCACGTAATTGAGGAGAGTGTTTTCAACTTTTCAACGTTGCCTCAGCGTTTCACGTTGCACTTACCTGTCGAGGGACACGGCAATTAAACTGTAAACCGATGCCGCCACCGAGACACCCTGTATGTAGGGCACAAACTTGCACATCAGCCAGCCGAGCATCCAGGCTGAAAAATATGGTTAAAAGAGAAAAGAAACGAGAACACATGAGCAGAGTAGGGAAGGTAGAGAGCGGGTAAATATTGGCCATAAACAGTGTACAAATTATGCTGAGTAACTTTCGGTCACATCGTCCTGTGCTGTCCTGTCCTGTCCTGTTCTGTTCTGTCCTGCCCTGTGCATTGTTGTCCTAGTCGTTGTCCTGGTTGTCCTATCTCTTGTCTTATGCTCATGGTCTTGGTTAACGTTCAATGCTTCTTGCCATCGCAAGCCGCCCACGTCGCCGCCGTTGTTTGCTGACTGAGATTTATGTGCTGCATATCATTCATAATTTGGTGACAAGTCTCAGATTGCGCCCAGCCGGAGGCAGAGGCGGAGGCAGGCGGAGCAATGACGGGTAACGGGGCTATTGTTTGCCTAGCCGCATCGAGGACCACAATCAGTACAAGAGCCAGGACCGGGACCAGGACCACGGCTAGACCGCACTTGCCTAAGTTAATTTGTATTCCTTTTATTCTATTTGATGGAAGGCACGAGACGGACGCTATAGCCCCGTACGTACGCGTTCTCGTGCCAGGACTCCAGCATAGCAATCGCATAGTTGTGCGTTATGAATTTTATGCTAAAAGGAATAACTCACTCAGACACAAAAGGTTATAAACACACATGGCCGGGGCATGATAGGGCACGGCCCCCAGCCCCCAGCAGCAGGACCTGTGGCAAAGTTTTGTCAAGGTTGATGACAGTCGAACAGCACTCCGAGCATGACAGATCGAATGGCAATTAACCAACAACAGCCCACACATCATTAGCACGAGGCAAACTGCCAGGACCCCCCCGCTAGGCGCCGCACTGCGGGAGCATTGAACGCTCGTCGCAGGAGACGGCTCCACAACCTTAGTGTCGTCAGTGGCTGCTTTTGGGGCTTCTAATTTCCTGTCTCGTTCGCCTGTCTTATCTCGATTTGTTGTCGCTTTTTATTATGCATACGCACCGTACGCCCGCCCACGCTCCCAGCAGCCCAATAAAAGCCAAATTTAATATGATTTGGCACATAAAAATATAAATATTATTTGGCTTTGTGGCTGTGAACTTCTGTGCATTGGCTTGAGAGTCGAATGGACAGGTTCTGGGCAGGATCATGTGTATATGTGTTTGCGTGTGTGCAGGACATAAAAATCGGACACAGACGAACGGACTGACAAACAATCAACCGAATGTACACATGACCGTTCCATACGTACATCCAATCCACGAGGAGAGACAGCAGCTCAAATGGGTTTCTTTTCGAGTTTATTCTTCTTCATTCGATTGGAAATGGCTTGCGTTGAGCAAAATGGGAAACCTCTCCTGTTGCAAGTGCAACAGACTGAAACCGAAGCTATTAATGCGAGTGGATTTTGGGCTACTTATTTGATATTATGCTGATAAGGGTAAACTTTGATATATGGCTGTCTGCCTTGCCAAACTTTTTTTGTCTATTAAACCCACAGCAGAAAGTTGTTTAAGCAAGGGTTTAACTTCAAATTAAAATTCTGTTCGGAAATGCTTCATCATATTCAATCATGTGAATGGCTAAACACATTGAATACTTTCCCAAATTTGTATGAATAGATTTACTCTTAATTCGGTTCGCTTTTCACCAACAAATTTAGAAATGGCATCCCATGGCGTTTGCCATTTAATTAAAAAAAGCAGACGTGCCTTGGTTGGTGTTTTTTGGATTACAATTTTCAACAGAACTATCAACTAAGTATACGAGCAAACTAAAGCCATACTCAAATTATTCAGAACTCACAAGAGTCAACTGACTTTTTATAATCACAAATAAACACAGAGGGAATGAACAAACTCAACAATTGTTTGCTATGCATGTAAATATTTATGTATGTGTGTATAGTTATATACAAATTTCGCTTTAACTTCATGGGATTTGTTCAGGAAAATGTATCAAAATATTCAGCAAATGAAAACATGAAAACTGTTACTAAAAGCAGGCTTAGTATTAAAGACACTTCTATGTTTTCCCTCTTCTCCATTAATTTGTTGTGTAAACATCAGAAATAACTCAAATCGAATCGCGTGCTGGTCGGACCCTGCAAACTCTCTGTGCCCTAATCAATTTTTCGCCTGAAGTGAGACCAAATATTCGGACTTTGAAGGATATACGTACACCAGCGTACTGTCAAGGTAAGAGGAATGAGTGGCTGGGCTGAGTGTGTTTGACAGACGGGACAACATATGGCCAACAGACGCAGCAGCAGCAGCAGCGTCTCAATTGGTAAGCATAAGCTGTGCTCAATATTGATCAACTCAACTACAGGAGATAATACGAATCGATATTTGAGCTTATCAGCAGCCTTCAATTGGGCTGCGGTGGCGGTGACTGGTGGGGGCTCGTGCTTGGCCCTGGAAAATGTCAAGCGTGCTCTGCCTAAGCCTTTGAGTTTTCTTTTTTTGTCCCTTTACTGAAAAACTTTTCTTTGTCGTTACGCATAGGCAAAGTGGATTGGATTTTCCTTTGCATTGTGAACCTTTGCCTCCGTTTGCTGCAGGGGCTGCGATTTTGTTCTTTCATTGTGGTTACCACAGTAAGGTCATAAAGTTAATGAAATAATCAGGCGTAACAAATCCGCCAACGGGTCAGGGGGATTGCGACTCGGTCCGGGTCTGATTCTGTGTCTGGGTCTGGGTCTGGGCTGGGGAGTTCGATTGATATGGGCGTGGAATGGCCATGGAAAAGGCATAACACTTCAGACAAATGCGTTATTGTTATGATTATCACTTGAGCGTCACGTCCGGCGGCGACTCCTGTAACTACACGATGGCAAATTGAATACCGCAGGAATGGCGCCAGCCTCTGCCCTACTAGAGAGCGGAGACTGCTGAGTGGAGGTTTGATCAGGGTATGAGAGGCTGCCACTTGCGTTTGCCATCGGCACGTAGTGACTAAATTAAAATAGAATCAGGCGGCACAAAGTGCTGAAAAATGACTTCATCAGCAGCGTCTTTCGTTATGCATACACCGCAGCCGCCGACGCGTCCGTCGGGCACAAATCACGCTGCCAATTTAATGAACAAACTGGCAAGGAAACGTGACTTAAAAATAGGAGAACGTGATGCGGATCCACACAGGGCTTAATGACAACGATTTCACATTGATAAGATGGCACAACAATGGCCATAAAGCCCCATTTAGGACAGTCGCGGCGGAGCGAATGCAAGTGTATCCTTCGTCTCAAGGCGGCAGAGCGTGCGCGGATAGGAAATCAATTCATTTCGCATTTTATTGGATTTCGAAGCACATATAAATAAGGGCCACCATCGCCACACCACACCACACATTCCAACTCAACCGAACCGAAGCAACCCCAAGCCCACAACCCTCAAAGAGTACAGGCCCAACCCCAACCCCAACCCCAACACCGTGCAGGTACCAACAAGCACACACACACACACACACACAGATACACACTCGGGGTGTGTGTGTGTGTTTGAGTGTGGATAACCCTGACTATCAGGTTTGCCAAGCGAAATATTTAGGTCAATTCATCCAGCCGCAAAGAGCCTTGAATGCAAACAACCTTCCACTGCAGTTCTGTTCTGAGGCTTGAAGGTGTGCTTAGATAATGGCTCTGCCTGCGGCGATGGCCACCGTTCGCGTCGCCGTCGGCATCGGCTTTGACGGCTGCATTTTGATTTCATATAATTCACTTTGATGGTGGGGGAATGGGAATGGGAATGGCGACCATCCCAGCCCCGTGGCGCGGTGTGTCGGGGACTGCAACGTGAAAACATCAGACAGCAACGTGCAATGTTCGATGTGCAAATATGCCAAACATCCAAAACTCTCCAAGCAGCTACAGAACTTCCAACTCCCACACCATGCCCTTTTTCTGCCGCAGCTTTTGAACTCGCCTTCGATGTAAACGCCTTTCAGCAGCTTGTCGAGAGCGAATTGGAATGTTTTGGGTAGCACGGCCCACCCCCAAGCCCACCCAACACTGTGAGCGCCCAAAAAAAAACAAACAAAAAAATATCCTCCATAGACGCCTACGTACCCCCACAAGTCAGCCCACACAAGTCGAAATGCCAGCACAAGGGCTGCAATTTGTGTTTGCTGTTGTGACTGCTGCTTTTGCTTAGGCCCCAGCAGCTGAGCCCAAGTCAGGCCATAACGGAGAGGCGAGGCGATGCGAGGCGAGGCGCCACCCACAGTGACCCACTAAGAGCGGTCGGCCCCCTGGCAGCGCCAGCCCTGCGCCTAGCTTGAATTTGTGAAATTAGGTCAGTTTTGTGTCGATGATCCTTTGGGCCCCACCGAAAAGCAGCAACAACCAGCCATGCACACACACACACACCACACACACACACACAAAAGCCGAGTGCGAGTACATAGAGAGTGAGAGAGCCCGAGAAACAGCAGAGAGAGTGCGCAGTGGCACACACACAGACACACACACAGACAGACACACACAATGCAGGCTGAGGCAGGCTGAGGAAAACTCATTCACTTTTTCCTGCCCCACGCTTCATTCGTTTTTCCTGGCGCTCGCACTCGCACTCGGCCGACTTCGTTTACTACGCCCCCACTCTCACCGACCCACTTGTTGGGCGGGGGAGAACGTGAGCCGAGTGCAATGCCGTTTCTTAGATTTTAGGTATAGCAACAAGAGAATCCTCACAGCCCACAGTCCACCCTCAGCCCAGCACAGCCCCGCCTTGGTGGGGCAAGGGCCACTACTTAATTGGCAACACTTGGGGGCAAGCCGTGAGCCTACTGCTGGCCCAGCCATCGGCTCCAATAGAAGATGGAACTGCGGCCCTTGGTCTGGTTTGTGTTCCTTGGCTGCCCTGACATGGCGTGCATTACAATCGGAATTTGATTTCTCAAGGATTTCGATCATTTTTCCATGTCGACGGCGATTTGCATAGACATGCCCGTGCTCATACTCCTACTCTGGGTAGCTGCTCGAACGGCTCCACGACAATCAATTTAGAAGACAGCTTACCGTCCGAGTCTAAGGGGCAAACAGGAGCAGAGTACAGAGTACTTCGAAGAAGACAGTTGTAGCAGAGGGTGTAAGCTCCGACAGAGATGGATAGATAGGCATGTCAGGTGAAATTTATTTAAATTAAAGCATACAATTATGCGCAACCTCGTTTATTGGGTCGTTTGTGGGTCGTCGGGCCTTAGCTGGGATTTCGAATTGGCCTTTAATTAAATATACACTTGTACCTTGGACAAATTGCAAATTGTCAGTTCCACGAAGGACTATGGATTGGAATGGGATGGGGAGTGCTGTGCTGTTCTGTGCTGTTCTGTGCTGTGGTGGCCTAACACCCGGAAAATTAATTTAATTGAGTGCCACCAGTCCGGGCAGGGATTTCTCTGATGTCACAGATTCATTTGCATTTGCTTAAAAGATTTCAAACAGGTTTGGCAGACGAAATACTGAATAAATTATCGGGCAGGATTTAATTTGCGTAAAAAGTTGCAATTTCTGTCGCGAGCAATTTACTAAATGCACTCTTTTATAGTTTAATTTTAACTTTGCCTTAACGACGAGTACTTCAATATTATCTGCATTCAATGGCTGTTTCGAAATTGCAGAGTGCAAAGAGTTAGGCGACACAAATACTCGTATAATGTTCAGTTTCCAATTAAAAGGGGCAACGAAAGCCAAATGTGTCTGCCAAGAGTGCATAAATTCCGATATAAACATACATAAATGGTAATTACTGCAACGCTTCTCGCAAACACTCCGGGCACCGCTGCTGCAGGAAATCGAAATCGAGCTTAATTTCCTCAAGCATTTATGCCGGACATTAGCTCTAATGACATGTCCATTACATTTGCTTTTCTGCTCGTACTCTGTGGCTGTAGCGGAAACATTACGCATACGCAACGTGAACACGCAGCCTGTTGGGGAGGGGCTGCTAACAAATTTCAGCCGTGTCATTTGGGGGAAGCTTTATCTAAGCGGCGATTAATTGCAAGCCATAAATCCGGCTAATATGCAGAACCAAACAGAAAACAGACGGAAACACACATCATCCTACGCGGCGTTAATGTGGCCCCCCAGCGGCGAATAAATCTCACAGCCCTACGGAATTAAGCAGATACTTACGCACAAAGATGTTGCCAATCAGAGTGGCTGGCAGGCAGAAGACAATAACAAGGATGTCCGCAATGGCCTGGAATCGGGGAATGGTATGGAAAGGAATGGAAATTTAAGTTCAAATTAATGGGGTTCATTCGTAAGATTTAGGGGCCACATACCAGATTCACAATGAAGTAGTTTGTCACCGTCCGCATGCGAGGCGCCCGCAGGACGACGGCAATCACGAAGCTGTTGCCAATGAGACCCACTAGGAACACCACGATATAAGCCACGATATAGACAATGGACATGGCCAGCGAATGGCGGTAGAGCGGATCGAAGCCAAAGTCCACGTTACCATCGAACTGCTCCCAGCGCATGGAACTGTCGTTGTAGGATTTGGTGGCCGCTACTGCCGCGATCAGGCTGGTGGTCGCCGGCGACATGTTCAGCAAGTTGGCATAATAGGTGGATGAGGTGGCCGCCACTGATGCGGTTGTTGTCGTGGTGGCTGCAATCGTGGCTATCAAGGAGCTGGCGGCGGGCGCAACAGTCGCCGTGGCCGTGGTCAAAACGGTTCCCAAAAGAGTGTCCATAATGGCACCGTTACTCAATTTAATGGTACTTGATCCGCTCGAGAAGCTGCTGTGGCTGTCCACAGAGTTGCCATTTCTATTGTCGCTGGCATTCGCATTCCCGATGCTGGGGCCGATGCTGCTGCTATTGCTGGTGCTCAGCAAATCGTTGAAATTCAAGAGGTTCTGCAAATCGACGAAATTATGCGTGAAATTATTATAGTCCCCAGCGAGGGCGGCTTCCTCGATTGTTTCGCTCTGCTCCATCATGGGCCAGGGCCTGCCAGGCGCTGAGGGTGCTGCTGTGGCTGTTGCTGTGGCTGTGGATGCCGCCACCGTTATGCTAGTGGCTGTCGTCGGAGTCGGAGTGTCGCCACTTGTATGGCTTTTATGCTTGCGCTTGCGAATCCTCCCGTTCACTGCCATCTCCAGGCCAGGCCGTCTTGGATAAACTAGCTGGCACTTTAAGTGGCGCCTCGACCGTCGCTGGTAGTCTCTATTTTATTTTTATTTATATTAAGTGGGTTCTTTTGATTTAGAAAAAGTCTATAAAAATGGCATCGTCACTTGGCATTTTGTTGGCGTTGAAAAACATTCCATTCCATTCCATTGAGTTGTGTTGTAGGATATGCAGGATATTTCGTGGCTTTACAGATTAAACAACAACATTTAATTAACATACGAGTAGTACGTACATATGTATATTTGCAGCTGTGCACCATTGCAAAGTAATCATGCCACATGTGGTGTGTGTGTGTGGTGTTTGTGCCTTTGTAGTTGTCGCTGTCGTTGCACAACAAATGCAATTTTCACCACTCGCGCCCGCCAAGGTTGCAAACCATTTGCTGGCAGCACCTACAACAGTTTGTTGCCGTTTGGGATGCGAAGCGAATTGGTCGGTCGGTCGGTGGGTCGGTCTGGTCTGGTCTGGCCTGGTCTGTGGGTCGTTCGTCAGCTGGTTGACGTTGCCTTGGATGGCATTACGAAAAAGTCGGCGGCTCAAGGCCTCGTGTGCATATTTCAGATAAGGCCAAATGTTGGGGGTTTGGATAAATGGTTGGAGTGGTAGCATTGAACGCGGGGGAGGTGCAGCCGAGAGGCTGGGCTCAGGGACATGGCCATATACCATCTCCAACACATGCGCGTGGTTAATTAATTTTAATGCCATTTCTCTTATTGTTCCCTGTTCTTGTTCTTATTGTTGTTGTCGCTCTGCTCTGCTCTGTTCTGTTCTGTTCGGCTCTACTCTGTTTTTGGGTAAAATTGAAAAATAAAAGAGAGAAGGCGAGCATGCACTTTGACCTCAAAAAAGCCGAACAAACATCGACAAAACGAGCCATCGAGTAACTCAATGGCACCATATAACAATTCCATTAAACACAACTGCCAAGCGCAGGAGGCACTTCGATTGAGTGCCAAAAAACTGCCAGTAAGCATTGAAACAATTGCCACAAAGCCACTGGTACTGGTAGACAGGCAAGGAATTCTTTTGTTGCCTTTCGCCCATGGGGGAGTGCTGTTATCCACGGGAGTCACCAGACAAGCTGGCGACTAAAGACCCTTTAGCACACAATTCAAACTGTCCACGGCCCCGTTCTCAGCTGGTGTCCTATTCCTATTTCTATTCCGCTGACGATCCCATTCATTTTGAATTCGGCCGTTGATTCTGGCTGCGACACAGCGATAGAGAGCGTGAAAGTGCTTCAAACCTAATTGTGCTTACATGCCTCGTGGTCTCGGGGTCTACGCGTGGAGTAAGCAGCGAGCTGAGGATACTGGTGGTCCAGGCCCAAGGGCCCAATGGGGCGTATGACCAAGTGTCAACAGCACGACTAATTAAAATGTCAGTGCTAAAAACTGCACACAGGGCAGAAAAAGCAGAGCGAGTGCAGCATAATGATGCTAAGAAAAGTTTACAACTCCCACACTGATGGGACAGCGACACCTCCGCACAGTGCCCACACACCCAACACCCACACAAAAGCAAACAGAAACAGAAACAGAAAATGGTAAAACGGTTCAACGGAAAAACACATTGAAAGGTTAACACTACGCGTGGTTGGTTCGGTTGGTTCCGTGTTGCGTTCCATGGACGGCCATGTGCTGGTCGCCGTGCCGATGTTGATGTTGTGTTGTCTGCCCTTCGGCGACCGCGATGTTAACGGATTCGCGTCTGAATGAGGACTGCGGCCAATGCTGCACGGGCAGCTCGCTTTTCAGGCTATCTGGCTTCACGACAGACATGGACACAGACACGCTCGGAGCACGATAGTGGGAGCCGACGACGACGATGGCCCGACGACGACTGAATGTAGGTCCCTGTTGCCAAACCGCACCCGCCGCCAGTTACCGTTACCCTCCACAGCAGTGTCGAGCTCGATTCGGGAGAGTGGGGCTACGGCCCCTCCACCCGACATCGCATCGCATCGCTCATTCGCTCAATCGTCCTTGTCGCCTATGTACTTGAGCACATACACCCGAACACTCCGTGAGCGGCGCAGCAACACCAACGTCCCCCAAATGCAATGGCAGAGCCTCTCCTATATGTTTATGCTTTTTCCCGTCCTTTTCGGAGCTTCGCACAGGCTTAGCATATAACTTTGTAGGCTTAAAACTGAAGGACCACATTTGGCAACATGCAAGGTTAAATGGCGAAATGTCAGGGACCGAGTGGGAAGCTGCGGTGGGCGTAAGGCTGCTTCCCGTCCAAAAACACTTTCACAATCAGCCTTTACACGTACCCGAACCGAAGCTCAGACCCAGACCCAGACCCAGACCCATGCTCATTTCGGGCCAAGATGAAAGGAAAACATGTTGATGCTGTTGATGCCTTTTCATAAATACGTTTATTATGCCATTTGACTTTTTCCCCCCGCTGTTGCCTATTGTATTTCGTGTCGCCCTGTGTCGCTCTGTGTGTGCCGTTTTCTCGGGCACAGGAAACAAAACAGAGAGCAACAAGAGGTCTCCCCAATTGCTTTTCATGTCTCTCAGCGCAGACACACACGCGCGGGCACACGGCGTATACGCAATTTCCGTGCTGCCTCCATTATGCTGCTGTTCCTTTTGTGTTACGGTGGCTGTTGTTACTGCCAATTGCTGCCATCAGGCTCTCGCCTTTTCGTTACACTTTGCTGTTTGTGCTTGTGCTTTTCCTTCCTACCAATGCAACAAAGTTTTATTGCTGCGCTTCCTTCACAGGAGAATAGAGCACTTTCCGCACAACGGAAATTCTGGCTTTTCTGCGTAACTGTGGGGAGGGGTGGCGGTGGGAGGGGGGCACTAAGCGGGTATGGTAATTAAATCTATGTCCAGCCAAACAATAATCAAAACTTTTGTTCTTCCCATTGCTTTGCATACTCTTTGTTTGAAGTTTAATGACAGTTTTCAAGTTTCTCAGTTCAACTCGTTAGCATAGCATTTATTTGGAGCGCGCTTGCAGCTGAGCGCTCTTCACTATTTACCCAATGCTGTTGCTCAAGGATATGCGCCAACTCAAACCCGAACCCGAACTCGAACTCGATCCCGTGCCCAGCCCACCCCGTTTCAGTCGATTCAGCACAGGATGCGCGTGCGTTTTGCAACAGCTGTCTTTCCTGCTCCGCGAACAGCCAAAGGTTCAAAAACCTTGTGTTTGGTTCAACTCTCACAAACAGTTGGACGTTTGCCAGCATACACTGAACCGATTCGGTGGTGTGTTTTTGGGATTAGGAATCTGTACAATGGACAATTAAGCAGGGGATGTAATCCTCCTTACAAACTGCCGAATGCAGGTAAACGATTTTCAAACTGCAGCTGCCCTTTTTCGAACGCAATTTGTATTTGAAATATGTACAAATATAACTGCAAAAGTAATTGGTTAGAATAGTTTATCTAAAAAGATTTTATGATGCACAAAAATTCCAACCGCTCTATACATCTTCCGTATAATTGATATGACATTTATCAATTAATTAATTTATTAAATTATTTATCCCACGTACAGTCAAATGTACCAAATACACGATATCTACATACTTCCATACAACACTACATATGTATGACAGAAATACATTCTACATCATACACATATTTATACAGTGGCGCCCCCTCCACACCATTGGTATTTTATATTATACAGATTTTTATATCACACAGGCTATACTTACATACAGATCTTAATCTGATTTATAGAATTTTTATGTCCTAATAATTTGACTAATCAAATTACATTATTTATTTTTAAGCATTAAAATATTCGATACGCGAAAAATACAACTCTGACAGCTGTCAAAGGTAGAAATACAACTCTGACTGCACCCTGAGGAAGCTGGTTGTCTCGCTCTAAACATTCGATGTGCGCAAGTGAGAACAAGTAGTGAGTCACGTAGACAGAGACAGCAGCCTTCACGAATTTTCCATGAGACAGCGCGCTTGGGTTGACATGTATAAATAGAACTGGCCGAACCAGACATTGCCACTCGCAAAAAAAAAGTGTTCAAGTGTAGTCGCAGTGTCTCTGAATAAAAATTTATAAATTTGTACAAAAGTATTCACTATTGCTGGCTAGCATATAGTAATCATCACCAAAAATGGAAAAGTGTGGAAAACGTGTCGTAAAAGCGAAGCAAAAAGCCATATGCCAGCATGGCGAAAACGGCAACGTAGTCTTGCTCGATGTGGGCACAATATTTGCTCATAAATTGAAACAAAGAAACACGCTGAAAAAGTGTATTAGTCATCGATTTGACCGTCAGCTTCGGGGATTTTCACAATGCGGAAGCAGCTGGAAAGGCGCAGTTTCTCGTGTTTGGCTAGAAAGTAACTCTCTAGGCAGGATGAGGCAATATCCAGGAGGTTCAGGAAACTCTCGAAACAGACACAGACGGGTGCAATGGCGGCAGCCCAGACCTGCAGTGTACGTGGATTTGATAAATTGGGATAGGAAGCCAGGTATAAACAGCAGAAAATCAAGAGTGACATCTTTCAATGCACCTTGTACTTCGTAAGCAAAAGTGTAGTTTTAAGAACTAGATAATTGTCGAAAGACGATCTGTAGGCAAAACTTTCTAACGTTGGCCCATGCTCCATTTCGTCAGCACACATTTGTCGTGGCGTTTTCTAAAACCAAGCTATGTAAAAGTTGGACTATTTCAGTCCATTGCGTAATCTGGAATTGTTCCAGAACAATTTCAGGCGTCTCGAATCTCGTCGAAAATTCTCGATTTTTCATTTCAACCCCCCGAACAGATGCCACCACCTGGCCTGCTCTAAAATTAGCCTTTTTGTACCCCCTCTCTACCGTTGCATGTTACATGTATATTCATCTCGCTCCCACTTGTGGGATACTCATATCAATACTGCATTCAGTTTTACTCATACTGACGTCAACAGCAGAGCAGCTGCAAAAAGTACTGGGTGGTACTTGGTACTTTCTTTTCATATATGTACATGGTTACATACAAATGTACATATTACATATTTATGTATGTATTTTCCCACATGCTGGGTGTAGGGAAAATTTCACCGCTTTAAGTTTCTTCATCCCCGTTTCTGTCGCTTCTATTGGCATCTTACCTACGCATAAGTTTCGTAGTCGTTATAACATTTACATAGCTGATAATCTTATTTGTAATAATGCTTAATGCAACTCTGACACACAACTTAACCAAGCAATATGTATTTCTTTCTCTAAACATTATAGTTGGGCGTTGAAAGTTGATACGCAAACGCGTAGGCGATCGATCCAAGTAAAACTCTGTACCCTTCGCGAACCCTAGGCAGATGAAGTGCTGAAAATGCACTTCGGCCGATGTACGCGTTTGGCGAATGTTTTGGCTGCGGCCCTGACTCGGCCTCAGTGTTGGTTGTCGGGGGCCGCAGACTGACCAGGTTGCGCCGTTTCTATCTGATTGATTGTGCGGATTGTGTTATAGGAACACCGGTGTATCGACTTCTCTGCTCTACTAAGGGTGAACCATACAATGGGCCTTCTGTTGCTTACCTACCATCGAACAAATACCAATACCGGGCAGATATACGTATAACTCGGTTCTGACATCGATCGATTGAATCTGCTCACACGTCGTCTTTGGAGTAGCAATTCAACCAACAAGTCGAAAACATTGGCAGTTGGTTGCAAGCAATCTTCTCTGTGGCTATACACTTTGTAGTGAACTCAAAGCGGAAACAGTTCCACAACAACAATGTGTTAAGTTCTTAATTATTTGAAATTGTTTAACATTTTTTTTTGTTTTTGTACACTCTACGACTTTATAATTACTTATACTGATGTAAAATTACTTGTCGAAACAAAACAAAGAATAAGAAAATGGAAATGGAAAAAAATGCATAAAAAAGAGCTCATCTATATCTATGGAAAAGAAGCAACAAAAAAGTGAATAAAATTCAAAAATTCCAAAAATAAATCTCGAAACTTGCTCGTCATATTTTTTTATTTCAAGCTTCAATTCAATTTCAGTTAGATCATCCAACCTTTTTACAAAGCGTTGCAGCAGTTAGCTCATCGAGGAAGGGTTGAATCTCAGTATCCCAAAAAGATTTCGATTCATATACGATAAACCCAAAAACAAAAACCGAATTCTCTGTCCATGCGATTCTACATGAAGAAGGGCCAGTGATCAATCAATCACAATTAAATATTTTAAATAAAATCATTAGTTCCTGCTATTCAATTTAGGTAATGCTCAAACTTCAAATGGCTGCCAAAGCATAAAAGTACGTAAATATTAAACCTTTTTACTGTCTAAACAATGTTTTAGTAAACAAAATATAGCGGATTATCTCGGAGTAAAAATACAACTGAATCAAATCAAAGGTAATTGATTTAAGGATGGTAGCAGACAATCAAAGGATTCAATTGTTCATTTCTCTATGACGAGACTCAATTGGGATGATTATGACTCGCCAATGTAAGCTGAGTGTGGAGGTTCCCGAAAATAATTTAAAATGTATCAATATACATATGTATGTGTATTCTCATAAATTTATAAAAATGTCCTGCAATAGCAGCAAAATACCCACCGTTTTGTAAGGCTTTGAAAAACTGCCAAAAAAATATTGTCAAAAATATAGACATAAGCATACAATTTTTCAACATGACACACTGAATTCAATTAACCATTCACTAAGGAAAATTTTCTTCAATATAATAGGTAGAGTTTATTCCATCGAATTTCAACACGGCTTTTAATATTACTATTTCTCAATCTCTCGTTCGGATTTTGTTAACGGATCGAAATATAGTTTGCTGACATGTTGACAAGCATAGTAGTAGGCAGGGCTCATATTGACATTCATCTAAACAGTGTTAAGAAAAACGACCAAAAATATATTCAGATACAAAATTTTTCTCTTAAATTTAAATATATACATTTACGGAGAAGAAATCAACAATTATACAATACGCTAATCAAGTGATGGATTCCGAAAATGTTGCATCGCCTACAATAAGTATGAAGATATAACTATTTATTTAAAACCGAGAAAAATTGTAAGTGATTCACTAAGACGATCGGAGTTGGGACCAAATTAAAATGTCTAACAACATAAATATGAAAATAATCTAATTGGTATCTTATAACAATTATATTCTAACTATAAAACCGGCTCGGCCCACCACCCGAGCAACTTACAGGTAGGAATCCCAAAAATATGTAGGTATGTACGTGCGTAAAATTAATGTTAAGATGGTTTTGATCTCTTGATTGCAATAGGAAAAGGAATCTGATTCCAGGTAGAAAATTTTCCACATTTTAGGTAGCGACCGACCCTTGCTTCATTTACACAAATATATTTAAAATATTTTTTGACCCCCCCTCTCATATACCGATTATAAAACCATCTCTACTAAACCGAATTGAAAAGCGAAATTTATTTGTAGATTTACAGGAAGGGACTCTTATGTTACCTTTATGACATTCGACGAGGATATATGGCATTTTCAGCAGAAATAGGTTGGGATTGTAGCTCAACAAAATAGGTAGGGTGTGTACAAATATTAAAAATATTGGTTTGATCTGTGGATCGCAATGAAAACATGAAATTTGTTAAAATAATAGGTAGGAACACTTCGGAAATTTTTATGATTCTGAACCACTTTCCCTCGTTCTTTATCGTCTCCTATACCAACTGTACCTCCCCTCCATCTCTTATTAAATGAAAGGAATATCTAAATTATTTTGAGACTTATGGGTAGGGACTCTTATGTTATCTATAAAATGTTATGATTATGACCCACTTTCCCTAGTGACATTCGACAAGGATATGGCATTTTCAGCAGAAATAGGTAGGGATTTTAGCTGAACAAAATAGGTAGGTGCGTAAAAATATTAAAAATATGGTTTTGATCGAGAGATCGCAATGAAAACAGGAAAAATTTTATGAACAGTTTTAGTTTGTCAAAATAATAGGTAGAAACACTTCTGGTATTTATATGATTTTATAATTCTGAACCACATTCCCTCGTGATCTGCCGTCTCATATACCAACTATACCTCCCCTCCATCTTTTATAAAACGAAAGGAAAATCGAAATTATTTTGAGATTTACGGGTAGGGACAATAATAGGTAGGGATTTTAGCTGAACAAAATAGGTAGGTGCGTAAAAATATTAAAAATATGGTTTTGATCGAGAGATCGCAATGAAAACAGGAAAAATTTTATGAACAGTTTTAGTTTGTCAAAATAATAGGTAGAAACACTTCTGGTATTTATATGATTCTATAATTCTGAACCACTTTCCCTCGTGATTTATCGTCTCCTATACCAACTGTACCTCCCCTCCATCTCTTATAAAACGAAAGGAAAATCGAAAATATTTTGAGATTTACTTGTAGGGAGGAACTCTTATGTTATCTATAAAATGTTATGATTATGACCCACTTTCCCTAGTGACATTCGACAAGGATATATGGCATTTTCAGCAGAAACAGGTAGGGATTGTAGCTCAACAAAATAGGTAGGGTGCGTAAAAATATTAAAAATATGGTTTTGATCTCTCGATCGCAATGAAAACATTCAACAAGGATATATGGCATTTTCAGCAGAAATAGGTAGGGATTGTAGCTCAACAAAATAGGTAGGGTGCGTACAAATATTACAAATATGGTTTTGATCTCTCGATCGCAATGAAAACATGAAATTTGTTAAAATAATAGGTAGGAACACTTCGGATATTTTTATGATTCTATAATTCTGAACCACATTCCTCGTGATTTACCGTCTCCTATACCAACTGTACCTCCCCTCCATCTCTTATAAAACGAAAGGAAAATCGAAAATATTTTGAGATTTACTTGTAGGGAGGAACTCTTATGTTATCTATAAAATGTTATGATTATGACCCACTTTCCCTAGTGACATTCGACAAGGATATATGGCATTTTCAGCAGAAACAGGTAGGGATTGTAGCTCAACAAAATAGGTAGGGTGCGTAAAAATATTAAAAATATGGTTTTGATCTCGTGATCGCAATGAAAACAGGAAATTTGTCAAAATATTAGGTAGGAAAACTTCTGATATTTATATGATTCTATAATTCTGAACCACTTTCCCTCGTGATTTATCGTCTCCTATACCAACTGTACCTCCCCTCCATCTCTTATAAAACGAAAGGAATATCTAAATTATTTTGAGACTTATGGGTAGGGACTCTTATGTTATCTATAAAATGTTATGATTATGACCCACTTTCCCTAGTGACATTCGACAAGGATATGGCATTTTCAGCAGAAATAGGTAGGGATTTTAGCTGAACAAAATAGGTAGGTGCGTAAAAATATTAAAAATATGGTTTTGATCGAGAGATCGCAATGAAAACAGGAAAAATTTTATGAACAGTTTTAGTTTGTCAAAATAATAGGTAGAAACACTTCTGGTATTTATATGATTTTATAATTCTGAACCACATTCCCTCGTGATCTGCCGTCTCATATACCAACTATACCTCCCCTCCATCTTTTATAAAACGAAAGGAAAATCGAAATTATTTTGAGATTTACGGGTAGGGACAATAATAGGTAGGGATTGTAGCTGAACAAAATAGGTAGGGTGCGTACAAATATTACAAATATGGTTTTGATCTCGTGATCGCAATGAAAACAGGAAATTTGTCAAAATATTAGGTAGGAAAACTTCTGATATTTATATGATTCTATAATTCTGAACCACTTTCCCTCGTGATTTATCGTCTCCTATACCAACTGTACCTCCCCTCCATCTCTTATAAAACGAAAGGAAAATCGAAAATATTTTGAGATTTACTTGTAGGGAGGAACTCTTATGTTATCTATAAAATGTTATGATTATGACCCACTTTCCCTAGTGACATTCGACAAGGATATATGGCATTTTCAGCAGAAACAGGTAGGGATTGTAGCTCAACAAAATAGGTAGGGTGCGTAAAAATATTAAAAATATGGTTTTGATCTCTCGATCGCAATGAAAACATTCAACAAGGATATATGGCATTTTCAGCAGAAATAGGTAGGGATTGTAGCTCAACAAAATAGGTAGGGTGCGTACAAATATTACAAATATGGTTTTGATCTCTCGATCGCAATGAAAACATGAAATTTGTTAAAATAATAGGTAGGAACACTTCGGATATTTTTATGATTCTATAATTCTGAACCACATTCCCTCGTGATTTACCGTCTCCTATACCAACTGTACCTCCCCTCCATCTCTTATAAAACGAAAGAAAAATCTAAATTATTTTGAGACTTACGGGTAGGGACTCTTATGTTACCTATAAAATGTTATGATTATGACCCACTTTCCATAGTGACACTCGACAAGGATATATGGCATTTTCAGCAGAAATAGGTAGGGATTGTAGCTCAACAAAATAGGTAGGGTGCGTACAAATATTAAAAAGATGGTTTTGATCTCTCGATCGCAATGAAAACATTCAACAAGGATATATGGCATTTTCAGCAGAAATAGGTAGGGATTGTAGCTCAACAAAATAGGTAGGGTGCGTACAAATATTAAAAAGATGGTTTTGATCTCTCGATCGCAATGAAAACATTCAACAAGGATATATGGCATTTTCAGCAGAAATAGGTAGGGATTGTAGCTCAACAAAATAGGTAGGGTGCGTACAAATATTAAAAAGATGGTTTTGATCTCTCGATCGCAATGAAAGCATTCAACAAGGATATATGGCATTTTCAGCAGAAATAGGTAGGGATTGTAGCTCAACAAAATAGGTAGGGTGCGTACAAATATTAAAAATATGGTTTTGATCTCTCGATCGCAATGAAAACATGAAATTTGTTAAATTAATAGGTAGGAACACTTCGGATATTTTTATGATTCTATAATTCTGAACCACATTCCCTCGTGATTTACCGTCTCCCATACCAACTGTACCTCCCTCCATCTCTTATAAAACGAAAGAAAAATCTAAATTATTTTGAGACTTACGGGTAGGGACTCTTATGTTACCTATAAAATGTTATGATTATGACCCACTTTCCCTAGTGACACTCGACAAGGATATATGGCATTTTCAGCAGAAATAGGTAGGGATTGTAGCTCAACAAAATAGATAGGGTGCGTACAAATATTACAAATATGGTTTTGATCTCGTGATCGCAATGAAAACAGGAAATTTGTCAAAATATTAGGTAGGAACACTTCTGATCTTTATATGATTCTATATTTTTGAACCACATTCCCTCGTGATTTGCCGTCTCCTATACCAACTATACCTCCCCTCCATCTCTTATAAAACGAAAGGAAAATTTGCGGGTAGGGACTCTTATTTTATCTATAAAATGTTATGATTATGACCCACTTTCCCTAGTGACACTCGATAGGATATGGCATTTCCAGCAGAAATAGGTAGGGATTGTAGCTCAACAAAATATGTAGGGTGCGTAAAAATATTAAAAATATGGTTTTGATCGCTGGATCGCAATGAAAACATGAAATTTGTTAAAATAATAGGTAGGAACACTTCGGATATTTTTATGATTCTGAACCACTTTCCCTCGTGCTTTATCGTCTCCTATACCAACTGTACCTCCCCTCCATCTCTTCTTAAATGAAAGGAATATCTAAATTATTTTGAGACTTATGGGTAGGGACTCTTATGTTATCTATAAAATGTTATGATTATGACCCACTTTCCCTAGTGACACTCGACAAGGATATATGGCATTTTCAGCAGAAATAGGTAGGGATTGTAGCTCAACAAAATAGGTAGGGTGCGTACAAATATTACAAATATGGTTTTCATCTCGTGATCGCAATGAAAACAGGAAATTTGTCAAAATATTAGGTATTAACACTTCTGATCTTTATATGATTCTATATTTCTGAACCACATTCCCTCGTGATTTGCCGTCTCCTATACCAACTGTACCTCCCCTCCATCTCTTATAAAACGAAAGGAAAATCGAAATTATTTTAAAATTTGCGGGTAGGGACTCTTATTTTATCTATAAAATGTTATGATTATGACCCACTTTCCCTAGTGACACTCGACAAGGATATATGGCATTTTCAGCAGAAATAGGTAGGGATTGTAGCTCAACAAAATAGGTAGGGTGCGTACAAATATTAAAAATATGGTTTTGATCTCTCGATCGCAATGAAAACATGAAATTTGTTAAAATAATAGGTAGGAACACTTCGGATATTTTTATGATTCTATAATTCTGAACCACATTCCCTCGTGATTTACCGTCTCCTATACCAACTGTACCTCCCCTCCATCTCTTATAAAACGAAAGAAAAATCTAAATTATTTTGAGACTTACGGGTAGGGACTCTTATGTTACCTATAAAATGTTATGATTATGACCCACTTTCCATAGTGACACTCGACAAGGATATATGGCATTTTCAGCAGAAATAGGTAGGGATTGTAGCTCAACAAAATAGGTAGGGTGCGTACAAATATTAAAAATATGGTTTTGATCTCTCGATCGCAATGAAAACATTCAACAAGGATATATGGCATTTTCAGCAGAAATAGGTAGGGATTGTAGCTCAACAAAATAGGTAGGGTGCGTACAAATATTAAAAAGATGGTTTTGATCTCTCGATCGCAATGAAAGCATTCAACAAGGATATATGGCATTTTCAGCAGAAATAGGTAGGGATTGTAGCTCAACAAAATAGGTAGGGTGCGTACAAATATTACAAATATGGTTTTGATCTCGTGATCGCAATGAAAACAGGAAATTTGTCAAAATATTAGGTAGGAACACTTCTGATCTTTATATGATTCTATATTTTTGAACCACATTCCCTCGTGATTTGCCGTCTCCTATACCAACTATACCTCCCCTCCATCTCTTATAAAACGAAAGGAAAATCGAAATTATTTTAAAATTTGCGGGTAGGGACTCTTATTTTATCTATAAAATGTTATGATTATGACCCACTTTCCCTAGTGGCACTCGACAGGATATGGCATTTCCAGCAGAAATAGGTAGGGATTGTAGCTCAACAAATAGGTAGGGTGCGTACAAATATTACAAATATGGTTTTGATCTCGTGATCGCAATGAAAACAGGAAATTTGTCAAAATATTAGGTAGGAACACTTCTGATCTTTATATGATTCTATAATTCTGAACCACATTCCCTCGTGATTTGCCGTCTCCTATACCAACTATACCTCCCCTCCATCTCTTATAAAACGAAAGAAAAATCTAAATTATTTTGAGACTTACGGGTAGGGACTCTTATGTTACCTATAAAATGTTATGATTATGACCCACTTTCCATAGTGACACTCGACAAGGATATATGGCATTTTCAGCAGAAATAGGTAGGGATTGTAGCTCAACAAAATAGGTAGGGTGCGTACAAATATTAAAAATATGGTTTTGATCTCTCGATCGCAATGAAAACATGAAATTTGTTAAAATAATAGGTAGGAACACTTCGGAAATTTTTATGATTCTGAACCACTTTCCCTCGTTCTTTATCGTCTCCTATACCAACTGTACCTCCCCTCCATCTCTTATTAAATGAAAGGAATATCTAAATTATTTTGAGACTTATGGGTAGGGACTCTTATGTTATCTATAAAATGTTATGATTATGACCCACTTTCCCTAGTGACACTCGACAAGGATATATGGCATTTTCAGCAGAAATAGGTAGGGATTGTAGCTCAACAAAATAGGTAGGGTGCGTACAAATATTACAAATATGGTTTTGATCTCGTGATCGCAATGAAAACAGGAAATTTGTCAAAATATTAGGTAGGAACACTTCTGATCTTTATATGATTCTATAATTCTGAACCACATTCCCTCGTGATTTGCCGTCTCCTATACCAACTATACCTCCCCTCCATCTCTTATAAAACGAAAGAAAAATCTAAATTATTTTGAGACTTACGGGTAGGGACTCTTATGTTACCTATAAAATGTTATGATTATGACCCACTTTCCATAGTGACACTCGACAAGGATATATGGCATTTTCAGCAGAAATAGGTAGGGATTGTAGCTCAACAAAATAGGTAGGGTGCGTACAAATATTACAAATATGGTTTTGATCTCGTGATCGCAATGAAAACAGGAAATTTGTCAAAATATTAGGTAGGAACACTTCTGATCTTTATATGATTCTATAATTCTGAACCACATTCCCTCGTGATTTGCCGTCTCCTATACCAACTATACCTCCCCTCCATCTCTTATAAAACGAAAGAAAAATCTAAATTATTTTGAGACTTACGGGTAGGGACTCTTATGTTACCTATAAAATGTTATGATTATGACCCACTTTCCCTAGTGACACTCGACAAGGATATATGGCATTTCCAGCAGAAATAGGTAGGGATTGTAGCTCAACAAAATATGTAGGGTGCGTAAAAATATTAAAAATATGGTTTTGATCTCTGGATCGCAATGAAAACATGAAATTTGTTAAAATAATAGGTAGGAACACTTCGGATATTTTTATGATTCTGAACCACTTTCCCTCGTGCTTTATCGTCTCCTATACCAACTGTACCTCCCCTCCATCTCTTCTTAAATGAAAGGAATATCTAAATTATTTTGAGACTTATGGGTAGGGACTCTTATGTTATCTATAAAATGTTATGATTATGACCCACTTTCCCTAAGTGACACTCGACAAGGATATATGGCATTTTCAGCAGAAATAGGTAGGGATTGTAGCTCAACAAAATAGGTAGGGTGCGTACAAATATTACAAATATGGTTTTCATCTCGTGATCGCAATGAAAACAGGAAATTTGTCAAAATATTAGGTATTAACACTTCTGATCTTTATATGATTCTATATTTCTGAACCACATTCCCTCGTGATTTGCCGTCTCCTATACCAACTGTACCTCCCCTCCATCTCTTATAAAACGAAAGGAAAATCGAAATTATTTTAAAATTTGCGGGTAGGGACTCTTATTTTATCTATAAAATGTTATGATTATGACCCACTTTCCCTAGTGACACTCGATAGGATATGGCATTTCCAGCAGAAATAGGTAGGGATTGTAGCTCAACAAAATATGTAGGGTGCGTACAAATATTAAAAATATGGTTTTGATCTCTGGATCGCAATGAAAACATGAAAGTCGTTAAAATAATAGGTAGGAACACTTCGGATATTTTTATGATTCTGAACCACTTTCCCTCGTGATTTACCGTCTCCTATACCAACTGTACCTCCCCTCCATCTCTTATAAAACGAAAGGAAAATCGAAATTATTTTAAAATTTGCGGGTAGGGACTCTTATGTTACCTATAAAATGTTA
The DNA here is from genome assembly GCA_018150885.1 of Drosophila tristis. Lineage (NCBI taxonomy): Eukaryota > Metazoa > Arthropoda > Insecta > Diptera > Drosophilidae > Drosophila > Drosophila tristis. The sequence goes on from JAECWT010000002.1 coordinate 17,350,186, forward strand.
TGATTATGACCCACTTTCCATAGTGACACTCGACAAGGATATATGGCATTTTCAGCAGAAATAGGTAGGGATTGTAGCTCAACAAAATAGGTAGGGTGCGTACAAATATTAAAAATATGGTTTTGATCTCTGGATCGCAATGAAAACATGAAAGTTGTTAAAATAATAGGTAGGAACACTTCGGATATTTTTATGATTCTGAACCACTTTCCCTCGTGATTTACCGTCTCCTATACCAACTGTACCTCCCCTCCATCTCTTATAAAACGAAAGGAAAATCGAAATTATTTTAAAATTTGCGGGTAGGGACTCTTATTTTATCTATAAAATGTTATGATTATGACCCACTTTCCCTAGTGACACTCGATAGGATATGGCATTTCCAGCAGAAATAGGTAGGGATTGTAGCTCAACAAAATATGTAGGGTGCGTAAAAATATTAAAAATATGGTTTTGATCTCTGGATCGCAATGAAAACATGAAATTTGTTAAAATAATAGGTAGGAACACTTCGGATATTTTTATGATTCTGAACCACTTTCCCTCGTGATTTACCGTCTCCTATACCAACTGTACCTCCCCTCCATCTCTTATAAAACGAAAGGAAAATCGAAATTATTTTAAAATTTGCGGGTAGGGACTCTTATTTTATCTATAAAATGTTATGATTATGACCCACTTTCCCTAGTGACACTCGATAGGATATGGCATTTCCAGCAGAAATAGGTAGGGATTGTAGCTCAACAAAATATGTAGGGTGCGTAAAAATATTAAAAATATGGTTTTGATCTCTGGATCGCAATGAAAACATGAAATTTGTTAAAATAATAGGTAGGAACACTTCGGATATTTTTATGATTCTGAACCACTTTCCCTCGTGATTTACCGTCTCCTATACCAACTGTACCTCCCCTCCATCTCTTATAAAACGAAAGGAAAATCGAAATTATTTTAAAATTTGCGGGTAGGGACTCTTATGTTACCTATAAAATGTTATGATTATGACCCACTTTCCATAGTGACACTCGACAAGGATATATGGCATTTTCAGCAGAAATAGGTAGGGATTGTAGCTCAACAAAATAGGTAGGGTGCGTACAAATATTAAAAATATGGTTTTGATCTCTGGATCGCAATGAAAACATGAAAGTTGTTAAAATAATAGGTAGGAACACTTCGGATATTTTTATGATTCTGAACCACTTTCCCTCGTGATTTACCGTCTCCTATACCAACTGTACCTCCCCTCCATCTCTTATAAAACGAAAGGAAAATCGAAATTATTTTAAAATTTGCGGGTAGGGACTCTTATTTTATCTATAAAATGTTATGATTATGACCCACTTTCCCTAGTGACACTCGATAGGATATGGCATTTCCAGCAGAAATAGGTAGGGATTGTAGCTCAACAAAATATGTAGGGTGCGTAAAAATATTAAAAATATGGTTTTGATCTCTGGATCGCAATGAAAACATGAAATTTGTTAAAATAATAGGTAGGAACACTTCGGATATTTTTATGATTCTGAACCACTTTCCCTCGTGATTTACCGTCTCCTATACCAACTGTACCTCCCCTCCATCTCTTATAAAACGAAAGGAAAATCGAAATTATTTTAAAATTTGCGGGTAGGGACTCTTATGTTACCTATAAAATGTTATGATTATGACCCACTTTCCATAGTGACACTCGACAAGGATATATGGCATTTTCAGCAGAAATAGGTAGGGATTGTAGCTCAACAAAATAGGTAGGGTGCGTACAAATATTAAAAATATGGTTTTGATCTCTGGATCGCAATGAAAACATGAAAGTTGTTAAAATAATAGGTAGGAACACTTCGGATATTTTTATGATTCTGAACCACTTTCCTCGTGATTTACCGTCTCCTATACCAACTGTACCTCCCCTCCATCTCTTATAAAACGAAAGGAAAATCGAAATTATTTTAAAATTTGCGGGTAGGGACTCTTATTTTATCTATAAAATGTTATGATTATGACCCACTTTCCCTAGTGACACTCGATAGGATATGGCATTTCCAGCAGAAATAGGTAGGGATTGTAGCTCAACAAAATATGTAGGGTGCGTAAAAATATTAAAAATATGGTTTTGATCTCTGGATCGCAATGAAAACATGAAATTTGTTAAAATAATAGGTAGGAACACTTCGGATATTTTTATGATTCTGAACCACTTTCCCTCGTGATTTACCGTCTCCTATACCAACTGTACCTCCCCTCCATCTCTTATAAAACGAAAGGAAAATCGAAATTATTTTAAAATTTGCGGGTAGGGACTCTTATTTTATCTATAAAATGTTATGATTATGACCCACTTTCCCTAGTGACACTCGATAGGATATGGCATTTCCAGCAGAAATAGGTAGGGATTGTAGCTCAACAAAATATGTAGGGTGCGTAAAAATATTAAAAATATGGTTTTGATCTCTGGATCGCAATGAAAACATGAAATTTGTTAAAATAATAGGTAGGAACACTTCGGATATTTTTATGATTCTGAACCACTTTCCCTCGTGATTTACCGTCTCCTATACCAACTGTACCTCCCCTCCATCTCTTATAAAACGAAAGGAAAATCGAAATTATTTTAAAATTTGCGGGTAGGGACTCTTATGTTACCTATAAAATGTTATGATTATGACCCACTTTCCATAGTGACACTCGACAAGGATATATGGCATTTTCAGCAGAAATAGGTAGGGATTGTAGCTCAACAAAATAGGTAGGGTGCGTACAAATATTAAAAATATGGTTTTGATCTCTCGATCGCAATGAAAACATTCGACAAGGATATATGGCATTTTCAGCAGAAATAGGTAGGGATTGTAGCTCAACAAAATAGGTAGGGTGCGTAAAAATATTAAAAATATGGTTTTGATCTCTGGATCGCAATGAAAACATGAAATTTGTTAAAATAATAGGTAGGAACACTTCTGATCTTTATATGATTCTATAATTCTGAACCACATTCCCTCGTGATTTGCCGTCTCCTATACCAACTATACCTCCCCTCCATCTCTTATAAAACGAAAGAAAAATCTAAATTATTTTGAGACTTACGGGTAGGGACTCTTATGTTATCTATAAAATGTTATGATTATGACCCACTTTCCCTAGTGACACTCGACAAGGATATATGGCATTTTCAGCAGAAATAGGTAGGGATTGTAGCTCAACAAAATATGTAGGGTGCGTAAAAATATTAAAAATATGGTTTTGATCTCTGGATCGCAATGAAAACAGGAAATTTGTCAAAATATTAGGTAGGAACACTTCTGATCTTTATATGATTCTATAATTCTGAACCACATTCCCTCGTGATTTGCCGTCTCCTATACCAACTGTACCTCCCTCCATCTCTTATAAAACGAAAGGAAAATCGAAATTATTTTAAAATTTGCGGGTAGGGACTCTTATTTTATCTATAAAATGTTATGATTATGACCCACTTTCCCTAGTGACACTCGATAGGATATGGCATTTCCAGCAGAAATAGGTAGGGATTGTAGCTCAACAAAATATGTAGGGTGCGTAAAAATATTAAAAATATGGTTTTGATCTCTGGATCGCAATGAAAACATGAAATTTGTTAAAATAATAGGTAGGAACACTTCGGATATTTTTATGATTCTGAACCACTTTCCCTCGTGATTTACCGTCTCCTATACCAACTGTACCTCCCCTCCATCTCTTATAAAACGAAAGGAAAATCGAAATTATTTTAAAATTGGCGGGTAGGGACTCTTATGTTACCTATAAAATGTTATGATTATGACCCACTTTCCATAGTGACACTCGACAAGGATATATGGCATTTTCAGCAGAAATAGGTAGGGATTGTAGCTCAACAAAATAGGTAGGGTGCGTACAAATATTAAAAATATGGTTTTGATCTCTCGATCGCAATGAAAACATTCGACAAGGATATATGGCATTTTCAGCAGAAATAGGTAGGGATTGTAGCTCAACAAAATAGGTAGGGTGCGTACAAATATTACAAATATGGTTTTGATCTCTCGATCGCAATGAAAACATGAAATTTGTTAAAATAATAGGTAGGAACACTTCGGATATTTTTATGATTCTATAATTCTGAACCACATTCCCTCGTGATTTACCGTCTCCTATACCAACTGTACCTCCCCTCCATCTCTTATAAAACGAAAGAAAAATCTAAATTATTTTGAGACTTACGGGTAGGGACTCTTATATTACCTATAAAATGTTATGATTATGACCCACTTTCCCTAGTGACACTCGACAAGGATATATGGCATTTTCAGCAGAAATAGGTAGGGATTGTAGCTCAACAAAATAGGTAGGGTGCGTACAAATATTAAAAATATGGTTTTGATCTCTCGATCGCAATGAAAACATTCGACAAGGATATATGGCATTTTCAGCAGAAATAGGTAGGGATTGTAGCTCAACAAAATAGGTAGGGTGCGTACAAATATTACAAATATGGTTTTGATCTCGTGATCGCAATGAAAACAGGAAATTTGTCAAAATATTAGGTAGGAACACTTCTGATCTTTATATGATTCTATAATTCTGAACCACTTTCCCTTGTGCTTTATCGTCTCCTATACCAACTGTACCTCCCCTCCATCTCTTATAAAACGAAAGAAAAATCTAAATTATTTTGAGACTTACGGGTAGGGACTCTTATATTACCTATAAAATGTTATGATTATGACCCACTTTCCCTAGTGACACTCGACAAGGATATATGGCATTTTCAGCAGAAATAGGTAGGGATTGTAGCTCAACAAAATAGGTAGGGTGCGTACAAATATTAAAAATATGGTTTTGATCTCTCGATCGCAATGAAAACATTCGACAAGGATATATGGCATTTTCAGCAGAAATAGGTAGGGATTGTAGCTCAACAAAATAGGTAGGGTGCGTACAAATATTACAAATATGGTTTTGATCTCTCGATCGCAATGAAAACATGAAATTTGTTAAAATAATAGGTAGGAACACTTCGGATATTTTTATGATTCTATAATTCTGAACCACATTCCCTCGTGATTTACCGTCTCCTATACCAACTGTACCTCCCCTCCATCTCTTATAAAACGAAAGAAAAATCTAAATTATTTTGAGACTTACGGGTAGGGACTCTTATGTTACCTATAAAATGTTATGATTATGACCCACTTTCCATAGTGACACTCGACAAGGATATATGGCATTTTCAGCAGAAATAGGTAGGGATTGTAGCTCAACAAAATAGGTAGGGTGCGTACAAATATTACAAATATGGTTTTGATCTCTCGATCGCAATGAAAACATGAAATTTGTTAAAATAATAGGTAGGAACACTTCGGATATTTTTATGATTCTATAATTCTGAACCACATTCCCTCGTGATTTACCGTCTCCTATACCAACTGTACCTCCCCTCCATCTCTTATAAAACGAAAGAAAAATCTAAATTATTTTGAGACTTACGGGTAGGTACTCTTATGTTACCTATAAAATGTTATGATTATGACCCACTTTCCATAGTGACACTCGACTAGGATATATGGCATTTTCAGCAGAAATAGGTAGGGATTGTAGCTCAACAAAATAGGTAGGGTGCGTACAAATATTAAAAAGATGGTTTTGATCTCTCGATCGCAATGAAAACATTCAACAAGGATATATGGCATTTTCAGCAGAAATAGGTAGGGATTGTAGCTCAATAAAATAGGTAGGGTGCGTACAAATATTACAAATATGGTTTTGATCTCTCGATCGCAATGAAAACATGAAATTTGTTAAAATAATAGGTAGGAACACTTCGGATATTTTTATGATTCTATAATTCTGAACCACATTCCCTCGTGATTTACCGTCTCCTATACCAACTGTACCTCCCCTCCATCTCTTATAAAACGAAAGAAAAATCTAAATTATTTTGAGACTTACGGGTAGGGACTCTTATGTTACCTATAAAATGTTATGATTATGACCCACTTTCCATAGTGACACTCGACAAGGATATATGGCATTTTCAGCAGAAATAGGTAGGGATTGTAGCTCAACAAAATAGGTAGGGTGCGTACAAATATTAAAAATATGGTTTTGATCTCTCGATCGCAATGAAAACATTCGACAAGGATATATGGCATTTTCAGCAGAAATAGGTAGGGATTGTAGCTCAACAAAATAGGTAGGGTGCGTACAAATATTACAAATATGGTTTTGATCTCGTGATCGCAATGAAAACAGGAAATTTGACAAAATATTAGGTAGGAACTCTTCGGATATTTATATGATTCTATAATTCTGAACCACTTTCCCTCGTGCTTTATCGTCTCCTATACCAACTGTACCTCCCCTCCATCTCTTATAAAACGAAAGAAAAATCTAAATTATTTTGAGACTTACGGGTAGGGACTCTTATGTTACCTATAAAATGTTATGATTATGACCCACTTTCCCTAGTGACACTCGACAAGGATATATGGCATTTTCAGCAGAAATAGGTAGGGATTGTAGCTCAACAAAATAGGTAGGGTGCGTACAAATATTACAAATATGGTTTTGATCTCGTGATCGCAATGAAAACAGGAAATTTGTCAAAATATTAGGTAGGAACACTTCTGATCTTTATATGATTCTATAATTCTGAACCACATTCCCTCGTGATTTGCCGTCTCCTATACCAACTATACCTCCCCTCCATCTCTTATAAAACGTTATGAAAACCTTATCTTATGTTATATATATAATCGTATGATTCTGACCCACTTTCCCTCAAAACTTTCTCTCCTAAGCCGAAATGAAAACTGAAATAGATTAATATATTTACGGATAAGGACTGTTATGTAATCGATGTAGTCTTAAGATTATGACATTTTCCCTCGTGACACGACAAGAATATGGAATCCTCAACTATAATTTCTTAGTTTGTTTTAATCTTTTGATCGGTATAAAAGCAGGAATTCATTTTTGGTTTACGATTTCTCAACGATTAGTAGGGACGACGACGATACCACCAGATCTTTTACCTAAATCTTCGTATAATCTTCAATTTATGGAAGAATTATATATAAGTTCGTTCTACCAAATGAATGCTAACATTCTATCAAGCATAGTAGGCTGGGCTCATAATGATATTCGTGTGAATTGTATTTAACTGACTACGTAAAAATATCAAAAATATTAACACAATGTATCAATTTAAAAATTCACCGCGAAGTTCAAATTTTTCATTTTTCAATTGGGGTTCGTATATGTTAAGTATCAAACCCTCCAAAAGTAACTATTGGACTATGATGATCGACTATATAACATGGACTTAACTTCAAAATTGCATTGTCCCAGGAATAGCCGACAGGAATTATGCAAAGGTTACAAATATAGCATATACAAACGATAAAAATGTATCATAGAATGATTTTAACAAAACATACCTGGAAGATTTAAGTGAAGAGATTTATCATAATCAAAAGAACACATGAAAGCCACTGCATATAATGTAAAGCGATCTTTTGACATGCAATCCAAGCAATCGACAAATATATGCCCAATTCCAACTAAATTACCATACAGTTTCACATATATTTAGAAGTTATATTGCGTAGTCCAGTAACAATCGTGTCGAGATTCCCACCACACCATTAACACCGTATTCTGAACAGGCTATGTAAAAATTATTTTTTATTTGAATGTTTTGAATGCATTTTACAATTTAACATCTTCAAAATACCAGCTTTATGTTTGTAACACAAGTATCTTAGTTTTCTAGACTATCATCCTGAACACAATCAAAAAAAAAAAAACACTGACATAATGAGAACAACTAAAACGTTTATTACAGTTTTTTTTTAAGTTTTCATTCTAAAACCGAAACGGGTCCCGTCTTCTATGTTTATGTAATATGTATGATTGGCACATAATTTGATAAATATTTGATAAGCTACTGTAAACAAAATCGTACATGCTAGTTAGAAATGACATTCAGGAACTACAATTTGTATTGGGTCACCAAATTAGTTACACATATAACATAAACATAGTATTTTAATGGAATTTGTGACTGAGAGTTGCTTACTGTATGCTTGCTGAAAATATATGTTTGAAATGCATTTATTGGTATGCAATAGATCATAAGTACTCTGAGCCTTGTCCTTAGACTCTTTTATAAGGCCCTTGAAACCAACAAATTCAGCCATTGAAAACTGAATCTTAGAGCCTTTGATCATTAACCCAACATATAAATGATAATTTATTCTCAAATGACAAATAAAACCGTATATAACGTGAATTAAGCTGATAACGAAGACAACACAAGTCTTATTTATAACATGTATCTCCCCCGCTTACCGAATTTCAAGATCTTGCTAAACAAAAAAAACTCCTGGTAATGTCTAAATCTTTCAACCACGAGAATTGTGAAAAACCAAGAAATTATGTATATTAATACTGAGATAAATAGTTTCTACTCTTTGAAGAGCCCGAACTGAAAGGAATTTGGAATATGTCCGAACAGGGACAATCGTAGAGGTAAAGGAACGTTTGAAAACAAAGCATTCCGGCTATTTGGTATTTTACTAAATCAATCTAAATGAATGAATCTTCGTCTATTATGATTTTGAAATAATATAAAAAGTATTTTTTTAATAATGAACAAATCAAAAAATATTACTCTGGGACGTAAAAATGGCTATCTATTGGAAATGGATGTTTGTTTTGAAATTCTGACTGTATCTGATTATTATTTTTATTGAGTATCGGGGCTTCACAACGAACGTTTGTTAAAGACAAAATGTTATTGAATAATTTAATTAAGAATGGATTGAGTAATATCTTCTTTTACCAAGTTTTACCGAATGTCGTATTGTATCTTTTCTCTAACCTATACACGCGTATTCTTTCCACCCATTATCCTTTCTCCGAAACTACGTTAATACCATCATGCCCCTATCGAGATATAATTCTATATCATTAAATTTTGCCAGTCTTTTGATTTGATTTTCAGTGTATTAACCCAAATATTTATCTATGAATTTTTTACTTCTCCGCTTGGCTTCAGGAATTGTTTTTCGTAGTCACAATAGTAGTTTTGTTATATGTATAGCATTATATCCTAAATATACCGCTATTTATAATTATAATATCCTAACTGGAAATGGATCAACTAAAATCATCTTTAAATTCTGCATTATGAGATATAAAATATTATGGATTTTCGAATATGTATGGAATATTCGCCATTTCCCTTAATAGCTGGATATCATTTGAGTCTACTACATCGGACTTTAATGCTTTTATTCAGGAATCTAAAGATGTAGTCCAATAATTTGGAATAAAGGGGATATTTGTTTGCCTGAAATTGCAAAGAATGCACAAATAGTATAGGATGTCTTTCACAAATGCAATTCTATGGTAGCAAGAGAATTTTTATCAAAACAATAAACTCCAGACCCAATGTATTTCCATCCAACATTGCATGATATATTCTAATTATATGTAAGTTCCATTGGATTTGGCTTGGATTTTAGATTGCAGTGCAAGGATCATCTTTTATAAAAGACTTGCTTTTTTTCTCCTATTTAACATTCGAGTTAATTTAACACGTAACCAACAGGAGACCCCATGCTAAATGTTAACCTATCATGTAGTTTTTTAATAGAGCACAAATGGAAAATCATATTTTCAAAATGGTAAACGTCCTAAATGTACGTAGGTGATAATAACAATGCAAAAAGCTTTGTCAAACGAGCTACACAATGCACACAAGAAATAAGATTTATTTCAATGCAATTATAATATTTCGTTGCTTAGACGAACATTTCTCAAGCTAAAAGCGAACACGCCTTTATATATGTATCTGTTCTGTATATCTCTGCATCATTGTATTACAATTAATATTTAAAAATAGTGAATTCTCATGACTGCTTAGCTTGAAATGATTAGTACTCATTGGACTTAAGGTTGTACTGCCTTTCTGCTCCTCTGATGCTTTGTTTAGGGTTCGAAACAAACATCTTTTATGAACCCAATAATGGAACAAAAGCAAAACCAGAACGACGCTTCCGTTCTTGTTATAGATAAAAAAATATATTTTGAACGTCCACTTCTGTGTAGAATATTACATATATAAATAATATGAGACTTGCATACGTTTATAAATATAAGCTGCTCCTTTTCCAACCACAATCTAATCATCTCTACTCTAAGAAGAACCGGAACTGAAAAACAGTTCCAAAGAATATATTTTAATATCTAATAATTATATTTAACAAATTAAATGGAAATACTGCGCCAATTGGCACATTCTACGGTTAAACCAATTTAAACCATTCTGTCCATATTATTTATCACTGAAATACCCTGGCCCTATTGACAGGGATTCGGACGGTTCTATGAAATTGTGTAATACATGAATAGGGTTTCCTATTGGAAAAATGGAAATATTTATAGGACAGTGTTTTATTTAAGGTTTATTTAAAAACAACCTCTTTCACCGGACTGACTACTTATTTTGGGAATGCATCCAATGAAATCCCAATGTGGGAATGAATGAACAATTTGAGTAAATTTTGAATCTAAACAAGTATTACTTTGAAATCTTAATGGTAAATGTGTGTCAGTATGGCAGTTCCGACTGTATCTGACGGTTATTTTTTGTACTGAACTCTCGGTCCCTTGTAACAACTCATAGTGGAAAGGTTATAAATTTTTTAATTGCATACTTTCTACAAACTGCGTTGATAGCTTACTCCAATTATATCTACAAAAGATACCATCATCGTCAAGTTTCCTGGTTCTTCACGCTGGGCTTGGCATCGCACTGACATAATTATTCTGAAAATAATAAAATAAAATCCATTACCTACTCCAATATTAAATCAAAAAGTACATTAAGAACAAAATTCAAACTTAATCGAATTAATCGAATTACGAATTATTAACCGTCCCTGTCCAATTATATTTTGAATAAATCTGTCAAAAATAGGAACCTCGTGAAAAATGAATGCCTAAACTTAAATAACTTATATTATAACATCGCCGATTGCTTTAAAAAACAACAAAATATGAAAACAACAATCCATAAATTGGTTGAAACCCCATCTAACTTTGGAATCGGCCACCAAAAAATATCATTATGTCGAATATAACTCAATTAAGTAAATCTACTTGTGTCAGATCACATAAATTTAAACAAATTACATTACAGAAACAATATATCTTAGTTCCATGTGTCCTATATTGTATTCGTTATACTTATTGTATTATCATGCACCTAATCGCATTTGGGTTTTATTGCATTGCAAGAATTGATAATCTCCAGAAATGTTTGTGCTTTCGTTATATTTGTTATTACATTTTGAGTTTATTTGCACCAAAAACATATTGTAACTGAATCGTTCTTGACAATACATTTAGAAAACATTCGAATTGATTGAGTGTATATGAGGAACTAACATCTCTGAGCTTGGAATTTTGAACTGAGCTTCTTAATTTTATAGGTTGCTGGTCAAGCATACTACTTCTGGGCTTCATGAAAACAAAACCTTACACATAACTTGCAGAAATGTCATTGCAATAACTAAAATTTTTATTGATGGACCAAATTTATATATATAACTCTCATATACCAACTATACAACCATCTCTACTAAACCGAATTGAAAAGCAAAGATTTACAGGAAGGGACTCTTATGTTATCTATAAAATGTTATGATTATGATCCATTTTCCCTAGTGACATTCGACAAGGAAATATGGCATTTTCACCAGAAAGGCATTGTAGCTTAACAAAATAGGTAGGGTGCGTACAAATATTAAAAATATGGGTTTGATCTCTCGATCGCAATTTAAACAGGAAATAATGTATGAACAGTAATTTGTCAAAATAATAGGTAGGAACACTTCTGGTATTTATATGATTTTATAATTCTGAACCACATTCCCTCGTGATTTGCCGTCTCATATACCAACTATACCTCCCCTCCATCTCTTATAAAACGAAAGGAAAATCGAAATTATTTTGAGATTTACGGGTAGGGACAATAATAGGTAGGGATTGTAGCTGAACAAAATAGGTAGGGTGCGTACAAATATGGTTTTGATCTCGTGATCGCAATGAAAACATTAGGTAGGAACACTTCTGATCTTTATATGATTCTATAATTCTGAACCACATTCCCTCGTGATTTGCCGTCTCCTATACCAACTATACCTCCCCTCCATCTCTTATAAAACGTTATGAAAACCGTAATTTTTTTTAAATTACCGGTAGGGAATCTTATGTTATATATATAATCGTATGATTCTGACCCACTTTCCCTCAAAACTTTCTCTCCTAAGCCGAAATGAAAACTGAAATAGATTAATATATTTACGGATAAGGACTGTTATGTAATCAATGTAGTCTTAAGATTATGACATTTTCCCTCGTGACACGACAAGAATATGGAATCCTCAACTATAATTTCTTAGTTTGTTTTAATCTTTTGATCGCTATAAAAGCAGGAATTCATTTTTGGTTTACGATTTCTCAACGATTAGTAGGGACGACGACGATACCACCAGATCTTTTACCTAAATTTTCGTATAATCTTCAATTTATGGAAGAATTATATATAAGTTCGTTCTACCAAATGAATGCTAACATTCTATCAAGCATAGTAGGCTGGGCTCATAATGATATTCGTGTGAATTGTATTTAACTGACTACGTAAAAATATCAAAAATATTAACACAATGTATCAATTTAAAAATTCACCGCGAAGTTCAAATTTTTCATTTTTCAATTGGGGTTCGTATATGTTAAGTATCAAACCCTCCAAAAGTAACTATTGGACTATGATGATCGACTATATAACATGGACTTAACTTCAAAATTGCATTGTCCCAGGAATAGCCGACAGGAATTATGCAAAGGTTACAAATATAGCATATACAAACGATAAAAATGTATCATAGAATGATTTTAACAAAACATACCTGGAAGATTTAAGTGAAGAGATTTATCATAATCAAAAGAACACATGAAAGCCACTGCATATAATGTAAAGCGATCTTTTGACATGCAATCCAAGCAATCGACAAATATATGCCCAATTCCAACTAAATTACCATACAGTTTCACATATATTTAGAAGTTATATTGCGTAGTCCAGTAACAATCGTGTCGAGATTCCCACCACACCATTAACACCGTATTCTGAACAGGCTATGTAAAAATTATTTTTTATTTGAATGTTTTGAATGCATTTTACAATTTAACATCTTCAAAATACCAGCTTTATGTTTGTAACACAAGTATCTTAGTTTTCTAGACTATCATCCTGAACACAATCAAAAAAAAAAAAAAACACTGACATAATGAGAACAACTAAAACGTTTATTACAGTTTTTTTTTAAGTTTTCATTCTAAAACCGAAACGGGATCCCGTCTTCTATGTTTATGTAATATGTATGATTGGCACATAATTTGATAAATATTTGATAAGCTACTGTAAACAAAATCGTACATGCTAGTTAGAAATGACATTCAGGAACTACAATTTGTATTGGGTCACCAAATTAGTTACACATATAACATAAACATAGTATTTTAATGGAATTTGTGACTGAGAGTTGCTTACTGTATGCTTGCTGAAAATATATGTTTGAAATGCATTTATTGGTATGCAATAGATCATAAGTACTCTGAGCCTTGTCCTTAGACTCTTTTATAAGGCCCTTGAAACCAACAAATTCAGCCATTGAAAACTGAATCTTAGAGCCTTTGATCATTAACCCAACATATAAATGATAATTTATTCTCAAATGACAAATAAAACCGTATATAACGTGAATTAAGCTGATAACGAAGACAACACAAGTCTTATTTATAACATGTATCTCCCCCGCTTACCGAATTTCAAGATCTTGCTAAACACAAAAAAACTCCTGGTAATGTCTAAATCTTTCAACCACGAGAATTGTGAAAAACCAAGAAATTATGTATATTAATACTGAGATAAATAGTTTCTACTCTTTGAAGAGCCCGAACTGAAAGGAATTTGGAATATGTCCGAACAGGGACAATCGTAGAGGTAAAGGAACATTTGAAAACAAAGCATTCCGGCTATTTGGTATTTTACTAAATCAATCTAAATGAATGAATCTTCGTCTATTATGATTTTGAAATAATATAAAAAGTATTTTTTTAATAATGAACAAATCAAAAAATATTACTCTGGGACGTAAAAATGGCTATCTATTGGAAATGGATGTTTGTTTTGAAATTCTGACTGTATCTGATTATTATTTTTATTGAGTATCGGGGCTTCACAACGAACGTTTGTTAAAGACAAAATGTTATTGAATAATTTAATTAAGAATGGATTGAGTAATATCTTCTTTTACCAAGTTTTACCGAATGTCGTATTGTATCTTTTCTCTAACCTATACACGCGTATTCTTTCCACCCATTATCCTTTCTCCGAAACTACGTTAATACCATCATGCCCCTATCGAGATATAATTCTATATCATTAAATTTTGCCAGTCTTTTGATTTGATTTTCAGTGTATTAACCCAAATATTTATCTATGAATTTTTTACTTCTCCGCTTGGCTTCAGGAATTGTTTTTCGTAGTCACAATAGTAGTTTTGTTATATGTATAGCATTATATCCTAAATATACCGCTATTTATAATTATAATATCCTAACTGGAAATGGATCAACTAAAATCATCTTTAAATTCTGCATTATGAGATATAAAATATTATGGATTTTCGAATATGTATGGAATATTCGCCATTTCCCTTAATAGCTGGATATCATTTGAGTCTACTACATCGGACTTTAATGCTTTTATTCAGGAATCTAAAGATGTAGTCCAATAATTTGGAATAAAGGGGATATTTGTTTGCCTGAAATTGCAAAGAATGCACAAATAGTATAGGATGTCTTTCACAAATGCAATTCTATGGTAGCAAGAGAATTTTTATCAAAACAATAAACTCCAGACCCAATGTATTTCCATCCAACATTGCATGATATATTCTAATTATATGTAAGTTCCATTGGATTTGGCTTGGATTTTAGATTGCAGTGCAAGGATCATCTTTTATAAAAGACTTGCTTTTTTTCTCCTATTTAACATTCGAGTTAATTTAACACGTAACCAACAGGAGACCCCATGCTAAATGTTAACCTATCATGTAGTTTTTTAATAGAGCACAAATGGAAAATCATATTTTCAAAATGGTAAACGTCCTAAATGTACGTAGGTGATAATAACAATGCAAAAAGCTTTGTCAAACGAGCTACACAATGCACACAAGAAATAAGATTTATTTCAATGCAATTATAATATTTCGTTGCTTAGACGAACATTTCTCAAGCTAAAAGCGAACACGCCTTTATATTTTATGTATCTGTTCTGTATATCTCTGCATCATTGTATTACAATTAATATTTAAAAATAGTGAATTCTCATGACTGCTTAGCTTGAAATGATTAGTACTCATTGGACTTAAGGTTGTACTGCCTTTCTGCTCCTCTGATGCTTTGTTTAGGGTTCGAAACAAACATCTTTTATGAACCCAATAATGGAACAAAAGCAAAACCAGAACGACGCTTCCGTTCTTGTTATAGATACAAAAATATATTTTGAACTTCCACTTCTGTGTAGAATATTACATATATAAATAATATGAGACTTGCATACGTTTATAAATATAAGCTGCGCCTTTTCCAACCACAATCTAATCATCTCTACTCTAAGAAGAACCGGAACTGAAAAACAGTTCCAAAGAATATATTTTAATATCTAATAATTATATTTAACAAATTAAATGGAAATACTGCGCCAATTGGAACACATTCTGCGGTTAAACCAATTTAAACCATTCTGTCCATATTATTTATCACTGAAATACCCTGGCCCTATTGACAGGGATTCGGACGGTTCTATGAAATTGTGTAATACATGAATAGGGTTTCCTATTGGAAAAATGGAAATGGAAAAAAATGGTACATGTGTGTCAGTTTGGCAGTTCTGACTGTATCTGACCGTTATTTTTTGTACTGAACTCTCGGTCCCTTGTAACGACTCATAGTAGAAAGGTTATAAATTTGTAAATTGCATACTTTCTACAAACTGCGTTGATAGCTTACTCCAATTATATCTACAAAAGATACCATCATCGTCAAGTTTTCTGGTTCTTCACGCTGGGCTTGGCATCGCACTGACATAATTATTCTGAAAATAATAAAATAAAATCCATTACCTACTCCAATATTAAATCAAAAAGTACATTAAGAACAAAATTCAAACTTAATCGAATTAATCGAATTACGAATTATTAACCGTCCCTGTCCAATTATATTTTGAATAAATCTGTCAAAAATAGGAACCTCGTGAAAATAAAATCCTAAACTTAAATAACTTATATGATAACATATCGGCGATGCTTTAAAAAACAACAAAATATGAAATCCATAAATTCGTTGAAACCACATCTACTTTTGGAATCGGCCATCAATAAATATCATTATGTCGAATATAACGCAATTAAATAGATCTACTTGTGTCAGATCACATAAATTTAAACAAATTACATTACAGAAACAATATATCCTATTTCCATGTGTCCTATATTGTATTCGTTATACTTATTGTATTATCATGCACCTAATCGCATTCGGGTTTTATTGCATTGCAAGAATTGATAATCTCCAGAAATGTTTGTGCTTTCGTTATATCTGTTATTACATTTTGAGTTTATTTGCACCAAAAACATATTGTAACTGAATCGTTCTTGACAATACATTTAGAAAACATTCGAATTGATTGAGTGTATATGAGGAACTAACATCTCTGAGCTTGGAATTTTGAACTGAGCTTCTTAATTTTATAGGTTGCTGGTCAAGCATACTACTTCTGGGCTTCATGAAAACAAAACCTTACACATAACTTGCAGAAATGTCATTGCAATAACTAAAATTTGTATTGGTGGACCAAATTTATTATATATGAAACTATATTAATAAAACGTTAATAGATTATTTGACTGTCAGTTGCTGCTACCTTTAACTACCAAAACACCAAATACATGAATATCCGACCGACTTATGTTGATTATTGTGATACATGTTTTCGCAGTAACTCATTGTATAATCTGCATATTGGATGACCAAATAGTTACACATGGAACTTAAACGCAATATTTTAATGGATTATTTGACTGTCACTTGCTGTTATCTCAAACTACCAACATATCCAACAAATTCATTTTGATGATTGTGCTACATTCTCATGCAGATACTGATTTACGATATGCATACAAATTTGGATGCTTACTGTATGCTTGCTCAAAATTATTTGTTTGAAATGCATTTACTGGTACGCAATGCAATAGACCGTAAACTGTACTCCGTGCCTTGTCTTCTGACTATTTTATAAGGGCTTTGAAACGAACTACTTCAATCATAGATTACTGAACCTTAGAGCCGTTGACCCAATACATATATAAATTACAATTTATTCTCAAATGACAAATGAAACCGTACATAACGTGTATTAAGCTGATAACGAAGACAACACAAGTCATAATTACAACGAATTTCATGAACTTGCTAAAAACACACTCTCCTGGTAATGTCTAAGTTTTCCAACTACGAGAATTGTGCACGACCAAGAACCACCGGCTGATTTATATTTCATTAACAAGACAAAAAATATTACTCTGGGACCTAAGAATAAGTATCTAATGGAAACGGATGTTTGTTTTGAAATTCTGTATCCCATTATTATTTTTATTGAGTATCGGGGCTTCACAACAAACGTTTTTCAAACACAAAATATTATGGAATAATTTAATTAAGAATGGATTGATTAATATCTTCTTTTACTAAGTTTTATCGTGTATTCGTGTATTCTTTCCACCCATTCTCTTTTCTCCGAAACTACGTTAATAACTTTATCCCACAATAGAGACGTAATGCTTTATCATTATCATTTTGACTATTTTCTTATTCGATTTTCTGTGTATTAGTCCAAATACTTATTGACGAATTTATCGCTACTCCGCTTTGTTTTTGGTAGTCACTTCTTTTTACAATATTTATAGCATTAAATCCTAAATATACCGCTTAAATTTGGACAAAACTTAACCAATTTGCACAAAACCCTGTTTTAAATATATCGTCTATCAACTAAAATGCTTCAGCATAACGAATTGATTATGTTTATAATTATAATATCGTAACTGGAAATGGATAAACTAAAATCATCTTTAAATTCATTGGGGACAGCTAAATAATTGAACAGATCTGATATATGAAATATGTATGGAATATTCTCATTTCCCTTAATATTTGGATATCATTTGAGTTTACTATACTCGGACTTTAATGCTTTCATTCATCTGAAGATCATCAATCTGAAGATGTAGTCCAATAATTTGGAATAAAGGGGATATTTATTTGCCTGTAATTGCAACGAATGCGCAAATAGTTAGGGATGTCTTACACAAACAAACATACATATGTAACTACTTTGGAATTAGCTATCGATGATGATTTAATCTATCACAATCTAAGTGGGTAAATGGCTTTGCTATGGTAGCTTGTGAATTTTGTACTTGTACGATTACACCACCAAAACAATAAATTCCACCCCCTTATGTACAATATTTCCTTCCTACATCGCATGATATATTGTAATATTCGACTTGGATTTTAGATTGCAGTGCAAAATCATCTTTTATATTGGCTTGCTTTTTGGCCGAAATTATATATTCTGAATGGTAACAAGCTTTAAAAATTTGAATCTAAATATTGAAGAAATATAAATGGAAGCTAATGTAAATGAAATGCTAAACTTAATTTGTTTATTGATCGTACTGATATTATGCAACGCGAAAAGCTTTTTCAAAAGGGCTACACGATGCAGACAACAAAAAATGCTCTATTTTACTGTCATTGTACTATTTCATTGCTCCAATTACCTTAAACGAAATGTTGTCAAGCTGAAAGCAAATACTTCTTTAAATAGTATCTGGACTATGTATCTGTCCTGAAAATTTCTGCTTCATTTTGTTACAATTAACATTTATAAATAGTGAAGCCTTTTGTCTGCTTGTTTTGAAATGCATTTATTGGTATCCAATGGACCGCAAGTTTTACTCCCTTTCTACTCCTCTGATGCTTTAGTCAGGATTTCGGCACAAACATATTTTATTAGCTCAAAAATGCCTTGAAGTTAATGCTCATTGAATCTTGTGACCGTACAGCAGCAAATAGATTTTTATATTATATCGTATTGAACCAATCAGACAAATCTTAACATCGCAAACTAATAGCACATGAAATATGTAGATTTGTTTAATGGATAATTCGACAATTTAAATCGAAACTTAAATCCACATCTGCGAAACCTTTTCACGCTTTAGTAAATGAAGTAGTACTTCGCATCTGTTTTTAGTTATTTCCTTTTTTCAGTTTATTCAGTTTTCTAGGCATTACACTTAATGTAAATGACTGTGGAAATCTTCTTATTGCTATTTCGAATTCCATTTCCGTTGGTTGAAATCCAACAACATCGAGATAGCTCCCTGAATAATAATTTTAATTTTGACTGCTTCTTGATGTTCTATCAAATGTGTTGAATAAATGTATGCGTTTATTATTGATCGCCATATCTACTTCATAAATGTAAGAAGATAATTACACCAATCTAACTACAGACAAATGATTTTACGATTTGACTCCTTCACGGAGTTTTGTGATGCAGTTCTTATCTTTTAACATTTTTGTTGCAAAACTAGCAATAGCTAATTTCAATCCTTCAAACCACCACCAATATTGTAATCAAAAAAAGCATCCGAACTTCGGGTGAGGTTATGGATGCATTTTGATCTCTGAACTTATCTACAAACATGTAAGAGCCCCTTTTTGTATGGAAACATGCCACCCAAATAACCTCACCCACAAAATGTATGAACAAAGAGAAAAAAATTTCAATAAACACAACACCCACCACGAAGAGACCAGCATCACTACAATGGTTGACGAGAGATGACCGCGAAGAGATGACCCTGGAACTAGCCAACGCCCTGCCGTGTGAAAGATCTTGGAACCCTGGCCTGGATGACGGAGCAGTCAATACATTTTATAAACAAAATTGTAATAAAACAAATATATTATATTATATTATATTATATGTATTGTAACTAACATTTTGTGTTGAGATGTATTATTTAACAAGTTACAGAACAATCCATCATTCGAGGATCATCAATAATTAGACCGTCAGTCCTAAACAGCCAACAGAACAACAACAAAACTGAGCAAAATATTTACTTTAGTTTCGATGAGGAAATATTTCAAAGACGAACATCATTTTGGCATCTCATCCGCTGGAACAACTTTTGGACGTATAAACCACATCATTGGCAGAGAGAGTATTGTACTTCTATCTATAAGAATCTACAACAAGGATATAGAAGATATTTAGATATAGATAGATTTAAATTTAAATATTTCATAGAAAAATTCAATAAACGAATAAAACACATTTGAAGTATATTTTTAATTAGTTTGTATTTGTATTCATATTAGCTTAAAAAACAAACCCAAACAAGGTAAGAACATAGTACTCAAAACATTCAATTATTGACGAAATTGCATTACGTTTTTTTTTTCACACACATGAACTAAATCGACGGCATATTTGCTGCTTGATGCACTCGTTAAAATAGACAATTAAAATGATTTATAAAATCGCTTTGAATATAAAAATCACTTATATCTAATGCTTAGCGTTCACACTCAGGTGGGGCTGCCACGCCCATGCTGGGGCTGGTCCTGGGCGCCCCCAATACACACGTCGATCGACTGCAATAGCCATTACACAGAATTGGATAAAAATTCAAGCGTTGCTTCAACTATTTACAAAAATATGCTGCATGTTATGTTTTGTTTGCCTTTGTTATGTTTTGCTTCGTTTTTTGTTTTTTATATTTATTAGTTTTTAGAAACGTTCGAATACATTTGTGGAGACCGTTTGGAACATTAATAGCACGTTAAAGTTCTGACAATGACGCAAGAAAACAACTAAGTAAGGCCGGAGCTGGAATTGGATCTGGATCTACATTGGGGCGATTGATACTGCGAGAAAACTAGTAACGGGGTAACTTGTATGTCTGGGCGTTGGGATAGTAAAGTGTTTCAGCTTAACAATTGCAAAATAAACCAGTAAAGCGCCAGCCAGCTAGAAAGCGTGCCCTGGCTGATGGAGACAGGAGGATGGGCGATAAAACTGTTCCTCGACTTGAAATATTACTCAATGTTTCGCTTGATTTATGTGGTTTCTGTTTTTACTTGTTTAAAATGCATTCAATATTATTTAATATGCTCGTATTTACTTTTTAAAAGCTGACAACAAATTGAAATGCTTATTCAAAGAGAGGTACACTCAAAAAAATATTCAAGCATCCGCTGACCGGGCACAGCTGCTGCGCTGCTAACTACTGCCGTGCACTCCGACCGATCATTGTACATTTTGTACATTACGATGTCTGATTTGTCTGGCCTTCTCTATAGGGAGTTGTTGCTATTGCCGTTGCCAATGCCGGTTCTGGTTCCGGTCATGATTTTTTTCATCGTTTTCTCTTCTAGTATTTTCCCACTATGTGTCTTCCACTCTCTGACTGCTGCTCGAGTTTACAATGTTATTTTCGTAATTTTATATAGATGTTTGTTGAATGTATACATAGTGCTTAGAAAGTAACTCTTATCTTCTGTACGCCCCCACTGTGCCTGACCTGTCCAGGGCATGCTCGCTGTCTACCGAGTGTTTCTGATCGCTTGCCACAATCCTTTTAGCTAACTAGCATTTAGTTACATATGTACATACATATGTATACATACTCGTACACCGCGCACCGTTGCTCAATTCGCATAACATTCGCTATTTACATGGAACTCAAAGTTACGCTTCGTAAATTTTGACTAGTTGCCTTGAAGGGTCTCTCCTCTATTTCTCTGCTCTGCTCTGCTTAAGTTCTCCTTACTCGTTAATTGTTTACGCGCTTACTCGTTCGCTTAGGTTTCGGAATTTTGGGCAAATGTTTGCTTCTGTGTACTACTACTTGAAAAGAAAAAATGCTAGTTTTTGAAATCCTTTGGATACAGTTCATCATCATAAATTCCTCCTCGACACGTTCGCTTTAGTAGCTGTTGTTTCCGTTGCTGCTGCATGCTTCTGTTCTTGTGCTTTCATAAGAGATTTGCACAGTTGTTTATTCTAGACCTATATCACCGCTTAATTGTCTTAAACACTCTAATTATTTTAGCATCCCTAGCTCAGCAGCTTCACTTGTCTGTCTTTGTTCTGTTTGGTAGAGTTGTCAGTTGTGTTTTGTGTCTTACAAAGTTAGTTGATTGATTATGAAAGTGGTGTGTGCCTCTACTTATCAAAGTTGCTCGAATTCCTCACAGTTCTTACATGCCTATTATGTATGTATGTATGTATTCCAGTATATATGTATGTATTGTAGTACTATTATAATGAATCATACAATATATGCGTACTTTGCAAGGTATTAATTATGTTATGAAACCAATGCGATCCTATGCAAAACGTTATTCATTATATATACTCGTATGGTATGTATGTACGATTTTGCGTCATTTGTACATAAAAATATATTGTATATGTATGCTACTGCCACCACAGCCACAGCAGCACAACACCTATCTCGAATGAGCCAACATCCCATTCCATCCATTCTTGTTTTGTACATTCCGCGAAAACGGTTTTCGTATTTCCTTTGAATGCATTTCATATTTTCTGTATATAGTTTAAAATGTTGCATTCGTTCTGTGATTTGTATGTACTTTCTTTGTAGGAAACATTACGGAAATTATATATAAAAATATGCATGTAAGTGCCACAAAACACACTACGAGATGGCTAAAAAGAAAACAGAACGAGAAAGCTTTTAGCTTGTATTCGTTTAGTTCTGATGTCTGACGTCATTTCTGTGATTCGTTCTCTATGCTGTGTCTTTGCTCTGCTTAATGGATAATCGTACAATAAATAAATAGCATTTGCTACATACTTGCATTATTAGTTATATGAACCTTGCGCTACTCTTAGTAATAGACGCGTTTTACTAGCCCTAATACAAATAGCGCTGATCTAAGGCTTTATTGCAAACCATTTTCCATTTTCATATTGTGGGTATGTGTGCCCCTTACTATATCGAATTCTTGTTTATTTTAAGCACTTAAAACTAAACAAAAGTGTGTGTTCATCAGTAAAGAAAAAAAAACAAATACAATTATTTACAGCCAAACCAGCCTAGTAGTCTGGGAGTGGTTCGTTTACGCCTTACACATACTACATGAAATATACAATAAGTCTTAAATGTGTCTTGTATACATGTCGATCATAATGGGATTTGGTTTTTGGGGGTTTTAGTAAGTGCATACGCAGCGCTTTGGCTTGTAATGCTTATGTGCTTATTATGTTGTTGCCAACGCTTGCAACTCAGCTGCGCAGGTAGAGCCATTGGAGCGTGGCCATTGTGAGCAGCAGGAGCCAGCTGCCCAGCTGAGCCTCACCTGCACTCGAGCCCGTTTCGCCGCATTTTCCTGTGGATATGGAAACACAGTTTCACTAAGGATTCAGAATGATATAGCGGATATACAACATACCAAAGACTGACAGATTGGCCACCAAATGGTGATCAGGTGGCTTCTGTGTGCCCCGGTAGCAGGCATCGCCTACAACCAGCTTGGCTGAGGTGCCCTCCGTTGGCCGATAGGTCAAACAGACGCCGTGCTTGGTGCCCTTGTGGCGTGCTATGATGAAGAATGTACTATTTTCGCTCCAGGAGCCGTGACAGGAGTACTCTGCAATAGGGAATCTTAAATGAGTCAAAGTTCAAATTTTCAACGCTGTGTATGCTTACCCTCTTCACCCTCTACACTGCACAGCGGACTGACGTCGATCGAGTTCGGTTTGCTGCATCCCACCCAAAGCTGTCGCTGGGCATTGTAGTTGGGCACACATCCCGGGACATCGCGCCGATTCCGCGTGGCCACAAATCCCACACTCGTATCGCTGCTGTTAACGTTGCTCAGTACTAGCGCCTGCTGCAGTTTCTCATCCTGTTGCGGCTGCACATCCTGGGGCGCACTGCGTCGACTGCGTACGGGAAGACCGCGGGTATTGGCATGCCATGAACCACGCTCCATGCGCTCAGCATTCCGAAAGCTGAGCGTGCTGTGTCTGCAATCAAAAAATCGAGTTGTAAAAATGCCAGAGGCAGCAAACTACGGGCTCAGCTTACCCTTTATGACCAAAAGTTCCCGAGTCAGTGCTCTCGTGGTGATGATGTCCGTGTCCCAGGTGCGATTTGCCGTTGTGATTGCGCTTGTGGCGCGTGGCCAAATACGGCGGTCCGATGGCACCGCGCAGGTTGTACAGTCCCTCCATTGGGCAAATCGCCGGTTCCGGATTGCTTGCTACAGGGGTAGATACAGGGAAGGGGAGGGGGGTTGAATAACGCTGCAGAAGGCTTGCAGAGAGTGGAGTGCATCTCTCTTACCCAGCAAGGTAATGTAGGCCATCTTATTAATATCAAAGTGATCCGGGGCACAGGCGTCCTCCAGGCGAATGGCCGGCTTGCCCGTCTGTATTTCAATGACGTGCGTGTCCCGGCGGTAGAACATCATGCACATGAATCCCGATTGACTGTGGGGCGAAACAGATGAAACGGGGAACGGACATTGAAATTGCAGGGACGTGTTGGCTAGCCTCTTGGCAGTATTTTCAATTTGGGCCACTTACCACCCGGTCGTGTAGTGTACCACGGCCATCATTTCGGTTGAAGTCTGTTTATTTATCTGTTCGCAGAGCGCACGTGTCTCCATGTAGCCGTTGGGCTTAATAATGTGCACGGACCCATCACTGAAAAGAAACGGGCAATGGGAATGGGAACAGTTCAGAGATCCGTTTGATTCGAAATGGTTTGGGTGACAACTTGGCCGCAGGCCTTTTGGCGCTACTCACTTGGGGTGATAATTGTAGACAGCGTAGCCCATAAGTGCATGCCAATGACGGGGACCCTTGAACCAGGCTGGGAAGTCACAGCGCTCCGCCACCGGCGGTTTTCGCAGGGACATGATGCGGGAGCCAACCTGTGCGGAAAGGGTGAGCAGAGGGTGTGGCAGTGTGGCATTTGCAGGTAAGTGAAAATGGCAGAATAGGGAACAAAATGGTCTGTGTGTTGTGGGATTGTGTTGGGTTGAAAATGCTTACCTCGGCACTGTCTAAGCCATTGCAAGTGGCGTCGCCGGATTGTGCCAGCTTATACTCGGCATCCTTTGAGCTGAGCATGCTGGGACCGCCTGCAAAGGGTTTTAAAGCTCAAACAAAGTTCATCCTGTTTGCCGGAAGGCAGCTTACCCATCAGCGAGGAGATTTTCTCATAGACAAAGCAGCGATATCGTTCCTCGTTCGAGATGGCATGATGGTGCGAGACCAGACCAACCAAATAGCGTGAGTTGCCATCCTTCCAGGTCGCCAGACACGTCAGCTCCTCAACTGCAGAAGCAGGCGGGCAATGGAACGGAACACGGAACACAGAACAGGGCACGGCAAAGGAAGATGCAAGAATGGAAGAAAGGAAGGAAGGAAGGATGTTCGTCTTCAGTTCCAGAAAGATGCGATGAGTCATTGTCATGGCCAGAGACTCACCTGTACTCTCGGTCCCCAGCACATCGGGACAGGCCTGGAAGCTCAGCAGGAGGCGACTCTCCTCCGTGCAGCTCTCAATGTTGGACACTGGCGACTTGCACTCCCCATGGCCCCGATTGTATGTGAATATGAAGGGTCCTGCAGGCGATAAGTAGAAAGAAAGACGACTCTTGAAATGACCCAAGCCCCATTGGCATGTACATCGTTTGCCTCTACAAGTACTCACCCTTGAGCGGACACTTGACCGGCTCGGCGCTCTCCCGGAAGAGGGAGTAGAGCAGGGCATCGCCCGGAATTTGGTCGCAGAGATTCTGTAAAGTCTCACGGCCCTTGCAAAAGTCTGGGGGACATGATTATTTTAAAAGCACAAATAAAAATTCAATTAATGCAAATCGCAAATGATGTTGTCTTAGACACAGAACACACAGAGATAGGATACAAATAGCAGTAGTAGTAAGGTAGTAGTAGTAGTAGTAGTAGCAGTATTAGTATTAGTTATAGTATTAGTAGTAGAAAGTAGTAAAGGATTAGTGGGAGCAGAGTATGTAAATTGTAAATTGTAGTAAGTAATAGCAACACATTAAAGAAAGGACAGGGTTAAAGGAAATCAAATCTACAAAGGGCTAAGGAATTGTAAAAGATTTATTTTTGTTTGTATTATATATCTTTTGTCTTTTTTTTGTTTTTTTGTTTGTTTGTTTGTTGAGTGCCGCACTGGAAGCTGCACAACGCTGGGCTGGGAATCTGTGGTGTCCCAGGGCCATCCATTGCCAAGCATGCCATTTAAATTGCACAGAAATTTGTTTAATTAAGTGGCCGCCGAAGCTGATGGTCCGGGGAGAAGATTGCTTGAATACATGACGAAATGAAGCCTTAAATCAGCAGAAATGTCGCAAGTGGCGAGAGTGACGAGAGAGGCGGGCATGTTGCGGTCATGGCCCCATACCCAGCCCCAGCCCCAGCTCCATCCCCATCTCCGAGCTCAGCCCAACTCCAAGCTTCAAGTGCGGCACACAGGAGAAGGCAGAAACAACAACAATTTCTGTGGAAATGTATAAAAAGCAGCGGTAAGTACAATACATAAGTAAGTAAGATAAGTATGTAAGTTCCAGAAAAACACAAACGAACCAAACAAAGTGGGGAACCAGTAAGGAACAACAAACCAAACCAAAGACTTGTGACGTTCACAGAAATAACTTAAAGACAAGAGTTTTTCATTTTCAGCACTTCCTCGAGCTGGGCTGTGCTGGGATCTGGCTGCAGTTGGGAATGCAGAACAGAGACCAGACCCCCAACTTTTGTATTTGTAAACTCAACTGAAAGGCACAACACACGTTTAAAAAATAACCGAAAGCAAAAACACACACATGTGGTTCATCTTCTGGTGCTTCTGGCTCTGGCCACCGCCACCGAGCAGAAGTGTGACCAAAAGCAAAGGATGGGGGTAAGGGTTTTTTTGTTGGGTGGTTTTAGGCAATAAATAACAGGTATAGGTAAGGTAGCAAATGTAGTAAAATAATGTTAGGGCCTGGCAGAGCCCCATACAATATAAGGTATTTGTTGCTAGAGCAAGCATAACATTTTGAATCAACTAAAAAATAATAACAAACATTTACTCATGATGAATAAATTGAGTAGTCGGGTGTCAGGGTTTTATGGCAAACGCGAGAGATATATATATGTGGCACATACATATATATGCATATGTTTTCTTTTGGTAAAGGGTCCTCTCTTTTTTTCTTTTCGTTTTTTTTTCTTAATTTTTTTTTTTTGATACTGTTAAGTATTAGAGTTATTTTAAGAGTAATTGTAACTAAAATCCGTTTCGTATGAATATACTTCAATGGATACGGATATACAATATATAATGTACGATATATATACATATATATAACACATACAGGCATGGTTCTCAACATTACAAAAATCTTTACAGCTAAAAAGGCACACAACAAACAGTTTTTGTACTGGCGGTTTTTTTGTTTTAAAACTTTAAAATTATTGGTATTATGTTCAACTAAAATCGAACAGTTTCAGTTTGTTTCTTTAGTAAAAGTACACAGGCTACAATATAGCAAAATGAAAACTGAAATTAAAAAAAAAAACAGGCACACGCAGAGCAAAAAACAAAAAACGAAGATTGAGAATAAATTACGTATGAAAAAGTACCAATTATGTATGTAATGTGGTGTAAAAGCCAGGATACGCCAGGACTCTGTAGTGTGTACTATGTGTACGGTATGTACGTATGTATGTGTGGGTGTGAGTACGGGTAAGTGTGTGGCGTTTTTGAGTAATGATTGTAATTAAGTAGCAACTACACTTTATGAGTTTTACAAAGCATACCGAGTATCAGGGAAACAAAAGGTGTGGGACAGGGCGTGTTGTGTATCATGTGTCTGTGTATGTGTGTGTGTGTGAGTGCTACGGAGAAGCGTTTGTGGCATATAGTAGTATATCATGACAAGGCAAAAAACGACATCACAGACACGAATAAAAAAGAGAACAGAACATAACAGAAAAGGAGAACAAATTAAACAAATTATATTACTTTGCAGTGGGTTATTTTTTCGGTATTCTCTGGATGTGTGCGGTCGGACCGACCGTTAAGCGCACAGTTATACTAGATAGCCGGGCTAAATTACCGTACAGAGTACAGTACAGCCCCGAACACACACTGCTAACAAACAAACACACACACACCACACACAGACACACACACACACACAACACTTAGACACTTAGAACGAACGGAATGAAAAATGAGAGACACACACAGCTAATACGAATACGAGTACATGTACTATATAGAAAGAAGAAGGAAGGAGCACACCGAAGGAAGGAACCAACGAACGAACGAACGAACGAACAAACGACACAATTGTACAATAACTTATGAGTAACCGAGAGCAGAAATTGTTGAGTTTCATGTTAAAATTACATTAATTAAAATTACACACATGTAAGAAAACAGAATGGGGGAAGAACCAAAAGAAAGATTTGGAAAAACAGAATCATAACCGAAAACAAAAAGCAACCGAAGGAAAGTTACAACAAACTAAAAGACACAAACACGGACACACAGAAAAGGAAACAACAACATAGAATCGGGAACGGAGCCCATAGAGCAAATAGTAGTAGTACGAATAGTAGTAAGTAGTAGTAGTAGTAGTAGGTAGTAAAGTAAAGTAGTAGTAGGTTGTTAGGTTAGGTAGAATGTAGTAAGAAGAAAGTACAATAAGTAATTGATAAATGAGACAATTATACTAGCGGTCACCGGGCAGCCCATCCCAACATTTCATCATCATATACAAAGATGTGTACAATATATATTTTTGGGTAAATATATATATATATAATCTGTTTTACTTTCATTTTTTTCATTTTCTTTTTCCATTGTTGTTTTTTTTTCGTTTGGTTTTTCGATTCGGTTTTCTCATAAGGAGCACAAAATTTAGCTGAAATCCTTTTCTTTTTGATATCTTGATATTCACGAAATTGAATTAGAAAAACAAAGTGTGACAGAGAGTAAGTAAAAGTAATGAGCGCATTGCTTTCTATACAAAATGTGTCTCGAATTCGCTTTCATAGGCTCTACAGAAACAAATGAATTTTCCTGTTTTTATTTCAACCTTTTTTTTTGTATGCGAAAACAGAAAACAAAAGCGGGGAAATGGTGGTAGGATCTGGTGGATTGAGGTTGAGGTTGGGTGGGTGTTGGGGTGCAGTTTGGGGGAGGGGCGGACAACTGAAGGAAACTTAACAAACCGTTAAACGAAATTTTAAAGGCATTCTTCGAAATGGAATGGGCATTGGGGTTGTACAATACGATTTCCAAGAGCTGGCAGACTTGATCTGATTACGAAAAGGAAATGCAAAGAATTATTCCGCAAAACATTATCATACAATAATAAGGATTTACAAACCGTTCGCTCGGATCACAATGGATTTTCAAGTTTAAAGTTTCGAGTGAAAAATATAATGGGAAAACTTATCGATAGGGGGGATATATTACAAGTGTATTTATGTACATATTCGTCATGCACGGCTACCAATCTTGGAAATCCTACTTTCAGCTTCGTCGGGAGCCGAAGATCGAGTGTTTTTTGTTTTTTTTTTTTTTTTTTTTTTTTTTGGATTCGTAATGATATATTTTATTAGTTTTTTTTTCTTCGCTCGCTCATGGTTTTACTGTACAAAGTTGATGATGATTTTTTGTTAGCAGTGGATTAATATAAACATTAATAATCATAATCATGTACAAATACAAAGAGTTATATATAATATATCAAAAAACAAAATCAAAGCGTCTCAATCGGTGACAACGAACAGTATCTCAAAGTAAACTCAAAATCAAATCAATCGGTAGTAAATATGTATGTAAGTATGTATGTACCAACAAACAAACAAACACAATTAAATATCTGTACAAGAGAATATTTGGATGGAGACCTTTATTTACAGCGTTGTGTGTTCTTGTCATTGTTCGAGTACGACTCGTAGTGCTTCTATGTACTTCCTAATCAAATGTTGTTCTATTGTTCCCGCTGCTGCGCTGAGTAGCTACCATCAATAATGCTGATTGCCTGATATTGCTCTATAAGCATTGCTTCCTCCTATCGGAATCGATGCAGCGGTTCTACGAGTAATAGTTACAGGTAATGCTCCACCAATAAAATGTGGTTTATGCTCCTCTCTACACTCCCCAATAAGTCGGGCAAGGGCCGGGGGCCGGGGCCACAGACACGCAACGGGACACGGGACGGTACAGGGGCACGTGGCGGGACAATGGCAGATAAGTGAGCAGAGCATAAAAATAATAAATAAGTATCAACAAAACCCCAGGAACCTAACCGTAACAAAACAAGGCATACAAATTAAGACGAATGGGGTTTATGGCACGACTTTTATATGCACATACATATATAATTGTACATATATAGATACTTGTATACATATACTTATACTTTTGATAGTATATCAACCAAATTGACAATGGAAATCCGGGTAGAGAGCGGAAAACAACCAAATAAATAGAACAGAATAGGACGGAACCGAATAGGCCAGGAACAACGGAGCGACAACAAATTAATAGAACAAACGAGACCGAGGAATGGGAACGAGAACTAGAACGGTAACGGTAACGGGAACGACGACAACGAGAACGAGCAAAAAATGAATGAGCACACATAAAATATTGCATAAATAAATGAAATGAATTGAAATGAAAATGGCAATGTGAAAATATAAATATATGTATGCATGTACGTACACCCAACACGGTCAACAAAAACAACAATTGGTAACACCGAAGATAGGCCATGCCAGAGCAAGGGAAAACACTCGAAATTGGCTGACACCCCGGGCGCCACTGACGCCACAGCTCCTGGAATCGCAATTGGAATGGAAATCGTATGCGAATCCGAAACCAACTCGGCTCTTTTCTGTTCTGTTCTGTTCTGTGTTGGATGTCCCTAGGTAAATACGTGTTTATATACACTTTGTATATATAAATGTACGCTTCGAAAACTGTACCGACTCACGCAGGGGCTGCCCCAAAACAAAAAAAGGGGGAAAGTGGGCACATGAAAATGCCAAAAACTATATAAAATAAAATAAAACTCTGGGTTTGAATGGCTGGCTGACTATGTTGGGCCCATGGCTCCTGGTGGCTCCTCCTGGCTAACAAATTACCCAGTCAACGTACGGAAACGTACAGGTCGGAGCCACCCACACACACACACACACTCACTCACACCCCGGGAATAGCAAGCAGCGGATGGGATGGCAATGCCCCTCGTGTGTGCGTGCGCTGTGACTGTTTCTCTCGTTCCTTCTGTTGGCAATAGGCATAAAAGGCATGGCAAACATTTTTACCGACATTTGATTAAATTTAAATATCCTTGTATCCGAAATTGGCTAAAGCATGTCCCGTTATGTTATGACACCAAATAATACAAGGAAAATACGGGAAAATACTCGGCAAGAGAGAAAACGCTGAGGCTGCGGCAGCAAACAACAGAACATAAAATGCCCAAAAACATTTCGGGTCTGCAAAAAATTAACGTTAAAAATTGCATTGAGGAGAAAAGTGAATGAACCGTTCCGACAACACGGCTGTGGTGAATGGGGAGGTGGAGGGAATTATGGAGTGGACCGGAGGAGAGCTCTGCTCAATTGATGAGTGGTTCGGTGTTGGCTGGGGCCCTGCCGTAGTTTTGCTTAATTATTTTAATTATTTTTATATACCGCCTACGTTTTTGCACTTGGCGCCGCACCGCTCGCCGCGCCGCACTGCAATTAAAACGCTATGCGGCCTGGCCTTCATCATTGAGTGCCCGTCCTCGTCCGCGGCAACCTTTAACCGTGGGGTTTTTCCCCCGCATTGGTGTGGAGTGGTAGCGAAATTGGTATGCAAATGCTGGCAGCCCATCACTACCTTATGGTACTACTAGCCGTACGCAAAATGCTTTGGCCAAAAGCGCTGCAAAAATAAAAACGCTGTGAATATAATTAAGCTGGGGCTGGAGCTGGGGCTGGAGCTGGGACTGAGGTACTGTCTGCCTGAGAGGCTGGGGTGGCTGGGTGACTCTACTGATACTAAACGAGTGGGTACCTCTTATGTAGTTGTACTCGAAAATGCAATTTAAACGGCAGTTAGCTGACGGCTGCCCTGAAGTATGCAATGCTTTTTGATACGCAAAATACTAGAGTAAAAGCAAATGAATCGAAGAACTCATTGGATTGGCAGCGCTCCTTCGAACACAAGCACAATCACAAACACCAACGCAAGAACATGGATACGCACACAATCCGGGCACATCCTTTGATGCTCGACACTAGTGAAAACGACACTACATTAGACGTAGACCAATTAACAAGGCTTTTCCTGTTAATCCTGTTTGTACATTGTGCAAGTCTTCAGTAATTGAAACTGTCGACTGTCTAAGTCCAATTATTGTACAGTCTGCCAGTCTGCCCGAATAGATTGTGTGGGTGTGTACCAGTGCGATTACGAGTACGAGTAGGAGCACGAATATCTGTATCTGTATCCCTATGTGTGGCCATAAAAATTCTATCTAAATTGAATGCAATTTTATTAGATTGTTGTTCAAAATCTCAATTTAAAGCGTATTAAATCAGCTTCAATGGCACGGAAGAAGTATTAAGAAATCTTTAGCTCAGAGCCAGGAGCTGTTCTTTTATGCAAACATTCCCACAACACACGCAAACACACACACACACAGTTAATGGGTGTGTGTGTGTGTGTACTTCTGATTGTGTGACAAATCTAAACAAATAATGATTTAATAAAGAACACACACACGCAATTCTATTGTGCCATTGATACTATTGTTTTACGGTCTGCTAATCAAAATGAACTGAACTCCGCTCCGCCCCTACCATCTGATCTGTTTGGGGACCTGCCTTGCTGCCTTCGAGGACTTTTGAATTATAAATGAGACCTAAAACTCTCGTTTAATATTTAAACAAAATCAAATCAAGGAAAAAAGGAAGGCAGGCTGGCAGGCAACACGAGGCAGCCAAGACAGCCAGTCAAACAGTCAGACAGTCCGACATTCAGACATTCGGTCGGTGCAAGTGGAAACTTGAAAATATCAAATGAGGATGGGGGTTGGGCTGGGTTGGGCTGAGTTGGGTGGCTGATGGGCGTGCCCTGAGTTGGCGTTTTCCAATTCGAGTCCAACTGTCTGGCTGCGCTCTGGGCCAAGAGCTTACAGTGATGTGGATATGGATGTAGCTGTTGCTGTTGCTGCTGCTATTGCTGGTGCTGGTGCCAGTGCTGGTGGGTCGCCACTTAAACTAATTTGATTTCTATTGAGGCAAACAAATAATAAATAATGAATTTACATTTCTATGCGTGCTGTGTTGCCACCACCGCCAGACCTTGCCACGACTGAGCCGAGTCGAGTCGAGTCGAGCACAAATGCGAATGGATTGTAGTAGAGTGGATTGAAGTGGGAGGTGAAGTTGTGCTGCTGCTGCTACTTGCATTATGTGTCAGTTGCTATCCTCCATATGTCAGGACTTAATTGCATCTTCTTTTCGTAATTAGGTGCACTGAAGGCCCAGGAAAAGCTCGCTACCTGATCAAGAACTAAGCGGATTACAGCAATTACCAACGAATTAGAGTATGGAATGCATATGCATACATATGTATATCAGTGGAGTACTTCAGGTACGGCCTTTCAATTGGAGACAAGCCTGGGGTGGCTGAACTTTGCTCGTTCTAGGCATATTCTTAGATGCTCGCACTTGTTACTCGGTGTATTATATAGCAGGTACTCAGCTTTCTTGAAATTAAGAGAAAACACTTTGACACTCGGTGTCGCGTTTCCATTTTCATTTACTCCGTCTCGACCGACCGACAGACCGACCGACCTATAAATAAATCATGTAAGAGTAAGTAAAACAAGCGACAGACATGAGTGGGTTGATGAGCAGAACGGAAGATGATTTGAATGTGAAACCAGATGAAGCGAAAAAAATAAACGGCAAGAACCAACATAGGCAGACTGACTGCTGGCTCTCCAAGGTACTGGCATCCTATTGGAAATATAATCATCTAAAAGTTGAATACATTTTGGTTCGGTAAACTGGTTCGGCCTATTCCCCGGACTCTAGCTCTGAATCTGACATTGGGTCGTGTGTCTCTGGTGTGGGTCCAGGGGTTTGTCATGAGAGAGTGGAGATGAAGTTATTTACAAATGAGTGGATGGGTTGCTGTCGCTCCTCTGGGGTCGCAACTAAATACAAGCTTGTCTACACGAATGTGTGTGGGTTGGGGTTTGGGTATTTATTGCTTTGGTTCTATGTATATATAGTACATAAATATATGGAGCAAACGCGAAACGAACTGTGCAACGACTTTGCTGCGGCTGTTAAAAATGTACAATAATTTCAAATATGCAAATTTCAAAAACCAAAATCCAATCAAATTTCTCTATGCGTGTGTGTGCGCACACACCTCTTGTTTGTTATTAGTATTCATCTATTGGTATTTTAATCAACATTCACACATACGAGCACACACACACACACGCACACACACACTCACGTATAAACAAACACTCATGGTATTCATATTTAAACTTTGAATTGTTCTGAATTGATTTTTTTGTAGTTGTAGTAGTTTTGGTTTCGGTTTCGGTTCTTTTGGGTTTCTGGAATTGCTGGAGTTGCTGTTGTTGGAGTTGTTGAGAATGTTGAATTAAGGAAAATATACATATCATATAAATATTGAATAGAGTTGAGTTATATATTTAGATATATATGTATGTAAATGTTTTGTAATAAAAAATATATATATGGAACAAACAATTTGGTTTCTTTAAACAACAGTCTCGTGTTCGGCTTTTTGCATTTGTTTTTATATATTTACAAAATTTGATTGTTTCGTTGTTGTATTTTGTTAATTATTTACAGTAAAAGTGAAACGGAAAAGCGACACAAGAACCAACAACGTAAACCAAGGGAAAACTCAAAATGAAAATAGAGAGAGAGAGAGAAAAACCAAAGTTCTTAACTAAAACTGGTTATAGTTTCCTGTTTTTCTTCTTTTCTGTGGATTACGGGGGTGAGGGTATGGATTTAGCTTTGCTTTGATTTGGCTTTTCTTTTGTTCCGATTTCAATTCAATTCGAATAGAATTCAAGACTGTCGCATGGTTGGGTTCTGTAATTCCGAATCTACTAATGGCTGGCTAGGCTACTAGACCTGATTGTTCTTGTGGCTTCAGTTTCGGTTTGGGTTTCGGTTTCGGTTTCTAATTGGGTGCCTGTTGGGACGGGTTAATCTGCTAATCCGCTAATACGCTTGCAAATCGCAACTAAGTAGCTTAATTGGATTGACACTAACGGTAAGATAGGTTAATATTAATATTTGTACGAGTAGTTTAATTTGTATCTTTGTTGTTTATTTTTTATTTGTTGTTTAAGGGAATATGTTGAGGAAAATATACATTTTGTTTTGTCATTTGTTTCTTTTGATTGTTATATATATATATTTTGTTGTTAGGTGTACACTTTTAGTTGATTGATCGATTGATTGATTGATCGATTGATTGATTGATTGATTGATTTGATTGGTTGATTTGGTTGGTTAGAGTGAGTTCGAGATATACAGAGAGAGAGAGAGAGGTAGAGAGAGGACCCTTGCCATGACAAAACGTAAGTAAAGTAGAATTATTTATTCATTTCGTATGCAGAGTAATTGTTGTTTGAGACTATTTACAAGTTTGGTTTGGTTTTTGTTCCTTTTTTTTTTGTTTTTTGGTTTTGTTTTGTATAATTAACCAAAGGTTGCATTAAAAATTAAAATTCAAACAAAATCATACTCAAATTATGAAGAACTATAAAAAGAAAAGAGTAAAAAAAACTTAAAATAAGAAAATAAAAAACTTATCATAAGTACCAAAGGAATCGATTAAAATCCTGCTTTTGTTTCGTGTGTGTGTTTTTTTTTTTTTCATTAAAAGAGTGGAATAATTGAGAACGACGTGTTTTCATCTTTTTGCTTTTCAGTTGATCTTTTTGACGGAACGAAAAACTTTTGTATTCTCGTTTTGTGGGTGGTGGTGGTATTGGAGGGGGTAAATGAAAATAGCGCTTAAATCATAAGGTTATGTTAGTCATGTTGGTTAACTAAGGGAATTATGTAAAAAATAGGTGGAAACGATAACAGAACAGATAACTGGTATATTTTGAGATAGCGAGTTAGGAGATAGAGTCTTTTTTGTATTTTCAGTTTAGTTTGCTTGCTTTTTTTTTCTTAACTTATTTTAGAGAGAGAGAGAGAGAGAGGTAGAGAAAAAAGTATAAAATTAATGCTTACAATCATTCATATCGTCATTGGATCTCATTATGTACTGATCCGATGATGATAGTCTTGAATGCCCGTTCGTATTGGGATGAGCTCCCCCCCTATGATCACTTTGTTTATTAGAGCTACGCATCGCCAGTGCAGATGGGTTCGACTGATGCATATACATACTATCACCTTCGCACTCACTTTCTTTATACTGGAGCACATTCGTATGCTTCTCATAGATTACCAGGCAACGATGACATCCTTTCCTAAAAGAGTTTATTGGTTGCAACGAAAAGTTTGTATTTGTATTGTATTGTATAACGGTATAGTATGGATATTAATCATGTTTCATGTTTTTTTTTTTTTCTTGTTTAGTATTCAATTAGTTTTTGGGGGTGTGGTTAGTGTTTTTTTTTTTTATGTTTTAATGTAAGACTAGGAACATCCCTAGGGTGTACTGGGTGCAAAAAAAGAAGGAAACACACACTGAGGCGTCACCCCGCCGCCTACTCTCAAATGACTTTTGAGTTTATCTTATTCTTATCCCAGAAACGTGGCCCAGACCCGAAACTGTATTCTGTACGGATATGATGGGTATTCGTATCTCTGGTTAGGTTACTTTTGAATGCAGGTTTCGGGTTTGTTCACATTTGAATATGTTTATCGGTTATGGTTCTTGGAAAAGCGATTACTAGGTTGATGTAATATTTCGAGTATAAGGTAATCAAAATGATCATCAAAACGAACTCAAAGGACGTACACTTAAGAACGCAAAAAACTCACAAAATATATATGTTTTGTTGAAAAGTGATGTTTGAAAAATATCGTAATATGTTATTCATATATTTAAATGGAAAACGTTTCAAAATAAAAAGTTTTGATTTGGGTTCTGTTTTGATATTATTGGGTTTTCGTTAGTTTCCTAGTGGATACGATAGTAGTACGAGTAGATGGCACTCGATATGTTTACGATACTTAATTAAAAGATTATCTGATATACGACAAAAAACATGTACAAAATGGAAGGAAATGGAATTGAATCGAGCTGATGCTGGAGGAGATTAAGGACCTCCCTCCCAGCAGCAGCACCGCAAAAACGACAAAAACATATTTTTTGTATGCAAAGGAGATTTTTTGGTGGAAGAAAAATCAAAAAACATTTTCACATTTCAGCTACAACGGAAAAACTTAGCTTACGGTTAGGATTATTCATATGTTTATTAAATATTTATAAGCATGAACAAGGCAAAACGCAAAAATTCCAAAAATTAAAACTCCACTTGGGTAATTCATTGCTTTTTGTTTTTTTTTTTTCTTTTTTTCTTGTTTGAGTTTTTTCTTATTTTGCATTAAGGAAAGCAGCTTAAAAGGGGTTTTAATTGTTTTGTTTTTTTTTTCACATTTCTCTTGGTGGGTACACAAAAACATTCATACGGAAGGAAGGCAACAAAAGAGGAATTCGAGTCCGAAGCAAAAGGAATGAGCAAAATGGAAAGCAATTTTCGTTTAAAATTTCTTTGGTTTTCGTTTCGTAACGTTTCAAATGAAAATGCAGTCGAAGGAAAATGAACAACAACAGGCGTAGCAAGCAAAAGTTGCTGCCAAATATTCGTAGTAGAAAGATAGTTAGAGAGAGATTGGGTATAGCAAAAGGCAGTTTTCTAAATTAAAAACACACAATATGTACATACTTGAAGGAGGGTTACGGTGGGTACGAGGGGTACGGGGGGTACGGAGTGTACTGGTACGTAAAAAAGTTTGATTTAGTTTTCAGCACAAACATACATACACATCTCTATATATATCTATATCTATGGGCAGGATTGGTTGGGTAGTCTGTGTACGGGTACACGACTGGGCTCTTGTCAAACATCCGAATTACGAGCATCGCGCTCTGCCAAGACAGCGCCATTGACATGGAGAGGACATGGCGGCATGGTGAGGCAAACAAACCCGTTTCAAAGGCAGAAAGTTAAGAGCCGAGCATTCGGCAGCAGCAGCAGCAGCTGGCAGGGAAAGGGAAAGGGAACGGCAACGGCGACAACGACAACGGCAACGACAGCGATAAGGTTGACGACAGGTTTTAGATGGTACTCGTACATACAATATGTATGTCTATATGTCTGCATGTCGCTGCCGTCGCTGCTGTCGCTGCTGTCGATGCCTCTATCCTATCCCTTCTCTGTTGGCTTTGTTTGTGTGCTGCTCACTGGCTTCTTTTTAATGAGGTTAGTGCTGCATTTTCCCTCCATTTTCATCACAATCATTGGGGGTTGGGGGGGAAGTAACTGTTGGTTCGGAGGGAGCCTTATACCTTCCACACAGTCTATCAAGCACACATTCAACAAACACACCCTCAAACACACACACAAGCACCTTTTCTCTAGTGAGAAATGAAAACTTATTCAATTATAGGCACTTTTCGACAAAGAAGTAACAAAATACAAAGAAAAATATATGTGATTATATGTACACATGTATAAAATAGAAACTTCATCATCATCATCATCATTTTATCTTCATCTTTTTTCTTCATCATCTTCTGGATTTTTCTTGATTGCCAGCCAATGTTAAGATATGTTAGCATATTATATTGTTGAGCAGTGGCTCTGGACGGCGGGTACTTACTCATCGACAATCAGATATTTGTTACCATCGTAGGCCGCACACCTGCCGCGATAGCTGAACTGCGATCCCTTGATGTGTATGGACTGCTGATAGCCGGACAGGAACCAGGAGCCCTCCCATCGAGCCGGAAATGTGCAATTTGTGGGAGCTGCAAGCCACAAAAAAAAAAACAAGAAAAATGTCATAATAATTTATTAATAAAAAATGCTGAACTCAACCATTAATACATTAAGATATTATATTCCAATTGACGCCCCAAGGGGCAGCGCCGGGCGACCTCAATTGCGTTCATTGTTCATTTAACGAGAGAGAGTGAGAGGGGAGAAGAGAGGAGTGAGAGAGAGAGCTCCAGATAAGAACCATAAAAGAGCAGCCGAAGCAATGTTTCGCCTGGTAGCCAGCACTCAATGAAATGCGTTTGTATGCACATTTATTTATTATACGAGTAGTACCAGTACTTACAAGTACTTAAAATGTTCATATACCCGTACATATGTAGGCGAGCATTTTACGGATATTTACAGATTTAAGCTATTGCTTGGCCACACACTTTCTTCGCCTTCGGCTCGTCTAATTGTATTGTCAAGTTTGTGCCAAGATTTGTGGCTTTTTAATTTGTAAATTGTTTCAATTATTATTATGATTGTATTTAAGTGCGTGCGCATAAGGGGCCTCAAATTTACGACCCCCTAACCGACCCTGTTCTGCGAAGGGTAGGTAGGGTATGCATCGCTAAGGGAAGGGAAGGGAAGTAAAGGCAGGCGCATAAATAAGTTGAACGTTGAACAAGCAAAGCAACCAAAAACGGCTCGTAATAATAATGTCACTCACACACACTCACGGACAGAGTGTGGGGTGGGGTGTGCAGAGGGAAAACTACCAAAATGGCAATTGTGAATATTAAAAAAAAAAAATTCCATAAAGAAAAGAAAACTTCTGAACGCCGAAATCTGTATACCCTTGCGTTGTCACTAGAGCACATTCGGGAGCATAAGTTGAAGGTGGACATTTCCAATAAGTGAACAGATGCGTTCGGTTTGAATGATATTTTTACTAGGGGCAAGAAATGAAGAGAAATTCTTCAAAATATTTGCTTTATATTTTATTATTTTTTTAAGGCTGCGCCACTAGCTATGAAATATTTAAACTTGAATCGATTTCTAGGTTTCATATTTCTTTAGATAATCCTGAATTTTCATGCTATGATTACACCAATTTTCTTTTTGATGATCCAGAATATGGAATACTCCATGGGATACTCCATGGAATCTGATATGATTTCGTTGATGCGTTGCAAACATCAGACCAAAATTATAATACCCGCTAAGGGAATAAAAGGGAACATAAAGGAACGAAACAGAGAGCAGAGAGGAGGGTAGGAGGAGGGTGGAGCGATTCAAGCCGAGTCAAGCCCAAGTATAGAGAAAGAAACGTAACGGGAAAGTTAGCTAACGGCATGCCACATCAGGCGGCAGAGAGCGGGCACACACACACACACACACACAGGAACAGAAGTATAAGTACTACTACGAGTATATCCCATACAATAGGAACAAGGATACATATAGAAAATGGTAAAACCACCCTCTGAGCGCATACATACATATAGCTTAATGTTTGGGCACGATTGGCAGTGGCAGGGAGTTGGGCGCTTTAGGGGTGGTACAAGCACAAGCAGAGGCACAGTCACAGTCACAGGAACCGAAACGGAGATGGAGATGGAAATGCTGATGGTGATGGAGGACCTGAGGACCGGAGTCGGACCAAACCGAACCGAACCGAACGGCGGCTACGCATTCAAATACAGAGAACTCCCAAGTAGAGACGAATGTGCGCACACAAAGTGAAGCCGAACTGAGACTGAGAATGAGGCAGGAACAGAGGCAACATCAACGACAGCGGCAACACGGTGCCGTGCCACACACACACACTCTTGCTCGTACCCATACCCGTACTCTCGTCCTTACAGCGATACACATTTTATTTTATTATTCCTTTCCTTTCTTTTATTTTACTTTTTTTTCTTGTTGATTTTTGTGTTTTTTTTTCCCCTTTCCCCCACAGCTTTTATTTTCCTTTTGTTTTTACATTTGCGGCAAACAAAAGGTACTCATGCGCAGGATCAGCGCAAGAGCAGCGCTCTGAACTCTGAGCCTGACTGAGCCGCAGCTCAGACCTCGAGACCTCTGGCCGTAGCTGTAGCTGTAGCTGTAGAGCCGTGGATGGAGATATACTTGTGGCTGTGACTGTGTGATGTCCAATGACTTGTGCTTTTTACGAGGGGTATTCCACTGCTGCCATTGCTACTGCTCCTGCCACTGCTGCTGTTTCTGGCTGTCATAATGCGGCCCCATACGCACAACGGGGGGCAGATTGTGTGAAAAGTGTAGCACACTTTGCAGGGCAGCCACCGCCCCGAGCTCGGAAGCCAGAAACCAGAAACCAGAACTCTGAACCCCTGCCCAAACCTCCCCGCCGCTCAGCAGACCCGAGGAATAATTGTTTCGCCAATTTCAAGTACCGTGAATAATTTTTCCAACATGATTCAATACTTTTGCCTGAGTGGTGCACGCTGCTGTTGTTGCTGCCGCTGCTGCTGCTTCTGCTGCTGCTATTGTTGCTGCCACCGATTCCGATTCCGCAGCCGAGCAGCACGTTGCCCTTCGCCCTTAATTCGCTACCCCTGAAATATGCTGCAGGACGACAAGCATAAGTAAATACGAGCTAAAAGCAAACAGAAAGACACAGACAGACAGACAAGCGTACAAATGCGTATAGACAGTTCGAGGGGATCGAAGAGATACGATATATTCGGTGTGTGTGTTTGTGTGTGTTTTCCGAATGGATTAGAGTGGGCTCAAAACAGAAAGAAAACAGAAAAAGGTGTAGGAGCTTCGAATGATGGGGGGCGCAGAAAGAAAATATAATAAAATACAGCTGAATTCTGAAAGAGTTATGCGACGCTGAAAATGGGGGGATCGGATCCACATAAACTGACAGTAATCAGGTGTATTAATCAAATAAATCCCGCGTAGCTTTTGGCTGACTGTATTAGGTATTAAGTGACTTTTCCGAAACATTGACACGTACACATGTACGATGTGCGAGCCAGCCAGAGAAAAGAGCACTGAAATTTCTATATTTATACTTAGTTTAGTTTGAAAAATGTATATCTGAGCGTGGAATTATTATTAAACGAAAACCGAATATTTAACTTAAATATGGGTGTATATTATTCTATTCTTCCCTTTTTCCCTAAGTGAATATGCACTCGTAATCAAGGGGTATGAGTAATGGGGAGTAACAGCGCCATATTAATTATGAATCAATTTCCCGACGCCCTACTCTATCATCATCTTGTCGGGTCGTGGCTGTTCTATTCTAGTCTGTCCCCTCCTGTTATGACTGGCAATTTCCTCGACTGGCAATCGCTCCCAACATACACTTATCTTATCTATCCAGCTTGATCTATAATGACAACTTGAACGCGCTAACAACTCCTTAACCCAATTATAATGCCCACACTTATGGGTGTGCACAATTTCAAGTGTTTCCCTTCTCCGTCGAGTTGTTCGGTTAGAGTACCAAGCCACCATTACTGGACCTGGGAGGGAGGAGGACCACCCCTATTGAATGGATTTACGCACACCCCCCACACACATAGACACACACAGGCATACACAGGCATAGATATAGACAAATACATAGATACAAAAGTACTGTTCATAGAACTCAAAGAGCATGACGCTTTACCCGGAGACTCATTTGCGTTTGCGTTTTGGGCTGTGGCTCTGGATTTTGGACTTTCGTTTTGCAGCCGTTAAACCAAGTGCCAGGGAGACGGATGGACAGACAGTGGCGGGTGTGTAGGAGGAGGAGTGGGAGCAGGGACAGTGGCAACCAAAATGCTTTTGTCTAACTTGAGTGAATTATGGTCAGCGGTCGGTTGGTCGGTCGTTCGGTCGGTCGTTCGGTCGGTGGTTGGGCGGCGGCGGCGGTTGTTGCCTGTTTGTTTCGGGCAATTTCCGTACAATTTGCCATGTTGCATGATGTTGTTGCCGCTCCGGCTGTTGCTGTTGCTGCTCTGCTATATACATATATTGTACGAGTATATATATTTTTTGTTTTTGTTTTTGTTTTTTTTGGGCAAATTCGCTCAGGGAGAAACAGTTGAAACGCATTATACGAACGCAGATCTGCGGTCACAAACTACTTATGGATTCAATTGAGCATGACCGTGGAGTGGGAGGGGTGTAGCAATAGGGAAGCAGAGGGGAGTGGCCGGGCAGTGGCAATGTGGAATGGGAAGTGGCAAGTAGGAGAGAGAGCAGGAGGCATGTGGCAAGAGGTTGCCAGCTGACGCTCTGTTGCCCCGCTACAAATTATGCCTTCAAAATTAAATGAAATG
Organism: Drosophila tristis; assembly: GCA_018150885.1. Lineage (NCBI taxonomy): Eukaryota > Metazoa > Arthropoda > Insecta > Diptera > Drosophilidae > Drosophila > Drosophila tristis. The sequence continues at coordinate 17,393,793 of JAECWT010000002.1, forward strand.
TTTGTGGATTGGGGAATTTCGTGGTTGTGGCACCCGAGAGATGGTTCTTGGGATAGAGTGGTGGGAGGGGGGGATAGGGGGATGGGGATGTTCCTTGGGCGAAATTATAAATTCTTATCATAACGCTACTTATCGCGGCATGCGGCTATGCCTGTGCCTGTGCCTGTGCCTTTGCCTGTGGCCCCAGCTGCACTTTACTTTACTTTACTTACCATCTTGTCGGCTGCCCCAGCCACTGACGGACGTGGCCAGCACCAGCATTAGCAGAGGGCCAAGCCAACTTTTTGTTGACGTCATGCTGTTGCTCCTCGTCGTTGTCCTGGCGGCGCACTTGGAGTGGGTGTGGATGTGGGTGTGGGAGTCCCCGGATGAGGCTTTGTTTCCATCGCCTTGCAGGAGCAGCTGCTGCCACAGGAATATCAGCCACGTAATGCTGCTGCTGTTGCTGCTGCGGGCAAGTTGCTGGGGCTCTCCATTTTGCTGCTGCTGCTGCTGTTGTTGTTGTTCCTTTTCTCGCTCCAGACTAATATCACCGTTATAGTTAAAGCACCTACATTCATCATATTCATAGTCATTCTCCTCCTTAGTCGGCTCCTCCTCTGCATCATCAGCAGGAGTAGCAGTAGCTGTGGCGTCTTCATCATGCGGCAGCTCTGCGCCAGTTGTGACCCATGCCACCGTGGCCACCTTCTCTCTTCTTGTCGTTGCTTGCGAATTGTATTCTCTCAATGTTGTTGCTGTTGCTGCTGCTGCTGCTTCAGCTGCTGCGGCACCACTGCTGATTGGATTTACCTTGGCCAGTGTGGCTGCAGACGCATGACTTGGTCTTTCGCGTCGCATTCGGTCACGTCGCCAGCATCGCTGGCCCGCCGCCGCGGGTTCCTGATGCCTGTGCTTGCCACATTCCAGTGCTCTGCTGCCACCCACAACAGTTGGCACAACTAATTGCAGTGTCTGTCTGAGATCGGTGCAACCATGCTCCTGCTCCTGCTGCTGCTTTTGCAGGAATTTTCCGGCTCTGGTCGGCGATGGGGCAGAGTAGGAGGACATTGTTGCCGTTGCTGTTCCCGTTGCTGTGGTTCTGGCCGTAGTTGTGGCTGTGTCCGTGGCTGTAGATGGTGTCAAAGTCGACGCTGAAGCATGTTTATCATAATTTTTATGTTCCCAGTAATGCTGACAACAGCAGCTGCCGTGGCAGCTTCTCCTGCTATCGCTCTGGCTCGTCTGGCCATGGCTATGGGTATGGGTATGGGTCTGGCCCCGACTCTGGCTCTGACTGCCGGCCGCAGGCACATGCTTGCATGGATAGCAGAAAGGCGGTAAATAGATTAACGACGTTGTTCCTGCTCTCGTCTTGGATGTGGATGTGGATGTGGACGTGTTCCCGCTGAGGCCAGAGCTAGAGCTGGTGCCCGCCGCTATCCTGTCTGCTGCATGCATTTGTTGCCGATGCTGATGCTGCTGATGCTCCTGGTGCGCCGTATCCTGTGGGGCAAGAGACACGAGACAAGAGTGGAATATTTTATTATTATAAAGTACAAACATGCTGTGTGGCACAGCCAAGTAAATATGATATAAGGTGGCAAAGGCAAGCTCTGGCGACTGCCTCGAATTTGAATTTTAAATAAAGCGCCACCGCATCGTCACAACGGCAACCCCAGCGACTCGACGCATATATAAATAATCCCACAAAATTCATTGTTCATCGGATGGCATCCAAATACAGTTGCCTGCCCCACAAAAAGATACCAAAACTTCCTCGGCGGCGCATTAAAAAGCAATAAAAATAAATATGGGCTCTGGGAAAACCAAGAGAGAGACTCCCAATCGAAATAAAATGCCCGACGACGCGTAAATCAAAAATCACGCGCTATAAAAAAATTAGACAAAATTTATACGCATCGATATATTGGTATACAAATGTCTGCAGCGCCTCCCCCCCCTCCATAGCATAGCCCCTCATCAGCGCCTCTTCCGCTATTACATTTTCCTGCATTTAGCGCCTCCAGCCAGATAGGGGGAAACCGAAGCGTAGCGAAGCGAACGGAACCCCAATCGAATCCCCTGCCCCAACAACCACTTGAGAGTTTTTCGTTTTGGATTCTTCTGCGTGTGCCCCAAGCGGAAAAGACGATCGTAGGGTCGGTCTACGACCACCAGCACGAGGGTCAGCCTTAATTTCCATATTGCATGAGAGCTTTTTCAGCCACACTATGAAATTAGATGCGAGTGTATTAATTGATCAAAATTAAATTGGTTACATTCATCATTCGTATAGATCAGCGATGGGCAAGGCCCTGCTCCCAACTACTCCAATTGCTTTCAGATTTGTTCTGCGACAATCGACACCAGCGAGACGCACAAGCGAAAAGTGGTAAAAACAAAATACATGGCCTGTGCCTGACATTGCTGATCGTCTGGGACTCGAGGCTCAGTCGTGACAATTTGTATGGTCTTGTCTGCTTTGCTCCCAAATCCAAATAGCCTGTCCATCGTATATAAATTCTCGTAGCGTGATAGCTCACCCGACGAAGAACAGGTAAGCGAATGCCCAGTATTTTAATCAAGAAAAAAGTGCCATATTTTTTTTACCTTTTCCAGAACTTTTTCAATGGTTTGTCTATTCAATGCGCTTCTGTTAACCATCTACAATCTGGGGAGGAGGCGTCAAACTGCCCACGACTGCAGCCATCTGCTGGCAAGTTGATGACTTTAAGATTTTCTTCGAACTGTTTAATATTTGCTCTCTCAACTTTTCCAATCGATAATATGAATAATACATGAATACATTTGAAACACATTTTCACGTAACAACAAGAGAGGGTTTGGGAAATTCCAAGGAAGCTTTTCCTGATCCAAGAGTCTCAAGAGTCAGCCCACGATGTGTGATGTGTGTGTCTCATGCATTATGTCACGAAAGTTTCGCTCAAGAATTTAGTATGCCTCAAAGAATCTAAATCAAAACGGTCGCTCCTCCCCCACACACGCCGACCCGTCATTCGAACCCATGCGAGGAGGAGGCATAATGCAATTTTGATGTTGTGTAAGCGCTCCTCTTAGCCCATCATCTATGCTAATTAAGTTAATTAAAAAGTACCAGCAAAGTATTTGCACTTGGCCAACTTCACTTCACGTCATAATCAAAGTGAAGGCGGCGCATCGAATGGAAAATGAAGCCCAAGTCATGTCAAAATGCTCTTAAAAAGCCGGAGCCCCATTCCCATCATCTCTCCTCCATCTCCATCTGCAGAAGGGGCCATAGATGCTGGGGATGATGATGATGATGAGGGAACTGACGATGACGATGGCATACAGTGGAGAGTCTTTATTTAAAAATGAAAATGGTGAAAAAGCTGACAAAAAAAAGAATGAAAAAACGGGGCCAATTATAAGCTTCATCATTAATTTGAATAAAATTAATTTTCCCCCCACACACACACACACATAGGAAAGGAGAATGCCACAAAAGAAATGTGCCACAATAAGAAAGAGAAATGTTCCAAGAGGAGGGACTGTGTTGGACTGTGGCACAAACGGACTGAAGGACAGGACAGAAGGAGACGTAAACGAAGACGGAGGCCAGGCCCGGACCCCCAAAATGACAGCAGACGGTGGCAAATAAAACATTTAGGTGGAATTATAATTTTACTTTGCTTATTTATAATTTACGTTTAAAATGTGAAACACCTGACAGCTAAAGAGAATTTATGTTTGCATGTTTTCCATTAATTTATTTTTCCAAGGCGCGCACGGCGCCCCCTCCCTTCCAAGGAAAAATGCCCAAGACCAACTCGAGACTCGGAACTGCACGAAAATGCACAGAGCCCCGAACAGCAGGGGGTTTTGTGGACGGAAAGACGGGGCACGGCACAGGCACAGGCAGAGGCACATTTTGCTATCACGTTTGGACTATAAAACAGAAAGAGCCCCGGCTACATCTATAGCTACAGCTACAGAGCCCCGTGCTGATGATGTTGTTGATGACGTGGAGCGGCGCTACGAAGCAGCCGCCAAAAATGGCAAACGGTCTACCCAAGACACGGGTAGTCTCAGGCCCCAGCCAGAGGAGCACCAGGCCCCACTCCCAGACACAGCCACAGACACAGCCAGAGACGGAGAGCCGGAGCCCGGAGACGTCTCGACGCAGTGCAAAAAAACTTGTCAAGTAAATATAAACGAAATATGTGGCACGGCACCCGTTCCGTTTCGTTCTACCATTCTGTTCTCCTTTTACTTGCTTTATTTTATTCCCATTTTATTATTATTTTCGCCCCGGACTGCCTAGAAGAAGATCCCACAGACGCCACAGCAGCACCAGCAGTGGCAGTGCCAGTGGAAATGGCAGTGGCACTGTGGCAGAACCAGCACCAGCACCAGCCGAACACATAAAAAATATTTTTATGCAACATTTTTATGATTTCCGTCTGGCTGTGACAGCGCAGCGGCTTCGCCACAAAGAAACATTGTCCGTGTCCCCCGCCGTATACTATACCGGTATACCGGCATCCCATGTCCAAAATATCTCCTGCTTCACCTGCTTTCAATTAAGCGACACTTTTCTTTTATGCGACGGCCTTATTTCTCATTACGATTGCACTGTCCCCTGTCCTCTGTTCTCTGTTCTCCGTCCTCTGTTTTCCCCTTTGTTTGCGCTCAATGCTCATTTCTGTGCAAGAGATTCCCCGATTCTCCGATTCGGAATTGAAATTCGGAAATTGCGACTGTCTGCTGCTGGGGTTGTGGCTGGTGTGTTGACGGCCTGCTGATGTTTCTTTCAAAAGGGGGTCCGTCGCTCCCTGTGCTCCCTTGTCTCACTTCATCAATCATTAATTTCGTTTATTTTTAGTGAAAATAATCACTTTGGGCAACATATGTGACCGAGCCACAGCAGCGTTTCGCATGTGTTTGCCGAATGCCATGGCTCGGAAGGGGGAGGGAGGATTGAGCTGAACGACAAAGAGTCTGGAAGATGCGCATGGTCCGAAACACCTCCGTGCAATTATCAAATGGACTATGTCCCGGTCCCACACCCAAACCAAAACCCAAACCCAATCCAAATCCCTGGGCTGCGTTGCGTGTATTGTTGCGTTCGGTTGGGTTAATGTGTGTGAAATGACTTTATTGGTTTTCAGGTGGCATGGTGTGGGTCTGGGTCTGTGTCTGGGTCTCTGCCTCTGCCTCTGTCTATAAGTTTGGGTTTGGGTTTCGGTAAATGATGGCCTTGCTATTATGGACACATGTGTATCGAGTGCCAAGGGCGGCCAGACTGGGGTTAAGTGCGGCTTAGATGGGATAATAACGCAGACATTCAAAGAGCTTTGCCAACACAAAACAATTGTCTGAACAATTTGTTCATATCTGATATTTAGTGGTAGATGCTTTTGTATTTTATATGGCCTAGCTCACCATTTTAAATCCACAAAATCAATTTAAGAGTGAACTTAAGAGGAAGGATTATATCTAGATTTATATCTAGTAACCAATACAGTTCCATTAGAACTACAATAGCAGGACAATATTCTGCCCAAAATACACAATCATTTTGTGGCGAATTCGTGGCTTTGTTCATATCATTCACAGCGCAAGAGTCCGTTTGCTTATGGGACATTTCGCGCAGCAAATCAACGTAACTTTTGCATCATTCAACGAATGGGAAAATATTGTCATCGTATTTGTATGTCAGTCGTATGTAGTAATGCAAGATGATGACACAGCTATCCCACCGGATACCCACCGTAGTGTTTGCATTCATAACTTTATCGGGCATTTGTCAGGTTTTTGCACTTCCTCAGAAGTGTTGGAATCTTTGCTCATTGCAGTGACTAAACCGCCTTTTGCTTATCGCTTTTCCAGTGCAACATACAATACTCGTATTACTATACCGTGAACAAAAATAGAAAATTCTCACATCAAATCCACACACACAAGAACACACACAGATACAGATGTGTACATAGATACAGAGTACGCACAACTTTCCACACCCAAATCCCACACGCACCTCGAGGTAAATTAGTCAACAACTCCGCAGTGAAAGAGGCGGCGGAGAGGCAGACAGAGGCATGGCATACTCAGAGCCTGAGCCAGAGCCAGAGCCGGAGTTCCGTTCCCGGGGCAATTCTCCTAATGCAATACATTTCCGCTATGCTGCGGGCTGCGGGGTTGCTGGTTTGCCTGGGCGCTGCGCTATCGGTTGAATCATGCATACCAACATGATTTTTATCTATATGTCGATAACATAAATATGACGGAATGGACGCGATGGCTGCGTGATTGGGGGGATGGGGATGCAGATGGAGATGGGGGTATTCGGGGCCCTGGACAGAGTGCAATTGCAGTGGTGCGCGCACCTCATTGAACTTTTCAGACAAACACAATTTGTCCGATAAGGAAAAAACGTCTACACGACACCCGGGACGAGGCGGCAGGCACACGAGGCTAGGCGGAAGGTGTATGTGTGTCTGTATGAGTGTGGAGTGTATAGAGAAGGGGTGGCTTGGTTTGGAGGCGGGGTTGAAGCGGCCGGTCGAACGGCGCGCGCACTAATGGCCACCATTAATAATTGAAAAACTGAAACAGTCGGAGCATGTGAGGAGTAACCGGAGGAGGCAGAGTAGAATGGAGGCCCCATCGTGGGGGGTGTGTAGATGGAGATACAGATACAGTGATGATACACTGAGGTGGAAAGGTGGAGGGGATGGCTAGGGGTCGACAAAAATCTATAACCAAAAAAGTTATGAATAAGCGAGTGAGTCCAGAGAGGAGAGGAGGCGAAGCGAGAGCAGGGCCAGGCCAGGCCAGAGCACGAGAACAGAGAGTCAGTCGAAAGCTACAAACCTGTTCTATGTTGTTTTCGTCGTTGTTGTTGTTGTTGTTGTAGCTGCTGCTGTTGCTGCTATAGTTGTAGTTGTAGTCCATGGCGACTCCAATGGGCTGCTGCCGATGCTGCGACGCTGCAGCGACGTCGACAACGACACGGCGACAATGTTGAAGCTCCTCTTCTCGTTCTCCTGGTTATACTCGTTCTTATTGCTGCTGCTGCTGCTTCTGCTGCTCCTTGATGATGATGATGAAAATGCAGCAACGTCCACGTCCAAGTCCAAGACTAAGGGAATCGCGTGCGAATCGTAGCCAACCAGCATTGGAAAAATTACAAAATTCCCTCTTCGGTTCCGTTGGCTCTGCTCTTGCTGGGAAGTTTGGAGTTTTTGTATCTGTATCTGGCTGTATTGTTGGTGTGATTTTTAGACGAATTTTCCGCTGCAGGCCAGCAGCCAGAAGAATCGCAAACGCGCACGAACCGAAACTGAGACTGAGACTGCGAGTGAGTCTGGAACTGTGACTGCCAGCAGCTCGTGGGTCGTGGCTCGTGGTCGTGCAGCAGGGGAGGCCGCACAATATTGGAGCAAGGTGTTTCCAAACACACAGAGAGACCGAAACGAAACCGATGGCAAAATTCTCGCCGTGCGCTGAACTGCGCAAAAGCAGTCGAGAGCTGAGCTAAAGTTGCTGCTGCTGCTGCTGCTTCTGCCGCTGCTGCTGCTGCTGCTGAGAAGACATTTTTGTTGGGGCTAGCATGCGAAGCTCCACCACCGTTTGCACTGGCTAGATTACGTCTGCCGCTGGGGGCCGTCGCCGCCGACGCCGCCTGCTCTCTGCCTGCCCGCCTGCCTCTGTGTCAATCGAATTAAATGGAGAGCAGCAAACTGAGTAATTGGGGTTTAGGTTTTTTTTCCACAGCTAGACAAAGTTCGGTTTCTTTTGCACATTTATTAATTGAACGAATTGAAGGAAAGGAGATGAAGTTGTTTGTTGTTTGCTGGAAAACCACTCGGGGAACACGCAACGCGACACACACACACTAGCACCACTGACAGACGTCGTTTTTTTTTTTTCAAGGTATACAAAATTCTGCACACCACACAGTAGTTTTTGCAGTTTTCTGGCTGTGTTTTCTTTTCCAATTGAACTTCGTTCTGGCGTGGCTTGGTCTGGCTGGGAAAAACCTTGAACTCCGCGTTCTCGGATTCGTTTGGCGTTGCAAGGCAATTTGATTTGCACCCGATTTTCACTGAATAGTCGTTTCTCTTTGTTTTATTGAATTTTCTTTCGACCGACGACGCGCTCTCACGGACGGGACGGGCCGAGCACAGAGCGATACACACACAGCACGAGCTGAGCGCAGTGGAAACTTCTGCTGCAATACACAAATTTCTTTCTTGTTTGCAGCGCCAGCGCGCCGCGCACACCACCTACGAGAGCTAAGAAAATAGTATCTATGGGATGTGTGTATCTACGCGTTACGCGCGAGATACGACCGCTCGGTTCGATTTTTGAAAAGAGAATGACGACGACGGCGAGAGTCTGATAAAGATAGGGATAGAGAGAGTGCTAAAGGGAGAGAGAGAATGGTTATCGATAGACGTTTCCCACCACCTAAAATATATAGTTTCTGCTGGGTGGCTTCTTAATAAATCATTTAATAAGTAGTTTATTTTTAAAAATAAACCGCAAAATTATACACATCAAGGAGAATAAATACTTACTTATTTTGTAGCTAAATTATAATTCAAACTGGATATCGATAACACTATTTAACGACTAAAATTAACAGCAATTGGCTCCAAATATCTCTTTGAATCCTAATGAGCACTGTATTTGCGTAAACATAATCGAGGGAAGCAATTTCGATTAAAATGAATATTTATGTTAAGCTTTCTCGTTATATTTGCCTCACCTCCGATTTGACTTAGTCATCTTTGTTTACAAATCATACTAACACACATACTAGTGTATGTACAGTGAGCGAAAAAAGTTTACGGAAAGCTCTTAACTTATTATATGCTGTCCAAAAACATGATCACTTGAAAATCCAAATAAAGGCCATGATTAAAAGCACCCAATAGCAAGGGATCATTAAATATTGTACATATGTACGCTAACTTTGTTAACTTGCTGTGAAAGTGGACGAGTGGATGGTATACAAATGCGTGCAATATCAGATTAATATGCCGCTCTTAACGAATTTATGAGACATACTCTTCAAGATGCTTTTGAATGCTGAATCAACTTTCTTGTCCACTCCACACTTTGCCTTGTTCGACGAGACCGCACAAAGTTTACACAAGGAATTAGCCGGGACTGGTATGGTTGAGATGCTGTGTGCAATATCCATTTACGGACTGCCACAGAAAAATAACAAAGGCTTATTGATACAAACTTTACTGATATCCCCCAACATGGGAATTCGAGAGAACTGAGAAATCTTTCTACAAAGAACTTCAGTCATATCCGCACTGCTGCTACAATGAACAAAACAAAACATTGCGCACGGGGGTTCTACATTTGATATGAGAATCCCAGCAGAAAGAAACTATATATATTCAAATATTAACCTACCTTTTAATGTATAGATATGTATATATTTCCATAAAAATAACTCCTATAGAGACATTTTATGCGCTGCATTGAAAAAGGATTCTTATTACAAAATCCAAATTGTTTCTTTTGTTTTAGATATGTCTCGAACTGGACATAAATATACATACATAATAGGTACATCGAATTACAGATGAGAAAGGAAGATTAGAATCAGAAAATGGAATGAAATCACTTATGGCATAAGATATAAATTAATAAACTAGTGGTACGTAGAGGTACTGAGCCTGTGCTACTTGGTGCTTGGAGACTCCTGCTCTGGATCTGCCGGCTCCTTTTTCTTATCATTTTTTTCCTGATGATGGGCATCGTGATTGTGCTGCTGGTTCTTGATGACCAGTTCTCCAGTCGTGGAGCAGGTGATGATGCGAGCAGCGCAGCGCAGATAACGATTTCGGGCACAGAGCCAATAGGTTTTCGATCCACGTGAGTTGTTCCGGTAGTACTCGTATCCGCCCATGAGCAGTTTGGGCTTGCCTTTGGTGCCCTTGACAATCATGATTCCTCTCTTACGTATAATCTCTGCAAAATAAAAAATGTACGACTGATCAGTTGGGATCTTAACAAGAGAAATCTACTAGACTATGGTAACACATTCCATCCGCGATTAAATACATTAATTACCTGTTTTATATCGCGAACTTCTTAAACACTTCTTATCATCTACTTATAACATATTATTTTTCAGTTTATTAATAGCTTTATTTTCATTGAATAAAGTATGGATATCCTCATACGTCTGCTCAAAACTAACAAGAGTTATTTAAACTAAGATACAAAATATAATGAAACACTTTCAGGCAAAGTTTATAGAAAAAAAACTATTATACATATCGTTGTTCCTGGATATCTCTAGGTTATCTGTGAATGGTTAGAAACGCAAGCAAAACGAACGAAACCAATAATGTTTCATTTTATTTGATTTTTGTGGAGAGTGAAGATCAATCGATATGGTTTGTGTGTCACAGATGCGAATGCTTCTCAAATTTAATACGGTACACCTCCAGGCCGCTCTTCAGCGTGTGTGTTGTGGCCCGTACCTTGCACTTGGCACTCCGATAGCGGGCACAGCGCCAGTTGACGCTGTTCTTCAGCTTGCGATCCATTACGAACTCGTGCTTGTCGATGATCAGTTTCAGCTTCTTCTTACGGGTGCGGGTAAAGGAAGCCACATGTGATACTTCTGAAAGAGAAAATACATCGGATTAATGGCAGTGTCTGGGTTTGGGTGAACAATGTGGGTGTGTGTTCAAAGGGGAACTAACTAGTGTTTGCATTTAGGGTTTATTAAGTATCAAATCGAACTGAGATCAAAGCATACAGAAAGAGTTTAAGAGTAAAAATCTATTTAAATCTACTTCAGCCGACAGGCAGGAGCTTGACCGGTTGCCTGCGGCCGTTGGCTGTGGGGGCATGGTTATGCTTGCTCGCATGGATAATCTGTCCCCGTAATGTGTGGACCCGACCATGGCACTTGATGTGGGTGGTGTACTGGGTGCAACGCCAGTAGATCTTGTCGTTGACGATCTTCTCTCGGACATAGGAATAGTCTTCGTGCTGCAGCAAAATGCGTCCCTTCTGGCTTACGCCGTAGACAAGCTCTGAAATTAATGAAAGTAAAACAAATTCGTAAGTATAAAATGGTTGATAAATTAAATGGGGATGCGGTGAGGAGAAAATAGATTATAGATGAGTTTTTCGTTTTTGTTTGGCCTTAACACAGAATTTAGTTTCGTTTTATTCTTAATAATTGATGGCTTTCCGCTTTTTCAAATTTACACATAATTCTACGCTCTCTCTCTCCGTCTTTAGATGGACTCATGTGTCAGTTCCTGCAGTTGCTGGACCTCCTCCTCGTGGAGATCGAAGCCGACGGCGTTCTCAATCTCACAATCGATCTTGGCCATCATCTGGCGTGGCTCCCGCAGCGTATGCACCTTGCTGGAGCTGTACTTGTTGCGCTTCAGCTCTGCGTGCATGTGCTCCGCCTTGGCAATGATGAACTTGGGGGGTGACTCCTTCAGCATTGTGATGCGAGCGGGACACTTGAGCTTCTTCGTGGCCATCGAGCTGCAGCGCCACAATATCTTTTTCTTGTTCTCGCTCATTATCAGGAAGCGAATGCCGTTGGCCATGATGGCGGGTCGCCCGCGCAGCGATTTTGTGAAGAAGACAAGAACATCCTCCGGATTGGGCACCTCATCGTTGGCCAGCACAACTGCAAAGGAAAACGTAAATGCAAAAATGGGGATTAGTGTCGATGGAATGTGCCATTTGGGAGCAAAACACAAAAGTAATTGGACAATTCGGTCGCTCCTCGTTTGCACTCGGTTTAAGTTTCTCAAGTTTTTATTTACAGCTCAAAGATGGCCATTCAGATATAGCATGATAGATTTAGCACTTAAATTACATAGTGAACATATCCGCCATGCTCTCGGGCAGACTCCTCACGCTGGAAACCACAGGCGTCGTCGTATCCTGCTTCGACTTGCGCTTCGGCCTGATGTGACGGTGCTCGTGTATCTGGCGGAAGTCCCTGATATTGGTCTTGCTCATGCAGATGAGCACGGGACAACGTGTGGGCCGGTAATACCAGTGACAGCGCCAGTACAGATTGGTCCGATTCGTGTTGTTGCGAAAGAACTTCATACCGTCCAGCCAGAGTAGCTGCCCGCCGCGCTTCGATACGGTGAACTGAATGTTGGGTTGATTGCCCCTGTATTCGCCCCGGCCATGGAGCCAAACTGGAAGCAAACGAGAAAGCAGTGATACATGTTAGTACGAAAGCTGTGTGGGTTCTGAGCGGCATATACTGTGGGACACAAAAGATTACATTTATCAACGCGATTCAATTATTAAAAGACGACTTGACATTGGTTTCCTTTAATACACAGAATTGCACACGCTTATCAACTAAGTAGCTAAGAGATTCTATATTCCATTTAGAAGTCAAAGCAGGTCTTCGATTTGAAATTTCGCAGCGGCGGCGGTGGCCGCGAAGCCGTCGCCTCTGGCGGTGACAAATCGGGTTCGGGCTCCGAATCTTGCTTTTCATTGGCTGCCTCTGAATCAGGCTGCCGAACGGGCTCTGGATCGGGATCCCTATCGGTCTCCACATCAGTTTCCCTGTCGTTCTCCGGATCAAGCTGCCGTTCGGTTCTATCATCAAGGTCCTGCCCATTTGATTCTCGGCCACTGGCCACTGCACTGGGCAGCGGCTTAATCTCAATATCATTGCTCTCCATGTGCTGGTGCTGGTGACACAGACGCAATATCAGCGTGGACTCGTCGTGTATGGCTATGGCGGGGCAGCGTTCTTTATAGTAGTTGCGGCACTTCCAGTACTGCAAATTGCCACGCTTCTTGTTGCGGAAGAAGCGAAAGCCATTGATGACCAGCAGCTTGCCGCCGTTCTTCTTGGAGTCCGCAAAGTCAATGTGGAAGGCTGTGGATGAGAGAGAAGAGCGGAATTAGTATAATACCAAGTTATGCACAGCAACAGCAAGACTTAGCCTAGGCTTAGACTAATTCCACATCGAGTTAGGGTTCAACACAAATTGATTTATTTAAAAATAGAGCTAGTCCATTCATCAGACAACATTTGTGCTTTGGACAATTAATCACTTAGGTGCTAGGTAAATCGCCGTTCCCTCTTGATCAGCTTGGGGGATATTGTCGAGCACTCCTCCAGCATGGACAGCTGCTCCGTAAGGCTCTTTTGGGGAAATTTGCGACTGTGATCGTGGTCAAAGCTGCACTTGATGACACGCGATTGGCCATTCTTGTCCAGTTCGGTCACAACTCTAGATCGACACACAGTCACATCCTGTGGGTTAGACAGGCAATTTAATCATCATATACACCGTACTCCTGCAGCAATAATGTGTGTGGCAATACGCACCTTTTTCGAACAGATCCAGTAGGTGCGCGTGGCCGAGCTGCGATTCTTAACGAACTTCTCCTCGTGATGCAGCAGCACAGTCCTGCCCCGTTGTCCTTTTCCGAAAACGGCCAGCTCTGCAATATATTTGAGAATTGAATTAGTAAACGATATGGAAAGGTTTCTCAATTCAATGTATGATTTCTTTCTATGCAAATATGAGAGGGCGGGGCGCAATCGAATCGTAGTGCGAGCATTCAGTAAGTTTATTTAATCATTTTATAAAGGTGTGAGTTCTACAGATGATTATGTACGCCCGAAATGCCCACATAGGTGGGCTTCTTCTGGTGTGTTATCATGTGGGCGCGGCAAGGCTTCTTGCAACAGGCCCAGTAAATGTTGTCGTTATAGTTGGCCCGACGCGAGTAGCGCTGTGCGTCGTAGATCAGAATTACACCGCTCTTTGTGCGCTCGTAACGCACGCGATCCCAGTCGTCCAGCGTGCGTACACACTTCTGCTTGGGGGCCAGACCAACGCGCATACCCTGTGGGCCCGAGCCCGAAGTCCTGGGCAAGAAACTCTCATTGCCATAGTTGCCCAGCACAGTCGGATCGATCTCCACCAATGCTGTAAGAAAGATAAAAAAAAAATAAATAAATAAAAAAAAGGTAAACAAAATCTATTTACAGTGAAACATTAATTAGTAATTTAAAAATAAAACGACAATGGCACATAGATACAAAAAAAAGCATTTAATTTTGATTTAAATATAAATTAATATCCAGCAACCACAAAAGCCTTCAAGCAGAAATGAAATATTAAATTAAAATGCGATTTTAAAGAAGCTATTGAGGGGGAGCACTCACCAGTCTGTCAATATACAAGTCCAGGCTACAGGATTGTTTACTATATGCAATTGAACTAGAGTTAAGATTTAAGTATTTATAGGAAATAAGCTACTATTAGTCTATTTATTCTTTAGGATAATGCTGTGCTTAGGTTAAACAGTCACTCAGCTGCCACAGCTGTCTAAAAGTACGAGAGGATCTCCGTTACTGGTGATTGTGCACACCACTGATGTCGTAGCGTGACTGTCCGCTGGGGAGGACATGCGTTATGATGCGAGAGCGGCATTGTTTGCGCCACTTGCTGCACTTCCAGTAGACTTTGTCCTTGTAGGAGGCATTGCGTAGATAGCGATGCTCGCCGCAATGAAGGACACAGTTGCCGGCGGGTGTCTTGATGTACTGCACATCGCTCTTGGAGAGTCGCACGCGCTTCACAAGATGCTGCGGCATGTAGGAACGCCTCGACACGTTAACCACCCCAAAGGGCACTGAAAAGTGGAGGAAAATTTCACAGATTAGTGTTACAAATCGATGACTTATTTATGATTCAACTTTCGGACGATATCGGCATCTGCATTGATATAACAGCTTAAGTTTACGAGTATTAATTTTATTTTAGACATTAGAAAGTAATCCCTAACTTAATGTAATGGCTAGTGGCTGAGCTGAGATTCGCTTCGTTTCGGTTCGACTCATTGCAGCTGTTGCAAATCCTCGATGCTTAGATTGAGCGAACGCAGCTCCAGCGTGAGATCCTCGTTGTGCGTTTCCGTTTTGATGTAACCGGACAGCGGTTTGCCCGCCTTGCAGCGCACCTTGGCCAGCGGACTGATCAGGGACAGACGCTTCTTTCGCTCCATATTCTGGCAGGTGTGATGGCACGACTCCAGCACAATCTTGTGCACGCCATCGACCACATTGGTCACCACGCGAGCATTGCATTTTGTGCTGCCCTACATTGAAAACATAGAGAGATAGAGAGAGAGAGACAGAGAGAAATGTTAGCGCGCCTACAATAATATCAGGGTTTATAATAAAATAATGAATTAAATGGAATATAATATAGCAAGAGCATTATACGGGAGGGATGGACTCACTCACCTTCTTGGAGCAGATCCAATACGTTTTCAGATTGCTGCGACGATTGCGCACATAGTTGTGGCCGTTGAATGCCAGCAGCTTGCAGCCACGCTGTCCTCGGATGAAGGTGAGCAGGCTGTGCTTAATGATGCCCTTCATGTCGTCCAGATCGGAGTAGTCTGTAATGAATGCAAGCGTGTGTTTAGTCGGGCTAGTTAGTTAGAAGAGAGGCAGCAGGCGCACAGACGAAAGCACAAAATACAATTTGGTTTCTTGGGGCAACTCTTTGTATTATCTATTATAAATATATATTTATTTTTCTATACAATTGCGGGGATGCACCCGGGTTTCGGGAGGGGGGATGAATGCTGAATTAGAGCTATGTGTACGACTAGTAGGGCGGATGGTTGTGCTCATCGCACTTGATGGTCACATCGTGATCCAGCACGGTCACCACGCGCGCCTTGCACTTGTGGGCGCCAGCCCGTGCACAGGACCAATAAGTCTTCGAGCCCGTCGACTTGTTCCTTGTGAAGGTAAAATCGCCAATCTTCAGCTTTCTGCTGCCGCGAAAGCCCGTGATGTACGAATAGTATGAGACGGCATCTGCGAATGGTAAGGAAATAAAAAGTGGTTAGTACAATGAACCTCGGGGCCTGGGATAACAAAGATCTTATGCCTAGAATGCAACTGAAACTAGGGACAACTTGGCTAACTTGAGTTTTATTAAGGCTGAAGTGTACATTAGCTTAAGACTAGTCGGCTATGTGGCTGCCGCTGGTGTGGCGAGTGGATCTGTTTTCGGTTCGGGCTGATCCTTGCTCCGATCAGCACGGGCGGCCGCCTCGGCCCGCTGCCGCTTCAGAGAGCCATATTTGCGCGCCTTGGAGATGACCTCGTGGTTGTGCTCGCTGTTCAGGATCGTGAGGGTATCCGATTTGGTTTTGAGCCGCGCCCGACATCTCAGCACGGCAAACTGAAAGTGCAAACAAATGAAAACCATCGTCAAGAGTTCTGGCTTGGCGGTGGGGGCTGTCGAAAACACTCACCTGGGAGCAGCGCCAATAGGTGACATCGTCGCGGCAAATGTGGCGATTGAAGGTGTGCTGTTTGAGCATGATCTGCCTGGTGCCGTACTTGCTGACGATGAAGAAGGGCGTGTTGGTGCTGACACCAGCACCGGCCAGCGCCGAGCCATTGCCCAGCTCCATGGTCGTCTCGCCCACATCCACGCTTATGTGATAGTCGAACTTTGCTGGAATGGTAAGACGGAGGGAGGTGCGCGAGTTAGTTGTCTGACTGCTGGCTTTTGTGGGGTCGGATTCGGATCGCAGCCGCCCCCTCTCCTCTCCAATGGGAAATAAAACACTTGTGGGCTTGATTTGTCAATTGTTTAGTTTACATTTGGGCAATAAGTTTACTGTCTAACAATGGGTTGCAGTTAAATCTAGGGCTAGGGCTAGGTCTAGGTCTATGGTGTATGGTGGAAATATGGCTAGGGCTATATTATACATACAGATCCGTGGCACTAGCCACTGCAGTGCGCGGCATGTAAGTTGTGCTTGGTGAGGCGCGGCTTGCGGCTGAGCTCCACTAGGACATAGTGCGCCTTGCAGTTGGGCGTCAGGCAATGGTAGTAGGTGCGGTACTGCATGGCGCGGGTTTTTTTGTACGAGCGTCCGCTTATCAACAGAAATTCGCCCGAGGACGTTCGCTTGAACTTGACTGCGTCCTGAGCGGACGATGCAGACGAAGCGGACGATACAGTTGATGCTTCTGCTACTGGGATGATGGGAGATTCAGATGGAGAGGGTGAAGGATGAGTTGGGATTATGAGATGGGAGCTTAGGCTAGGACAACTACAACACAGCTAAAAATCTACAAATATCGATTTGTTGTTTTTGTTGAATCTCTCTTTAATATTGCGTCGAAAAGTTGCCCTGAAAAATGAGCTTGGCGGGCACATTGTTGCCAGTGAAGCGGGGCGGATGGTTATGGTCATTCCTGCCCAGCTTAATGCCACCCTCCGTCTTGGTTATGGCCCGGGCCGCGCACTTATTCTCGTTCAACCGCTTCCCATTGCCGTCGGAGCATATCCAATTGACGCTGTACTTGAAGCTGGCCTCCTTCTTGTACATGTACCCGTTGAAGACGAGATTGTAGCCCTGCTTCTGGTTGCGCATAAAGAAGTATGGTATCTTCTCAATCCAGGTGCCCTTCTGCAGCTCCGCCACATACTGGCCCATCGTGGCTGCAATGGAATAAGGGAACGATGGGCAACATACATAGAGTGGGTGGGTGCTTAGTGCTACAGAATGTCCAATCACCGGATGGATTAGCATCTTAACCAAGAGAAAAACACACACACAGAGCTTGGGGGAATCAAATGGTTTATTGTGGAATAATCTACTAACATTGCTTGTTATAAATAAAACACTAAAAGTACACATGTAAGTATCCATGTAGGTATCGCGCGAGTGGCAAAAGAAGACTCACCTGGTGCATCTGGTGTCCCGCCATATTTTAAGCATCGCCAAAGTATGCGGGACACTCGGTAACATGTGTGGATCAGAACATTTCATCTTTAACTTTCATTTTCAGCTCATTTTTGTAACTTTTTGCTGTTACTTGATGCCACAAAAAACAACAACAACTGGCACTTCGTGCTCGCTGCACGCACACGCAATACACACACGCTAGCACCCAACCAGGCACATACACACGCTGTCATATTCACAGGACAATTGAACACATATTTTGCACTCTCCACATTTCCATTGCACTGGCAAACATTTGCCGATTCACTTTTACACATTTTGGAGGTAATTGACAAGCGATTAAATAATTGCTCTAGCACAAACAATTCCAAACACAAGCGAAGCAACCACGGCGAAAAAATTGTAAAAACAACTACAAAAAGATGGCGTGCCCCTAACAGAACAGAATGTGCAGCTGCCCGTAACAGCACAGAATGTGCAGCTGTGCTCACTGTTAATAACATGTATTATCGATATCAATAGTTTTTTGGTCCGGATTTCATTTGGTCTATTTACGGTATATTTATTTATTATCTGGCAACGCCAGATAATCAGCAAATACCAAACCGGGGCTAGGCCGCATAAAAATACCGAAAATATCAAAAAGCAGTTTTGAATTGGCGAAGAAGAAGAGTGCGGAACCTTATGCCCGATATCCTCGGGTATACGCTAGGCCGCAACGAATGGAGCGTCATCTTGTGCCGCTCGTCCTCGTCCAGGCCGTACTTGGAGAAGTGCTTCACGAAACACCCAACTGCCGGTCTCTGGGCGATACTCGACGAAGCGCGTATCGTTTGCATAGCAGGCGCAACGCAGATGTCCCTCCCAATTCATTTCGATCAGACGCTGCGCATCCTTCACAACAGGCACAGACTGGGTCTGGGTCTTGTCCACGGGTCATACCTGCTCGAGGTGACCTGTGCCTCACGGTTCAGGCCTTGGTTGATAGGCGGCCTCTTCTCATCGTCCGGATAAATGATGATCTCCTTGTTACGGAAGTAACAGAGAAGAGAGAGGCGAGAATAGTTCCTGGCGGATGCTGCTTGCCTGGCCTGGCGCCTCCCCAATCACTTACCAATCTCATCCAGATTCAGTCCAGCCACGTCCATTTCAATGGCAAAGAACATAGCCATAGCCCTCGCGTCCACCGGTGAAAGCGCCGCGTTCACACACACACTCGCCCTATATGTCGGCGGGCTGTTTGGAGTCAGTAGTCGCGTATTCTTCAGTAGATCTGAAGTAAACGCCTAGTAAACGTCGTACTAGTTAACTAGTAAACACACTAACAACTTATGCGAGTACGGTCGTTCAAGTACGATTTGGCGTCGCGTCGCGTCCACACACAGTATTTGGGATAAAATGGTAAAATGGGATGCCCGGCTGTTGCTACAGGTAAGGATTTACTAATTTAATTTAATTTACTAAGTTAACGGTACGTAGTTACTGCACGGTGCGCGGTTAGTTCAGGCGTTTAAGCGAGTTTAAGTGAGAGAGTTTAAGCCGATTTGGCGCGCGTCTGCATACGCACACACACACACACACACACACGTAACTATGCCCATATGTCGGTCTGTTGCTCTACATAATTGCATGTAAGGTAACTACTGTAACTAGATAGTTACTAAATTAACGTTACGTTACGTAGTTTCTGTACGTAGTTAGTTTCAGTTCAGCGTTTAAGCTAGTTTAAGCGCATTGGCGCGCCGCGTCATCGCACACACACACTCAGGCACACATATCATAACGGATCTTTCACTAGGGCTGGATCGTTGCCGAAACGATAGTATCGACATAAATTTATAAATTAGATTTATATATATTGCAATTGAGATGAATCTCATGAGATGATAGTTTTGGCTATAGTTATAGACTATAACTATACATATAGCTCCTAATAAGGATTTGGTAAGGACCTAAACTGGACCTAGACGTACAACAATGGATAGTATTGCGTTCGTATCGATAGCATAGCTAGGGCTGCAAAAACTTCACTAACGACGCGACGGCTACCGTGATAGTATTGTGTTCAAATTATTAATTATTATTATTAATATGTTATCCAATAAAAAGGACTTCTGAAAACTTGCCAATCTCTTAAAAAATGTATGTATCTATCGGATAAAAATATTCTTTTAGGCCTGAGAGGGCCAACTATCTATTAATATTAAACAGAATATCAAAATCGAGGAATATCAATTTTGAATGTTTTGGAAAAAACAATCGATACTATCGTAATAGTATCGGGCTCAAAAAATTATTAAAAAATCATTGAAACCTTTTAGGAACTTGTCCATTGTAAAAATTAGATGCCACCTGTGGATTCGTTTACAAATTTGTCTTCGTATTTTATAGCAACGACTGCAGCTCGATACTATCATGATAGTCTCAAAGCAATCGATATTAGAGCATAGCAGCTAAATATCGATAGTGCCCTCTACACCATAACTATATTAATTTTAATTTATTTTTTTATTTTCCAATTGAATAAATAAAGGCGCAGCAGAAACTTGATCACATTTGTTTTATTTTGTTTTCCGTTAAGTCGACACCGACGTGAACAGCCTTTCTAACCTGTTGCTTCGTTTTCTTTCCACAGCAGCAGCCACATCAACATCATCCGCGTCCATTGTGGCTGCAATTCCTCCACGCAAACGCGGTCGACCAAAGACGAAAGTCGCCGCAGATGCAGCTCCCAAGTTGAAGCTGATTGACAAACTTAAGGAAGCCACGTTGAATGTAGCCGCCAGTGAGCAGGCTGTATACGCATCCACCACCAAGGGTAAGTGACAAGGAGCGTTAAACTTCAGCTGCAGTGCACCTGTTGCATTACTAATGCCTCCCCAATTAACGTTCCTCTCCCCGGACAGGTGGCGTGAAACTCATTTTTAATGGGCACCTTTTCAAGTTCTCCTTCCGCAAGGCGGACTTTTCGGTTTTCCAATGCCTGTACCGGGAGCACGGCGAGGAGTGCAAAGTGCGGGTTGTGTGCGACCAGAAGCGTGTCTATCCGTACGATGGCGAGCACGCCCACTTCATGCAGGCCAGCGACAAGAGCTGTCTGCCCTCACAGTTCATACCGGGCGAAGGCGGTGCCATTGCATCGTCTATGAAGGACAAGGGTGGAAAAGTGGAGCTCCTGATAAAGAAAAGCAAGCCCAAGGAGGATGAGGACGAGCAGGAAGAGTTTGAGATCCACGAAATCGATGACATTGAAATCGATGAGCTGCCGCAGGTGGAAACAGGCGAGCAGGAAACGGATACCACTGCTTCTCCGGACACTGCAGATGACAAGAATTCCGGCCTGGTCCTGACCCTGGTGAAGTCCGAGGACGTTGACCCCACCGACTTTCGCGAGAAGATCAAACGCCGTCTGCAACGAGCTCTGCAGAACAAGAAGAAATAGCTGGATGATGGATGATGCTGCTGCTTAGGCACAGAATCCTAGCCGCCGTGCCTTCGATCTGACAAATTTTAAATACATTTTCTTTACTATTCAATTCACTTTGCTACAATTACTAGGTTTTGCACCATACACAAATATACAACTAAAACTTACTCTAATTTAGATTTGCGTAATAAATTTTGATGTCAATAGACTCGCCTCGCGTGCCCCATCCATCTAAGCAAATTACTTAGTACGTAAGCCTATCAACGCTCTGTAACTACCACCATTTCATTCCACATTGATTAATGCAAGCAGCACTCTAATTTCGATTCTCTATTTTTCAGTTACACAACATGTCCGGAATTGCGGGCCGCAGATGTTCCTGATTAGCCGCAAGGGCGGCACTCTGCTGGCCATCAACAACTTCCTCTATCGCTCCAATCTCAAGTTCTTTGGCAAGAGCAACAACATTCTCTACTGGGAATGCGTACAAAATCGTTCTGTGAAATGCCGCAGCCGCTTGAAGACCGTGGGCGATGATCTCTATGTTACAAACGGTTTGTAGTTCGCACTTTAAAGACAGTTTCTCGATACTCACTGCTCTCCATTTCCACAGATGTGCACAATCACATGGGGGACAATGCGCGCATCGAGGCGGCCAAGATGTCTGGTTTGCTGATACACAGAAAACTGAGTTCCCTCACATCCGCTGACCGCTTGCAGGGTTCGTGGAAGATGGAAGACGAAGCCACCGCCACGCCCGACCAGTAACCATGTCCATGTCCATGTCCGTTTTAGACATTCCCTTATCGTCCAACATCAACTAGAATTAAGTTATTTTTTCCGCAAAGCCGAGCCTATTTAGCATGGATAAGTAAGTACATTTTTGTATCTGGATCGAACCATCAGCGTTTTGCGATGAGTTCCACAGACGATCCCCTACCCAAACAGTCCCGGGTGATGTGTATTTATTCCAGTATAGAATGTCAGTGGACGCCAGGGCCCTTGTGAGAATGGGAAAGTGTTTTGATGCTGCACGGGTAGTACAGACTACCAACAACTGCTTTATGGCAATCAGACGATCATACACGCAATGTACTTATTGAATGCCTGGCCAACGTGGCAGCTGTACAAAATATGATCTCTGCAAAATAAAGATTGGGCCAACAGTAGCTAGCAACTTGCCAAATTTTGTGCATTCGAACGTACAGAACAGGATTTGAGTTTACTTTTTTGTAACCAAAGTCACCTTTAAATACATTTTAATTAATCGTTATCTTTGGGTATCACTCGAGCAAGATTTCCATTGGTTTCGTATAATTATTTTTAAATATCTTTTAGCCCCATATTTTTGCTATTTTTAATTCTCACATTCTTGTGGTTATGGGAGGAGCAACAGCTGCGATATTTGATCTCGTTTCCCACCATAAAGGTGGACGCTCTGGCCCGGCAGCCCTTGTGGTGGTAGCGGCAGCGCCATGATCCAATCATGTCGTTTCCATCGCGTATGCGGTGTATGATGAACCTTTCATTGGCTATAATCAACTTTGGCCGCTTGCTGGGGGATAATTTAAATTCGGCGGAACCATCAAAGTGCTTGGACTTCCTGACATAGCGACGAGTTGTTGAAACTGAAAGAAACAGAAAGAGTTTTGAAGGTAAGCGAGTTGTTAATGGGATAGTTTCTATAGTTAGAGCCAGGATTGAGTGTGGATAACAAATGAAAAGATCTTTCTATGCATATTTTATTGTGTATCTAAAATCCTTAGAGCTATTAAAACTTATAGAAAAGGTTGCACTTAGCGTAGGTACTCTACATCGACATCTCAGTACGGAAACCACAGACAGAGGTGCCCCATCCCGCATTCAAATGTGGGCTAGTAGTCCTTGTTGATATAGACAGCGCCGTGGTTTTGGTGCTGCTGCTGCATCAGAGCCATCATTTGCGGCGGCTGCACATTGGGCAGGGTTAGCGACATGGGCATGGGCAACGTCGGAATAGGCACAGACATGGCTAAATGTGTTGCTGCGGTGGAGTAATTTGTGGCCATCTGAGCCAAAGGCTGCTGGTGCTGCTGCTCCAGCTCCAGCGGTGGAGTGGACGGGTTCAATGGAACGCATTTGCTGCCACCGGCTGCAATATTGACCTTGGCCTGACAATACTGCTGACAGAGTGACAGGAGATCCTTGTGACGCCGCTTGATGTGGCTGAGGAAGTTGCCCGTGGACTTTGTGGTGCCCGATATAAGGCCGTAGCAGGAGGTGCAGGTGGCCTGGATGGCGCCTGCCGTTTTCTGACTCGGCTGTATGTTCCTATAGAACTTACCGTCCAGGATTTTGGGTAGGGAAAATGGCTTGCGAAAGGACTCGTCGTCGCCCAGACAGGTGACGGCCAAGGAGGCAACAGAAGCCACAGTGGGTATGGGCGTCGGTGTCGTTATGGTTGGCGGCTCCAGCTTAATCTCAACATCTGAAAGCAGAATCATAAGAATATCACGTTAGTAAAGAGGCAAAGAGACATTCGGCAGGCACTAGTCTATGTACAAAACGAACACGCCCGCAATGGGATACATATTTAAATAGGTTTTAATTTATTTAAGTAGAGCTAGGACGCAAAATAGAACTTTGACTTTGACTACTGCTGAGGAATGGATGGGGTGGGATAGGGACTACTGCAATTCGGGGAAATCATCGAGCAAGTCGGCCGAAAGGTCCATCGAATTCACTTCCGGGCCATGAGTGTGTGGCGATCCAGCTATGCGAAGGGTTACATCCTGCACCTTGGACGTGACCAAGGTGGCGCGACAGCTATGCTTCACATATCGCGAGCAGCGCCAGAAGACATTCTTCAAGCTCTGTCGATTCACAACGTATCTGTAGCCCTCGTACACCAGCATGACTCGACCGCGCTGCGTGGTCGTATATTGGATGCTTGTGCTGGCGCTCTTGTCCTCGAACAGAGCCTTCAGGGACTGCAGCACACCTGAAAGAAGCAACAGAGTTTGGATTGTGTTAGTTGGGACTGCTTGCCAGTGGGAGCAACACAACCTGAGGAGGAGAAGTTATGGGCTACTTGATAAGAGGATCGAGCAATTAGGTTACTGATTTTTATTAATTCAGTTTACAAACGCAACAAATAAATTGGCAACTGTGTGCTCTCTATACTAATTCTTGGCATTGGCTGCGACAGCCTTCAGGGTCGACAGCTTGTGGTCTATGAACTCCTGGACAGTGGATGCTTTCAGCTTGTCGCCGCGTATGGCAAACACCTGGCACACATGGGCTGCAACAAAAGAAGGGGGAAAGTGATTTTATTCTGCACAATGTGTCTGTTGCAGCGGCGGCTATGTACTTATGATGGCATGCAGCAAGCTCTTATCTGGCAGTTCCTTGCCCTGGGCAATCCTCATCAACGTCTCTTTACCAATCACCAAATCCGTGACCCGCGAGGCGTAAATCGCTGGCATGGGTATGTACGCCTTGGCCAGAGCCCCTTTCGACACGAATACAGGACTGCCATCGTACAGGGGAATTGCATCGCTTGAATCGTCACTGGTCGGCTTCTCGGCCAAGTTTGGATTTACGGCTTCCGGCAACGGCTGCCGGGCGTCCTTTGACACCTTTTCGGGCAAACTTTTTGGCACGGACAGCACATCATCTGCAAGTGCACACAAAAAGTAAAAGCATTATTTCAGCACAGCACTGTGTTTAAATATATGTATGAACAATAAACGTAAACAAAATAAAACACAGTTCAAGAGGTTGTAGGCTTTATTGGGTCAAATAATCATGGGGGAGCGTACACTTGGAGCGTAGCGTATATGTGTCTGGTACAGACCAGGGCACGTATTTTCTATGATTTATTAAATTAGACACTGCATAAAGGCGAATAATACACAAAATATATATAAACACACACACGAGACACAAAAGGCACAGGAATGGACTCCTGCAGGGCTGCATCGGCGAAATGAATGCGGTTGGCACTATCGATACTATCGGAAAATTGTAAAATGCGGATATATAAACAATTTAACAAAGGAATCATTCATGTAAAATATACAATAAATTAAAGCATAGTTTACACGCATAATTTCCATACAAGGACGTGCGATTTTCGGCAAAATGTTTTACCATCGACAATATCGATAGCGCTATTGACTTTTTACCCACCCCTAATCGCCATGAAAAAAAACTGCAACAATACGATGCGAATTTGTTATTAATTTTTAATGCAAGTGAATGTAATTATAGTGGGAAAAGGAATAGGAAAAGTGAATGACCTTAGTGTACTGCCCGTTGTGTGATGGGACCTGGTCCAGCCTGGATCTGCATCCTGGCTAGAAAGGCGAGTGTCCAAAGTGATTTGTGACTTCGAAATTTGAGGGCGACGCGACGCCTCCAAATTGCAACAATTGTGTACAAAAATAAATGAAATGAAATAAAGTGTTAATGCAACAAATGAAAACTACCACGTACTAGAATATTATTTGGCGGATCTGCATTGGGCCCAACGCTGTGCGGGATATGTCTAATCAATATCCCTCTACAACATAATTTTTGTCTTGCAGGGATCGAAGATGACTACAAAGTGCAGTTGCCGCTGCCGCAGCTGCATCCCCAACAACCGCTGCTCAAGCGGAAGTCAGTCTCTGGCTCAGTGAAGAAGCAAAGCTTCAACCACCTGGACGTATGCTTCACGCGCAGCAATCGGGGTAACAATCTGCTCACCATAGACGGCAAACCCTTTACGCTAAACCGTCGCATCAAGGATGCCTGCTACTGGGAGTGCGTCAAGTTGCGTTGCAAATACATCAAGTGTACAGCGCGTGTGGTAACCAAATCAAATCAGATCTCGGCTCTGCGCGGCCATCACAATCATCCCTAAGTCGGAGTTCCTGTGCCATCTCATTTTTAGTCAAATAAAACGTTTTTCTGTTGTAACAAAATGCCACATGTAGCTTCTGTATAGTCTCGACTAGCATTTTGGAGGCTTGAATCCGTTTAATAATGCCTCGAACTCCTTGCAGATGGCGATGTTGTGTACCAGCTGGTGGCCAATCGGCGCGGTGGCCAGAACCTGATCTACAATGGTCACATGTACTCAGTGGAGCGCAAGTACCACGCCAGCATCAATTGGGTGTGTACCAAGAACAGCAATCTCTTGATCCGTTGCCCCGCGCGCTGTGTGACCAACTCGAACGACAGTAGCATCAAGCTAAGTCACAGATCCCACAACCATGCCGCCAATCTGTTCAAGGTGCACAAGCCCAGGCAGCTCACACGCGAGCGCCGACGGCACAGACGAAGTGTACCTTAGTCTTAATACTTAATATAAATCTAAGCTCGTTAAGCCTGTAATCTATGTCTAATCGAAATCATTCCGTTGCATACATTACTAACCAAGCCCGTCTCTAACTCTACTTGCATGCAGCCTCTCCGCGCCGTCGCCTGCCGCAGTACTGCAGCCGCTGGGCCGCTGGTGGTTTTACGCTCATCGATGGGTACCGCTTTGTGATTGGCTCCCAGGCACAGCAACGCTGCTATCTAAAGTGCTCAAGCTTCCGCAGCAAGTGTCGCGCTCGGGCCATACTGAATAAGGCGAATGGAAAGGTTCAGCTTCGCCACTGGGCACACAATCACACACGAGGCCAGCAGCAGCAGGCCATGGCGCGGCGTAACTCAAAGGATTGAGCAAGTACCAAACAAAACTCACTATTACCGAATAAACAAGGCAAATGTTTCAACATAAAATACTTGACCGCTTTTCACTCATATCTAACTCGGAGATTAACACATAATATCATCACATAAAATACTTATATTAACTTGTTAAAGGGTTTACTAACTTGAGGCATCTTTTCTTTTGCAGCAGGACAGGGACAGGAGTTGGCCGAGTATGTGCGGTCGAAGCGCGGCACCGGCCTGGTCTACTACGAGGGCAACACCTACACGCCCAACGAGAAGCTGCGCGAGGGCCAGAAGAGCCGCGATTGGAAGTGCTCAATGTACCACAAGGCCAAGTGTCGGGCCCGTCTTGTCACGCGTCTCACACGCAATGGAGATCTGATACACGTGACCAGCAGTATTCACACGCATCCCACGATGTACGACCAACAGCAGAAGTCAGAAGCGGGCAAGGACGCCCGCAAGTTCCTCCTTAAGCTTAGCCCGCACAAGAAAGATCCCAAGTAGCCGCATAGTCGTCTCGTTCTAGTGTAGAGACAGAGACGCTAAAGAGACTTGCTTGCCGACAAGCAAAATAAATCCCTATAATTGTATGCAAAGTCTTGGCTTTTTATTTTTCATGCAATTCCATAGAAGTTTTGTTTATAAATTATATTAACATATTGATTTACTCTTTGCAGAATTCATGGCCATTGGCAAACAATTGCCAGTGCAGTATTTATTGGACGAAACGGGCAGGACAATGAAAAAGTGTCCAGTGTCCATTAGGTTCATCGAGGGACAACGAAAGTCCTTGCAGCTGGTGTGTGGCAGCTATGCCTATGCCAAGAACAACAAGCATGGCTCCACCACCTATTGGAACTGTCGGTGTCGTCGCCACGGGCAGGCGCCGTGCAAGGCTCGCCTCTCCACCACACAGCTAGCCAACGGCCGGTTCACAGTACATCTTACGCGACCAAAGCACAATCATCCACCCAGCAAGCGTATTAAGCGCATGCTTAACCAGAAAGAATCTCTGAACGTAGACAGTAAGCCTAGATCATAAGCAGCAAATATAAACGGCCAACAGCATTAAACCGACTCTTGTATCTGTATCTGTAGATTTAGCGAAGTCTGTAAATGAAATGTAAACTAATCAAACTGGCATTGTTCTTGTCCACAGAAAACAGCATCGCCATCTACTCGGCCACATCGCGCGGACGCATGCAGCTCATTTATGGCGGGCAGCCGTTCATCTTTGAGAAAACCCTGAAGCTGTCGTCGGGCGAGGAGAAGCGTTACTGGCGTTGCAATCAATGGTGGAACCAGAAGTGTCGCTCACGTGTGTTCACAGTCAATGATATTGTCTGTCCGCTGAATCGTTTCCATACGCACGAGGAGATTGTGCGACGCAAGAAAAGAGTTCGTCGCGTGCCGGTAGATGCAGCCGCCAAGACTGTGACAACCGTCACCCGGCAGCAACAGGAGGCGGCACAACAGCAGCAGCAACAAGAGATTCAAGAGCAGCTGGCCAGCGATGCAATGTTGACAACGGCATTGGAAGATGAATCGCCGGCCACTATTGATGTGAACGAGCTGGGCATGCACCTGAAGTACGAGGAAATAGTGGCCGATGTGACAGGCATGGTGGGATCCAATCGCGTGGGCACCCGCAGGAAGTGAGATGCAATCACGCACCAACTCGTATACACACGTAGATTTAATTTGATTTTAGGGCATGACACACAACATACAATATATGGCATACAATTCAGCTTCTAGCATATATATACATATACATATATATACATATACATATATATACTTATAATTAAATTATCTTCTAATAAACTTTAAAAGCCTTTGACAGTAAAGAGTGGAGTGATGTCCCCCCGCAGCCATATTTCAGCTAAAGCCCTACCAATACCATCCTACACTTTACTAACCCACCGGGACACATGTTCTCTTTTTGCAGAAAACGAAGATGCGCACAAGTTCTACTTCACCAAGGGCCAGCGGGAATCCGTCAAGCTGAACTACGCCGGCCATAGTTTTGTGAAGTTCATGCAAAACAGTCGCGGCACCAAATGGATTTGCGCCACCCGCTCCACGACCAAGTGCCGTGCCCGTGTTCGCACCAATGAAAATAATTCTCTGGAGATTCTACATGAGCGGCACAATCACGAAATGCCGCCGAAGCTGGAGAAAAGACGTCACCGTCAGAAGATTAAAGCGAGGAAAGTGGATTAGAAAGTAGAACTTAACGAGCCCGAAAGACTCTAGTTTGAGTACAAAATAATATTGGTTATCGTCATTTTAAGGATGTGTAAAGTTTAATTGAATTTTTTCCTTTATTGCCATATACATACGTACATACATAATTTATCCAATTTAATCTCTAACGAATGTCAGTACATGGTTATAGATTGAAGCGTTTTTCTCTTGTCAAGGGTAAATTTATTCATTGCGTATTGATTATATTGTGCTCGCTGGACTAGGGCTTAGTTAAATGCCAAATTAAGTTAAGTTTCTGTCGTTTCTGAATGTAGCTCTTCAAAGCATTTGTCACACATCCAATTGGTACCTGGGCAAGTATCGCACCAAGTTCTGATCCGTTCGAGACCCTGCTTACCCTTTTTTAGGCAATTGACGCACTTGCCCTTCATTCGTGGCACTCCCACCAACACAAAGTTATGATTGTTGGCCGATGTGCTCAAGATATTGGCCTTGCTTCTCAGATCAATCACCTGTACTAGGGGCTGCGGTTTGGCATTCACTTTTGGTGGCATCTTACGAACCGTTGTTGGTTTTGTGGCTGAAACTATTTTGCGTTTCGGGACTGCTGCTTCAAGGAAAGGGCGGCGCATAGTCATCTTCTTAGCAATGGGAAAAGGTGATGCTGCAATGGAAAAATGCGAGTTAATAAAAGTTTCGAAATAATAGCTACAAATATAAAATAAAATATAAGCAATCGTCGAAACTGTTTTTCAATTTAATGTTTATTTAATTAAATTATTCTAAGGGCATTCGAGAGCTTTGTTCTTCATGGAATTAGACTGGAATCGAATACCCTGGGCACAAATGTCTTGACATGGCTGGGCGGCTCATGGTTATGTGCACCATGATATGCCACTATAGCCTTTTGCTTGGTGGTCAATCGTGAGGGACATTGTAGCCTCCTATACATGGCACAACGATAAAAGGTCAGGCACTTGGCCGAGTTCTTGGAGTGGCAGCTGTAGGTGTAACCTTCGTGGACTAGCTGCCCGCGATAGGTGTAGGTAAGCACTGCAAAACAGAGGAAAACAATGCCATTAGTGAGCTATAGAACGGGTCACACTTACATATGTCTGGGACAAGATATGGGCGGGCGTCGATTCACATTGATTTATATCTTTATTTGACTTAATTACTTAGTAACTATATTGCACTGCTGGGACCAGGTGGACTGCTAGACTACCAAACTTAATCGTGAATGAGCATCAGTGAAGCGTGCATCAGCTCATGATCTGTCAGCTCCAATGTACCCGCATCGCTGACCAATTGCTGTGGTGCCATTAGCTCCTGTTGTTGCTGCTGCTGGTGTATCGGCAGCTGCGCAATGCTCTGCGAGCGAGCTAGCTTCCGTTGCGAGCTGGCTATCGCAAGACGATTCCGTTGCACAATCTTGTCGATCTTCTCCGTGTGCGGCATGTGGTTGTGCGGGCCACCCGTAATGTTCTTCAGCATGCCATTTTCCAGGACACAGCGGGAGCGGCAGCGCTGTTCATGTTTCTTCTTTGAGTAGTTGTGACAGCGCCAGTACTCCTTGTTGCTCTTTCGGCTGTGGCAGTTGTACATGAAGCCGTTCAGGACCAGGCAGGGCGTCGACCAGGGGCTCTCGATGAAGACCAGCTCCGCGCCATCTGCAGATAAAGAATGGAAGACTGCAATTAGTGTCGGTGGCCAGCAATGGAGGGGAAGGGGATTAATTAGTAAGGATCGTGGCTTAAGACGGAAGTGACTGGACTAGCCCATCGTTGCGGATTTAATTTATTAAAAGGTTAAATACGAACGCGAATACAAGTGATCTTAAAAGAGGCTTAAACTAGTATGTCGAGAATAATACGAGCTACGTTAGCTTCTAGAGTGCCTTAATCTTGAGCAAATGACGATGCTGCAGAGGCTTGCCGACCTCCACTACTTGCTCAGTGATGGGCTGCTGGTGCTCCTCCTCCTCCTCCTCTTCGACAACATCGGGCTCGGCCAGTGCCTGCATTTCGATTTGCGTTGCCTCGGAGGCTGGCAGAAACAGCTTGCACTCCTTGCCATCCTTGGCTGTCATGATGCTGATGTTGCTGCTGTTCAGGTATTGTGATATCTTTGGGTTCGATGTACATATCTCAATGTACTCCTCCAGCTCCTCCTCCACTTTGTACAGTTGACGCTGTCCGATGCGAGCCGCATGCGACTCGTGGTTGTGCAGGCGTCTCGCATCCACAAATTCCCCATTCTTCGTGATGACCACGGCCTTGCAGCGGAGCTTGAGTACGTCTGCACAGCGCCAGGTGGTCTGTCCATTGGCCTGAGTTAGTTTCTTGTTATAGATGTAGTCCCTGTACACTAGCTGGGCGTTCTTCTTCTGGCTGCGGATAAACTTGATTACTCCGTCTGCGATATGTGTGTGGATGAGTGGCAATAACAAGAAGATAACAAGAAGGTAGAGAAAAGAGTAAGTAGACGCAACACAGGGAAGAGTAAGCTAAACATAAATAGGATTACTAATAAAGAGACGCGGCTTAGGCGCTACGTTAGGCTCGGCGAAATAAAACAACTATTGTTTAGAATTTGGCTGAAAGCAATTTATTCGCAGATAAAGAACCGTATGACCCACGAAGAGCTCGCCTACTTACGGACGACTGCATTTCCATCCACATTTGTTCACTTTCAGTAGCATAATCACAATTATATTTACACCGGATCATCACAACACAAGTTCACGAGAAGCATCACAAATTGAGTATTTTCTTGCGGTCAAGGAGCTGGACAATGACCTCGACCGTGTGAAAACCAACGAGAAACTATAGGCCATGGGCCGCATGTCACCATTGTAATAAGTATCACTTAATTAATTTAACACACACAAATGTTTTATAATGTTTTCAGCGTCTTTATTTTCTATCCTCTTCTTCCTTTTTTTTATACATTTATTTAATTTGCCTATCGATATACTATATTATATACCGATATACCAGAATTTCGCGGAAATAAATATGCCCTGGTCGACAATGGGTTAAGAACGTGTAGTTTCGAACGCGTCCAACTGTCAAACAGATAATTACATACACTCCCGTTGTATATGTGCGAGAAACCAACCACGAAAACAATAGAAATAATATAAATCCATCACATGATAGCGAAAATTTAAAAACAAAAACCACTAGAGATGAGAGTTTGTATAGAACTATATACGATATATCGTAATTGGCGCCTATATTGATATGGCAGCTCCGCGATACTTAACAAGGTGGCATCCCTTATCCCATTTGAAACACACACAAGCACGGAAAAAGGAGACGGTTCTACATCAACAATACATACGACGAGCTGGATCAGCACCAATGTCTGGGTCGTCTTGTCCACAAGGACATTGAAGCATCCACATTTCACTGCGTTGTGCTCCTCAATGCCTTGGCACTGCCGTTCAAAGGCGACAAACTCGACGAATATGCCGTTTTGCTGGACCGACTGCAAGTCCAGCGCACACATGATTCATGATGGAAACAAATTATTGTGCATCCAGACTACAACTACGCCCTTGTAGATGGCTGGCATTATTCAGCCCATTGCATGCCGCAGTCCTGTGGGAATTGCCAAACCAACGACGTTTGTTGCAGCCGACGTATATTTGATTGGTTATGAATCGGGGAAGAATATCCACAGCCGTCTTATGAAGCCTTATTCGCGTATCAGCGATCCGCAGTTTTATGTGCTCCGTAGATCACAGATTAGAGTGCAGCCTGGGTCGCCTTTGATAGGCGCTCGAATAGACAAAGGTGTGACAACAAATTTACAATCTAATGGGCAATTTTGTGGGATGATTCGATCCGTCCTTGTCAGTGCCATACATGTTTATGTTTATTGCCCCATACAGAAGTTGGATTTCCAATCTAAATGGGGAAAAGAAGGCCCTTCAACGCAGATAATACAACCTCCTCCCAACCCAAACCACAAGAAATTATCTGAAATTTTAAAGTAATATATAGAATATTCAACAATAGTTATATTACCATAAAACTGTAGAACCATCTCCTCTAGAGCCACAATCCAGTTTCCAGCATTCCGGGGGAGTTGATCATCTGGACGCCGCATTTAAATTCAACACTCTACTTACCCTTTCACTAATTTTTGTAACGATTCGCGAGACCAGGCGCATTAGCGACTACCGATCAGCCCATGTTCTTTTGCGGAGTTTAATAGAACACAGACTTTCTTAAATACTGGCTTGGCTTGTTAAGCAACGCTTAAATAAGAATCTGTCGCAGATTTAAGCGTGCCTATCAATCCTAAAGAAGACGTGTCCCACTTGCGAGCTGCCAACAGAGTTTTTCTCGGAACAATGAGCAGCTCATCGGCTGATTGAAGTTGAAGTTTGATTAGTTGTCAGATCAGATAACTCTTTGGGTGCAATTCGCAGACGGGTGCCACATCCACTTACTAATATTACTTAGAACTAACTGGCGCTGGGCCGGTCACAGTAAAAATTCAACCAACCTTGAGCCTCAGTGTTGCCTTGATCCGCGCTGGTGTCGACAAACGATGAGTCGCTATATGTCTGCGACTTGATCACGGCTTTTGATGTGGTCGCTGTAGCACTGTTGCCGCTAGTATTGGCTGGTGCTTGAGGGCCGGCATCTTCATTTTCCGTAAAGTAGCTGTCATCGTAGCGCATGTCACCGTATGTGTCGTCCTCTACATAAGTGGTATCGCCATCACCTGCAGCATCGCCATGGTCCTCGGAATATTCAGGTTCCGCCTTTGTGGGCAATTCCATGGGGAGATCAATGTATTCAGCTTCTTCTTGCTGCTGGGCTTGCTGGCGGAGTTGCTGCGACTGATGGTGGAGCTTGGTATCGGCAGCGGACACAGTCTGTACGGTGATTTGCTGCGGGACCAACTGCGTGGTCGACGTGGTCGCAGTCTCAGTTGCAGAGTCCAGGGGATCAATGACGTTGGCGGAGGTGGTGGTGGTTGTCTTCGAGCGCTTCACGCCCCCAGTAAGACTACTGCGTTGAGCAGTCCGCTTGTTTGTTGACACCAGCGTTGCGGTCGTTGTCGTTCCGGTCTGCATCTGCTGCGTCTGAATGTGCTGCTGCTGTTGTGCTTGCTGTTGTACAATGGCTTGCGGTGCGGATGTTTGGATAACAATTTGGGTGGTGCCCTTGTTGTCCTCGCCCAGGCCGTCGTCAACGGTCTCGATCTTGTAGCGGGCAGAGGCACGCGGCTGTTGGCGCTGAACGCGCTGGGCCGGTACGGGTTGTGGCGGTTGTTGTTGTACAATAGGTGCTGATGGTGGGGGGGTTGGCTCCTGCGGTGGTGGCGGAGCGGGATCATTCTGCAATTCGATTGTTTTATTATTAGTTTATAAATATTTATGCTTCTGCGCGGTTTTCAATTCGCTGCAAACAAAACAACAACCACCCAACGTTGAACTGCTGTTGCTAGGCACGTCAGAGCGAGACAACGGCAGTGCGCACAAGCGGCATACAGCTGCCATCTCTGTCACACGCGCACGCCTGGCGGCATTCGAGACGTTTCTCGGTACAGTCAAGCCAACTCTTATACAGGCCGACGCCTGTGTGTATGTATTGCGCGCGAAAGGTGCTGCTGCGCTTGGTAGTTGTTGCTTTCTTGGTACATGTACTCAATTTTGTATACTTACATCGGTCAGCCCCTTGATTTGCAGAGACTCGGCTGTGCTTATGAACGCTGGCAATGCATCCTGTTTCACGTTCACCTCCCCACAGTACATGAACTGGATAAGGTCCTTCAAAGCCGAATGGCTAACGTTATTCAGATACACTAAAAATGCAATTCAATTAATCATCTGCCTCATTTCCAAGAGTGTGTGTTTGCTACTTACCGAATGCATTGGTGTTTAGCGGCATGTTGGTGAACATCTTGCGGAACAGGGGCGAGCATACCGACAGGACAAGTCGGTGGGCCTTAACAATTTGCCCCTCGGCCACCAAGGAGACGTCCACGAGATCGCCCCGACATAGCGACTCATGGAATCCCGCAGACAGATTCGTGTTGAAATTGTTCCAACACAAACTGAATTGCTCGTCGTCCGCCATCTTGGACGTAGAAAAAATCAATAATTTTCTGTATATGCGTCGCCTGCAATGGGAGAACAAAAATGCATTCAATGTTTTTTCCACTTTTTGGTTTTGCTTGGTTTGTGCAATTTCAGTTAATATTTTTGTTTACAACCGCCACCGAATGCCAAAAAAAAAGAGAACCGAAAAATGCCTCGTTCAGGGAAATTTTCAGCGTGCGTGTGTATGCGTGTGCGAGAAAAATTGCATCGCTGCTGGTATTTTGTGGATTTACGCTCCGTAAACAGTGAATTTTAACAATTACTTGCTGCCCACTTGTGCACTCACCTTTCGAGTCAATATTTTTTTAAATAAAATACTTAGTAACAGCCAGATAGTTAAAATAATTTACTTTTTCTCGCGCTTGAACGCGAACGCGTCTGTTTTTTTGTTGGTCTGGAAAAAAGTGTGACCAGTAGCGTCACGGCACCGATAACGATAAAGAATACCAGCCGGCAAAAAAAAAAAATACCATTTCAGTTCCGAGAAATACCATTTAAATACCATACCAAAAAAAACCGGCGGTCAAACGAAACTTAACCCACTTAACACCCCTATATTTAATAAGTTGAGCACCTTTTGTTGAACCGCGGAAAATAATACTATTTGTAAAGGCAACTTGTAGCTCCATCCTTCTCTTTACTTATAACACAAAAATGACCACCGATATCTTTCAGCTGTATTGCGTAATGTACGTTAAAGTTACAAAAATTTCGTGGATAGATTAAATACCCCCCTGGTCAAGAATGGGATAACGTTCTATTTTATTGATTGAAATCGCATTACATGATTTTGATATTCAGTTTAATATTACTAGCTAGTTGGCCCTCTCAGCCCTAAACAAATAATTTTATCCGATAGATACATTCATTTTCTACAAGTCTGGCAAGTTTTCAAAAATCCTTTTTATTGCATTGTTTACATAATAAGGTTCAAACAAAAACGGCCAAAGCATAAAACGAAAATTTTGACTAAATGTGACGTCAGTGTTGCTGGTCAACCAAGTTTCTTCGATGCGTATGGATTTTTGTATACCTTATTTCTTTTAATTGATGTTAAATGTTTTGTTCCAAGCTCCATTGAAACATTATTTATGATTTTATCCTATTTACCTATTAATACATAAGTTTTGTTTTATATATATACATTTATCCCGGTTCTGATACCTATTATTGGTACCCGTGAGCTACAAAATTTCGTTGATGTCTTTAAAAAAGAGACAGACTAGTTTCGGCATTAATTGGAGCCTGAAATTACAAACAATATCTCAAGTCCATAATATCCATTTTCCCAAGGTATGCAGATTGTTGCTCATTTCTTGCCAAAGTTGCACAACAATGCTGCTACTTCATTTCCCCATGTTGCTGAAATTTTTCCCATACAAATCAAATGCATCTTACGGGAACGCGTACGAAATGACGCAACAATGAATCTTTATTCCATACGCGTTCCCGTAAGATACATTTGATTTTGTATGGGAAAAATTTCAGCAACATGCTGCCACACCACG
The DNA here is from genome assembly GCA_018150885.1 of Drosophila tristis. Taxonomy (NCBI): domain Eukaryota; kingdom Metazoa; phylum Arthropoda; class Insecta; order Diptera; family Drosophilidae; genus Drosophila; species Drosophila tristis. The sequence goes on from JAECWT010000002.1 coordinate 17,430,496, forward strand.
AAAATGAGGGGAAAGTCTCCACAAAAACACTCTATTCTCCACTGAAAAGAGAGCACTCTCCACGAATTGAGAGCGAGTTTTGCAAACTCTCCACGAATTGAGAGCGAATTTTGCAAACTCTCCACGAATTGAGAGCAAATTTTGCAAACTCTCCACGAATTGAGAGCGAAAAATGTCAGTATTTTTGATGCGCTAAATTGAGTTTTGCGGTCATTTTGAACTTAACCCACTTAACACCCCTCTATTTAAAAAGTTGAGCACCCTTTGTTAAACCGCGGAAAATAACACTGTTTGTAAAGGGTTTTGGTAGCTGCATCCTCCTCCTTACTTACAAACCAAAAATGACCACCGACATCTTTCACCTGTAATGCGTAAAATATGTTAAAGTTACATCAATTTCATGGAAGTCTTAAATACCCCCCCTGGTCGACAATGGGATAAAGTTATATTTATTGATTGAAATCGTATTCCATAATTTTGATATTCGATCCAATATTACTAGCTAGTTAGGACTTAAACATCTGAAAATATCATTTTATCAGATAGATTAATCAATTTTCTACAATCTGGCTTATCTTAAGGACTTCCAAAGCTAAGTAACAATGAATTTACTCATATATACATACATATACGTTTCATTGAAACATTAATAATGAATTTGTCTTTGATTGATATGTTTTTTACCTATTTATGCATATTTGTATGTATATCTCGGTCCCGATACCTATTATTGATACCATAAACTCAAGATTTAGTTGAGATAGTTTTAAAACAGAGACTGAGTAGTTTCTGCACTCATTGGAGCCTGAAATTACAAACATTACCTCAATTCGAAAATATCCATTATCGCAAGGCATGCGGATTGTTGCTTAATAAACCAATTATTATTTTATGTTAAAAATCTTTCGTTAAATGGTTTTTTGGTTGGAATTTTACGCATTTTATTTTTAAATAATTTAGAACTCTAATTATAACATAAGTTTTGACATAGATCGAATAACCCTTTTCCGTTCGTTGCTGTTTGAATAAAAACCAATGGTATGTGTACCCACATACTTGAAATGAATATCAAGCCATCCATGCAAACACACATAAATACGTTTTGATCTTCGGATCTGTATGCTTAGTACACTCATAAAATCAAGTGTGCGAAAATCTGCACTTGAGCGCCACTTGACATATTCAACCAGTTGCGACGCACAGTTTATACAGCACGTACGCAGGGGGACTATAAACCCTAAGGACTTTACAATAATAAATACGGATACTTAAGCTCAAGTAGCGAAACAGAATCTGCATAAAGTGGCTGCGAACAAACAACTAAACTAAAAGAGCAACAACGAAGGGGAAGATGAATTTATTTGTGACGTTGCAAGTGGCTGTGAAGAAGACAATTCTAAAGGATTTTGCTTCTCGTCTCTAATATGGTAAAACTTACTATGGAAAACGATAAATTCAATTCAGGGCGAGTATCTGTTCCTCTATATAAATCTTTCACATACTAAATCCCTGCCTCTATTCCTCCACAGCATGTGGATCACGATACGATCGCCCTGGTTCAACAACAATTTCAGTGACATCAGCTGTTGCCGGGAGAGCCGCCTCCAACAAAAGCGAAGCAAGCGACGAATCTCAAAGAGAATGATTCCTCATGCCCTGCTGCGATTGGTTCTCGTGGCAGCCATTTTTCCACCCGAGAATGCTACACGCCTTACTTATGGCCCGGGGTGGGTTTCTATATCTGTATATGTGTATGTATTGTGTATGAGTTCTCTTTCAGTCCAAGAAGAACCGAGCATCGAGCTGACAAATTGCCGACACGGTCGAGTGCGGCATCGGAACGACATCGGAACGGCACTTCGGGCACGGTTACGGCAACGACATTCAGTTCCAATACGGCTGCAAGGGGTGCGGATGCGTGCCGCCACATACTCATCCTCATCTATTCGGCTATTCGAGTCCTACCCACACCATCCAATCGGGCGCTCAATATCGCAGTCGCAGTCGCAATCCATTCAAGTGTCGCAAGTTCAAGTGCAATTTGGCAAATTGTTGTATTTATTCTAAATTGAAAGTGCCCCTCAAGTGCTCAAGTGAACCAAACTCGAAAATGTTGCAACATCATCATCAGCAGCAAGCACAGGTGCCACAATCCGGCGGCTATTACGACTACAATCAGTCGCCTAGTCCTGGCAGTCTGACCAATGCGGATGCCCTGAACACCACCCCATTTTCAGTCAAGGATATATTGAATATGGTCAATCAAACGGAGGCATACGAAGGCGCCTATGGACATCTTGACAGGTAAGCTATTATCTTATCCTGGAGTCGTGGCTAGAAAGAATCTTTTCTACGTGAAGTTGTTAGGAAGAAGAACAATTGAAGATATTCATATAATTATAATCAAAATCTAGGGACTGGAAGAGCTAATTATCTTTGGATATTTTGTTTTATAAAAAATCAGTTATGAAAAACCCGAAACACGCATTTTGTAGGATGGCAAGAAAATGTTAAAGAATTCCCTTCCTTATTATCATTCAAACACATCTACCTGTCAGCAACTATTTTCAAAGACAAGCAGTTTCCCATTTTCCCATTCCCATGCATTTTTGCATTTTATTTATTTTTATTTAGTAAGGCTCCATAGGAAAATTAATTTCCACCAATTTTCGTTTGAAAGATAATGTTTGGATAACCTTCTGTCGAGACGGAGACGAGACTCGGCAGAAGAAATCCTATGAAAACACATTGAAAGCATGAATTGCAAATAGGATCTAGGGTCCCGTCCTACACATATTCGTAGAGCTAAGAAGCAGGAGTTTGGCTTTGACAAATCATCGTTATTTGTACAAGAGGCCAGACCTCTTCTCTCTGTCGAAGACCAAGACGCACCCACACACACAAACACACACACACACACACACACACAGTCGCAAAGTAGTAACAATAGGAAAAACAAGGCCCTCGGCTCGAGGTCTGAGGTCTGATGGCCGACTGCCTGAAGCCGCTCGCAGTGTGGTCGTCGTCCTCGGGACTGGCTCGGGCTGGCCAACATATGTGATTCGCATGTGTGTCCGGTGCGGACCGCACTGGGGCGTCCTTAATTCTGATGAGGCATGAAATGATGTCACCAAGGGTCCTGTCGCGACAGCAGGAAGTACGCAAATGGTCCGGCGCTCGCCTTGCCCTGCACCAAGCTCTTGCTGTGTCCGGTGTGATGCAACATGTGGCATCCTTAGCCAGATCCGAAACTAACCAGCCTCCCCTCTGTCTCTCTCTCTAATAGTGCCGCTGCAGCTTCGGCGCTCTATGGCGCCGGCGAGTACCAGCAGCATCTTCACCAGCATCCGCATCAGTATCAGCACCAGCAACAGGAGGTGGTGTCCCCGGCATCGCAGCAGCAACTGCATCATCATCTGGTCGAGCATCAGGAGGATGCAACGACATCGTCGTCGCTGTCGCCACTGCTGCCGCCCCCGCCCCACGGCCACCATCAGTTGTACGGCGGCTATCAGGACTACGGCATGCCCGCCCACATGTTCCAGCACCACCATGGACATCCGCACCAGAGCTTCCAGCCGGCTGCCTCGGCCTACAACATGTCCGCCACGCAGTTCTACGCCGGAGCCGCAGCCTCCTCCTATCAAAGTCCCGCCACATACAACTACAACTATGCCGGAGCCGTGGATGCGTATCCGCAGCCACCGTCAGCCGTCAGCATCAAGAGCGAGTACATACCCACTCCGTATGTGACGCCCTCACCCACCCTGGACCTGAACAGCTCCGCCGAGGTGGAGAGCCTTGCGCCGGCGCAGAAACTATGCGGCAATCCGCTCTCCCAGAGACTCCTGGAGACGGTCAGCAACTCGGCCTCGATGCGTAGCATTCACAGCACGGATGAGGGCCCCAAGAGAAGTAAGTAATCGTAGACAACGGCTCCAATTTGTTCAGGAATCTAACTTTTTTGTGTGCGTCCACAGAGGACAACAGCCAGGTGACCTCTTCGCGTTCCGAGCTGCGCAAGAACAGCATCAGTGGCAGCAATCACAGCAGCATGAACAGCAATGGATCCACCAAGCCACGCATGAAACGCAAGCCGCGGGTGCTCTTCTCCCAGGCACAGGTGCTGGAGTTGGAGTGCCGCTTTCGGCTGAAAAAGTATCTGACGGGATCTGAGCGTGAGATAATTGCCCAAAAGCTGAATTTGTCGGCCACGCAGGTGAAGATCTGGTTTCAAAATCGTCGCTACAAGTCGAAGCGGGGCGACATCGATTGTGAGGGCATTGCCAAGCATCTCAAGCTCAAGGTGGAGCCACTGCACTCACCCACATCGCTACCACCTCCCATGCCCAGTCACATGATGTGGCCACCCACAGTCCAGCACTCCCAGCAGCAACATCAGCAACAGCAACAGCAGCAGCAGCAGCTGCAACATCTGCAATAGCCTTTCGAGGGACAGGCAGATATGGGAGTTGGAGTTTTTAATTTATTGCAATTTAACGCAGAGTCTATGTTGTAGCCTAAAGAAAATGCCTCATAGCTCTAGTACCTTGTTTTATGTATATATCGGACAATAAATAAAGTTTAAGACAAACTACTCTAATGGTTCATATATTTTGAGTTAATTCAACAGACACTGGGAACGGGAACACTTGCAAGTCAATCAAAATACGAGTAGTTTATGTAAGTATATCGAATATATACAATGGAATTGCCAGAGCAATCCCTTTCTTTCCTCTTCTGGTTTCCTCCTCTGTCACATAAAACATGAAGTCTTTGCTGTAGACGTACTCCCATTCTGGGAGTTCCTTGTATTTATATCTTTATGAACAGCTTTCGAACGGCTACCAATCCATCGATCCGTCGATCCATTAGGCACCGCATCTGCGTATAATTGTTGCCGATCGCCGCATAAATCAATTTTATCGAAACGAACGATCAGTTTTGTTTTATGAAAAATGAAAAGGAAAACAAAACAATTTCCGTTTTAATTCTGGAAATGTTTTCCCTTCTCTGCTTTTGGCATGGCCGAAGGGGTGCCACGGACAGCAACGGGTGCGTCGGCGTCAGACACTACAAAGGTTGCATTTATGAAACGTTTAAGTGGCAGCAATGCAACTGTAAAATGTTTTCCTATATCCAAAGATACAGAATGCAGGGCACAGAAGAACTCCACTCCTCAGCGTTTTATGACAGCCAGCAAGCCAGCGGGGCAAAGGCTAATATTTCATGGAGTGTGGTGTCTTGGGGCCACAGTCGCTGCCACTGCCACTGCCACTGCCCCTGCCACAGCGCTGTGTTGGTGCGGTGGTGGTGATTCCCCTGATTCCCCTGTGTTGTGGCATATCAATTACTGCACAAACACATGCCACAGGAGGGGGCAGCGAGATTGAGGATGATGCTTGGGGTGAGTGGGAGGCCACAGGCCAGACCAACAAGTGCAGCTGATCACACTTTTCGGGGAGTGGAGTCGACCGGGGGTTTGAGTTTCAGCCTTTCTGACAGCCAGAGCTTCTGGGGTTAACTCTCGTTTCTCGGGTGTGGGGTGCGCACTGAGTTTGGATGTCAATCACAGTGATCACGCATTAGATATACACATACTCGTGCTCCACAGTAGTAGGCTGGGAAAGTAGAAACCAGACAGTGCAGGGAGTTGAGTTGGTCGTGGAGTGGCAAACAAAACGCCTCCAAGGCCAGCCTTGCCCCACGAGGGATAGTCCCAGGATAATGCATGTCAAGTGCCGCTAAACATTGCCTAATGGACCACACTGACCAGGCCCTGGGCAAAGGAAATCGGAATCTGCGACCCAGAAACAATTAAGGTTTCGTCTTACAATGTCGGCGGCAATGTTGCGGCGACGCGTCGTGTGCTCCTCCATGGAGTCGATGGTCTGGAGTCTAGACCTACGCAACCCAGTGCGACGGGGAACTCAAGTGGAGAAATTTGTCATTCCCATATATCACACAAAGGATCGGGTCGTTCGCCGATAAGCAGGCCAGGATAAACCAACCCGATGTCGGAGTGTATATGCTGCTCGCATTGTAGCGCCGTTTAATTCATGTCCCGTCAAAGGATCAAAGACGACACAAGCCGCTCTCGGAGTTGCAGCTGGGATCGGATCTGATCGGGTCCCATCACATTTCTTCGACTCCAATCGATGGCTCCTCTCCATTGCTTTCACTGTCATCATTTGCATTTCCTCCTGGCTATGTGCCAAGCCGCCAAAGTGAGAGTAAGGTAAGCAAATTAAGATTTATTAACAACAATAAATAAACAATATGAAAGAGCAACAATAGCATCAACAGTTTGGCGTATTTTGGGGCCCCTAATTCCCATTTTCATTTCCCATTTCCGCACCCTTTGAATGTTGCCGCCCCTCCCTACGACGATTGCGTAATTTTCTTCAATATTCTACTTTCACTCCAAACATCCAGATCCACAGCCAGCGCTGTCAAGTGGATGTTGGAATGGCTGCGGTTGTGCCTCTGTCTCTGCCTCTGCCTCTGGCTGTGTGGCAGTTTCTCCATTAAAGCCTTTGACATTTTATCAGAAAATCCATCGAGTCATTGTTATACATTTCCATTTGATGTGCCCCCCATAAAAATTGCGATCTCGTTTTACATTTGCCCCCTCCACTCGTCTGGGGGCTCTGTTTGTTTCTGTTTTATATCCATCAGTTTATGGCCTTTGTGTGGCTTTCAAGTGGATAAATTGTGACAATTATATTCAAATTAATTGAGTAATTGCATTTCTGGAATCCGAGCGGCGGCATTTTGGAGCGTTTGATTTATGGCGTGTGGAAAACGGCACTCAAGGAACAGAATCCGCGTAAGCCCATAATCCCATGGCGTTGATATCGCTTTCGCTTTGGCTGAAAAACAAACAAAACGCTTGTGGCTAATGAAATCCGAGTTCCATCCGCTCTCATCCGAACATCCTGATCTACTTAGGGCACCTGTAAACAATCTCAAGCATCGGTTGCTTGAGGCGAGGTACCAATCGATTTTTCACCTTCGATTTGGGTGGCTTCCTCAAGGAATGTTAATGGATTTCCTGGCTGGTATATTAATTGGCTATTTATGGGTATAAGCTATATAAATTGCACCTTCCTGGACTACTACTACGATTTATGAATAATTATACAATTCTACGGTTCGCGCATTCGAAGGTAAATATTGATGGCAGTTGTACAGAAATTCATAGAATAGAGCTGCGCTCACATGTGTGTTATCTATTACCATCTATAATTATCCACTCGCTAATTATTTCCATAGATTGAATCTAATCAGGATGGAGCATGTACTGCACCGGAATTCCGTAGATTAATATCGTGGGGTAGAAAAACAATTTTGCGCCATCACTTGTGGCTGGCTATAAAAGCAACTCCCTTCGCAGGTGTTGTCCATTCGAAAATTAAAGTTAAAATGTGTCGTGTACAGTTGGTGCTGCTGTGGCAGATCCTTGTCCTGCTGAAAGGTGTAAACTATTCGATGGCAGTTATGTATGAACTTTTGCTCGAGAATGAGGAAGTATTCACCGAGTGCCAGGGTATGCCTAAAGAATATCTCAACATGAGTGGATTTTGGGATCTTTCCGCCCTCAACTTTGAAATGGTTGAGGAGGGAGTTATCATGTCGGGAAGCATAACTTCTGTGTGGAATGTCCAGTCCACGGATTACATTGTGGTGACAGCAGCTAAAACTTCTAAGCGTGAAAGACTTGTCCTAAAAATTCGTACTCTATTTTATTTTAGGCTTCTGGCAGCATATTTTATTTCGATCGTGGCTCTTGGCAACAAACCATTCTCAATATGGTGTCGAAGGACTTCTGCAAGCACATGTACGAAGATAACCAGTTGTGGTATATGTACTGGACCGAGCACGTGACCAACGATGTGCGGGACAAATGTGTCAGCCTGGGAGTAAGGACAGTTTCCGAAGGCCAATTAATTATAAATTCTATGTTTGGTTTCCATTTTCGTTTCAGACTATGCAGGTAATAGAAAGGTATCTTTTAAAGTTGAAGTTCCCTTTGGATGTTCCACTACGCTCTGGGCGCTACAAGATTGTCTTTCAATTTCATGCGACGGATCGTGCTGGAAAAAAGCGCAAAAACAGTATATGCGTTGAAATTATAGGCGAATTTACGAAGTCCAAATAAAATGTTGACATGCACTCTATTTTCGATATTCTCTATATTTAATACTGATTTTCTGGTTCCCTAAATACGAGTAGTTAAAGCTGTTTAAAAAATATAAAATTTTACTATATAATTGGATATTATTTGATGTACCAAATTAAATAATTTTCCTGATATCTTTATTTATTTATTCGGGTATTTATATACACATAGTTGGTTACATTTATTTTGATTGATAAATAAAATAAGACATTTTTTAGCCGCTCTCGCAAGCAAACACAAAATCATCTTTAAATATCGCGCTATTATTGAATTTCTTAGTATTTTCGGCCTGAAGCTGCATGGTCACACTGCTGACAGCCATGTAATTATCGATGTAATTTTTCATTCCAGGCAGCGACACTATTGGTATCTAAATGAACCTACCTCCATATGGATATTCTACATGATTTTCGCCACCTATTGCTCGTTTTTTGCATTTTCTAATAGCGGCGACACTTTCGCTCTTATAAATTGTTATTTTACATGTTATATAAGAGTTTTGGCGCTCATATATTTCTTTATATTTCAGTTAAATAAAAGAAAATAAAATAAAAACGAGAAGGAACGTGTGAGTCGCTTCTGGGGACGCGACTCTACTTATACCCGTACTCAGTCAGTATATACATTTTTGAGATATGATTTTTTAGAATTTTAGAAAAAAAAAAATTTTACATTTTACATTTTTTTGCTACATCTGTTATCTACATCTACATCTACAATGTATATTTTACATCTAACATGTAGATTATAGATGTACCATTTATATTCTGCATCTCCTCCGCTAGGGGGTTGCTCACGCACTGAACGCGGCAGAGTGTGCGAGCGAGAAGGAGAATGAGTAACGGGTCTCTGGCTGGAGGAGGCGGGGGAACCTACAGAAAATGAATTTCTTCATTCTGGCTATAATTATGTTCCGATCTGATTCATATTCAGCAATCTGGTAGATATGGTCATTCTGTACGATACTGCGTTTTTAGTTTTATCGTATCTTCAAAATTGTGCCTGCCACAGATTTTCGTCCTTTGTGGGGGCGGAAGGGGGCGGGGCGAAATTTTGAAATACACTTGTAGCAGTGTGATATCACATGAGTCCAAATTTGGTTGCCCTAACTCTTATAGTCTCTGAGATCCAGGATCTCAACAAGACGGACAGACGGACGGACAGACGGACATGGCTATATCGACTCGGCTATTGATGCTGATCAAGAATATATATACTTTATGGGGTCGGAAACGTTTCCTTCTCTGCGTTGCACACATCCACTTTTACCACAAATCTAATATACCCCTTAACTCTTTTTTGAGTACGGGTATAACAAACGAAAATTTGATTGTTGTAACTTAACAGGTCGGAAAATTATGGCAAGAAACTATTCAATTTTGCAACCCCTATATAGCACCTTATTTCGTTTCCTTGATATCTGGAGCCCGTCAAACCCATAAGTAGTCTACTCCACTCAATCCTAACATAACTTTAATTGGGAACTTTAAAACTAGCTCTAAAACCAATGAGGAACTAGAAAATCAATTCATCCATTGATTGAATACTTAGGAAGCACTTGTCCAGACTCAGCAAAGCATCGAAATACCTCAGCTGGATCGGGTTTCAATGCACTGAATATGAATGATAATGAAAAGCAGGGCAAAACAAACAGTTGAAGTGGTTTTTGATAAACCATTAAATCGAATTTAATACCACAAGAACAACAAACCAATGGACGAGGAGCGAAACAGGAGGGTGGCAGACATTTCGAAATCAAACAAGAAACTGTCGGATTTAATTGAAAACGCCAATTCATCATGGACAGAGGGAGGACTCTCTCCCCCATTTATGTAATTGAATACCTGCGACATTCATGGGTAATCGCATCAACAATCAAAGCAACCAACAGAATTACATACATAGCACCATGCCGTCTGTATGTGCATTAATACAGATCTGGGAAACCAGGCCGGAAAAGGACGCGTGCGCCAGCCACAAGCATCATTATATACTAATTACTCGAGTATTATTGAAACCCATTCAGCTGAAACTGTATAACGAGTGGCGTGGCAGTTCCTACAGTTGCTCCCGGTTTATTCCTACCGCACTTGGTGCACACTCGAATTGGTTACGTTACTCAAATCTGACCGCAAAATAGCCAAGCTCTCTCCCCCTTTGCCCTTTTTGCTGAAGCCGACTCTATTGTTGGCTTGACTTCTGCGCCCGTGGCATTAAGAGCCATTGAATTGGCAATAAAAAGATTATAGCCCGAAGGTGTGAAGTGTAGCAGAGAAGCAACCGTTCGGCCAGGGTAGCGTCGACAATCGGAAACGGAGAACGGAGACTGCACAAAGAACACCCCCATGGCGAACATGTGTTTGGGTCCATTGTTGCCCGTTCCCGGTCACGTTCCCGGCATTGCATCGCTCTCGTTCCGAGTGAGAGTGGACGAGTGAGTGAGTGTGGTCGGATGAGTGTGCGCAGCCATATTGCGACCCTAGCCCGACATCCAATCAGCGCCAATGAGCTCTACTCATTCCCATTCAACTCAGCCAATGGAAAACGAGATTACTGTGGATTACTACAATAACACTTGTGGAGGAAGAGACACATCTTAAGATTTACTATTGAATAAATTTAATTGGATTTCTACGCGAACTTATATTAAAATTCGCTCTTTATAATTCTTAATATTGGAACTTATTTTATTTCCACATAAAGCATCGATAGTTTTTGATTTGAAACTCAGTTGAACTTTAAGACCTCTTGCAGTTTCTCCTTCACACGAATACGATTTTCTATTTTAAAATCCATTAAAATTTTTGGTATTTCTTTGTTTAAATTTCGAAGGAAATCCATTACCTAACTAACCTACTTATTCCCAGACTTTTTCCAAATTACTTCCAATCCAAACAAATGTGCAGCCCAAACAAATCCAAACCCAATGTGGAGTTCACTTGACATCACTTCTGGGGGTACGTACGGGAACGGGTACCCGTACTGTACCTAAAATTCCATTTACCAGCAAGACAAATGCAATGGCAGAATAGTTAGCAATGCTATAAACAATACTCATCAGCGTAAACAGGATGCATGCACTCCCGAAACTAAGGCGCACTACCAGCAACGCAATGTAACGTAAGGCAACCATTTAACGACACATTTTGTTTATGCACTTGAGAGGAACTCAAATAATGCCCTTCCTTGGCCGAGCATCCACCAATGGGCGGCGTCGGGCACGAACGGAATCCAAATCCACCACCAGAGTGTGCCCACTTGAGGCGTGAGGCGTATTTCCACTCCGTGAATCCGAGTGATTCTCTCGCTAGGGATCGCGGGGCCGGCTGGCTGCTGCTATTTAAAGAAAGCACGGAGCGGACAATTCGAGCACATTCGTAGCGCAGCCTTCGAGACGTGAACACGAACGAACCCCGAACCGAACCGAACCGAATCGGTCCGAGCCCCAAAGTAGATACGGAGTGAACAAGTGTAAAAGTGCCGCAGAGCATAATCGAGAATGTTGAATATGGAAAGTGCGAGTGTCGGTGCGTCCATGGCGGGTCTAAGCAAAACGCTGACAACGCCCTTCTCCATCAACGACATACTGACGCGCCACAATCCGGATAAGCATCGCGTGTCCAGCATGGACTCCGAACCGGAGGCAGATATCAGCGGCAAGAGCCGCAGCTCCAAGCTAAACCTTGATCGGGAACGATCTGCATCCAAGTCTCCGCCGCTTTGCTGCCGCGATCTGAGCATCTACAAGCAGGACCCAAACATGCCCAATCCCGGCCAGAGACAGACAAACTACTTGCAGTACTATGCGGCGGCAGCGGCGCTCGACAACAACAATCATCACCACAATGGCCACAATCACCATCACCAGGCAACCGCCGCGGGCTCCAGCGGAGGGGACTACATGCAACGCAAATTGGCCTACTTTGGCAGCACCCTGTCCGCCCCGCTCGACATGCGGCGTTGCACCAGCAACGACTCCGGTAAGTCTGCCCCATTGTTCGCCCTAATGGAAACGCCAATTGTCCATTGTGGCAGCCGTGTGTGCCTGGTGCTAATTTCCCAACCATTTTCCGCCTGTTCCATTCACAGACTGCGACTCGCCGCCGCCGCTAAGCAGCTCGCCCTCCGCCTCACCGCTCTCCCACGACGGCAGTGCCCTCAGCCGCAAGAAGCGGTCGCGTGCCGCCTTCAGCCATGCCCAGGTCTTCGAGCTGGAGCGTCGCTTTGCCCAGCAGCGCTACCTCTCCGGGCCGGAGCGCAGCGAAATGGCCAAGACACTGCGCCTCACCGAGACGCAGGTGAAGATCTGGTTCCAGAACCGGCGGTACAAGACAAAGCGCAAGCAGATCCAGCAGCACGAGGCCGCCATGCTGGGCGCCACAAAGCGTGTGCCCGTCCAGGTGCTGGTCCGAGAGGATGGCAGCACTACCTACGCCCATATGGCAACGGGTGCGGGCCACGGCCTGGATCCGGCGCTGATCAACATCTATCGCCATCAACTGCAACTGGCCTACGGAGGATTGCCGTTGCCCCAGATGCAGATGCCCTTTCCCTACTTCTACCCGCATCCGAAGGTGCCACAGCCGATTCCACCACCAAGCCAGCCCTCAAGTTTCGTCAATGGCTCCTCGGCCTCGTCGTCGCCAGTGCCAGTGCCAGTGCGGCCTCAGCGCACCCCCTGCCCGAGTCCTGGCCAACTGATGGGCATGGAGAGTGGACCGGAGTCCGCGCCGGAGGATGTGGATGAGAACGTGGAGATCGACTAGATGGAGTGGGCAATTGTGGGTTACGTTATTGTGATAGCTGTAGAAGTTGTGTTTTAGTCTCTATGTGTAACCAGTAGATGTCCGTGCATGCTCTTGGCATATAGCTTTAGTAGACCTAAGTTTTAGTTGTATCTGAAAAAGTTAAATAAAAACGTAAATGAAATGAAATTTGCACTTGATTGGATTGCTATTACAAGCATTGACACGAAAGGGGAAACTGCATCAATTCAGCGTTTGGAATATGTTGGAAGCTTCACTTGAAAACTTTGTTTAACCATCTTTATGGATATATGGATACATTGATCTGCTAGAAAATACATGGCAAGCTATCAGAAGATAATAAAATGCAACCTAAAGTCACAGATTATTTCCATTTCTATGCTATTAATATTTTATAATAGTAAAGTGATACCACATGACCTCATTTTGTATCAACCGGCAAGGGGTTTCTTGCACTGGGACTGACTCCTCAGAAATGACAGCGATCAAGCGGATAGGGCCTCAAGAAGCGTATCATTGAAGTGGAGTGGCCATGCGTGTGGCCAAAGTCTTGCGAAAAACGGTGATGACCGACTCTGGCGAGCACTCAATGTCGACATAGAAGTGCTTCAATGTGTCAGAAAGGACGGGACGGAACGAGCGCCGAGTCTGTGACCCACAAACCACTGACTTACATACGAGTACTCGTACAATTTCTTGATTTCACATACTTTGGCATGCAGTTTTGCAAAAGATCAACGGATGCTCCGGGGAGGATGGGGTATAGTGGGAAGGGAAGCATAGACATGTCCTTAGCAGCACAGTTGGTGGCTGACGACAACAAGGACACGACTCAAGTGCTTGTCGGCGACAATTTTAACAGAGCGACGAGGCGATGTTTATAAACAAACAAACAAATAGAATCACAAACTGACGCCCAAGGATCGGGACAAGGCCGGAGCCAGCCAGGACGAATGCATTTGCCGGATCATTGATATGTGCACAACCACTTGAGAGGCAGCAGGAGCCATGGTCTGTGTCCGTGAATGGAAACAATTCTGCTCATCTTACAAATTGCCAGCCATTTCCCTGATCTCCAGCCCATTAAGCACTCTTTCCCCCAAGTCAGCCCTTCAGTGCCGATGGCTTTCTACATATGCAAGTGGGGCATTGAACGTGCCAACAGGCGGCCTGTGGACTGGAGACTGCCAACTGAAAAAACAAAAAATTCCCCCAATGGCTGATCTCTCACATTCTTCGTCTAAAAGGCCAGGCCATTGCCATTTGACAAATTTGGGACACTAAAACCGATTGACAGTTGTAATTACTAGTGTCAATAAGTATTCCGGCTACAGATGCAGTGAATGTTTGTATCTCGCTACAAATTATCTTGTCATAATTCAGAGTTCAAGCTAAACTAAAGCTAGAGTATATACATATATATCATTCTATTACTTCCTGAGCTGTGATGATTTTGGTAGCAAATTAAAAACCAACCGAACAGTCTTACATTCAGATGTGTATCAATTAATACCATAGCCGCGTTATGGATGGCTTGTTGCTGCTAATTACTATTATTGAGATGAAAATGTCATGCCACATTTGTGGCTATATAAAAGCGATTTGGCCTTAAGCCTCGCAGCCATTCGGAAATGAAGTTAAAAATGGATCGTCAAGCAATGTGGATATGGCTGATACTGATCCTGCTGGATCTTGTTCACTTTTCGATTGAATTCAAATACGAATTTGTGATGCGGGATGAAGAAGTATTCAGCGAGTGCCTGGATAAACCTCCAGGAGCTCTCAATGCCCAAGGCCTGTTTGGATTGTCTGAAACTTCCTTTGTCATGAGCGACGGTGGAATAAAAGTAACTGGGAACGTATCTACCGTGTGGGATGTCAACCCAAAAGATCGTGTTCAGGTGATGATACTCGTATTACTTGACATTGAGTAAATCTGTTTCTAATATACGCGCAATATTTCAGCTAAATATAAATGTCCTATATTTTGACCGTGGTATTTGGCAGAGCACCATATTCAATATGGATGTCAAAGATTTCTGCGCTTTAATGTACAATGAGAAACAATTTTGGTACACACACTGGTCGAAATATATATCAAATTCCGAGCTAGTAAAGGATAAATGTGTGACAAATTATGGGGTAATTATGCATACAAATATTATACAATTCTGAACTCAATCTGTAATGGATGAACTTCATTTTATAGACTAAATTTTTGATGGAACCATATCTCCTAAGGATAACTCTTGGCTCGGACGTATTTCTAAGGTCTGGACTATACAAGATTATAATGCGCTTTCTTGCATTTGACGAGAAGAATGTAATGCGCACAAATCAGATTTGCCTTGAAATTAGGGGAGAATTTATACGTTCTTGAGGAATATCTTATACCTGATCCATCACTATTTACTATGCTCCCGACTATAGCCTTCAAACTTTGAGTTCTCGACTTGGGCGCTACAAATATCTGGGTCAGGCTCCTGGCTCCTGATTACTATACAACCTGTTGAAACGAGTTTTGCACAATTATATAATATCTGATAATTATGGTCGGATCATAGCTGTTTTAAAACGGTATACAACCAATTGGGAGCCATTTGGGAGCCAGCAGTTAACTTTCAGATTTAATTAATTCTAAAAATCGTTACAGAGGGCTTGTTTGTGTTAATTACTATTATTAGGATTGATCTATGGCACAAACGGCGCCACTTTAAACATGAAACCCATTCGAATTTTTAATGCAGAATGGAATTACTAAGTGCGGTACAGAAAACGTCTGAATTGGCTATACGCATGATTTATCTGAGCCAGATTCAATGGTTGTATTGTAGATTATAGGATTCCTTTATTAACGAATGGTATTTAATTATAAAACATATGTAGTAAAATATAGTAACAAAGTATTTTCCTTTGTTCTAGCTGAAACTCCTAGGTATGTATGTATATCTCAATCACAGGATTTTTATTGTTTTCCTATTTTCCTGCCATGAAGAATCGCCTCGAAAAATACTTAATCATGTGCTTCCAGTTATACATACAAATGACTTGTACATAAGTCAACTTTTCTTTGACCCACCCCTAACCAATCAGTTTTTCACCCCCGTGTCAATCTGCTTGGTTCTCGCCAGTAGCGAGTGAGTGAGTAAGGATGAGTAGGAACTCTATGTGGGAGTTTCATTTTTATGGCACGCTTCAGATTTCGTACTATGTGTCTGAAGGGTTGAGGGCGCTACGCACACTGCATGTGGTCTGAATCTTTGGGGAGCAATGTGTACTGCCTGTTGTTCGTCCTGCTCCTAGCGGCTTGGCCACTAATTTGTTTATATTGCCCTGGATTGCGCTTCCGGATTTGTTTATGCAACCTTTTTTATGACACACACATGTATGTGTGTATGCCTGGCTGCTGCTGGGGAGTACATGGACTGTCAGATACTTGGCGGCAATCCTTTTAAAAGGGGCCGCCCTTTCGCTTGTTTGCCTTGTAATTAATATGGAAATTAGTCATGGTGGCAGCCACGGCCAGGGAGGGGCCAATCTTTGAACTGCAATTAGTAGTCGCCTATGGCCTGTCGTCACCGGACCTACTCCGGAGCCTGCCCCTGAGCCTAACCGACTGGGACACTGGGTAAACAATTTTAGCATTTTTCGCTATTTGTTTAAACATTTTTGGTGGTGGGAAGGGGGCGTGGGCCTGCATTCTTAAGCAGCCATTGGGCCGCTGAGAGCGCATTTAATGGCAAAATGTGAAATTCAAAAGCAAATGCAAAAACCGTTCCCCCATACCCGTCCAGACCACCGACCCCGACAGCTTAAAGTGTAAACAAAATGCTGCAAATGTTCACTTATTATAAAATGCAGTGCATTCTTTTTTTGGGTGGGTCCATTTCGATGCACTTTGCTTTAGCGTTCTCTTCTGCCCATTCTCCCCGTCCTCCCGTCCACCCATCCTCATTTCCACTCTCATTTGCCTCCATCTCCATCGATACCCGTGATCGCGGTCGACATCGACATCGACGTCTGCGTCTGCTGCACACATGTGCGCCATAAAAGGAAGCTGAGCATCAGGCCCGATGAGGATGAGGTTCGCTTCTCCTGCTACTGCCACTGCCACTGCGACTGCGACTGACACTTCGATTTGCAGCCAACAAGGGCCGGGGCCAGGGCTTGTTGTTGTTGCACGTGTTGCTCTGGTGGCGCGTTTGTTTATGCAACAGCCTTAGCCCTCCTAACAGTTCTTGGTAGGAATAACTTCACAACAAATTCATCAACTAAACTCCAAAGTTGATACTCTGCTTGCTGCAGAGGTATTTGAGCTGTGAAAAACAACTTGGAAGATACTTCCGAACGGAAGAGAAAATATTTAAAAGTTCGATTTTCGAATAATTAAAGTGTGATCCAAAGTTGTTAGATTCTCAGAGCGAATCGTAATCAAAAGTTGTACATTTAAGGATGGTGAAAATAATAAAATTCTAGGGTATTCCCACATCGCCTCGGATTGCTGCAGGGCCGCATTCAACCTGACTTTGTTATTGAAGTTGTGCTCTTTGTTTTATGGGATGGGCTGGGAACTCCTAGCAAAGGGGGGGATGGGATTAGAGCAAACGACATTGCCTAATTGCTTTGTTGCTGGGGCGATGGGCGATGGGGGCTGGAGATGCTGTTGGCTCGGATCGCATCGCATCGCATCGCTTTGGTTTTTGGTAGGTAAATGAAATGTTTCCCGCCCCTCTGTAAACAAAACACACAGCCAAAGTACAGTACGGATGATGCGCTGGCCTGGCCTATTTATGTTTATTTTGTTTGAAAATTGTGCGTTTAATTTATAGTTAATTGTTGTTCAGCTTTTCATTAACCAACCAAACCGAGCAGTGACTGTGTGCGGTCCCCCGAATCTGTGAAATTCATGGGAATCCATCCCACAGAGCACACACACACACACACACACGCACACGAACGCGGACAGATGCCTATGAAATTATACCAATTGTTGATGATGGTGCTATTTGCGCAAGTTGTTGATGCCCCCAACGGGGCAGGCAGTCAGCCATCCATCCCCTGACCGCCACCAAAATCAACGCCGTCCAATGGCACTAACAGGTTCCCTCCCCGCGCCGCACGGCGTTCCACCATCACTCAGGCAAACAAAATGGCCACCCACCTCAATTTTGATTTAATTTTTCATTTCCAACTCAATCTGTACCGAAAGTACGGTCGGTACGTACGGACCCACCGACGGCAGCCAGCTGTGGAAATCTTTGCGCAATACTGGATCCGATCCAATCCGATCTGATGCGATCCGACTCGATCGTTCCCTTCCCGGTGGCCACTCCTTTGCTTATTTGGCTTCAAATAAAAAATCATTTAAATGATTTGGGGAGCGAAATGGCAGAGCATAGCCCAGCGTAGAAATTGAATGATAAATGTTTTGGTTTTTGTAATTTTGTTTATTGTTCAAATTTCGGCTAAAAAAATTTCAAATTTTACCGCATGTATAAAACGGTTTCAGCGCGTTCTTCTTCTCGTTTTATGGACAGCCATTCATATCGGCAAATGGTGAGTTGAGTCCAACAAGAAATAGCACTATCGAGGGTCTGTTTCGCGAGCTGTTTGGCTGAAAATCTTGTGGTGCGGCTGGCCAAGACGAACGGACACACATGTGTCCAAGTTTCCATCGCCCCTATCCCGTCATTGAGGCAACTTAATTAACGTTTTTAATGGACCTGCCGACTCGTAATGTTCGACAATTAAAATCGCATAGACAGCGCCCCAATGGCATCCACAGCTCCTTGTACAGGCGTTAGATTGCTTGCCCCCGTGGGTCTTGAAAGTGACTGGATTGGGAGAGGGTGGGGGTGCTTATCAGTTGCCAGAGCGCTACTAATAGGCCGAACGGAAAAACACTTGAAGATCTATTGATAAACAGTCACTTGGTACTCGTGGCATGTGAACTGTTGGGATTTGTTATTCTCCCCGGCAGCATTTGGCACGGCACCGAAAACTGTTTTTGGATGAAAGGATGTTGAAAATAAAACAAACTGATCAATGTCGTGCATGGTAAACACTTGCAATGAGTCAGATTTGCCGACTGTAGACTGTAGACTGGGATAGAGTGCCGGAGCACCTCTGCAACTCACTTAGTCGTTAATCTTTTGTTTTTACAAATTTATTTGGACCGTCATAAAAGCGCTTAAATAGACTTTTATTTAAGTGTTCATTGGCTAGTGTAAACACTCTGCTCTGCCCTGCCCTGCCCATGACTATGACTCAAGAAAAGGTGTGGGTGCCAGGAGAATGTACAGTGAAGACAGAATATGTGAAATGCAAATGAGTTCTGAGCGTGAAAAGGGAAGAAAAACAAATTTTTAATTTATTCTAATCGATATCTAACAACAAGGAATGTACTCCAGTAATATATTAGGTACATATGAAAGGTTTGATTCACTGCCTTTAAGATAAACATCAATTCAATGACCTCTTTGACCCCAAGGATAAGAGAGAAGAAACTGGCAATCCGATAATTGATTTAACTTGAATTTGAGCTAATGCATAAATCAACTTTAATTTGCTGGCAAAGAACTCTGTGAAGCACCCATGCCCCTCCCCTCCTCTTGTCGCCTCGTTAGCTTTTCGTCACTAAGTTGAGCAATTTAGATTTCAAATGAATTCCACCTACTTTTTCCTAGTGGCAGTTCTTTATCTCTTTTTTTTCCTTTTATTTTTTCATAATCATTATACGAGGAATTTCTTTGGTTGGCTTAGCATTTCTCCCCTGGCCCGGACCGGCCACCCACCCCGACGCCTATCGGCCACACCCACTCCACTGTCGGTAGCTATTAGCAGCAATTTTCAATTTCCTTTCTGATGAAGCACATGGCAAGAGAGCAAATTACATGGCAGAGAAGATGCGACATTCACTTTTCTTTCTCTTGGGTTCTTTGGGTCCTCCTTTTTTTGCGCTTCAGCTTTTCTCCATCTTGCATCTTCGTCCTGGCGCACACGTACGCAATTGTCCTGAGCGCTCGACTTCGATTCGAAAAGAACATTTTCTTGCAATTTCTGCTGCTGGGCGGTTGAGTGGGTCGACCTCGAGCCAGGCATCAGGCACCAGACCCCAAGCGACCCAAACCACCCCAACCCAGACGAAGACGGCGCAAATGAACGGCCATTATGTTTATCTGAAGTGAAAGCAACGGCTGAAGTGAATTTTTAACGAGCCAAAGACTGTCAGACGGTGGCCAGATGAAGTTGCTCAGTGCGTTGCAGTGAGTTATCCTGGCTATCCAAGGACCTGCTTCAATAGAATAAGAAGAAAATTACACTTAAACGCTGCGGCGTGTCGACAGCTGACCTGACCTCTGCTCAACGCCCGAGAGGGGGACTGCTGGTCAGCTTTTCTTTGATTGGGCTGCATTCAACAGTGGGGCTGTGTGTCTCAAGGTAGAAGCATGCTAAGCTCCAAATTGCCGGTCAATTAACAACCATTTCACTTGAAAAACTCATTCATTAGCCGCAACGAGCAGGGGCCGTGGCGGGGGCCTCCATTCAACCATTTGATTCGCACTTGGTGGCGAGGAGTGTCGGAGTACATTCCAGTGCCAGTGGCAGTGCCAGAATGAAGTTTATTTGACTAGGCCGTTGACAGACAAACAGCATCGGCATCGGCATCGGCCACCCCTCCCATTCCTCCCATTCCCAGCAGTGGCGTCGGCGACTCCATCTCATTGGTAGCACTCATACGCAGTGTGCGCCATCTGCATTAACATATCATTAGGGTGGTGTGCGTGTGTTTGCCTGTTTATCTGCGCTTTTGTTTACAATAAAGCGTAATCATGTGTTACTAATACCAATAATAAAGCCCAGGGGCCATGTAACCCTAGCAGCCTAGCCGCGCATGAACTCTGCCATCCGATGGGGCGTCTCGCCCACTTCAATGTCAGTTCGTGAATGCATAATGAGCCCAGAGCCCCACCGCTCCACCACTGCTCGGCTGTTCGACTGTTCGCATCTCCATGCTCTCGCCTCAAGTGCACTTGCCGAGAGCCAGGGACCGCCCGGAGTCATGTAAACATCCCATATCCATATCCAAATGGCGCTGGCGCTGCCACTGCAGGAAGCAACTGTCTTTCGGGTCATTTTGTGTATGGGAATTTTCTATATTATACAGATTTTTGGCAGGCATATGAGTGTGCCATACAATGCATGCAGATATACATATATATAGAGAATATTCTCGTAGAGATACTTGATGATTTGGTAAGCGCACACTTAAAAATACGAGTATACGCGAGATTATCTTTTGGGCAATCAAATTTCAAATATACAGCACGAATATGTTGAAATCCCATTAAATCCATGATGAGTAAGCTGTTTTTTTTCTTTTCTTTTTCGGCTAAAGTCTTTTGCATTTTGCTTCATTCCCAAAGAGCACTTGGCGTGGCTCTCAGGCGCCATAAGTAGAACACTGTACCCCTCTGACAGATATACATTTCGATTCATTAAATACTTAAGTAGAAGCTCAAGTGCCAAAGCTTAAGTGTTGTGGTCATTATTGCAAAAATACTCGTACATACTCGCACATGAAAAGCCATAAAGTGCATATCAAGCGTTCGTTTTTACAGTACTCAAGGGAAAAGCACATATGGCAATGAAAAGTCTTGCGTTGTACATTCCTGTACGGAGCACTATCGGTAGATTTGCATCATTCAATATATTATTTTATATTGGCTTTACAAGAGATATTGATCAGCGGAGTCTTTACACATTTGACATAATTTCGGGGATTAGTTGGCTATTGATTCTCCATAAATATAAGGTTACAAATGTCCCAAAGAGATCTTAAGCGTATTTGATTTTGTTCATGGATGGAAGTTTGATCTGTGAAACGTATTTCAACGATAAGAATTTAAGTCTTATTTGGGTAAAAATACATCTCCCACAACATTGACAGATTTTGTTCTTCCTGAAAAATAACTAAAAGTACTCCCTCTATTCGTATTTAAATTCGAAAGCTAAGACACTCAAAGTGAGCTGAATAAATGGCACATAAAATCTTACTTTGAATAGCAAATTTCTTAAGAAATCTCCTCCTTTATCAGATGTATGGACAGTTGGCAGTTTGCTTGGCAGTTTGGAGTTTCCAGGCAATCACCGAATAAATTTTCATACCCCGTAGTGCATTCATGCAGCGTGTTTGGCCTAATAAATTTAAGCACCTCCTGGCAGGATCGCCAAACCCATTCTATAAGTTACAATTTTCAGTAGTTTCTGTTTCTCAAACTTTCAAATTGATTGACACCCAAGTGAGCTCAGCGGAAAGCTAAACTATGAAATTATTGACGTCTTTGCCCATTTAAAAACTTTCCTATTCAAGTTTACATTGTACTTCCCAATGCGATTGTCCGTAGGAAATCGTAAATAAATCATTAGCTTTTGACTAAATCAAATATTTGTTTCCTGGCTGTGCCACCCACGCGGACAGCCCATAGTAAATTGTGGCCCTAAACCGAAATTTCCCCATTCACTGCGCTGTACTCGTACTTCCCATGTAATCGCATACGAGTAAATCTACATACATATATATTTTTTTAAATGGCAATAAAACTCATCGCGCCAATTTGTAGGCAATTAAATTTTATATTCTAGCAGGAATTTTGATTTGCCGCTGCAATGGGTATGGGCAATGATGAGCGGGCGGGGGATTGTGACGTCCGGCACGGACTTCGATGTGGATCCGAATGAGGATTCCGATTCCGTGCCGCACCATTGCGCTGTGCTGCGGGATCGATCATTCAATTTGGCAGCCATTCGTCGACGTATTATTGTTTGCTTTGTCATATTTTGCCAATGTGTTTTTATTGTTCTTGTTACGGGGCGCGAGATATCATCGGGCCGGCCGTGCATCGTACATCGTGCATCGTAATCGTATTTAGATTGCCTCTATTTGTTGCCGCATGCCAGGGCAGCTATGTACAATGTACTTTGTTTATTGTCTCGGCCTGGCCAAATAAATGCAACACAGCTTTGCTGCGGTAGATTTCGAATGGGCGTCCAGGCCAAAACCTTGAGCAGTCATCGGTGTGGTGTGTGCTTTGTGGTGTCTGGTGCGTGGTGCATGATGCGTGGGGGCCTCAAGTGGATGAAGTTATTGCAAATTTTCTAATCTGCTTGGCTCCACTTTGGACAATGCCCATTGGACCGGCAATCGTTGCAATGATCTCAACGGCCGCAAAATGCAGACATGTAGTAAATTGCGCGCCGATTCCCAAGTGTTCCATCAAAATCAAAGCTTTTAAGTCGCTGCCTGAAGTGTTTTGTTCTAATTTGCCTTTGGCGCTGCTCGTTGGGGCACTGGCAAATGGCCGGGAATGCGCAATTAGCCGCTATTACATTAATAATACGCGTACTTGTCTGCCGCAGGCCCCCATAATAATTGAAAAATCCCATATCTGTGCCGAATCTATCTATGGAAATCGAAAAAGAAATTCAATTGAAAAGCGCACATTGGCCAAAGTGAATCGCTTGTACTTAAGAGCTTAAAAGTATGGATCTTGCCTCAGTTTGTGCACCCTCACATCTGCCATATATGTACATACATATCTGTGTCTGTGTCTGTATGTGTATCTGTCTGTGACCTTCAGTGGCGGCGGCATTCACATGCAATTGGAAACCGGCGCAGGGAGCCAGCAGTTCAGCCGTTGCCTCGATCATGATCATGTAATCATGCGTGTGGCTTTGTTTATATATCACGCCTGTCCTGTGCCGCCGGAACGAGCTACTTGTCCCCGTTGTCGCTCCTGGCCAGACGGTACACACTTGAGGATGTCGGCAGGACATGCAGAGTCCCAGTGAAATATGTGAGAACGTGGCCGGGCCGGCCCACTCAAGTGGCCTGTGGCAGACAGACCGAACAAGTGAGTCCCGGTCTTATGTGGTCAAGGTGTCTAATTGGAATCTGCCCCCAGGATCCCCGTCTAGACTCTAGACATTTATTTTGTGGTGGTCCTCCAAGTGGTTTATTTTGATTTGCGCTCCGGGATAGCCGACATTTGGCGACGCATTAGTGAATGGACCAATGTTTTGTAACAAATTTGATAATCGCCACGACAGGCGCTGTGTCTGAGTGGCAGGGCAGGGCAGGCCAGGAATAGAGAAACCGGGGAACGGAGCCAACTGCAACTAGAAGACCAGACCAGACCACACAACTGACGCAAATAACTCAAACCGTACTTCAAATAAGCAAAACGCCCAGCAACAACAAACAATGCTGTCCCAGGGAGGGAGGAGGAGAGCATTTAATGTACTGATGCACGAGTACTCGAACTGCTCCGCGGCTTGAAGTCCATCATCCTCCATGTGCTCATCCACATCATCCCATCCCCATCAGGTGTGCGGTGGCGTTGACTTTGTGGCCACCGCTGCCGATGTCGATGTCGACGCTAATGTGGATGTCGATGTCGAGCAGCCTCCGTTAGAAGCGGAATTTGTTTATGCTACTTTGTGAGCAATAAAAGCACAGACGGCCGTGTGGGTGGTCCCACCTTCGGGTTTAGTTTTTATGCTGTCGCGATAGATAGGGGACGGCTGCTACCGGCCACATATGTACATACTAGTATGTATGTATGTATGTATGCAAATGGCAGCGCCACCAACACCAGCCTCAGTCACAGGCACAGCCTCAGGCCCAGTCCTAGTGCCAGTCCCAGTACCAGTCCCAGTTCAATGTAGCGCCGCGTGCTAATCATCAGCAGCGCTTCAAAGTTATTCGTGTGGAAATAATCAAAGCATTGTGCGGATGCAGAAGGATGCCCGAGCGTACGAGTACTTCGTAATCCCTGTGAGAATAAGAGTTGAGACATAATTGAATTGATTTCTGGCAAAAGCGACCACTTGCCAGTGTCGGAATCGAGGGGCCATTCAGGCAGTGGCTTCTATCTGAAGTGGCATCCGAATAATTTGACATAATTGTGTCATAATGAAGCGCTATCTGGGCCTGGCCTGGGAAAGGGTGTTCAACTTCGACTACTCAAGTCAAGTGGGGATCAGAGCCCTCCCTAGATCCCATTGAACTTTAATGGGGAGTTGATATCAATCTTTTTCGGTGGTTTATTGACCTCGGCGTTGCCCTCACCCAATACATAAGAGCAACAAACATTCCAAGCTGAAGCGAACCTATTTATTTTCATAAGTCAATAAAATTGACATAATTTACATTGAGTCGCCTCGCATCAACATGGCAGGAAAACAAATCGTTTGGCTATAGCTCAAATCGAAAATTCAATAATTTCATATTTACGTCTTCATAATTTGCACTCAATGTTCCGGTTCTGCAGAGATCGATTGAATTTGATTGATTGCTCTTTTTTGTTGCCTTCGTTGGGGTGATGGATCTTCGATAATAAACTAAATTGAAAGACTTGTGATTAGACGAAATTCAGGAACTTTTTAACAATTATTGGTTGTGAAATTAACTGAATTATTACTCAATAATACAGCATCATATATATGTACTTTTACTTAGAATTAAATTTAAGGTGCTGAAATCCAATGCAAGTAATTAATAAAATAATAAAACAGACCCCCATTATTATATGTTAATATTCAGAGACAGTGTTTTTTGATTTTACAACCATTTTGCTGTGTTCGTGGGCCATCTAATCCAATCCAGTTGATCAATGAAGTGTTTTCTTTCTAAATGGTACTCTATTTTACCTACAGTTACACCCACCTGTTTGTTTCGATTTCAGATTATAAATCATCTTAGATATGTACTCGTGGTGGTGAGGCCTTACAGTATCCTTAGGTACTTTAATCCTCTGGATTTCAGCAACATTCAGCTGAGTGATCTCCGTGCTAAGTTAGTCGAGGCTGGACGACACGGATAGCATCTAGGAAATGCGAGGTCTTAGGGGTAATGTTCTAAAAAAATGATAGTTCAGTGACGCTGTCGTGGCCTCTAGGCTCTATATGTATGGCCACATTAGGTGGGAGTAAAAAAATTATTTATTTTAAATCATTTAAAAATTTGTTTAATTCTACCGGCTTTTTACTTATACATTCTACAGTTGATACAGTAGAGACATCTATTGGTCAAGCTTGTCACGAAGATTTCGTCGTCAGGTGGTGTCTCAGTTGCAACTTTACTGCTGTGTAGTTGCCATGTAGCGACGTTTTTAGCACCGTTACACTTTATTTGAATTCAAATCTATATTTTGACAATAATAATGAGGGCGAGTTGCTCCCATGCAGGTGTTTGTAATGGCGTGAAGAACGGAGCTCTGCTTACATAGTTCCGTAAGAGCTTCCGTGTACCACGGTCTAGATGCAGGCGCATCACATTTCGGACAGCGGCGGCAGTCAGTGACCGTCGCTGGATTGCATCATATTGCAATCGGTTTCTTTGTGTCAGAGTGACATACATATATTTATAAGTTACGGTAATAATAACCCTGCAACTCGGATATTGTATTGAGTAAGGCACCAGAGTGGTGCTTAAGTGCACTGCATGAGTGTACTAAAGTCGATATCGAAGTACCATTTACGAATGCAGACTAAATTGTCTTTTCAAATGCAGTTTCTTTGATATAAATAACTTTATTCGTGTCGGGCCGTCTTAATAATAGTAATTAGTAAGAACCAGTAGACAAACATTTTTAAATGATTCAGTTTCGTTGTAATCGTAATCCAATAGAAGGACAAATAAAATAAATAATAATCTTTATTGCAGTTGGATTTAAAACTTGTAAAACTCGCCTCTAATTTCAATACAAATGCTATTTTCACGTTCCACGTTCGGTAACTAATTGTGGACGAAACATATAATAAAGGCTGAAGAAGTAAAGGATAATTGTTTGAAAGTGTCTGTTAAAGTAATTATCCCTCACTTATTTTGCATTTATGATGTGTTTCGTCCAGAATTTTTACCAGAATTGTCTCGCAGAATTCCTTCGTAAATATCCACGATACCACGTTAAAAATACAGGATGTTATAAGAACTCTAAAATATGCAAAATAATTATTAATTGTTAAAAATATAAATGAGTGAATCTACTGTTGAGTATTACCTGTAAGCGGTCCCTGAAATCCCAAACTGAAGTTTCACTTTCTGTTATGCTGACACCGTCATCATTCATCGGCATTCTGAGAGCCTCTTGAGGCTTACCCTGACACTCACTGAGTACATCAAATAGTTCACGATTATCAGCAGGATCATTTCTTCGTAGGCTATTGGCTGTTTGTGACCCATTTTCACATTTATTCCAGAATGGGTTTCATGTTCGAATTGTGTGGGTGTTTTTATAGCCAAAAATATAGAATGTATGGCGCAGTCGTAATAATAGTAATTAATAAGAGTAATTAAGCAAACAAGCTCTCTAAAAAAATATGATGCTAGTCATGATTTCAATTAACAAGTAAAGCTCAATATTCGCTTCTGGAAATGTCATTAGCAACTAAGCTGTCGGTGGTTTAGTTTCCCGAAATTGTATTTATTTTATTAGTCACATTCGATGGGCTCTTAAATAGCAAAAATAAATAGTACACCGATAGAAAAGCCCTGAAATTTTAATATTTTCCTTAGATTTTAATATTTTGCCATTGTTTTCATCCAGGTGGTGTATTAAATTGAATATTTTTCTTAAATTTTGATTTTAATATAGAAATATTTAAATTTAATATATTTCATATTTAAATTTAATATATTTAATATTTAATTGAAATGTTTCATATTTAATTTAATATATTTCATATTTAAATTTAATATATTTAATATTTAATTGAAAATGTTTCATATTTAAATTGAAATGTTTCATATTTAAATCTAATATGTTTCTATTTATATTTATATTCATTTTTAACTAATTGGTTATTATTTTGGTACGCAATTACTTTCAATCCTCATGGTGTGAATTGGTTAAAGTTGTCAACTAGAAATAATCGCAATATGGTGAACTGCATGGTTGTGATTATACCCCTGCGCTAAGACATTTTACTGTGTATTCAAGGCGGCGAGCTAGAACCGGTTGGGAATTCGGGGACATAAAAAATAATATAACATAGTTAAAATAATACAAAAATATTTGATTTTTTATATGGAATATTTAAATAAAAGTTTTTCCTTTGGATTTTAAACAAACATTTTAATTCAGTCATATAATATTAAATTTAATATGAACATATTAACCACAATTTAATATATTATGTTATTTTGAAGTGTTTTGTATTTGATTAATATGACCATATTAAAAAGCATTTTGAATACATTTATATTTGAATCAGTGAATTCTATTAAATTTTACTATGTTTTATTTAAAAACCGATTTTAAATTCAAATATGTTTTTATTTTTTTTTTTGTACTTATCGTGATCATCATAATTGAATCAAACGAGAATCAAAGTAAAACGAACATGTACATTCCTACATATAAATATCATAACAAAAGACGAAGATGACGCAGCTTGCTTGAAGTTTATCACGGAACTAAGCATATTACAGAATTAGGCATATTTCCGAAAACTTGATTTATGGGTTATACTGATCAACGAAGATAACAATATTTTTGTTTTGAAGTTTTGCTTCGCTTGGGACTGAAGACCGGCTTTCTTTTTTTTAGTGCTTGAGTCGGGGCATCACATGTGGCGGTCATAATGGAGAAATAAACGTGTCAAGAGCTGTACACACAGATCGACCGCTTGCCAAAAATAGGCATAAAGTTCAGCATATAAAACTCGATGGGCTTTCATTTGGATAGTCAAATTGTTGGAGAACTTCACAGCGTTCGGTCGAAATTGAGCGGACTACAAGCAGATTTTTATCGTTTAATTTTTGTGGATATCGCACTCAAAAGGATAAAACATGTTAACGTGGTCACTGTGGTGTGGATTATTATTCGTCCTTTGGATTTACTTTCTGTGGAGTCGGCGGCGGTTTTATTTACTCACACTCAAAATTCCTGGACCAATTGGATACCCATTTCTGGGAATGGCACACAAACTGATTCACAGGGAAGGTACTAAAGGATTTCGGCACTGATCGATCAGATAAACTAATTTTGTATCAATGGCAGATATACTGAATGTATTTGGAATATATCTGGCCAAGCATGGCCCAACAATAATGTCATGGCTGGGCCCTATTCCCTTTGTGATCGCCAGTGAGCCGCAGGTGGTGCAGGATATACTGACCTCGCCTCACTGCGTGAACAAGGGCATCATCTACAGGGCCATAGACGATGGAATGGGCGTAGGACTATTTAGTTTAAAGGGTGCGTCCGTGTAGCCTGTCGCAGCCAGTGTTCCACTGAATTACTTCAATGTGTGTCTAGATCACCGCTGGAGTGTTCATCGCAAGCTGCTGAATCCGGCATTCAGCCACAAGGTATTGCTTAACTTTCTGCCCATTTTCAACAAAGAGACGGGACAGCTACTCAGCCAGTTGGACGCACTGTCGAGCAACGGCGAATACAATTTAATTCCGCTTCTGCAAATCTTTACCATGGGCATAACGACTCGTGAGTATTAAAAACTCCCTTGCTGGACGCTATGATCGATACATTTGCTTTCCGTCTATAGAAACCACAATGGGATGCGATGTGAAGAGTGAGGAGAACTTTAGCTCCATCGTGGAGAGCTATCACTGGTGAGTCAGGTGTGGTGTGGGCTACTGCTATGCATTAACAGTTGTCTAGAAACCATGACAGATATGTGCATCTCGCCATGGCTCCACAGTAAGTGGGTCCGCCAGCTGCTGGGCAGGGAGGCAAACTACCTTCGCTCCAAGACGGAGATCCGGGCGTTCCTAAGGAAGGTGCGAATAATGAAGATACATTTCAGCAAATATATATTATAACTAGAAGCGCCATTTTAGCTTATTCAAAAGAGGTTGGCTGAGGACACGGAGGACTCCATCCAGTCCAAGGATAAGAACATTTTTCTCCATGTAACAACGGACCTTCTGAAGCGCGGTGTATTCGACCTGACCAATGTAGAGGATGAGTCGAACCAAGTTGTGTTTGGCGCCTTTGAGACCACCGCTAAGACCGTGTATTATGTTCTGATGTTGCTGGCCATGTACCCCCAATACCAGGAGAGAGTATTTGAAGAAATCAAAAGTCTGTTCCCCGATTGCGGTGATTTCGAGGTCACATATGAAGACACCCAGCAAATGGTGTACCTGGATCTAGTTATAAATGAGTCAATGCGATTAATATCGCCAATTCCCCTTGTATCGCGGCAAACGTCAGCGGATCTGACTCTATCGAATGGGATTGTGATTCCCAAGGGAGTGCAGATCATGATTGACATATTCCATATGCACCGCAGTAAGAAGATCTGGGGACCCGAAGCGGAAACCTTCAATCCGGACAACTTCTTGGCACACAAAACTCGGGCCGAACAGCACCCATATGCCTTTATACCCTTCACAAAGGGTATTCGGAATTGCATAGGTAATACTACTATAGCAGTAAATTCTTACCAAAAGGTAATGTTTTAACAATAATTTTTTCATTATTTTAGGCTGGAGATATGCTTTGATATCAGTGAAAGTCATACTGGCGAAACTGTTGAGGAACTTTAGCTATAAAACCAGTTTTAAGTTTGAAGATCTTTATTTTGTTGAAGATGTAACCATGAAGCTCAAAACGGTTCCAAAGCTGCAAATAGAAAAGAGAAAATGAGTAATTATGTGTGAGAAAGAGGCAACGAACTCTTACTAATGCAACCTGTCAGAGTAATTATAAGAGAAATAAAAGTATTAATGGAATGAGTATGGAACAAAACAACCATCCAAATGATATACCCCTGTCTCTATGAGTATCGGGTAATTAAATTTCTGGTAAAATATAATGTAGAAAAATTTCAACTGAAACTGAAAGCCCCAATTATACGGCACGGAATGCAGCATCTATCTATAAACTATAATAAACGCTTGTTCTACAAATTAAAAATTTCCAAATTTACTGTTTATTTCTGTCAATTACTGTTTGTAATAATTATGTACACATGTTATGTCATTTGCTTCTCGGTTTGTATCACGACACCGACAATTGCTATGGCTATCCAGAATTTTTGGTGCTTTTTGCAACGCAATAATTATTATTGATTCGAACGCCCAATGGTCAATCGATGACGTTTTGCTAATGCCTGAATGGGGGGATGGACTCCCAATTCGTATTCCCAACGTGTTTGGCGTGTCACTCTGCTAGCCATTAGCTAAAATATAGCTATTTGTATGCGCGTCTTCCATGATAAGCCCTATTAAAAATGGCTTGCTATGTACGGTTCATTGAAGCTTGTTCGTAGCTTTGGTACGTACCACTGCCAGTGGAATTGCTCGGATCGGCTGCTTTCTTTCAATATTTACGCTGGGAGTCACCGGGCCACCACGGAGCACTACGCGTGACAATACCCACAGATCGAACGCGTACCAATCGCAATCGTAATCGCTTCCGTCATATAAAACTCGATTGCCCCAAAATTGGATAATCAAATTGTTGGCGGACTTCACAGCGATCGGTCGGATATCAGTGAAATATTTGGAAATAAGTGTTTCAAGTGTGGATAGTGCATTCCCAAGGATAAAACATGTTAACGTGGACACTTTGGTGTGGATTACTATTCGTCCTTTGGATTTACTTTCTGTGGAGTCGGCGGCGATTCTACTTACTCACACTTAAAATTCCCGGACCACTTGGATACCCAATTCTGGGAATGGCACACAAATTGATGCGCAGGGAAGGTACCAAAAGATTTACATTTCGGAACTGATCGATCAGAGGATTTAATTTTGTATCAATGACAGATATACTGAATGAATTTGGAATTTATCTGGCCAAGCACGGCCCAACCATATTCTCGTGGCTGGGTCCCATTCCGTTCATGATCGTCAGTGACCCGCAAGTGGTGCAGGACATCCTGACCTCGCCTCACTGCGTGAACAAGGGCATCATCTACAAGGCCGTGGACGATGGAGCTGGCGTGGGACTGTTCAGTTTAAAGGGTGCGTGGATGCGGAGGCTAAGTGTTGCTCGGAGTTACTTCAATGTGGTCTTCGTCTAGATCCCCGCTGGAGTATTCATCGCAAGCTGCTGAATCCGGCATTCGGCCACAAGGTATTGCTTAGCTTTCTGCCCATTTTCAACAAAGAGACGGCACAGCTACTCAACCAGCTGGACGCATTGCCGGGCGGCGGGGAGAAGGATTTGATTCCGCTGCTTCAGAGCTTTACCTTGGGCATTGCGACTCGTGAGTAGTAGAAGCTGCTGGCGAAGATAACCATTCTTACGTCTGATATTCAAGTGCAGAAACCACAATGGGATGCGATGTGAAGAGTGAGGAGAACTTCAAGAGCAACTCGCTGATGAAACGCTATCAATGGTGAGTCAGGTGTGGTCTGGGCTACTGCTATGCATTCACAGTTGTCTAGAAACCATGACAGATATGTGCTTCTCGCCGTGGCTGAACAGTCGGTGGGCCCGCCAACTGGCGGGAAAGGAGGCCAACTACCATCGAGCCAAGACGGAGATCCGGACGTTCATAAGGAAGGTGCGAATAATGGAGATACATTTGAATAAATATACCATAACTTGAATCGCCATTTCAGCTTATTCAAAAGAGATTGGCTGAGGACACGGAGGACTCCATTAAGTCAAAGGATAAGAACATTTTTCTCAACCTGGCAACGGATCTACTAAGGCGCGGTGTGTTCAGCTTGACAAATGTTGAGGACGAGTCCAATGTAATTGTGTTCGGCGCCTTTGAGACGACCGCCAATACTGTGTATTATGTACTCATGCTTCTGGCCATGTTCCCTCAGTACCAGGAGAGGGCGTTTGAAGAAATCAAAAGTCTGTTCCCTAATAGCGGTGATTTCGAGGTCACATATGAAGACACCCAGCAAATGGTGTACTTGGATTTGGTTCTAAATGAGTCAATGCGGGTAATACCGCCAGTTCCAGTTGTATCGCGGCAAACGGCACAGGACTTAACTTTATCGAATGGGATTGTGATTCCGAAAGGAGTGCAGATCGCCATCAACATGTTCCACATGCATCGCAGCAAGAAGATCTGGGGACCCGAAGCGGAAACCTTTAATCCAGACAATTTTTGCCCCACAATACCCGGGACAAGCACCCATACGCATTTATACCCTTCACAAAGGGTATTCGGAATTGTATAGGTAATATTTAAAGCACTAGAGTTTTCCCAGATAATCAACAATAATCAAATTTTGTAACCTATAATTTTAGGCTGGAGATATGCTTTGATATCAGCCAAAGTCACGTTGGCCAAACTGTTGAGGAACTATAGCTTTAAGACCAGTTTTAAATTTGAAGATCTTTATTATGTTGAAGATATAACTATGAAACTTAAAGCGGTTCCAAAGTTGGAAGTCCAAAAGAGAACATGAAAAGAATATTCAAAAGTCTGCCAATATTTGGAATTTGTATAAAAAAGACGGCAGGTGCCCCTAAAGCTTTAAACAGACAACCTAAAGATTGTTATACAATTTTTTCTAAATTCCGCAAGTAACTTAATTCAAAAAGTGGCGTCCAAAAAATGTTTAAATAAATATCGGTTGCAACAGGGTATTTTGAATTAAGCGTTTTTGAGCGAAATGTGGGGTCAGGCAGAAGACTGGACTTCAAACCAAATATAAATAACATTTGTATTAAAATATGTAAATCAATTATATAAATATAATATATAGACTTAACGGTTATATTACAATACATAGTAGGCGATGCGAAATTTGACAACTGCTCGAATTACGAATTATATTAAAGTGCTTTTCAAAATGACCGCCAAACTCCATTTAGCGCACAAAATATACCGAAACAGTATATGGTTCGATAACAACAGTTGCTAGTTACGTATAAGAAATTACTCAGTGAATACGGTCACACTGCGGAGCGTTATCCCATTGTCGACCAGGGGGGAATTTAATATTTCCACGAAATTTATGTAACTTTAACATATTTTACGCATTACAGGTGAAAGACCACCGACAGGTCATTTTTGTGTTGTAAGTAAAGAGGAGGTTGTAGCTACAAGGAGCCTTTACAAACAGTGTTATTTTTCGCGATATTACAAAAGGTGCTAAGCTGTTTAAATAGAGGGGGTCTAAGCGGGCTAAGTCTCGTTTGATCGTTATCGTTATCGTCACTGTCTCGCTATGTCGGATCTCACAGATTGTTTTGAATTAAATAAAACAAAATTATTTGAAAAAATACGAAATGGCTTGCCCGTCGTGCAGAACAGCCAAAATTTGTTGGACTGCAGCGACGATCTACTGTTTGCATGGGATGCGGGCGAGAGCAAGTTGCTCGTGAGGAACTGGCGTTCGCAGCTGATGGTGCCGGAGCAACGTGCCAAAATTGATTATCAGACGCTTCTGCCTTCGATCCCGATCATTCAGGACATAGATCGTGTTACAGTTTCCAACGAGTGCTCCTTGGTGGCACTGAGTGGACCGCGAGGTGTGTGCATTTTGGAGCTACCCCGCCGCTGGGGTCTCGATGGCTACTTTAAGGATGGCCAGGAAAAAGTCCTTTGTCGCACATACTGTCTGGATGCTGCTTTGTTCCAGAACAGGCATCTGGAGGTGCGTCAACTGCGCTGGCATCCAAACTCAGTATCGGACTCCACACTCCTGGTGCTGCTGAACAACAACTGCATCCGAGTGTACAATAACTCGAAGCTGCGTCACGTGTGGCAAGTTGGGCCGCTTACTAGGACAATGACTTCGATTAGCAACTTTGGGGAAGTTGCCGTGGACTTTGATTTTGCTCCAGCTACAAAGTCGCGCTGTGGCGACCTTACTGCGGCCAACGAAACTACTTTGAACCAAAGCAACAAAACGCTGGGAGAAAAAACGGCAAAGCAGGAGAAAATTGAATGGCCTATTGTTTTGCTGCGAGAGAACGGAAACATCTACGTTTTGTTTACTAGCCTGGACTCGGATATTACGCGCCTCCAGGGACCCCTAACCATAACACCACAGAAATTGGATAACTACGGCCTAGAGTATTGCTCGATCATGATCATTCCCTCGCTGCCTCCCACTATGGTCATTGCCGAGTCGAAAGGAAAGCTCCACCATGCACTGCTAATGGATGCCGAGGCGGCCGAGCATTCCTTCAATGAAGTTGATGATTTCATTCTCATAGAGCCCGCTCAGTTTGTCATACATGTGCTGGAAACGGTTGAGCTCGAGTTGGGTCTTTCTGGCGCATCAAATACTGCACCAAAAACCCCCATTATCCAGCCTAATACATACATACACTTGAAACGAGATATCATCAACGAGCTGCGCTACTTTGCCTATCACAACGCTGGCTTGCACGTGGTCACTGTCAGCTTCATCTCCGAACTGCAGCGCTATCTGGACAGTGAGTCGGAGCAGGACAGACTGGAGTTGGCGTCATCCTCCAAGGCCGAGTACGTTCTGTGCACAAAGTTCGACTCCAGTGAGCGGATCAATGCTGTCTGCGGCATTTCTCTATTACAGCTGCCAGCTGGTGTGGTGCTTCTGTTGGCGAGCGGTCAAGTGATCAGCCTAAAGCTGGTCATCGATGCCCAGCTGTTGGTGACCCCCAGTGAGAAGATGCAGCGAGCCTCCGATGTAGATCAGCAAGAGTCTGGACCTTCATTCCTTGACAAAATTAAAGCTCTATTGCAGCGCAATGTCAACCAACCGATTCTCGCTAACAAGCTGTCCTCGGCGTCCCCCCACGAGGGATACGAGCTACTTAACCAGGCTATTGAAGTGTTGCGCGAACAGTACTTCAAGCGCCACGACGTCGTCCGTACCGAGTTTGCGAAGCACATCAATCAAATTCTACTGAAGAAGGAGCAGCAACTGCGTGAGATCCAGGAGCTGGAACATGAGCGGGAGATAATCAGCGAGGGTGCCCACAAGCTGGCCGAGCGTTTCGAGGAAATCAGCGACAACCAGGAGCTATTGGTGCGCAAGTGTCAAAGTCTGATGCAGAAGGCCAACACCGCTCTGCCCAACAATGTCGTGCCCGAGCAGGAGTTCACCCAAGAGGTGTCGCGAATTAACAAGGCCACAAAGGGTATGGCTGCTGACCTGGATGCCGCCAAGAAGATGTTGAACAAACAGCGCTATCACATCGCCAAGAGCCAGGACGAACTGAAGAGCAATGTCTACGAACTGCCAGAGAAACAGCATCGCACCATAACTGAGATCCTGGCCCAAATGAGCGGGGAGATTGACCGGCAAATAACCGATGCCAAGCGTATAAATAAGATTGTTGGCGTTAAATAAGTTAGTTCCAGCTCATTTTTGATAACACATTTATGCGATTTTGTTGAAGAACTGAAACATATTAATTAATAAATAACACTACTGTTCGAATAAGTTGTCCCAGTTGTATCCACATCCAATGTATTCCTGTCCATTTACTAATAGTGTTCCAAATACGAATAGATACTTACACTGCATGGAATGTAGACATGACTCGCACTTCGAACGCCTTCCCTCCAAAAGCAAACGTAACAAAAATCATTTGCAAGTCTAATGACATTTGCCTTTGCGCCTTTCCATTTCTTTTGCGTTTCAGTTGGTCGCTTAACTAGCGGGCTTCAGTCAGAAGCGAACTTTAGCAGAGAATACTTAGAATCGATCGAATCGGTGCCGTTCGAGACGCAGAGAACATGACATCGACCCTACTGTCAACCCTTTCTAACATCTACACGGGGATGTTCAACTACGTGAAATCGCGATTTCCCTTTGTGATTGAGGCTGCAATGGTGACCCTCTGCTTTGCCTCCATAGTGGGCAGATACTGCATACTGATATAGAGAACTGAACAACAAATCATACCATGCCACGATGCCCATACAATACATATATGTAAATCGAACGAATATATATATATATTTAGATGTGTGTTGTTGTGGAGTTATATGAATACAAACTAAATGCTTTAACCTAAACCTTGGGCTTCTCAATTAAGTGTATGTAGAAGGCTGGATTCTTCACTTGGCTCATCTCCTTGAAGTCGCCGTACAACTGGTGCTTGGCCTTGGCCGAGAATA
This sequence comes from Drosophila tristis, assembly GCA_018150885.1. Lineage (NCBI taxonomy): Eukaryota > Metazoa > Arthropoda > Insecta > Diptera > Drosophilidae > Drosophila > Drosophila tristis. The sequence goes on from JAECWT010000002.1 coordinate 17,467,504, forward strand.
TCTCACTGAGGATCTCCTGGAAGCGCTTCAGCTCGTGGGGATAGTAGGAGAGGCGGAACTCGCTGGTCAGCTTGTTGCCAGCGATCAGGTAATCCATGGACACCAAGGATGGCTTACCACAATAGAACAGGACGGATGTTTTGATGTCCGCCGTGTGGCTTGTCTGCAAGTCATTGGGAGAGTCAATTAAAATAATTTAATTCAACGTCTGCCTATCAGTTTTCAGTATTTGACTGATAGTGAGTCGGCAATGATGATGTATTAATGCGAGATGAGAGAACGATGAAATTGATTTTCACAAAACTAAGATCAGCAGCCGTCGTAATCAATGAAATGATTGGGGATGACGCGATGACGGGCAACTTTTCTCTGCTTTTAAGTGGAATGTGTCATTTAACAGTTTTTAATTAGCGCCACAATGATCTGGCAGATCTGTGCTGGCTGGCTGGCGTTTGTACTCACGTTATAGTAAATGCTCTTGGCGGGCGTGGAGCCTGTCTCCAAGATATTGTCGTAGTTGCGATGGTCGATCAGCAGGACACCGCCTGGCTTGAGGCACTTCTCAAAGTTTCCGATCGCCTGCTTGTGCTCACGCTGATCCCCAAAGCCGTCCATCAAGTGGGCAAAGGAGTTGCCCAGGCAGATGACTGCGTCAAAGCCATCCTGTATTTGCTCCTGGATGTCATCGTACAAAGTCAGCCAGTTGGCTTCCTCGATAACTGCAAAGGGTTTTGGGATGGACAGTCAGAAACGTGGCAAAGCAGGCTTCAGGTCCCATACATACCCCAGTTTTCAAAGGCGGCTTCCTTGCGCCTGTTCCAGCGCTCCTTGAGAGCGTATTTCAGCATCTTGTCAGAGGCGTCAACGGACACCACTTCGAAGCCCTCCTCCACCAACATAAGCGAGTCCACACTGAGCGAATGTAAGGTGAAGAAGTGTAAGCAAAGCTAAATGGGTGGGATGGAATGTCTGTCCACTGCACTTACCCGGTACCACAGGCCACGTCCAGGACACGCCTGCATCCCTTCTGACGCAGCATATCGATCAGGAAGTTCTTGTAGTTGTCCGTACGCGAGTTCTTGTCTCCGATGAAAATCTCCCATACCTTGGCCGCCTTGCCATCGGCATACTGATCCCTAACTCCTTCGGCGGAAATACCATCCGAGCGGGCAACGAACACACTATCGGCGGAGGTGGTCATCTCTGGCGGTCAACACTGGTTGGCAGATCTCAATGAAATAAATTTCGTTTCGGCCGCACTCTCCACGTAAGCTTCTGCTCTGGATAGCCGAAGGGATGGCACCCAATAGCCTGCCGCCAACAGCTGGCATGTCAACGTAGGCAGCAGCACCCTCGTAGTCATCCGTAATCTTATCACACTCCGCGACCGACTCGACACTGCTTTGACGTACGCCAATTGGGAGGCGAGGCAGCGCTTCGGCTCGTCTAACATCTGTTCGATCCCAAACGTGCTTGTTTGCGGGCTTTCGCTTCTGAGTGTTTGACCCTCACCCTGACCCTCCGGTCTCACTGATTAGACGTCTCTGACCATATCCCGTGGTCAAAATAGAATGACGGAGCACAATATCTGGACAACTACAGTGACAACTCTACACACAGGTGGCCAGACATTTCTCCATCTCTCTGTTACTTTCTGTGACAATCTCTCTCGTCGGTGGGTGCGCATACAGAGCTTTTACTGTAGGTTGGACGGAAATAGTATTTGTATATGAAATAGTTTTTATTTTCAATATTCTTAAAAAGAATCTCTATAAATATTGCACTGCGTTGATTGAGTGGGACTCATTGTTCGTTCCCCTTGAATGGTCTTCCATATTGCACATCGATATTGTTCTACGTTTCAGATCTTACGGATAAATTCACACTTGATGTTCTATATATGGTAGGAACTTAGGGCTAGAAACGGATTACGTTTCGCAAGATAATTATACGAGTACGCTACAAGTAATTGTCTTGGGAAACATAAGCCGTGTGTATGTATGTATGCTGGAGTATATGTTTATGCAGATCGAGTATTAGTTAATATTTTAAGCGTACATCGTAACTAACAGGGGTTCAACATCTATGGCAAATACCCCAACGAGTCCTCGAGCGAGGCGCTCACAGCCCGCATCGACTGGTAGCTGCTCATGCGGCTCCGACTGATGTTGCTCCGTATGGAGGCCGCCTTCTCAATGGCCTTGATATTGAGCAGCAGATTGTCAGAGCTGCACGCCTTCAGTGCCGCTCCCACGCTGCCAGCAGGTCCCAGGGGCATGGCCATGTAATGTCCATTGGCGCCCGCTCGGTCCGTGCTAAAAGATTCGCGCGCACGGTAAGAGGACTTCCGGGAGGAGGCATATGACCGGCAACTGCCGTTGGCGGCACGCATCGCCTTCTGGGTCTGCATGGGCGGGCACAGGCTCTTGATGTCCGTCGTCTGGCTCAGTTTCATGTCCGCGAAGACGGCAGCCGCCTCCACGCTCTTCTTCACGCTCAGCGCCTCGTGCGGCTGGACGGGCTTGCTGTTGCCGCTGATACTGAAGAGTTCGTAGTCCAGGCCCAGCTTCTCGGCAGGCTTACCCTTCCGTGCTGCTCCCCCGCCACCTGGCCGCGCCTTGCGCTGCTGGGACAGGGAGTCCTCGCTGATGGCTGCCGCTGCCAAGGCCCGCTGCCGGCGATGGGTTCGCTTGCAGTAGCACTTGCTGGCGCTGATGCAGCTGTCCGAGTCGCACGAGGTGGTCGTCTCCGACGGGGTGTTTACCGAGTCGTGCTCCAGTGTGCTGGCCGGCTCCTCCTCGACCATGGAGCAGTAGCACTTGTCATCCGACTTGCACGAGATCAGCGAGTGGCGATTGCTGGCTGCTGTTCCGGCACTCTGCACAGGTGGGACAGTTCCCGAGGGCTTACGCGAGGAGTTTGCCATGGCCATGGTGCGCTCGTTCTTCTGGCGCAGCTTGTGGTTCAGGTGCTCTGTGCGCAGGCTGCAGTAGCAGCGATCGGCCGAGGCGCAGGTACAGGACTCGGAGTCGTAGCTGCACTCGGAGCAGGAGACGTAACTGAACAATGAAGGGGAGGGGAGGGAGCGTTAGGGGGCACTGGGAATGGGCATATCTGACCCGCTTGAACCTACCCGCTGCTGCTGTTCCTGTTGAGCCCCTGCAGGGCATGCTCATTGCGCACCACGGATACATCTGAGCCGCTGGTGGCCGCCCGGTTACGTTGATGCTGCTGCTGCTGTTGCTGGACATGGCTGATGGGGGGTCCAATGATGATGGGCGCACTAATCTTGCGCTTGCCCTGGCTGTCCAGGCTGGCCGCGTCCTTGGGTCGTGGACTCGATTTCTCCAACTTGCCGCGGCACGAACGGAACTGTCCCAGCTGAAACATTTTCTTCAGGCTCTTTGTGCCAAAGAAGCTGCTCTTTGTCTTCTTCTGTGGCAGGAAGGAAGAGATTGCATTGGATGAGAATCGCAGTCTGCAGACATCGACTATCCACTCACCTGCGATCCATTTACGCTGGCCTTGCGCTTCTGCTTTTTCTTCTTTTGGCGTCGCATTATGTTCTTGGAGCGCTGAAAGAGCTCATCCTGGGTGAGAGTAACGGCCAGCTTGAGCAGGAACTCCTTGTAGATGGGCTTCAGGTCGTTGAAGGACATGCCGTCGGCATCGATAATGGCGTACAGAATGTCGTCCAGGGAGTGCAAGTTCTCGTGCAGACGAAATTCATTGAACAGCTCGCTGAAACCAAGTGGGGAACTAGAAGCACAATTCAAACGATGCCAATCAACCAAACCAAACCTTCACACCCAAAATGAAATCAATCTACCACCAGGACCCCAGGCCAGGAGCACACAGCGGACAGGCCCTCCTGGCCCCAGGAGCTTGGCTGATAATACTCACCCTCCTCCACCACCGCCGCCCAACTTTCCCGAGTGACGGCGCGCCGCCCGCGACTTGTAGCGGGTCAGACCGCCGGTGTTCAGGAAACTGCCAGATCTTGGTATGGCCACGCGCGTCAGAATGTCCCCATTGGCCGCTTCGCCGCCGCCGCCGCCGCCGCTACCGCCACCCACAGCCCCCACCAGATCTGCACCCTTGTAGGCACTGGCTGCACCAGTTGGTGGCTTTTTGTTGTGATGGGCATGCTGGTGCAGACGGTTCACGTGTCCGTTGCTGCAGACGATGCTGCCATTGCGCGTGGGGACTCCTTTGTAGCCGGAACCGGAACCGGAACCCGGCACCGTTGTGGGCACTGGAGGAGCACGCTTGGACTTGTGGGATTTGCGCTTGCGCTCCTCCGTGGACGTTTCCACCTCGGCCGCCTCGTTGATGACGTTGCTGTTGGAGCTGAGCGAGCTGCTGGACACCCTCTTTTTGCGAACGGAGCGCGAAGGCGTGCCGGAAGCACCGGTACCCGCGCGAAAGGAACTGCGTCGCCCACTGGCGCTGGGCGTGATCTGGGAACGCGACAGATAGTTGGAGCTGGTCATGGCCGAGCTGCTGGCGATGCTGATGCAGCTGACTCCGTTCTGCTGGCGCGGCGTCCGGCGCTTCGTGCTGCGGTGTGAGTTGGTGCTGACGTGGGCCATCAGGCTCTGGTAGAGGGTGGCCGCTATCACGATGGCGTCCTCGGTGCTCTTGCAGATGAAGCCGTGGCACTCGAGGATCTTGGGAGAGCTGGCGGAACGCATGACGACCGCAAAGATCGGGGCATGGACGTGTATGCTGTGCTCCACAGCCATCTGCTCGCTTGAACTAAGGATTGGAATTTGCTGAGAAACTTGGCGCCAGCTTCGGGGACTCTCAGGACTCACCTCAGAGGCTGAAACAGGGCAGTCTTGTCTATGTTTTCGGGATCGGTGATCAGTGGCAGGAAGGCGGCGCCGCCATCGTCGGCGGAGATAACAAACTTCACCGCCGACCACACGGCAATGTTGTGAAAGGGCGTGATGTGGGCCTCACTCTCGTCTGGGCCACTGCCGCCCTTTGGCATTGGCACAGTGCTGATCTTGACCCGCAATCCTGTGGCACAAATATCCAACGATCCCGAGCTGAGCTTCTGCAGGACACAGACATGGCGGAACACAATTTGAGATTCCAGAATATCTTTAGCTCGATCCATTTACTTACCTTCTTGGTGACCTCACTTAGGTACAGTTGCCTCAGTGGCTCCTGCAGGCCCTGGAGACTCGTCACCTTGTCTTTGAGCGGCAGGGAGCCCAGGCAGGTGACGTCGAAGCTGCTGGTGGCATCCTTGGCCACGTCCGTGAACAGCTGCTCGATCTGGGCCTGCACACTGTTGCTTATCCGCTCCACATCCTTCTTGGCCGCCTCGGCCAGCACCTTGGCCGACTCGGTGGACTCCTGCAGAAAGCTGCTCTTGGCCCCCGAGGTGCTGGCCAACTCACTACGCCCATACATGATTATGGAGCGCGTGCGATGCGATCCCCGAGGATCGTCGAGGCGGCTGCTACGCATTGATCTACCATACATAGAAAATGTGGGCGGGAGAATAGAAATTGGATTAGAAACAGGCTTAATGTTTGGTAAAGAAAGTTCTGGCTGGAGGGGAATTGGAATTTCATTTGATGGACTATAACTGATCTATATAATATCGAGTTGCCTCCATTTAGTTCTATGTAAAATGGTTTAAATTGTTAAATTTAATGGTCAGCGTCGTAAATTTTAATGGTTTATTTCAAGCCAACACTTTCGGGGCCTCCACTCTCTGCTGTGTGACAAAACGGTTACATTTTTGTGAAAGTTTGACTGATTAACGCAAAACCAACCATAGATTAGCATATTCGCCTCGGACTGGAGCTCGGACTAGAGACTGGATGGAGACTGTCTGCTGCTTATGTGTGAACTCGTGGAGTTGGCACAGCCATAGCCACATCCTGCTGGCGCCCCACAGACAATGGTCCAGGCAGCGCTGGAGGAGTTGTTGGTTTGGCAATGGCCAGATCCAGGTCCCGGTCCAGGTACAATGCCCCCCATCCCCCTCCAGCCACCTGCCGAATGCAGCTTAAGGTGTTCCCAATACCAGATTCTGTTTACCGCTAACTGACACAAAATCGGAAATGGTCATTTCCATAGAACGTCGCATCGTCGGAGGCAGCCGAGAGTTTTGAATGGGAATGAAGATGAGTGGAGTGGAGTGGATGGAGAATGCCAGGCCGGGCCACTGGAGAGGAGCGGTGAGAAGTCATAGTTTTCTTTTTCAATCAATTAAGCAGTTTGCTCCGCGAATGTGTGTCAGCTTTGGAATATTTAAGCATAGAGCAAGTGCCGCGCCGAGCCAAACCGATCCAATCCGATCCGATGTGATGACCAAAGACTCAAATTATTCTTCTACCTCTGTGTGTGTTCTTTCCTCTCTCTTGCAGCTCTTTCTTTGCCTATCCCACTATCTATTTCACAGACAATATCGTTTTTAATTTTGGAACTAACTGTTCCTTTTTGTTGCTTATGGAAATGCAAAACGGTAAAAGAAACATTCATCGCCTCGACACATGTTGGGTCTTCCCAGTCAGTCAGTCAGTCAGTCTCTCCATTTCTGTATATCTGTATCTTATTTCTCTGCATCTACAACTCGCTTCTGTAGTTTCGAGAACGAAAGTGTTGGGCTCGAAATAAATTAATGCTTTGGGATATAATATCGAGAGCGAAGCTAATGGGCGGGTCACACCTCACAAAACCAACAGACCTGATTGATATTTGTCTTTAATTATTTATTCTGAACCCCATCTAATGGGGGCAGCTACTCACCTGGAATCGTCAAACATTAGATCGATCTTCAGTTTGTATATCGAATTTCGACTGACACTCGAATTATTTTCGAGCTGGTCGCCGTCCAAGAGCCGAAAGCCGGAAGACTGGCTGTTGCTGTTGCTGCTGCCGGTCGCTGGTTTGCCACGCGCCCGCACCGAATTCATTTTGGGTATGGCCACTGCGGATTGAGAGTCCACTTTGCAGGTGACCATCCTCAAAGTCTGGACGCGATTAACACTTGCGGAATGCAGCTGCAGTTGTAGATTTATCTCACTATTTTTACTGTTTTGCTTTCGGTTTTGGCAGCGTATGCGCAACTTGTATGCAATTAGCGATTAAATGCAATTCAATTATGCACAATAAAATGAACGTTAATTTCAAACATGTTAGCGAAACAATCGCCCGCTGCTGCTACACGAGATTTGGCTTCACACTTTGCATAGGGCACACAGACCACTGGCCATTTCCATTGCTATTTCCAGCGATGTGTATGGAGATGCGGACGCGAATGTGCGGAGCGGAGACGGCGTGTCTCGGAGGTGTTGCATGCCTCGCTCGGCTCTGGCCATCATTCACTCTCGTGCTGGCTCATTAATTAGCTGCAAGCAAAACCAAATACCGACAAATTGTATATAGATTAGATTAAGCCACAGGCCATAAGGAACAAATGTATTGCAAAATAATTATTAACCACTTTTATGCTGATTGTTTTGTATTTGTAATTTTTTTTTTGTATTTTTTTTGTGTGTAGTTTTTTTTTTAGTTTTTCTTGGTGTTTCTCTGCACTTTCGGCTGATAAATTGCCCCATGAAATGCAATTGTTGTATTGGAAAAATGTTAGCTATGCTCAAACACAACAGCACACAGTCACAGCAGGCAGCTAGGCCCAGATACTCGTACGAGCTGGCGTTAATTCGGCTGCATCTATGAGATACTTTCACTGTGGAGCTATTTTGCGATAATTAGCAAATGCCGCTCGAAGCACAAGGCCCACACTTATGCACACTATCACACGAGCCCACGAACTTAAACGTAATCACAATCATGTAGCCATATAGCCCATTTGGAAATGCCATTTACTTGTGCCTTATTGAACTTCAATTCCAATTCCACTGCACCGACACCACACCACCACAATGCACGGTGCACGCAGTTTCAGTCGCAGCCCCAAATCTGGATGCACTTCACTGTCTTTGCTGGCTTTTGGCTTTGTATAATCCAAATTTTGTAATTCGGCTTGGATCTCGAAACCGAAACGGGGCATCTGAGTTCGTTGAATGCCACACAGCGACTGGACTGGCCGCACGGAGCCGCAAGCTGAAATGTCGATGCGCGTCAAAAGCAGAAGTAGACTCCACACAACCGAAGCCCGACGAGCGCTGGCTTACGACTGACTTCAGGGGGCCGAAGAAAGAAAGAAATGGCCAAGTGGCCAGGCCAAGACAGCACCGGGAGAAAGAGAGACGGAGAGGGAGACGGAGACGGAGAGTGTGGCCTCTGCGAGTAACAATATCATCTCTGGCGTAAGTGGGTAGCGGCAGCACAATGAGAATGCCTGTCCGTCGCTGTCCGTCCGCTCCCTGTCTTCCCATATGTATCTCCGTCTGTGGCTACACTGTAGCCGAATGTATAACCGACTTTGTATCTGCTCATAGCTCATAGTATGGGCAATCTGTTTTTGCTTTAACCAACTCCAAAATGACAGATCGAATGCGCTGATGGAGATAAACGGGTCCGAGACAATTGCTTTTCAACACCCCAACAACAACAACAGCAATCACTTGCCCAATGCTGACACTGAAGATTCGATTATTATATGGGTATTATTATCGGTTTTGGACTAACTCCAACACAGACATTTGCATACGGCAGGGCAATGTGAATGTGAATGTCATGTTGCAGCATTTGCGTAAATATTTCGGTGTATGTTGCAGTCATCCATCCCAATGTCAGTCTCCCACAAACTTTGGCGCCTTCGGGCGGCCTGACTGCAATTAAACCTCTTTTGGGTCTCAAATTGCCGGTGGACCCGGGTTTTGCCATTTGCGCAAGCGCAGAAGCTGTGACGACGAGTGAGGCAAGGGAGAGGGAGAGGGAGCCGCAGTCGGAGCCGGAGCCCCCCGACAGTGAAGGCATTTTCGAAATCAATGACCGTGGTCAAGTCTTACGATAATTGGTGCTGTGCCTGTGCTGCTGCTGCTGCCCGTGGGCCTGTTTCTGTGTTGCTTTGTGCACTATTGTAAAATGCATTTAATTTTTCACTTTACAGCGCGCCGAAACAGGCAACGCCACAGCTGGAAGTTGAGAATACTCTGGAGTGGGGAACGGAGACCCTCAGAGCATAATAGTCAGTAGTAACAGGCGCAATAACTAAACTATCCCTATGCATGCGAGCAATTACATGGATGATCCCAAATTTGCATTTTAAGCTTGTAACTTAAAATTAACACAAGAACACGTGTAATTTTCAAAGAAATGTGTCTGAAGAAATTATATTTCCATGTGGAATGCTTAAGTATGTTTAATAAAATATGTCAGAGCATCGCTAATGAAATCAGAGCGCAGAGCACATTGCTTGTGGTCGTAATTCAATGCTGACTTCAATTAAAAAGTCCGCTACCATTTCACTAATAATAAAAAAAGGCCATAAAAATCTATCACTGGTAGATACATCAAAACTTTCCATTGTACGGTTGCTGCAAACGATTTCCATTTCAAATGTTTGATCTACTGGCAATTAATCGCACACGTGTGTGTGTGTGTGTGTGTGTGGGTTTGCATGTATGTGTGTGTGTTTCGATCTGTTTGAAGTTGTCAACATTGTCGGTTTATTCATGAGATAACAGTAACAACTAATCGAAATTGGACTACCTAAGACAAAAGTGGAAAAACTAGCTAATAGCCAGCCCTTTGTGTGGAGCCTGGCCGGGCCAGAAAACTCTTACTTTTATGGCTCCTCCTCTCTCGTTTTGCTTTAATGGCACCAACGAAAACCGCTGATCAGTGGATAGCGAAGAATCAATGAAAACTGCCCCAAAGAGTGTTCAACATTTTCGTTTTCAACGGTTTATTTAAATTTCTAGAATTTTCTTCTGTGCGTGCGAAGAGCTTTTACTTTTAACAGAATTTCCCACTGACCAAATTTGATGGTTAATGGCTGAACCGTTAACAGCACCTGCTCTCTGGGGGTGGGGGAGTGCTGGTGCTGGGTGGTGTTGATAGGTGATGAGATTTATTTAACAAATAACATCATATCATGATCATCACTTTCTCTATTCAATTTATGGTAGGTTTCTGTATTTTTGTTTTAACTTTTCTTGCATCTGGTGCGTGTGCGTGTGTGTGTGTGTGTTTTATTTGTGTGTTTTGTTTCTGTTGGCTGCTGGCAGTGCCAACGGCAGCGGCAACTATTTCAAAAATTAGTCGTATTTTTTTGTTGTTGCTCTCCGCCTGCCTACAAGATGCAGGCAAGCTTGAAGATACAGATACAACGCACAGGGTTGGGTTGGCCTGGTACGTACGTACACTCGGGGATCGCTACAGATGGTGTGGGTAGAGGCGCAGGTGCGCCTACCAGTGATTCGCTTGATTCCTTTGCGCTCATCTTGTGCCCAGCACTGCGTATCTGACATGAGCAACGAGCACTGTACACTGGGCAAAAATGCTTGCCACCACGAATCTTTCTAATCAACACCATAGGGAAAATGGGGAACTTCAGACGGTAGAAAATGAAATCTGCGCAGATAGTTCCAGAACTTTTCGTGCAGTGTATTGGAGTGGACAAGTTCTGCAAATTATTCAAAACATTTTGCCACAAAAACATTGCGCAATTAAAGTTTCATGACTTTCCCTGACTTCGCTCCGACATAATCTCGCGCTCTGACTTTCTTTGTAGAATCACGGCCATGCAGATGGATACAGAGAGATACTTGGACGCGCACAGATGCGAGTACTCGTGCACAGATACTCGTATGTATGCCCTACTGTGGCCCATGTGGCTCCATTCATTCATTAGCTGCGCTGGCAGCGACGCTGGCGTTGCGTCACGATCCGATCCCGAAACGGAGGCGAGACAGACACGAAAAGCGTTACTGTGCAGACACAGGGCACACAATAATTGTCACATTGTGCCACTCATTATGGCATTTCGCGCTTCATTCTCCGCTCACACACGCTCCACCACTCCTCCACTCACCCATCCATCCATCCATCTATCCGTCTTTTCGGGTGGAGCCGGGCAACGGCAGCGGGTGGTTAAAAAGAAATTAATTTCGCGGTTTTTTTTTTTCGTGTCCATTTTGTATTGTTTGCAAAAAAACATTTGGACAGTTTTGTTAACGATCTGGTGGCGACGTGACCCAAAACACCCAACCACAAACACAAACACGGACACGAGCACGACTACTGACCCAAAGAGGTGAAGACTTTACATCCTGACTATGAGCCAAAAAAAAAAAAAAAAACAATGTTACATAAGCGACATAAACCCAAATGTCATGAGTATTCATATCAGAGAAATTACTTTGCTGGTAGGGTTCATTATGTTGTCATTCGTAATTGTTTGTCTCGAATAGATAAGCAACAAAGTGACACTACGAATAGGATATGCCTACCTCATCGTTACCCCCCTCTGAAGAATAGAAAAAGCAACTAAAACTAATTACATTTCTCATATACTACCAACTCCCAACACCTTATAAGTATATTGAAGGATTTCTCTCTCTCCTTTCATCATTCGCATGTGGCACCCTCTTGCCTCTTGTTTAACTAAATCTAAGCATGAAAATCTTTCGGACAAGGAGAGTTATGGACACTTTACCGAACAATGCCCTGCCATAAGGTGAGCATTACGGCGTAGATAATGAAATCCAACAAAGAAATTGCTCGCAAGACCGTGACGCTAGGCGCTGCTGTTCATGAACTCTACGCCATAAATTGCCACAAGCATTTGCATTTGCATATCTCACAGCCAAAGCCCATAGCCCACTAGCCCATCCCCAGTTTGAGCTTTCGACAGCCCCTTAGCGGTATCTAGTCACGAATATTCTGATGGAAATTCTTTATGGGTAAATTTTGGTGTTTTAATTGGTAGTTTCAACATTTTCCATTCTTTCTTGTGGGTGCTAAGCGACTTTCATTTATTTCGGTTAGCTGGGTTCAAATGGCGCGTGCTTTGTGGGTCACCTCCACTCGACACATCATTGTGCGGGGGCCGGGCGCCAACAGCCAACAGCCGACTGCCACAGCCACCGCAATGGGTATGGCAGCGGGCAAATAGAGCTGTAAATGATTGGCGTTAAGTATCTGCATTGACACCATCAGATAGCCGGCTAACTGTTGTGGTCTTTGTTGTGTTGCTCGGACAGTGCCGTTCCTCTCGAAGATAAGATCGTAATTCTTTCTATTGCCCACCTGGCGGCCCCAGCCCACTGGGCTGGACAAGATAATTGTTTTCTTGTCATTTATCGCATTTGAGGGAAAGTTTGCACTTCTCAGAAGGTACTACCGCACAAGAAAAGTATACGCTTATTTTTTAAATTTTTGATTACCATTCATAATTGTGAGGCTCAATCTCAGTGGCCATTTGGGTCGATGGGTAAATGTAAATGAAGGGCTTGCTGCTTCTGACCCACGGATTACTGTAATTGTTTCTATTTTTGGATTGAGCCAAAGGTTTATGCTCGTTAAGACCTAGCGGGGAGCTCCCAACAATAATGTGCTGATAAATTTAATTGTAATTGTAATTGCAATTATAATTTCCATGAATAATGAATTGTCTTCGTCCTAGTCTGACGACTCTAAAGGCTGTTCTCTGATGCATTGTCCAGAGTTACGGATGGCAATGGAAACGTTCTGCCAGCATAAGTATTAGAAGGCTTCATTAGCACATTCTAAGATACCGATAAAGAGATTGTTGGATAGCGGTAAACTGTTGATTGGAAATGGCTCAACGCACGATTATTTTCGCATCTACTCGTACTTGTATCAGAGAACTGGCAACTCAGATCCAGTCGAGGAGTTATGGCTGTGACCCACCTTTTAGAAGTGGAAACAAGTTGCAATTGCAGCTGCTCCAGTTTCTGAACCGCGGACCTGTCACGCAGACCCCAAGTATCCCCATCGCGTCTGTGAGAGAGGAGAAAATCGGAAAATAATTGCAAGAAAACTCGAGATCCCTCCTCCCAGAAAGAAGCGCGGACAACAATTGCGGCCAACGGACAATCCCAGGTAACGTTTCGTAAGTAGGAAACTTGAACGAGTTTAGCAGGAAAAATGACTGGTCGATCTTGATTTGTTTGTCGCCCGTTTGGATGTGCCTACCGAAGAAGCTGAAGCTGAAGCAGAAGCAGAAGCTTCTGTCAGCAGAAGCAGATGAAATACCGCTAATCGAATAAGTGTTTGCCTGTCTACTCGTATTAATACTCAAGTTGTGACTTATAAGGCTTTCCAGTAGCTGTTTGCTAGGCCATTCTGGGACGAAAGAATGTCTTGTCTTGGGTTGATTCTTCGAGTAATTATGATGCCAACAGAAAACAGATTTAATTGGTTAACATTCAAGTAAAAACGGATATCTAGTTGAACCCTAAATTTCCTAATTCCCCTAATTTCTTTCACAAATTAAAAATAGATTCTTCACATGTCAGCAGATATAATTTTGGACTGTCTTACCTCGTCTGTAATGCTCCAACAAATTATCCATCTCATGAGCATTCACAAAAATAATATCATTGTTATTGTTAGATTTATTTCTACATTTATCAGAGCAATTTCAAAAGAAAACTTTCTATCACAAAAGTACAAATTCTGCCATTGTAGCATATGATTACGATTCGGTCACGTTCCTATTCTGGAGGAAAAACGACAACACTTTCGTTTCGTTTGAGCAGTTGCCAAGTGGGGAGATGCCGAAGATAATTTGCATTTTCCAAGCGAGAAAATGCCGAGAAAATCACTGCCTAAGCCGAAGCAGCGACCAGAGCGCACGAAGTCAATAACGAGACTAAGCGCTGAAGAGCAATTTGATGACTCCCAGAGCTCCGAAGCCACAGCCAGCGTCGTCTCGATGCAGAGACACAGCCAGAGGCAGCGGCATCAGTGCAGTGGCCAGTTTTTTTTTGGGTCGACTTTTTGTATCTGCAGCATGCGGCTGCATGCGTGAAGCTGAACCCAGTGCTGACGACTGGCGACGACAGCTGATGCGGATTAGCCAAAATTTCGACTCGTAATCGTAACCTGCGGCGGCTCATGGTCCTAAGTGCGACACTGATATGCCCAATTTGCCATGCTTATGTCAACACACACACCGTTGGCATCCAGGGACGTGGTTCATGCTAATTTAATTACAAGAAGAACCTTACGGCGTGCCAGAGTCCTCCTTTTTGGAGCAGGTCAGGTCAGGACTGCCTGTCCACCTTGACTCGATCTCGAAGCCCAATTTCCATAGCCAAGAAGTGGAAAAACCTGCGTGGACAGGACAGGACAAGACAGAGTGCCCCAAATTGCACTGTGCTCATTCGCAAGGCAAATCTTTGACCAATATTTGAGTGCACCGTTAGACGGACGGTACCAGTTCCAGTCGCCGCCGACGCCGCCGCGGTCGAGGCTGCGCTCGGCTAGAATTAATTCATGTTTTGGCCAGACCATCGATAACTCGCGGCCGCGCATATTCATGGCATCCCATACCATACCATACCCATACCAGCGATCCAGCCCAGCTGCATGGAGTCATCGGAAAGGAAACAGGTTCGCCATGCGCCATGCGCCATTGGCCAAAATGGGTCAATCGCCAGAACGCCGCAGAGCCGAACAAGTGTCAGGTTTTGGCTTGGCCCCGCAAAAGATGAAGTTGCTCATCTCTCTGCTTGGTGCCGCTCAAAACTGGGCCACGACATCGTCGGCGGCAGTTCTAGTTCGATTCGGGGATTTAGTGAAGCAATTGGAGACATGCCGCTGCTGCCTGCTTGGAAATGTGTCGCACTCGGATGGGAGGAATACAAAATGGCATTTACCGTAAACGGCCCGACTGACTCGGCTCCGTACATGCAACGACCCATTTGATATTGGATAAGCTGCATGCCCCACAGTCGCCTGTCTGGCAGACAGATGCCCAGTTGGCTTCGACAGCTATTGGTGCTGTTTGAAAAGTGTTTCAAGATGGGATAACACTGGTCACACATTCGTGCATGCGGATATGGATAACGCAATGGTTTTGGAATCGGCACGAGTGGATTTTAATAATCAGCTTTTCGATTATGCAACCGACTGTGCGCCAGACAGATTATCTTCCAATATAATTGGATAAGTTATGAGGTTGCCATTGAATTCAAGCATAGAACTGAACTCTGTCTAACAGTATGAACAGTAGACAACAGCAACACACAATAATAGTACTTAGCTTGTCAGTGTAAATATCTAGGTATGAAATGTGTTGCAATTTACTTAGTGGGTGTCAACTTTTACTTGTTTTTTCTCCTGCCTCTTTCATACACATGTATGTATTGCATTTTATTTATTATATTATATTTATGAGTATATTAAGTTGCAGTTATGAGATCAAGGTATACTGGAATATATGAGCCTGCTATTACCTGCTCAGGTACTGCAAACTAAATCTAGAAAATCACAAACATACTTTTAGGCTGTTGAACAAAAATATCGCTCTTCGTTTAATGTAGTGGAAATGTAAAATGGAGACTTAAACTGACTTGGACTGTGTACAAAATTGTTTCAACAATTAAGTAATTAAAGAATAAAAGTTGTGCTTCCTTTAGTATTTATATTTTTAGGCATTTAAAAATGCATGCATGTATTTTAATGATCCAGTGAAGCGAATTCCGAATGTTCATAGATGATGTGCATAAATAATTCAATTCAATCTAATACATTTTAGCCGCCTTTTACAAAAAGTGTTATTTTTGTTTCTTTTATATTTAATCACATTTAGAAAAATATACAAGGTTACTTCTTATATCTGTAGATATTGCTCGTATTAATGTAAACAGTTTAACATATTTTTGGTCGATTACGATAAGAGATTTTATACATTTGCGTTTTACGTATTGTATTTGGTTTAAGTGGATAACTTATGCCTAAACTCGTACAGCGGGGGGCAGCTAGGGGGAGGGTGGCTGGGTGCGGAGCTTCGGGGCGGGGCCAAATGACATCACTAAAATACTAACAGTTGCAGTTATTGGTTGTTTGATTCCTTGTTAGTCCCAGATTCTCTCTTTTTAATTTGCATAGCTAACTAAAACTACATAATTACATACACGGACACATCCATCACACACTGAGAATGCGCGTCGCCACCCCTAGGACCAGGCTGAGAGGATCGCAGCGATGATCAGCACAACGAGGGGTATCAGCGGCTGACTGGTGTGGCTGCTACCTTCGGTCGCTGTGCGGTACTCGTCCTCGGGCAAATACTCCCGGATGTGTCGCGTCTTGTTCATCATCCAGTAGAAGGCCGTCATGTTGCCCAGTCGCTTCAGCTCGTCCCCAATATCGTTGCGGATCTTGGCATTGTACTCATTGAGCAGGCGCTTCTCGACGGCACTGAGCAGCGTGCTGTCTATCAGCTTGGGCTCGTAGGGCACCAATGTGACGTCCTGGAATGCTAGAAAGTGGGCGCCACTGGGATGCCTGTGTCCGGTGTCGATTACCTCGAGCACGTTCTTCAGGCGCACTCCAAAGTCATCGCGCTTATAGTAGCCAGACTCTGCAAAGAGGTACGGTATCAAAAATAATGATTGAATGGATCAGATATCATCAGATATTTACCGCTGGAGAAGAAGTATCCCTGCTTGAAGTTGAAGCTGCTGTTCTTGCCGTAAGCCACGGATATGGGTGCTGTGAGTGAATAATTTTGGCTTAGTAGATGATCCATTTAAGACTGATCCCCACTTACGCTCCTCTACTGAACCGTAGGCGCCAATGCCATGTCCTGTTGCCTGTGGATAGTCCGTCATGTCCTTCCACACCATGCTGCGCACGAGAGCATCTACCTCGGAGGGCTTCAGATCGGCCGGGAACTTCAGCTGCGCCAAATGCAAGATGCCCGCCAGGACGCTGGTGTAGGCCTTTTTCATGTCATGCGATGGCTCGCCAAACATGAACGTGCGCGAGACATCCGTGGTGCCCTCCAAGTACTGACCGCCCGACTCGATGACGAGCAGACTCTGGTCGGAGACCTCGATATTGGTCACATTGCTGGATATATAGTAGGGCAGGGCCGAGTGCTCGCCATAGGCCACCACAGTGCGCAATGACAGCCCCGTGGCGTTCTTCTGGGAGAGACGCCAGAGCTCCACCTCATACTTGATCTTCTCCTCGGTCCACTGCTCCGTGTGGAATCTGGCCTCCATGTTGCTCATTGACACGCAAATGGCGGCGCCATCACGTATATGCGCCCTCCGCATGCCCGCCTGCTCATCGGAGTTCTTCTGGGCGCGCATGAAGATAATGGGCGAGATGTACTCCACAACGATTTTGCCCGGCATTGAGGAGTAAATGGCCTCGGAGGTGCCCAGATCCTGCACGCACGGAGCCGAAACCAGCACGCGCTTCCAGATCTGAGCATAGGTGCGTATGTCGCTCCAGATTTGATGATATTCTTTAATTCTGCAGTGAATATGAGACTGGATTAAGTTCTTTGAGTGGTTTCGGATGACTCACTTGACACAATCCTCGTTGAAGCAATCCGTGCGCAGATGATGGTCGATATCCAGACTGATCTTTGCATAATCCACATAGAAGAATATATCATCCTGGCTCACAATGGCATAGGACTGCAAGTGAACAAATATTAGAAGGGGGGCATAAATTAGATGCGAGTGTTGCGACGCACCTTGACCACTGGCGTGTAGGGAATGTCTGTGCCACGAATGTTGAGCAGGTAGGCGATCTCAGTTAGCGACGTGACCACCATGGCATCGCAGGCCAGGTGCGCCAGGCGACGCCGCAGCTCCCGGATCTTGTCCTGCCAGTTCTCGCCGGCAAATTCGCGAGCCTGCACCTGAATCACCTGGTTCTTGGGCTGCTCGGGCCGCTCAGCACCCCAAATGACGTCCACCAGATTGTTGTTGATCTTGACCAGCTTCAGGAACTTGTCCTCCAGTTCGCGTTCCCATTCGACCCACAGCTGATGCGGCACCAGATGCGGATCGGCGCCCACTCGCTTGTCCAAGTGGACGCGGCTGCCCAGCCAGTCGGCGATGCTGACATTGCCACTGGCCAGATATATTTCCCAGTTGCAGTCGAGCTCTCCGTCTGCCTGCTGGGCGTATCGCTTCTCCAGCCAGACGGCGGCTCCGTGGTGCGTAATGGCGGCCGAGGCCCGCACACCCGTAAATCCGGTCAAGTAGCGCAATCGTTGATCCCGCGCGGCCACCTCCAAGTTGAGGTGCTCGTCGGTCGACGTGAGGATATATCCATAGATCTCGGGCCCCTGCAGCGTGGCGCGTATCTGCATTTGTTCACGCAGTGCCAGCAGCCGACTGTGGTACAAGCTCATGGGCTGGATCTGTAATTTTCCGTTGAACATTAATATCTAATCGATGGCCCCCAGCAGGTCGCCTCCACTCACCAGTTTGCCCTTGCGGTGCTGGCAAATCTCGCGATGATAGCCCCGGGTGGACTCTGCCGCTACGGCACCCAGAACTGAGAAAAACAAAAGGAAAGTCGTAAAAATTGGTAAAACAAAATATTTGCAAGTCGTTAGAGATGTTGATAAATAAAATCTAAATAGTTGCCATTAGTTTTATGAAGCACATTTTTAGCATACATATTAATTAATGGCCAAACCAGCGGTCCGAAAATAGCAACAAGTGCGTCACGGTAGCGCAAACAAATTTCCCACGCTCGTTAAATGGCCATGCGACTCGCTTGCGCTCCTCTCGTTTTATTATTTTGCGCTCAAGTGAGAGAGATGTCGAGGCCCCAGAGCATCGTACTGGTGACAGCCAGCTAGAAATTTCATTTGAATTTCACTTTAAATATCGCCCCGACCACCTGCTCTCTCTCTCTCTACGCCCAAGCTGAGTCAGCCGCTGGCCACGCTGCGTATGCGTAATGAAAGGGCCGAACAGCGTGGGGGGGCCGCGAGGCTGCGGCAGTCCCACTCCACTGATTGGTATGTCAAAACAGGGAGACAGGCCGAATGTCAAGTGGGTGAGGAGATGGTCATTTCATTGTCACTGTCTTGGCCAGCTGGCCAGCTGTTCAGATGCGATTTGTCAAAAGAGTTTGCCAAAAAAATGCTCACTGAACATGGAATGAGAATGTGTGGCAAAGGAATAAGGGAAATACAGATATATACCGAACATTCATACATATATGATATGTATGAATATCTGTGTAGATTCGATTGATTTATTGAAGCAGAACGTTGACATGGTGGGCCAGAATTTCAATATAGACTGCTCTAAAAATGGATATTATATTTCCTCTAATATAATTAAGGCTTGATTTCAGCGAGGGAAATAAAGGTTTGCCTTCAACTATTTCTATCATTCAGTTTGTTGATGATAAAGGGTTTCCCCTGTTTAGAGGCTGTTTTCAAGCGTATTTCCGATTCGCCTTGATCAACGTTTCTTTATTTCCATGTTTTCTCTTGCCTTTTGTTGGCATGGATTTCCATTCGAGAATTAATTTTCATGCTAATAGCCACATACTCATTTCTTCGAAATTAGTTTATGTGATTTAAAAGAAATTTACGACAAAATGACGGACAAACATCGTCAGAGCGGACACGTCTGACTTTGCATTTGTATAAATAAATATTATGCCATCATTGACATTTGGCCAGCGATGCCCGTTCGCATATTTTCGTGACGCACTGTGTACAAGCGAAGGCTGTGTACATCCATCATCTGTAACGAATTCATGCTCCGAGAGCCATATGCAAAACGTTTAATGCTCACAGAATGAACTAAAAATGAAAGACTATAAATACCGTAAATCGATCAAAAGCCAATAAAATCAGTTGCGGTCGGCCTTAAAATAACATAGTTATAGGTACGCACTCACCCAGCAAGATGTTCAGCAGCAAGCGCCAAATCCATTTGGCTGTCGTCATTGTTTTTCTTTGCACTTAAAATTTGCCGCCGCACACGGACTCGGGCACTCGCACTCGCAATGGCAATGGCAGGCCGTAAAACTTGGCCAGTACCGAACGGATTGTTTGTGTTTGCGCGAATTGGCCTTTCCTGCTCGCCGCTGCAGCAGCTCTCCTCTGCACTTTCACTACGTAGTTTCTTTGCTCTAAACAAATCAAACGGTGGCCATAAATGAGTTAGTGTCGGATCTTAGCAAGGGGAATGTACTGTGGGGGCCCGAAGGGACTTCTTTTGTGGCCATTCTGTGTCTGTGCGTTGCACTTTTCCGGTTAATGACCGGAACGTGTCGGGTCGGGGCTTTTTCGCACATGTTGCACCTAGTTTGCCCCTAGCTAGCTCTAGCAGGAATGCTTTTGAGACTGTGTGGGGCGTGGCAGTGGCATATGCCAATCCAAAGGGTGTTGGGCGAGGCGCTTTCTTCTAATTGATATGCCATGCTGTGGCTGACCAACGTCTGTTCCCTTGGGGCAATAACTCATCTGGGCGGCGACATATGTATAAATAGCCATGATATCAGCCCTGCTTAGGAATTTATAACTTCCGTTCCGTCGCTGGGGGACCGAATTTGGAACTCTTCTTTTTTTCAATTTGGAAAATGCCAATTTGGCAACTATTTTTCGGGTCTGGTTTTTTTTCTTGTTTCGTTTTGTAGTTTAACAAAATGTTTAATTGCTGTTTTAATTAATCATGCGTAAAGGCAGCCGAAACTGAAACATGCCGATCATGCTGGAAATGAGCCAAGCTCTGCGCTCTGCGCTGTGCGATGTGCGATGTGTGGGTGTGTGCCTCACTGTGGCATGGCGGTTGCACAAGTTCCCATCTCAATGCTAATGCTGATTTAAATTTGTTAGCCTTATAGAGCACCTCAAAGGGAAGCGAAATGGGCTGTCAATCAAGCAGATGGCAGCAAAGCGGAAGATACAAAATGATTGAAATCCATCCCGTCCGATTGCTTTAATGTGACTCGCGTGCTTGGCGTACAAGCGATCTGCGAAACTGTCAATAAAACATACACAGAGAATTCTCTGATCTTAATTGTTTGTCATTTGTATGCCCAGTTTAGTTTTCATTAACATATTTTTAAGTATTATTTGAATATCAATTAAGCAATTCAAAAAACAATTTTCCCGCCTGGGCGGTACTGTACTAATACTAATACTCGTGGCACTCATTTGCTGTTTCCCACCATTGTTTCCGCTGGTTTTTATTGTCATTGGATCGGCGTCAGATATGGCAAATCACACGCCCCACATCCAATCGAAACACAAGTACAATGAGGCAGGCAGGGCGGGCAACCGCAGCCAGCTCACAAATTACATTGTGGTACAAATGCCATTGAGAAAAAAAAACAGCACATAGGAAATACAACTACTAAATGAGAGTTAAACAAATTCGATAAGTGGTGGGCGATCATCATCGACAAATACGAGTGTATATGTGCGGGTAGATACAATTTATTGTGAAAGTGACAGCGACAGCGACAGCTTTGGCCCTGTAACCAACCGCCTCCGGGCTGCAATTATTCGCTTGACTTTGGCACCAAAACAACATACGAGATGATGCTCTAGTTATCATAGTACTTATAAGCATGCTTGTGTGCATATTACATCTATCATATGCAAGCATGTACATGTATATTCCTTTTGCAAGTGCACGCTGCCAAATCCAAATCCCACTCATAATCGTAATCTGCTTCAACTGCCAACTGGCCGCGTGCCCTTAAATTTGTATTATATCATGCGGGTTATTACTGAGAGAAGCCCCATAAGAATGCCACATATAGCCTCAAATCAAACGGGGAATGCAACACCTGCAGACAAATTTCGGTTGGGCTTTGTTTATGCCTCTAAATGGGGAGGGAGCGATTTCCATTGGGAAATGGGAGCGAGGTGGTGGATTCGTTCTAGTTCTAAAACAAATGCATTTCTTTTTTGTTTTTTGTTTTGGTTTCATTTCAATTCATTTCACTGCCGTGACCGCGACCAAGACGCCGCTGACTCACACACAGAACATGGTTAAAAACAGTTGCCAAAAAAACATCGGCCACAAAAACACACAAACACAAACACACACACAGATGCTCAGCTGTATCTATGTATATCTATGTTTATTTAATTCGTATTGTTGTGAATTTGAATTTGAACTGAAATTTTGCGCCAATGCACACCTTGAAAATCACAAATTTCATGCCAGAGCGCCAGCAGCAACAAATTTGAATTCTATCGCAGCATTTGCAGTAGATTGCCACGGAACTATCCCCGGTTTCCCTATCTATCTCTGAGGCTTGCTGACAATGTTACGTATACGCAGCGTACGATTATATCTCTAAGTTTGCACAGCTCTCCGAAATAGCAGCGGAATTTCAGAATCTTCCACCTTTTGCGGTCTCAAAGAGCCTCCTCACACGAATACGAACACGAACACGAACTCACGATATCTTCTGCTGGCTGATGAGGAGCCAAAGCGAACCGCACGCGTGTAAAGCAACAAGCAAACTGAAAAAACTTTTGATGTTGCTATTTTGTATGTTTTTTATTTTGTTGCCTCAAAATGTGGGAGATGAAAAGCACGCACACCCACAGAGAGCTAGACAGGGACAGAGCGAGAAGAGGGAGAGACATTCATTGAAAGAGAGAGGGGAGAGCAGCGAGCGACCGACATGGAGTAGCAGTGGGTGGGTGGGAGAGACGCATCGCATGCATAGACTATTTAATTCATTTCAAATAGAATTTACTTATTTCAAATAGAACAAACCCAGAGCAGTCGTGCAGTTGAGCAGCTGAGCAGCGCGAAAAGCGCGTGAGCGGGAGCTTTGGCAAGCGTTAGACGCTCCCTAGACATCACTGGGGGGACTGCGAAGGGTTCCAGAAGAAAATGGTAAAAGTCTCTTCTGGGCTGCAGCACAGTGGACAGTGTATGGCGGGTAGCTGCAGTGTTGCATGCAATGCAACTTAATATTTGCCATTATGATAGACTCTGCCAGCATTTATGGCCAACTTTTATGCGGTTCACATTTCGCCCCCAGTCGAGCAGTCGAGCAGTCAACGGGGCTTGAGTCCCGAGCCACCCAACCACACGATGACGTCGCCATCGTGGTCGTCATTGGGCTTCCGACTCCGACTTTGAGAGTTTTGCAATTGACTTCGATGGAATTGTGAAAATTATGCTGTCAATTAGTATTTTATTGCTTTTAAATTGATTGTTTTAATTTAAAGGAGAAATTTGAAACTATTTAGCTATACGCCTAGTGGCCGCGGAGACTCTGGAGCCCGGCCCACTGTGCGGGCGATTGCATAATCCCGCATAAACAAATACATATCCAAATAGGAAAAGGCCCAGCGTAAACTCTTAATCTGAAAATCATTTTGTTTGTTTCAATCGGTCACGAAGGCGAGCGGAGCGGAGCGCCTTTTCATTCCGCTCATTAAGCTCATTTACACAGAGGCAGGGACAGCGACAGCGACACACACACAAGCAGAACAACTCAATCGGAAAAGCGTCTTCGATGCTCTCCGCGCTCTCGTTGGCTTCTATAATTATGGCAGTGATGTGATCGGGGGCAGAGGAACGAAAAGGGGAGAGTTCAATTTGTGCTTATTTATTATGTTGCAAGCTCGGAGCTCTCCGCTGCTCACTCTCTGGCCACTGACTATCGATCGTGCTGCTCCCGACATTATGAACTAATTAAAAATCTATTTGATGCAGGCCGCCCGCAGTGGCCGAGTGGCAAAGTGGCAGAGTGGCAAATGAGCTTTTGATCAATACGCCTCACTGCAATTAGTCGCACTGAAGCCATAAATTGTTCTCGCTTTTACGCAGCGACCGAAATCTAAATCATGCTTCTGGTTTCTGGTTAACCTTCCGCGACGGAGTGTCGAGGGTTCCATCAGGCTTGCATTTTGTTTGTGTGTTAAACAAAAGTGAATTTTATGTGTTGTTTGAGGCACTGTTGGAATATATTACAGCTACATTCCTGCACTCTTTAAATACTCACTCAATTGTGGACACTCACCTACCTGTTGCATCAGTTGACTCAGTGATTCAGTGATTCATATAGAACAAAAAACTTGCTCATGTTAGTTAATCGAAAATATTTATTCTGACTTCCTATCAGAGACTCATTAAAAATGTGCTTATTTCTAACGAAAAATTTCTACATACTCGTACTCGTATAAATATTAAAATTGTGTGGAAAAATTTCGCAAAATCTTAGAAATAAATGTGCATTTAAAATTAAACAATATGGCAATTGATTTCGATTCGATTTCGCTTTTGTTTCGATCTGTGTGCTGCTTCTCTCAGTCAACCAAAGTGTAACAACAACCAGTTGGAGGGAGGAGCTAGCTCAAGTCTTCGTTTCTGCTTCGCTTAAGTGAAAGCAATCTCAGTGTTTAGAAATATTTACATGGCACCCTGGTAGTCAGCGCCGAAAGTCTATAGGCATTCGTCGGTCTCCTCGTTGCCCATCGACACAATGACGGGCGTTGAGAGATCCACATCGAGCAGCTTCAACTGAGCATCCTCCTCGTCCAGAGAGTCCTTGCCAAGTCGCTGCTCCTGCATCTCAATGTCGAGTGTTCCATGCTGGCGTTGGAACGATACCACGAAAATCACCAGCGAGGTGATAATGAAAATCACTGCAGTTCCAGAGCACAGGGCGATGATCATGGTGGAGCGATAGGAGGATGGTCGCGAGAGGGGTGCCGAGTGCTCGTCCGCCGAGTTGTTGTCAAAGGTCTGGCCAGCATCGTGTGGTGGATAGGACACCAACGGCGTGGCCGTGCTGTCGTCCGATGGAGATTTCGGCTCATCTCCGGCGGATGCTTTTTCTTCCTCCGACGAATCGCTATCCTGTTTGGGCTGCTCGGTTTTGGCATCTGTTTCATCGCTTTCTGCTTCTTTCTCTTCGCTGGACGCATCTTCAACGTTGTGGGAGTCGGGATTGACATCTGAATCTTCAAGTTGGTGTGTTTCGGTAGATTCATTGACCGAATGAATCTCAATCTGCTCGGTTTGTGCCACAACAACTTCCTCCTCTGATTGCTGCTCCTTGGGGCTTAAAACTTCAGTTGCAGTCTCCTCCGTAGTCTCTGGTATGACAATCCCATCATCGGTTTCCTGGGGCTCTGCGGGCTCCACGATTGTTTCCTCTGGCGGGCCTGCCCCTTCTACCTGTGCCTCAATCTCTGCCTTTGCTGCGATCTCCGCCCTAGCCTCGACCTCGGCTTCAGTTTCAATTTCCGCATGCGCAGGTTCCACGTTGACAGGGCTGATTGCTTTTGGTTCAATCTCCTCAGTATCGATTTCATTCAGACTATCTTTTTGCTCCTCAAGTGTGCGCTCTTCGCGTAGAGGAGTCTCGGGCTCTGTATCAACCTCCGGCGCCACCTCAATGGGGAGCAAATCTTCCACGCCTTGTTTCTTGGTCACCTGGTGCTTGGCTCCTTCATAGATCGGCAACGGAGTTGTCTCTCTCTCCTCAAACTCTTCGTGCTCCTGCTCCAGGGCTAACAGGTTTGTTTTGGTGATGGGCTGCTCGGTGATAGCCCGGTTCTCGTTGAAGATGACGGACACCACGTCACTAGTCACGCTGGGCAACGGCCTGCTAGTTACCTCCTCCTCCCCCTTGGAAACGAGTGTAGCCGTAGCGGTATCGGTGTCTGTATGTGTATTTTTTTGTTGCAATTCCTGGGACTGATCGTTGTTCGCCTGTAGATTGAATGGGACTGCTTTGGCACCCTCTTCCTCAGCTTCAAGTGTCTTGGGCTCGCGAACACTTTGAACTGGAATATAAAGGATGGAGTTTGGTTAGTCTATGCTCCGAATCGCGAAGTTTATACCGTTTACCTTCAGTCTCCTGATGATCGGTTGCATTTACTGGTCCCTGTGCCGGCTCCTCGTTCAGTGGCACCACCGGACTTGAGGCATCGGCCTCCATTTCCAACTCCATTTCACTCTTCACCGCATTTCGTATGTCCTGCTCCAGATCCTCGCTTCCCAAAGAGACAAAGCTGGTGTCCACCAGTTCATCCACAACTTCAGACGCTTTGGTCTCGACAGGATCGATGATCGCCACATCCTGGACGGCAGGCGCAACGGTCGTTTCATTTTGATTTACGATTTCCTCGACATCCGTAGGCAGGGTGGTTGACTCGACTAAAATGACAAGAACAACGCATAGTTAAGACACGAACCAATGTGGATTTCGAATGTAGAATTTTATGTAGTTTGCATGTACACACCAACAGATGGCGCTTAGTTGGCGGTGTCGAATGCATGTAGGATGTCATGTAGAATTGATTATTTGTATAATTTTATACATTTATAGTTTAAATATTTTTAAAAAGAGAGCGGATACAAATTGCTTTTAAAACTTTATCGATCATGTAGAGGATTTATTAATTTATCGGATGTAATTATTTTTTATTAAAAAAATCGCATTGAAAAGGCTCTAAAGCATAAACTATGCATGCATACTAAATATTATATTATATTTGCATCAAATCTAAATTAACAAGAGTTAATAAATACAATAATATAAAAATCTCCTATTTGCATCTTGTCTATTGCACTCATCCACTTTTCTATGTGTATTCCCCATATGCTGGCGGGTGGCAAATGGATCTGGGGGGGGGCGATCATCAAATTACGATCTATAGATCTAGATTCGAGTCTAGTTTTGTGTGAGGTCCACCAGTTAACTCTCCTGTTAAACAACTTTCACAGAACGGAATCAATTATGATTTACGAAATGCAAATTCGAACAACGACAAGCTGGGAGAAAGTAAAAACAGGAAAGAACCTGCGTGTTGTATAGAACAGGAATGTCCAAAAGCTTTTTGGACCGAAAATTAATAAAATTTATTTTCAAACGATATTAATAGTCCCGTCCCCTTCCAACCGTTACATTGATAAACTTCCCATTTAACGAACTAATAAACCAATATTGCTGCCATATTCCACACAGCCGCCATTAGGCCTTTTCGAATGGTTTTGCTTAATGGCCGTGCCCATGCTGCCGCTAGCATCTACTCTACGAGTATCTGACGGTATGCGTTGACAAACGGCATTGATATGGACATCGACACGGCCCATTCATAGCCACATCTATTCGGCAGCGGCAGCTATCATCGCTGTCATCAGCGTACATTTTCTCACACATTCATTGACAACTTCTTGGGACCCGATACCGCAGTTCCGCCCGTTCCGTCCCGTCCCAGATCCCAGATAGCGGGCTGGCCGCAACCCGAATTCCCGTCCGGCAGTATGCACATACGTACGCCCGCGCCCCAATAATTCAAAATGCTTCCAAGTGGTCGTCGATGCAGTGATTAAAATTCCAGACACACACGACAACACCAACAACATCCCAAATTAGTAACAAAATAAACAAACCAACAAAACCAGGCGACGGCAACCCGCCCAGTTTGTATTTTCTTTCCATTTTGCCTATAAAGTAGCTGACTTATTTATGAGACGACATCCATTCTTGTCCCTGTCCCTGCTCGCACGCACATTTCGTTCTCAATTCTCAATCCCTTCCCATCCCATACCCATGTGCTTGTGCCCAAAAGACACTGGGAGATGCAACTGCATTCGTGGAAAAACAGAATTATTAGATGCTCTGCATGAGATATGCATGGGCGGCATCGCGGCCCATGCCACTGCCCATTTCTATTCCTATTCCAAATCCCTTGGGAACGAATGTCAGGCAGCACAACAATAACAGCATCGGCATCGGCATAGAGTCTGTCCCAGCGTCTAAAGAAGGTCTTAAAATGGGACAAAGAATGCCGCACCAACGAAAACAAAGACACAGCCAAACGAAATGGCATTTAGGGAAAAATAACAACAGGAAAAATAAATCGATTTTCTTTTCGGCTGGCCACGCAGCTTGTCGCAGTTGAAGTTGCAGTTGCCCAAACCGAGCCGGGGCAGTGTCATCTGTCGGTCCGGTCGGTCGGTCCCTTCTGTGGTGTGCCTGTCTGCCTGCCTGCATTGGGAAATTATCTTTTTGGACATATTCGGATGCTCCCATGTTGTGTGGGCATGTTCTAAGTGAGAAAAATTACATGTTCAACACGGGTCAACATGCTAGCATGATCAATGATCCTTGCAACTCTACTCTAAGGGTGCTGGTGCCGAGACAGCTATGGGTTTTAGGGACTTGTAATAACAATTATAATTGATGGAACGCGATAAACAATATGAGTTTGTTCGAACCGAAATTAGGGAACCCCGCTTAATTAGTAGTCTTCTGACGCTTGCAATGTCCGAGTGGTGGATACCCCATTAGAAACTCTCCCCATAGTCCCATCCTTAACTGAATTGCGACTGATCGCCGTCTGCTATCTACGTTTTATCGCACAACTTGAACTCTGGCGACCGCCTCAATTGGCCTGTTACTAAACATTATTGAACTTTCGCACGCTGGCTTGGGGGGCACGGGCCACGGGCACCATGACTCTCAGTTGTCGATGGGGCGGGGTGTGGTTTTATATGACACCAAAGTGCCACCGTTGTGGGGGAGATTGGATCGCGCTTTGTGGCTGTGCTGAGGCATCGCGGCAGTGGCATACGCGGCAGCTGCATAATTACGCGCAGTTTGCTGCCATGGTATGTTGTCTGTAGTCAGTGCCTGTTTGAATTATGCCAACAAACTAAAAGAAAACGGGGAAAATGCAATAATGCCAGCCAGCAATAACAGCAGCCAGATATATAAGTCAAAGGCCTGATGCGACCGCAGCAACGGCAGCATCTACAAGTGATTACGACAAAGATGATGATGTTGATGATGATGATGATGACGACAATGCATTTCAGATGCACTCTTATAGGGGCTTGTAAGGGGGAGGGATGTGGCGTTGACAAGTGATGGAACTGGCGTGTCTGTCTGTCTGATACTTACAAGGTAGAGCCGAGCATGGAGCCAGCATGGACACTGCGGCCAGCGTCACGTAGAGCAATGCCAGAGCCAGTGGCAGAGGCAGAGGGTTCGCCAGCCTGTTCCCGGTGCAGCATCTGCCTGGAACGACTTTGCAGCTGCTTCTGCTGATACTGATGCTGCCAAGGCGATGGCTCTTAGAAATTGCCATATTGAATGACTGATTGATTAGGTTGTCGCTCCTTGTTTGACGGGCCCGAAATCAACAAAAACTGGCCAAGAGCCGGCTAACACACACACACACACGCGCACGCACAACACACACAGACACAGAATGATGGGCACAGATACGAATGCAGCTTGCGTTGGTTCTTTGAGAGTTTCAGCTGTTGCCTGCCTGCCTGCTTTACTTGATGCCTGTCTGGTCTGCCTATTCCGACTCCGATTTCAGCTCCGAACGCGTTGGCGACTCGCAAAGAACTAAAGTTGAGAACGCGTGCGCTCTGGAATTTTGTTGCCGTCGTCGTCGTCGACGTCGTTGCTGTGGCAGACAACAGCCACTGCATATACTGATATATGTATGTATGTACGTACATATATATATATGTATATTGATGACGATGTCGGACCTGGCCTGGCCTGGCCCTGGGCCGGGTCTCTCTGCGTTTCTCTGCATTTTGCCGCACGCCAGATCCATCATGTGAGTTGCATTTGTTTGCCTTTGGGTAATAATAGGGCATGGCAGGCATACGGCTTCTGCAGCCGCTTCTGAGTGGGGCTGAGTGTGTGGAGTTGCCGCCTACCCCCGCCACGCCCCAGCCATAAAGCAGCAGTATCTCAGTATCTGTGTGCTGCTGGGGACTGTGCTGTGTGTTTGTGTTGTGGTCGGTCTGATAAGTGTAAAAGTGTATTCCAAGCGCCAAGCGCCAGGCTCCTGGCCCAACCTCGTCGAAACGGAACTAACATTTTGGCGCGGCTATATCGGGGGGTACTTCATATCCACATCGTCATCGAGCCCCTCTCATTGTAGGCAGCCAATTCGCTTGCAGGCGCTCTTCGGGCTTGGCTTGGACTCTCAGCTCGGTAGGGGTCGGGGTCGGGGTCTACCTCTACCTCTGCCCGGCACTCGTACGCGTACGCGTACTCGTACTTGTATTGTTTATTTGGTACAATACGAGAGCCCCAATACAAAAGAGAGCATGACAATAAGGGTCTGGAGTGTAGGACAAGCCCCCGACTTGATATCATGTGTGATCAATCAGAGCACAGATTATGCGTTCAAATTATGGGAATGCTTTTCCACATACGCAGGAAAATGTAACCAACTGATAACATAATTTAAAAACTAATTTATATTCGAAACCAAAAACGAAAACGCTTATCAGCCTGATCGACTGGGACGAATCCCCGTTCCGAGTGTTTGTTTAATGCTCAGTGCTGGAGCGTGAATGATTTGCCTGTGAACGGTTGGCCTAGTGCCGTACGATGTCTGAACGCGAGTGCAGCATCAAAGTGGAGTGCTGTGGTCGGTCCACGGGGGTCCGAATGGATGGGGACTGGTATGCCCAGACAGAATCCCAAACGAAACTTCTGGCAAAGCTGTCGACAATGACGACAATCGACACCGAGGAGGCCCCTTCCTTACATACTCTACTCGACTCCTATTTGTTGTACGAACATTGCAATGTACATGTCTGTATTAGTTGGTTTGGAGGCTCCTCTGTCGTTGTTGTGGCGGCTGTTGGCGAGTGTAGGCTTTTCCTGCAGCATTTTCCATTACGTGAGGTAGCCATTTCAATGGGCTGCAGTTGCAATCTCCGCCTGGGACTCGAACGATGTCTGGGACTGGTCGGCCCACTGTTTATCTTTTATTGATTATGCCAGCAGGTAACCCCAGTCCAGGCCGTGCCACGGAAATTTGACTAATGTGAGCTCGCCTTCAGATTCAATTTAGTCGTTAAATATTTAGATTTTGTTATTGCCGTCGTGGCTCTACGGCGGTGGACTGGACTGGACTGGACGGACGGCAACAGGAAGGAATCAATTGGTTTCCCTTTGAGTAACAACGCTTAGTCATGACGAACAACGTCGACGGTGGCAGCCACTTCCTCCTAAAGCCTCACCATGTTCCTTTTGTTGTCGCCGGAGTCGTGGCGGTGGATTGAGATTTTTGTTGATATTTTTTTATTTTATTTTTGCTTGCCGCGTTTTACGACCGACAATTGCCATGTTAAGTCAGCCAGCAGTCAGCCAGCTAGCTAGCAAGCCACAGGCCAGTGAGCTGTAAATATGTAATCCCTGGCTCATGACTCAGGCAGCCAGTAGCCGCGGACGACTCAAGTCGGGGCTGCAATTAGAGAAGCCCGCAGACAGGTAGACGGTTCCTGGCCAAGGCCACTCCGCCGCCGTTTGCCAAGCCAATTTACAAACACATCAAGAAGCAATTAGACCCAGATTAGCATAGAGAAAAAGTGACCCGGGGGATCAGTGCGGCGAACTGGTGACAGTCATCGTCAGTGGCTTTTCCCCGAGCGAGCTCGCTCGTCAATCACTTTCGTTTTATGACCGACGGCTCGGCTGGCGCTGCATTGATAAGCAACTGATTACATCGCCTGGTCTGCCCTGCACTGCCCTGCCCTGCCCTGCCCTGCCCTGCCCTGCCGTGGCCTTTTCTGGTTTAGATAAACGAAAGACGAAAGAAAGGCTGTGCTGACCGGAAACCCACTGGCAGAGACCGAAAGAAAACGAAACCCAATGCAAACATTCGAGTATCAGAAACAAGAGCACTCAAAGTGAAATGTCAGCTCATTGTTCAAAGGAAAAGCTGGGACCGGGTCTTTGATTTGTGGCCGCCACAACGCATCGCATCGAGTCGGTGCATGTGCATGTGCATGTGTATGTGTGTGGGGCATTCATTATGCAGATCTTGTCCAATTTGGGTTTCAAGTTCAATACAAAGTTCACGCCACGCAACTGTCATTGAAGTCGCGGCGGCTGTAGCTGAATGACGGACTGCAGCAGCCACCGAAAGTGGAGAAATTATCACACTGTTTACAGATAACCAAAATCTGTATGCTCTTCCCCGAAATGTATGAGTGATACACAAATGGAATAAATATTTGTAAATTAAACAACCGATTAAAGTAGCTAGTGGCAGGCAGTAACTTTCCTTAGTGGGGCCTCAGCAGAGCACTGAACTGAAAGGAAATGTCTCGTAATTGAACGGACTTCCCCTCAATGTATGTAAATCGTTAAAAAGTGAAACTTTGTGATAGTTTCATTGAATCATTAGACGTACATAGATCTTAGTACGTTCCAAGAAAGGCATGTGACAAAACAATCTAATTTCTGTTGACACAAATGAATATTACTCACAGAAATGGCATTAGAAACTTCCTTTTGGTGTGGGAATCGGTGTCGGTGTCGGTGTCGCCTCTCTTTGTCAAAGCTGCCTTATCAACTGAAACCCAATACCTTGGTCATTAATATACCGCTGTTCATACAATTACTTAAACCCCATAATTACATCACTTGGGTATCATCGATGTGGGTAAATACGGAGCCCAATAATAAACAAGCAAATTTGGCAATGGAGTGCGACATGGACATGGAGCATGCCTTATGGATTTTAGTTTTAGGCCGCCATTGCATAGAATCCATTAGACATTAGCCCGAAAGTGAAGAAAGTCAAACAAGGTGGCGGTTGGTTCGAGCCGGAGCTGTGAAAGATGCCCCTGGCCCCCACGGCCCCAGGGCCCCAGACACCATTTCATTAAACGAACTCGCACTTGCACTCGGCGCCATATGTTTATTGTTTAATTGTCGAAACCTGTAAACTAAACAGTTTACTTGATCCACCGCTGGTTGCCTGAATGGATGAATGGCTTTGGAGCTAAACTCGTCTCGAAGTCGCACGCGTCCAAACACTGTCGGATGTGTCACAATAGAAATTAGCGTAAACTGTTTTAACGCCAGGCAAATGTACATACGTACATACGTACGGGGCACCGCCCCTGGGACTTGCCTTGGGCCGATCCGACGGGTTAGTAGGTTGCTTGCCGCGTTGAGGGGCATTCGCATTCACGTACGTGAATGAGTCTGGCCTGAGTGTCCATCTGGTGGTCAATGCCGACACTGGGCCAGTGGAGCGTCCG
Organism: Drosophila tristis; assembly: GCA_018150885.1. Classification (NCBI taxonomy): domain Eukaryota; kingdom Metazoa; phylum Arthropoda; class Insecta; order Diptera; family Drosophilidae; genus Drosophila; species Drosophila tristis. Next base: position 17,500,431 of record JAECWT010000002.1, read on the forward strand.
GCCAACCGGTCCATTGATGAAACGGTTTCGGATAGTAAGTAAAAAGTCCAATGATAGCGTAGTATGTGCTCAGCAGTTACAACCCCTTGCGCAGCTGTTGGCGAGTTATTAAAAAGCCATATAAGCAAACAGAAAGCTCTCCAGGTCGCTCCACTGAATTGATTGTGTGAGAGTGGGAAGTGGTTCCTCAGGGAGGAGGGGGCATACGCCGGGCTGACTGACGTCGTCAATTGTCTCTCGAGTACGTAAACATAAACATCAGAAAACCGACACAACCATCCATAGCTATTCAAACGTACCTACGAGTATCCATGGCGGGTATGTGAGTGCCGCATGGCATGCCGGTGCGGTGCGAGTACTTTGACTTTCTGTGGGGCCAGAGGCCGGGCCGGGCCCAGCCATATCCTAAATAAGCAGACGCCGTTTTCATTAGGCAACAGGTTATTGCAATTCAGCGAAAACAACGGCGACAGACGACTACAATACGAGCCAAGCCACCGCCACCGCCACAGTCAGAGCCTGAGCCAAAAAAAAAAAAATAAAACAAAAAAAACCAAAGGTAAGTAAGTAGCTCCCAAAAATGTATACACTGCTCAAAATCAATTGTATTTCATGAATGCCATTGTATGTGATGTGCATAACTTTCAGTGGGGTTCCGTATTGTTGGGCCTTTTGAGAGTATTTATCATCCTTTATCTGCCAGTTGGGATGTCTCTTGCATAGCCAAGTGGGTTCGGATCGGATCGGTTCGGTTCGGTTCCGTTCCTGTTACTTTGATTGATACATCGACATCTTTAGATAATATAGATAATGCAGCCAAATGAATCACTGAATTTAAATATTTATGTACAGGGAAAGCAGCTCCCTTGAATGGAGTCTCTCTCATGGCAGCTGCAGTAGCTACATGGGTGTGACCCCACACCTCAGATTGAATCCAAGCGATGTCCGTGAGGAGAGCTATAGCTGTATGGCTCTTATGATCTGCTTATGGGTTTCTCCCTACGACAAGGTCAATTCCACTTTCTTCTCACATTGCTCAGAGCCCACAAAAATTGTAGCTTTGATGCCGCCCACTGTACGGGTACGAGCACGGGTGACACCTTTGGGTAGCGTTCTCTCTTTCATTAAGCTGTTATAATTGCTCAAATTGCCATGGCGGCATGCCAAGTCACTTTGGCGAGGGGCGGCAGGGCAGCGTGTGTAGGTGTGGCGGGGCGAGCTGTGGTTATTATGCACAGTGTATGTACAGAGCTTACTTTCTGCCAGACAGAGAGCATGGCAGCAGAAGCAGCAGCAGCAGAGATGAGGGGAAGCGGCTTGTTGGATGCGCCGCCGCCAAAAACATTTGGGCGCTCAGTTAAGGTAAAGCACACGACTGCGGCATGCAGGTGGCTGGAGCCGCAGCAGCAGCAGCGGCAGCGGCTTAGTGGCAGACAGGCAGGCAGGTTGGCGCTGGCTTGGCGCGGGTAACAAGCCCTGCGAGTCGCGGACGCATGCGCAGTCGATAAAGCACATTCGAATCGAACGTTAGCAGCGGTACCGCCGGGCGAGTACGAGAGCACGAGACCGACCACGAAAACGACGAAAAAAAGTGGCGACAACGACAACGACAGAAATAGCAACAGCATCGACAACGGCACTTTGATTGCAATTTTCATTCATATTCATTCATGCGAACGTACATACGAGCAGCGCGACGACTGTTTCTGTTTCGGCCTTTTTGAAAGCTCTCTTCTGGCCGTAGCTGGTCTGGTGGTCGTATCGTACTTTCTTTTCGCACTCACGATCCCCAGTGCCAGTGCCAGTGCCAGTCCTATTCCCAAAATCCCAATCCTTGGGCAGCTGGGGCACCGCAGGCAGCTTTCGTTTTCGATCGATACGACTGCACGACCCCGTTCGGACCGGTTCAGCTTCTACGGCTGCGTTACTTAATCCCCACCGCATCCCAGCAGCGTTCATGTAATCATAATCCTGGTCAGCCATGCGATCGCCTCTGCCTCAGCCTCTGGATGTCGTCGGGCTGTTGTCGCTATTCGCAGTCGCACTGTCTTGGCTGCTGTTGGTGCTGCTGCCGCTGCAACAGGTGACGGCCACCCTACGTCAGTCCCGCGAAATTATCATAACAGATGCGGTAGGTGTGTGGATAGGTGTGGGTAGGGGTAGGGGTAGGGGGGATCCAATCTGGGGAGGCCCCGTGCGCGTCGCTGTGTGCTCGCAGAATTCCTAATTACCTGAATGTCACAACGCACGCGTCTCGTGGCCTCCAAATGTCAAGCAATACGAATAAATGTGCCAACATTTCTGTGTTTTTCTGTGTGTGTGTCTCGACTTTTGGGCTTCGCCTCACATCGGATCGTGTGTGTTTGTTGTTTGCACAGAGCGTAGTATGTAGCTTCCTGGCTCCACTAATGATGGTGGCTCTGGTATTGTCGTTGCAGGTGCGGCGCATACAGAACGATGGCTACAACGTCGAACGGCACACGGTGACAACAAAGGATGGCTATGTGCTGACGCTGCATCGCATACCGCAGGTGGATCCCAATGAGGGCACCGTGCTGCGTCGACCCGTTGTCTTCCTGCTCTCCGGCCTGTACGCCTCGTCGGATGTGTGAGTAATAGCAGCAGGAGCGCTGCTTCCGCTTGCCCCAGATACGATACACCAGAGCAGTCACCAACTGAAATTCCATTTCCCTTGCAGCTGGCTGCTGAACGGACGCGAAGATTCGCTGGCCTATCTGCTGTGGCGCGCCGGCTATGATGTGTGGCTGGGCAACAATCGGGGCAACATCTACTGCCGGCACAACCTCTGGATGAACGCCACCGAGAGGGAGTTCTGGAACTTCAGCTGGCACGAGATGAGTATCTACGACATGCCCGCCCAGGTGGACTATGTGCTGCGAGCAAGCGGCGTGGCGAGGATGCACTTCGTGGGCATCTCTCAAGGCGGCACCATCTTCCTGGTGTTCAACTCGATGATGCCGCAATATAATGCGGTCTTCAAGACGGCAACGCTGCTGGCACCGGTGGCCTATGTGAGCAATACGAAGAGCGGGCTGGCAAAGATCGTGGGACCCGTACTGGGAACGCGCAACTATATCTCCAAGATGCTCGAAGGCGTCGAGATGTTCTCCACGAACAAGTTCTTCAAGAAGCTCCTCTCAATGACGTGCCTGGACAACGAGAAGCCGCTGGTGTGCATCACCCGGCTCTGGCCCGCCGTGGGCTACGACACTCGGTTCCTCAACAAAACCCTCCTGCCGGACCTGATGGCAAACTTTCCCACTGGTGGATCAGTCAAGCAGTTGATGCACTACTTCCAGGGCTACATATCCACCAAGTTCCGGCAGTACGACTATGGCCCGGAGCGCAACTGGCTGCACTACCAGCAACTGGAGCCACCGGAGTACGCCCTGGAGAAGGTTTCAACGCCCGTAACCATTTTCTTCTCGGAGAACGATTACATTGTCGCCCCGGCGGATATCTGGAAGCTGCTCACACGCCTGCCCAATGTTGAGGCGGCGTACAAGGTGCCCTGGAAGCGATGGAATCATTTCGATTTTATCTGTGGCCTGGGTGTACGAGAATACATCTTCGATAACATCGTGGTCTCCATGAATCGCTACGAGCAGCGTCGTCGCTAGGGATAACCGATGCCCGCGAAGGGATGCCTAGAGAAGGGCCAGACAGCCAGAACTATCAATAGTGCCAAAAACAATAACTTGTAGATTTACGAACTAGAACTCTTTGGTTGATCCGGCGATCAGCTATGGATACGCGTACTGATTAATAAATAAATAATGTATAGTATTTAGCATATAGCATAAAGCTGAGAGGAGATTCAAAATCACAATCAAGGGTCACCCATTTATTTTTTTATTGTAATCGTTCTCATATTGCACGATCAGTTTTACAATCGGCATATTCAAATCCCGGCCGACGGTACGCCCAAACATAAAATCCTTGTGACTCCAGGCTTTCGGGACTTGATGTAGTCTACGGTTGTCCAATCTCCTGGCGAGAAAGAGGATATCCTTCTTGGTGGCCTGATCGTCCTTGGTGCTGAAGTATAAATGGATCGGAGATTGTGGCTGAATATATTTTAGGGGATAATCGAGCGGCGAGGCATTCCTATAGACAAGCATGTTCGTCTTGTAGCCATAGTCAAACATGCGAAACCTCTTCGACTGTTTGAGTTGCATGTAATGCCGCAGCTGCCTGGACGATATGCCCGCCGGATGCGTCTGCAAAAGAAGCCCTATAACGTTCTGTAAGGAGATCAAGATCAGGTGTGCATCATAATAATGCATTCGAAATGCATGAATTGATACTCATACCCTGTTCATTTGCTTCGACGAGTCAGGGTTTACTATCAAAAATAGATTCCTGCAAATCCCAGCCATTAACCGGAAACTGCAAATGATCTTGACTAAGCTGGTTAGTCCGTGTTGGTTACTAAGCATCTCTATGTCGTCCAAGGACAGGAGCATTTTAAGAACGGTGGCGAGCATTGGCAAGTTCATGTGTTTCATATACGCGGCTGGCGCCATCAAGTGCGTTGTCTTAATTTTCGTGGCATATTCTGGCCGCAAGCTCAGCATCACGAGAAATACAGTGCACCCTTGAGAGTAGCCCACGTAGTGCAGTGCTGGCTGGCGAGTTATATTCAACACGTAATCAATGGATGCCGGTATATCCTCCTTGCCCATTTCATGCCAGCCAAATCTCCAAAAACTGCGTCTACGAGGACTCAAGCGTTTGTGCTTGCGAGAATAGGTGTTGCCCCGTGAATTGCCCAGCCACACATCGAATCCAGCGTCTGCGAGCTTGTAGGGCAAGCCATCCGAGGGTCCGGTCAACAGAAAGGTGTCCGAGGAGCCGGTCATTCCATGCTGGATAAAGACCACGGGCTTGAACATATTTGGTATTGCGCCTATTCCACGTGGCGAGTATGGAATGTTTATTAACTTAAGCATATAGCCATCGTATGTTGTCACGGTGTGCTCCAAGGCAGGGTAGTTGTAATAAGATAGTATGTCCGACTATAATTGTAATTTTAAATAGTAGTCATAGATTACTTATTGATACTAAATCGCACTAAGCCACTCACGCCAGACAGGCTATTATTCTTTGTCAGTTGAAAAGGTAAACTCAGGATGAAGAATATAAACATTTTCCTTCCGTCGTGATCGTTCTCGTTACTGCAACTGAAAATCGAGCGAGTGAATATCCGATTTATTGGATCCATTATCAACTTAATACCTCGGAAATTCGATTAAGCTGCTCCAAACGAATTCGTTACTGAAATTTGCTTAAATGATGTAATTCTGAGGTGCTTTGCTTCCAGGCATCCAATTCTGATAATTACCTTAAGGAAAGCATAGAATTCATCTTGGAATCGTATGGGGAAATTTCAATCAACTTTCTATAATTAAATCAATTTGAAATCTAGGAACATCGCGGAGTTATATTGTTTTCAGAAAAACTACCACTGAGACATTCGTTTGCTAAGGTTCCCCCTTTCGTTTAATACATCGCGTATACGACGCATCTTACTGGCACAACACACGTACCTATTCAGTGGGATTGTTAGGCTCCGCTTGAGCGAGATTCAGCTGAATTCATAATTTTGATAATGTCATTGTTAACATTTTCCTTTAGATTTTGGCCGAAGACATAGTCGATGTGACCCCATTCGGTCAACGGCATGCGATGTCGTCGTGCATTGGGCAAAGCCTTGATGGCCAGCTCCACATCCTCCACGGCTGATATGGCGTCGCCGTCGCTGTAGTAAAATTCAATGGGGTGCCGAGTGTGCGCCACATTTAGCGGGTAGTCTGGTGGATTTATTTTGCGATAGATCTTGAGATTATCCTTTGTTCCAAAGTCGTATAGTGCGAATTTTCCGGAGTCTACAAGTTGGGCATAGTGTTTAATTTGACGACTTGAAATACCCGCTGAAGCTGTAGCCGCGATTGCCGGCAACAGGGTCTAGGAAAGAGAACTGATAAATTAGGTACATATATGATATGGATAAGGGGAAATACCGTATTTAAATATTTTGAGGCACCGCCAGAAATTATAAAGGCTACATTCTTACAGACCAAGTGTTTTATCACGAATTTGGAGCACAGGGACTCCAGTATCTTGCTTATATAGGGATCGTTGTACATCACTTCCATGTCGGGCAGCTTAAGAAAAAAGCTCTTCAAAACTTTCATCAGCTTGGACGGCATTTTTCCCAAGAAGGCAACCGGGCCGAGGAGATGGCTTGTCTTAATTCTTTGAATGTACTCAGGTCGCATCGAGAGCATTGCCAGAAATGAAGTACATCCCTGCGAGTGTCCCACATAGTGCACAGCGCTTTGTCCAGTCACATCCTGTATAAGTTCAATGCTTTTGGTGGTGTCATATATTCCAATCTCATGCCAATCGAACTCCCAGAAATCCCTTCTCTTAGGGCTAAAGGATGTGTGCTGACGCGAATATGTGTTTCCTCGGCTGTTAGCCAGCCAAACGTCGTAGCCCTCGTCGGCCAGTAGGAATGGGAGACCTTCCTCTGGACAGGTAATCACCCAATAGTCTGAGGAGCAAGTCATACCGTGCATAAAAAGTACGGCGGGCTTTATTCCCGGCGTGCTGGGACGGCGAAGAGAGTACGGTATCCGAAAGAGTGTAAGCATGTAACCATCTTCGGTCACCGTAGTATGCTTTTCCACGGGATAGTTGTGGGCTCTGATATACTCGGCCTGTCAGCACAAAGCGGTAATTAAACGAAGCTGCGCCCAATACACAGCACTCACCGTGTCCTTCAGAGTGACTCCCAATATGTTCACCACAAGAACTATCCACCCCAATAGAACTTTTGCCATTTCACGTGTCGCTTCCTATGACAGTCCCAAACTGAATTGATGCAAAGTCAATGCAGCTTCTTAAAAAGATCACCTGTTTTATACTCTTCGGGTTTATATTTAAGTAGCATTCAAATCAGATGAGATTCGTGTTTTAGTCACAGATGGATTGCATAAGCTCTTTGTAGATGAGCTTCACCATGTCTGCGGCGTTTTTGACCTCCACGTGTTTCGGAAGGGGATTGATTCCCAAGCTCACCATCCATTTATATGGAACACGTATGTTGTGTATGCTCGCCAGCAGGTACTTCATGACCGTTTCATGCCACCAATGCGCAGATGTTACGGTGTATTACGGTGTTTTCTGATCTTATTTCGGTTTAAGGGGTTCGATAAATATTAAAAATAAGCTTGTTGTGCGTATCCTTTTTATAAGGAGTTTGAGGGCGAATGCGAAGGGTTAAAGTGTATAAAAAGCCGGAGTCAAGACATTCTGCTACAATTCATGGATTCCACAAACAAATTTTAAATCTTCCGCCTATTTGCGAACATCGATGATTTCCACGTTCAAATTATCGATAGTGGTACAAACATCGAATCGAAACGTCCATAAATATGTAGTTAATATCATGTAAAAAAAGGATATTTTCGTGGACCATTTCTTTGTTTTTAGCTTTTTTATTAAACCATCCAATAAAATGTGTCCTGGAAAATTAGCAGTCCTGTAGAAAATTCCTAACTAGGTAATAAAATTAAACGGTGTCCGTCAGTATATTTCGGTATATTATTCATATACGCGGCTGGCGCCATCAAGTGCGTTGTCCTAATCCGACTGTAATTGTAATTTTAAAGAGTAGTCATAGATTACTTATTGATACTAAATCGCACTAAGCCACTCACGCCAGACAGGCTATTATTCTTTGTCAGTTGAAAAGGTAAACTCAGGATGAAGAATATAAACATTTTCCTTCCGTCGTGATCGTTCTCGTTACTGCAACTGAAAATCGAGCGAGTGAATATCCGATTTATTGGATCCATTATCAACTTAAAGCCTCGCAAATTCGATTAAGCTGCTCCAAACGAATTCGTTACTGAAATTTGCTTAAATGATGTAATTCTGAGGTGCTTTGCTTCCAGGCATCCAATTCTGATAATTACCTTAAGGAAAGCATAGAATTCATCTTGGAATCGTATGGGGAAATTTCAATCAACTTTCTATAATTAAATCAATTTGAAATCTAGGAACATCGCGGAGTTATATTGTTTTCAGAAAAACTACCACTGAGACATTCGTTTGCTAAGGTTCCCCCTTTCGTTTAATACATCGCGTATACGACGCATCTTACTGGCACAACACACGTACCTATTCAGTGGGATTGTTAGGCTCCGCTTGAGCGAGATTCAGCTGAATTCATAATTTTGATAATGTCATTGTTAACATTTTCCTTTAGATTTTGGCCGAAGACATAGTCGATGTGACCCCATTCGGTGAACGGCATGCGATGTCGTCGTGCATTGGGCAAAGCCTTGATGGCGAGCTCCACATCCTCCACGGCTGATGTGGCGTCGCCGTCGCTGTAGTAAAATTCAATGGGGTGCCGAGTGTGCGCCACATTTAGCGGGTAGTCTGGTGGATTTATTTTGCGATAGATCTTGAGATTATCCTTTGTTCCAAAGTCGTACAGGGCGAATCTTCCGGAGTCTATAAGTTGCGCATAGTGCTTAATTTGACGACTTGAAATACCCGCTGAAGCTGTAGCCGCGATTGCCGGCAACAGGGTCTAGGAAAGAGAACTGATAAATTAGGTACATATATGATATGGATAAGGGGAAATACCGTATTTAAATATTTTGTGGCACCGCCAGAAATTATAAAGGCTACATTCTTGCAGATCAAGTGTTTTATCACGAATTTCGAGCACAGGGACTCCAGTATCTTGCTTACATAGGGATCGGTGTACATCAATTCCATGTCGGGCAGCTTAAGAAAATAGCCCTTTAAAACTTTCAATAGCTTTGACGGCATTTTTCCCATGAAGGCAACGGGAGCGAGGAGATGGCTCGTCTTAATTCTTTGATTGTACTCAGGTCGCATCGAGAGCATTGCCAGAAATGAAGTACATCCCTGCGAGTGTCCCACATAGTGCACAGCGCTTTGTCCAGTCACATCCTGTATAAGTTCGATGCTTTTGGTGGTGTCATATATTCCAATCTCATGCCAATCGAACTCCCAGAAATCCCTTCTCTTAGGGCTAAAGGATGCGTGCTGACGCGAATATGTGTTTCCTCGGCTGTTAGCCAGCCAAACGTCGTAGCCCTCGTCGGCCAGTAGGAATGGGAGACCTTCCTCTGGACAGGTAATCACCCAATAGTCTGAGGAGCAAGTCATACCGTGCATAAAAAGTACGGCGGGCTTTATTCCCGGCGTGCTGGGACGGCGAAGAGAGTACGGTATCCGAAAGAGTGTAAGCATGTAACCATCTTCGGTCACCGTAGTATGCTTTTCCACGGGATAGTTGTGGGCTCTGATATACTCGGCCTGTCAGCACAAAGCGGTAATTAAACGAAGCTGCGCCCAATACACAGCACTCACCGTGTCCTTCAGAGTGACTCCCAATATGTTCACCACAAGAACTATCCACCCCAATAGAACTTTTGCCATTTCACGTGTCGCTTCCTATGACAGTCCCAAACTGAATTGATGCAAAGTCAATGCAGCTTCTTAAAAAGATCACCTGTTTTATACTCTTCGGGTTTATATTTAAGTAGCATTCAAATCAGATGAGATTCGTGTTTTAGTCACAGATGGATTGCATAAGCTCTTTGTAGATGAGCTTCACCATGTCTGCGGCGTTTTTGACCTCCACGTGTTTCGGAAGGGGATTGATTCCCAAGCTCACCATCCATTTATATGGAACACGTATGTTGTGTATGCTCGCCAGCAGGTACTTCATGACCGTTTCATGCCACCAATGCGCAGATGTTACGGTGTATTACGGTGTTTTCTGATCTTATTTCGGTTTAAGGGGTTCGATAAATATTAAAAATAAGCTTGTTGTGCGTATCCTTTTTATAAGGAGTTTGAGGGCGAATGCGAAGGGTTAAAGTGTATAAAAAGCCGGAGTCAAGACATTCTGCTACAATTCATGGATTCCACAAACAAATTTTAAATCTTCCGCCTATTTGCGAACATCGATGATTTCCACGTTCAAATTATCGATAGTGGTACAAACATCGAATCGAAACGTCCATAAATATGTAGTTAATATCATGTAAAAAAAGGATATTTTCGTGGACCATTTCTTTGTTTTTAGCTTTTTTATTAAACCGTCCAATAAAATGTGTCCTGGAAAATTAGCAGTCCTGTAGAAAATTCCTAACTAGCTAATAAAATTAAACGGTGTCCGTCAGTATATTTCGGTATATTATTCATATACGCGGCTGGCGCCATCAAGTGCGTTGTCCTAATTTTCCGACTGTAATTGTAATTTTAAAGAGTAGTCATAGATTACTTATTGATACTAAATCGCACTAAGCCACTCACGCCAGACAGGCTATTATTCTTTGTCAGTTGAAAAGGTAAACTCAGGATGAAGAATATAAACATTTTCCTTCCGTCGTGATCGTTCTCGTTACTGCAACTGAAAATCGAGCGAGTGAATATCCGATTTATTGGATCCATTATCAACTTAAAGCCTCGCAAATTCGATTAAGCTGCTCCAAACGAATTCGTTACTGAAATTTGCTTAAATGATGTAATTCTGAGGTGCTTTGCTTCCAGGCATCCAATTCTGATAATTACCTTAAGGAAAGCATAGAATTCATCTTGGAATCGTATGGGGAAATTTCAATCAACTTTCTATAATTAAATCAATTTGAAATCTAGGAACATCGCGGAGTTATATTGTTTTCAGAAAAACTACCACTGAGACATTCGTTTGCTAAGGTTCCCCCTTTCGTTTAATACATCGCGTATACGACGCATCTTACTGGCACAACACACGTACCTATTCAGTGGGATTGTTAGGCTCCGCTTGAGCGAGATTCAGCTGAATTCATAATTTTGATAATGTCATTGTTAACATTTTCCTTTAGATTTTGGCCGAAGACATAGTCGATGTGACTCCATCCGGTGAACGGCATGCGATGTCGTCGTGCATTGGGCAAAGCCTTGATGGCCAGCTCCACATCCTCCACGGCTGATATGGCGTCGCCGTCGCTGTAGTAAAATTCAATGGGGTGCCGAGTGTGCGCCACATTTAGCGGGTAATCTGGTGGATTTATTTTGAGATAGATCTTGAGATTATCCTTTGTTCCAAAGTCGTATAGGGCGAATTTTTCGGAGTCTACAAGTTGGGCATAGTGTTTAAGTTGACGACTTGAAATACCCGCTGAAGCTGTAGCCGCGATTGCCGGCAACAGGGTCTAGGAAAGAGAACTGATAAATTAGGTACATATATGATATGGATAAGGGGACAAACCGTATTTAAATATTGTGAAGCACCGCCAGAAATTATAAAGGCTACATTCTTGCAGACCAAGTGTTTTATCACGAATTTGGAGCACAGGGACTCCAGTATCTTGCTTATATAGGGATCGTTGTACATCACTTCCATGTCGGGCAGCTTAAGAAAATAGCCCTTTAAAACTTTCAACAGCTTTGACGGAATTTTTCCCAAGAAGGCAACCGGGGCGAGGAGATGGCTCGTCTTAATTCTTTGATTGTACTCAGGTCGCATCGAGAGCATTGCCAGAAATGAAGTACATCCCTGCGAGTGTCCCACATAGTGCACAGCGCTTTGTCCAGTCACATCCTGTATAAGTTCGATGCTTTTGGTGGTGTCATATATTCCGATCTCATGCCAATCGAACTCCCAGAACTCCCTTTTCTTAGGGCTAAGGGTTTCGTGCTTACGCGAATATGTGTTTCCTCGGCTGTTAGCCAGCCAAACGTCGTAGCCCTCGTCGGCCAGTAGGAATGGGAGACCTTCCTCTGGACAGGTAATCACCCAATAGTCTGAGGAGCAAGTCATACCGTGCATAAAAAGTACGGCGGGCTTAGATCCCGGCATGCTGGGACGGCGAAGAGAGTACGGTATCCGAAAGAGGGTAAGCTCGTAACCATCTTGGGTCACCGTAGTATGCTTTTCCACGGGATAGTTGTGGGCTCTGATATACTCGGCCTGTCAGCACAAAGCGGTAATTAAACGAAGCTGCGCCCAATACACAGCACTCACCGTGTCCTTCAGAGTGACTCCCAATATGTTCACCACAAGAACTATCCACCCCAATAGAACTTTTGCCATTTCACGTGTCGCTTCCTATGACAGTCCCAAACTGAATTGATGCAAAGTCAATGCAGCTTCTTAAAAAGATCACCTGTTTTATACTCTGCGGGTTTATATTTAAGTAGCATTCAAATCAGATGAGATTCGTGTTTTAGTCACAGATGGATTGCATAAGCTCTTTGTAGATGAGCTTCACCATGTCTGCGGCGTTTTTGACCTCCACGTGTTTCGGAAGGGGATTGATTCCCAAGCTCACCATCCATTTATATGGAACACGTATGTTGTGTGTGCTCGCCAGCAGATGCCCACAAAGATAGCATGTGTATTATGGTGTTTTCTGATCTTATTTCGGTTTAAGGGGTTCGGCATATATTAAAAATAATCTTGTTGTGCGTATCCTTTTTATAAGGAGTTTGAGGGCGGAGTCAAGACATTCTGCTACAATGATTCCACAAACAAATTTTAAATCGTCCGCCTATGATTTCCACGTTCAAATTATCGATAGTGGTACAAACATCGCATCGAAACGGCCATAAATATGTAGTTAATATCATGTAGAAAAAGGATATTTTCGTGGACCATTTCTTTGTTTTTAGCTTTTTTATTAAACCATCCAATAAAATGTGTCCTGGAAAATTACCAGTCCTGTAGAAAATTGATTCATCAATAAGACAAAATATTATTTTCAGTCGTTTAAGTCCTAACTAGCTAGTAAAATTAAACGGTGTCCGTTAGTATATTTGGGTATATTATGAAAATGACAAGGTATATTCGGGTATATCGGCATAGTATATTTAATCAAGTTCCTATTAGTTCCAATTCCAATTAATTTTCATACGGTTCCCGTAAGATACATTTGATTTGTATGGAAAAAATTTCAGCAGCATGGGAAAATGATTGGCAGCATTGCTCTGCAACTTTGGTACGAAATGAGCAGCAATCTGCATACCTTAGGAAAACGGATATTATGGACTTGAGATATTGTTTGTAATTTCAGGCTCCAATTAATGCAGAAACTACTCAGTCTATGTTTTAAGGATATTAACGAATCAAAAATAAATCAAAAAAATCTTAAATTTGGTCCAAAAGTGTGTGTTTGAACGCCTATTTCATTTCATTTTGTGTCATTCTGTAGAACAGAACATTTGATGATAGATTTTGTTTCTTAAAACTTTTTGTGTGTAAATTTGGTTTTTGAAAAAATTGCATTTGTCTTAAGTATATTTGTTGCTTTTGATTAAAATTGTTTAATTAAGATGAATTCCTAAACATTAAATGCATTTAGCAAGCAGCGAAGCGCGCGGGTTTGCTAGTATGGTATACAAATGTCCATACGCTGGAGAAACTTAGTTGACTAGCAACAATTACGGAATGTGACCAGAGTTCACACTTATGTTTTATGCTCTGGCCGTTTTTGTGTGAACCCTCTTATCTTAACCATCCAATGAAAAAGAGTTCTCAAAACTAGCCAATCCTGAACAAAATTTCTTGAGAAGTTGCATAAATTTATTTGTTTAGGGCTGAGAGTCCCATCTAGCTAGTAATATTAAACGGAATATCAAAATCGAGGAATATCAACGTCGAATGTTTTGAAAAAACAATCGATACTATCGTGATAGTATCGTGCTGAAATAATTATTAAAAAAACATTGAAACCTTTTAAGAACTTGTCCATTGTAAAAATTAGATGCCACCTGTCGATTCGTTTACAAATGTGTCTTCGTATTTTATAGCAACCGATAGTGGTACACCTGTTCAATTATAACCACACATTTTCTTCAGTGTGTCATACTGGTTCAATTATAACCACACATTTTCTTCAGTGTGTATCACTGGTTCATTATAACCACACATTTTTCTTCAGTGTGTATCACTGGTTCAATTATAACCACATTTTTCTTCAGTGATGACACCTGGTTCAATTTTAACCACACATTTTTTCAGTGTGTCATCACTGGTTCAATTATAACCACACATTTTCTTCAGTGATGACACCTGGTTCAATTTAACCACACATTTTTCTTCAGTGTGTCATCACTGGTTCAATTTTAAACACATTATGTGGAGGACTCTGTACTCTGTGTGCGTACAAAATACAAGTAAGTAATGTTCAGAGAACGTCATCCACTAAGTGTATTGTCTCGTTGCAGTGATATTCTACTACGCCCAAGACCTGCCCTGCTCCTGTATCATCCGATTTGCCCACCAACTTGCCGCCCGACGATGTTACGTTGCCTTTTGGTAAGATAAGCCAAGTCCGTTCTGTGCTCTACTTTCATGGGAACATGGGACATGCAAAATGCAGTCAATCGTATTTCATGACTTATCACCATCTACATTGCAACATTCTGATGGTAGAGTATCGGGGTTATGGCCTGTCCACTGACCCACGGAACGCGGCCTGCCATTGACTATCTCCACACACGCCATGATCTGGATCACCTCAACTGATCCGATCCTCTTTGGGCGCTCTTGGCTCTGGCTCTCTTGGGGGTCGTCGTCATGTGGCCGCTGATGCTGTCTATGCGCCATTGTGGAGAAACGTTCAGCATAGCATACCAGCTGTGGAGCTGGTGCATCCGTCGGTATATACTCTATAAGAATAAGGTAAGTTCGTTTCCTTTTAGCTATAGAATGGTCATCACCTCTCAATTGTCATTCCCTCCTTAGTATCCATTTCTGTTCATATCGGGCCTTGCGGATAACCTAGTGCCACCGCGTATGATGCGTGCCTTGTATACCAAATGTGGCAGGAGCTAGCTCATGTTGTAGCCAGCCCCGGTGGTTCCCACAACGACACCTGGATAGTGATGGTATGGCGCGGGCAGACTACCCTTAATTTCATTTTAGTCGTTTCATTGCTTTCAATTCCAGGTACTACCAAGCAATCGGCCAATTTTTGGCCGAGCTACAAGACATGAGGACATGCACACTGGACGAGGATAAGTGTGATACAGAGAGACCAACACGATCAAATTTGACCCTATACATACACTTTAAGTACCGGTTAAAATACAATTTATTTAATTTATGCAAGGTGCTTGTAGCATTAATGCCCTCTAAATCAAATATCTCTGTGATTAGTTATTATTTTCAAATAGATCCAAATGATAGTTTGCAATTTCATTTTCGATGAAAATATTAAGATCCCGGGGTTTCGTACTTTATGGACAGACGTATTATTTATGATTGTAGTGTAATCCAACTCTGAAATAAAGCGAAACGTTATAGCGAAATGTTTAGTTTTATCGAAAAAGCTCACATTCTTATGAAGGTATATCACTTGAGCTCCTCATATTATCTGAATTCCTTGCTCTCAAGTAGCGATGCTTAATGTCGACACCGCAATTATCGTCCTGTAAGAAGTGTGATTAAAATTAATACATGTTTCTGAATATACGGGGAGGAAATTACAGCTTACATCTCTCATATTGTATGTAAGAACCAGGTTGTTAACAAAACTTTCAGAAATCGGGAACAGGTCCAGAACGTCGAGCAAATCATCTCTGTGTATCTTATGAATGTCGCAATAGGTTAGCGCTCTAACGACACCATTCGATTTTCCAAGGGGGTAAATGCATGGGTTCTCGCCAAATATGTCATTTTTCCTGAAAAATGATCCAACAGTAACAAGGATAGCCTTCAATAATTTAAGTTAGACTCTTTACCTAAGACGACAATCATGTTACTGTTTCTTTGAATTTCAATCGATCCCCGTGCTATAAAAACAAAGAGGTAAGAACATCTCCCTGTGTACTAATATGTTCCTGGTGGCGCATGTGTTGTTTTGAATTTAAGAGAGAAAGCTCTGGAAATGCATAATTAAAAATGTGCATTCTATAGAAGTGTTCACAAGAGTTATTTCGTATATGTACCTTAAGCAGCCTGGGCTAGCGTTTAGAAGGCTGGACACGTTGTCAATAGCTTTCTATTCAAATGCAAGCAAATATCTGCTTGGAGACACTCGGAAAGCCTTTCAACAGAGAGTTCATGTCAATTCCATTGGTGTACGTCCATGCATGTTGAAAATATTCCTCCAGTCTCTGTCTCAGAGGGTTTGGAATCTAGAAAAGCGTAACAATTAAGTTAAATGGTTGTAAGTATTTTCCAAACTTTTCAAACTACCTGGTGAAAGCGTATAAATTCCCGAACTCGTAACATTTGAGTATGATACCTCGCTGTTCCCGAGTAAAGTCTTTGTATTATAGCTGACACGTTTCCAAAATACTTGCATACATGAGAGCTTCCCAGATAACAAAGATGGTGCCAAAATTGTTATCATTAAAAATGTTCGTTTAACATGGAAAGTGACTTATTTACGTACATCCAACTAGCATTACACATATTGTAAATGCTTTTCGCATCCGTGTTTACATTTCCACACGTGTTGATGTAAATGCTGTATGTATCGTACTATGCGTACATTTAGGTTTAAATAAATATTTTAGTACCTTTATTAGGTCCCGTTTTGTTTAATGCTCTTAATATGATAATGCAACCCTTTTTCTAGATTGATTTTTCTATTTCCATCTACCTGAACGTTGTTGTAAATGTAATTCTGGTGTCTGATTTTAAATTTTCTTTGAACGTACATGGGGCTGGGCATTAAATAATGATTGTTGGGCACGATTCCGTACCGTTTTTCCCCGAACCACCTTAGGTGCTTTTTGCATAGTGTTGTCTTAATATGTAATTTTACTTGTATTTTTGTTCGTGTAAATTTCGTATGTCCTTCTTACCTTTTCACAATCCAAACATATCAAAAGCGCAACGACTTTAGCTCGATACTATCATGATAGTCGCAAAACCGTCGATAGTAGAGACTAGCAGTAAAATATCGATACCATCGATAGTGCCCTCGATGGTTTGACACCTCTAAAGGACAACAAATTCGCCAGGATACAGTTTTTTCTCCTTTTGTCTCCCAATTAGTGCAGTCTCGTCCCTATTCCAATTGGAGAGCTCCTATGAGCCGTTAGCGTCCCGATTCCAAAATGCATTGGTGGCGTCCCAGCAAATAGATGCCGCTGCAGTAGCCAGACAGCAGCCCACAGCCGAAAATGAACAATTTGGTAAGTGGGTGGTAGTGGTGGCCGTTTGTGTATGTGTAGGCGTGTCTGTGTGGGATTTCATGGTATGCGGCCTGTGTATCAATTGTTGCAGGAGCACGTTAAGCACTTCTACCCAGAGAACTATAAATTGGATCTATCGGAGACGATGAAGGCGGCACTTTCCAAGGGTCCCGGAGTCGGGGGCGTGGCCAGTGGGGCGTCGCACAGCGACATGTTGCCGCAGCCGAATGCCGGACTGCCCGGCGTGGGCTATGTGACTGAGAAGCTCTACATGCTGCTCCAGCTCTATTTGCAGAACAAGGGCTGGAACCCGAGCGCCGAGCTGTTGCAGTGCTTCAGCGATCTGAAGGACAACGCCATGCTGCCCAGCGCCGCCTACCTGCAGTAAGTATATAAGCGTAGTGAGTGCATCTAAAAGTGCCCTCCACTCAATCAAGTTCGTCTCCTCCATGAATAGGGTTCTGGCCAATCGTCTGACGCTGGACTCCCAGGGTCGTCTGATTCTGCGTGACAATGGAAAGATTGTCCTACCTTTTGAGCATTTCGCCAATGCAGTCATGCTGAAGCACATGTCCGGCCCACACGGGCTTCATCTAAGTGTGGACGCCACAGTGCGGGCTGTCATCGAGTCCTACACGATTGGCCGGGATCAGTTCGGTATGGAGAAGGAGTTCATCATCGAGGTGGTCCAGTCCTGCCCCAGCCCAGCCTGCCGTTATTACAAGAACCACATGGGTATCTCGCCCATGCCATTCATGGAACAACAGTATCCTGGCGTAAATACGCCCGACTTTTTGCAGCGACTCTCCCATCTGCCGCCCAGCAGTGCAGCCGGATCAAGTGCTGCAGCTGGGTCTGCCTCCAGCGCTGCCAGCAGCACCAGCTCAAGCAATGTGGAAATTGACTTATCCAAGTCGACGGGCTCCAAGGTGGCGCAGGTTCCAGTACCGCCACAACTCCAGCATCTGACCAAGCAGCAGCAGAACAGCATTCAAACGCAGCTCTCCCAGATTAGTGCTGCCGCCGCACATCATCAACAGCAGCAGCAACAACAGCAGCAGCAGCAGCAGCAGCAACAGCAGCAACAACAGCAACAGCAGCAAGCCCAGGCGCAGGCCAAGCACCAGCAGCAGCTTACGGCGGCTCTGATACAGCAACAGAATCGCGTGCTTGCCCAGCAGAGTCTCGAGAAGCTAAGCAACTTGAGTCCGCTGGAAAAACAGCGTGTGTTTGCTCAACTGGATCCCAAGCATTTTGATCCCATGGCCGTGGCCGCAGCAGCAGCCAATTTACAGATCCAGGGACTGATGCAATCGCAGGCAGTGGCCGCCGCCGTGGCTGCGAATCAGCAACCACCTCCGGCCACCAGCACATCCACGTCCGTCGGATCTGGTGTCAGTTCGCAAACCCATCACCATCAAATGCCACCGCCATCGCAGTCGCCGCACTCATCTTCATCGTCTTCCTCGCACTCGTCGCTGGATCAGCTCTCACATAAGAATGTAGCTGATTCCTTGCGGTTAGTTTGATGGCATATATTAGTTTTTAGCAGATGTTAATTACAAGTGTTTCTCTTTGCAGCTCAAATCTTGATTCGATTGAATCGAACAAAGATCTGCTGGCCCTGCACAACGGGGCCTGGGCCACCAGCGATGCCAATCGCATGGACCACATGGCCGTTGGGCAGGACAAGATTGTACGCATTTTCTCCGAACTTATGCGGAACATGTCTCGCATGAAGACCTACATACGTCCATCCATGTGCAAGCCCTACGGCAAGCAGAGCGAGAGTCTGCAGAAGAGTAAGTAGTGCGAGAACCGGTTTATTCGTATTCGTCTGCGATATTAAACACTGACTTAATTTGCAGCACTCATGGACACCATTCAGATTGTGCAAACGCTGCGCAACTGCCTGCCGGCTCCCCACATACCGGTCTCCTCCTGGAAGAGTGAGAGCGAAGGTAACTTGGGTACAGGTGTGGGCGTTGGCGTTGGCGTCGGTGTCGCCGTTCCACAAGGACTAAACCTGAGCGCCGCCTTGGGTCTGCCATCGGGCAGGGTGGATAACATGCACTAGGCGGGGATGGTAAGATGGCACCCAACAAAATGATATATCATATCATACACACACACACACACACACACAAACTTTACGCTCAAATTCTTCCAGAATTTCGAGAATACATGCGCCATACTGGGAGTCGGGGCTGGTGGGTCATCATAAGCCAAGTCCCTTTCTTCGGCATAATGTTTGTTGAGTTCATGAGTCCCTAGTAGCCATCTTGAATCGTGTTTCAGTTTCGCTCTGGCGTCCTTGTCATCTAGCATCATTTGGTGAAGAGATTGCTGATACATATATATATATATATAAACCCATTTATATGATAAGGATAGAGGTTCACCTTCATAGGCTTGGCTCCAGTTTTCCTTTTAGCAATTATGTGCCATGTTCAACACAAGACTTGATTTCGTTTCAACACTTGACTGACATTTAGATATGTACGAGTATATGCTGCGGCCCGATCCTGATTGGGATTATGGTTGGGTGCGGTGCGGTGCGGTGGCCTATGCACTATACAAGTGGTCAACCCACATATGTTGAGCCTTGTAGGGTGCATCGAAACAGCGGTTGGAACCGTTTTTTATGAATCTATCTCCTTTATTGACTTATTCCTCACTCTCTGTACTTCCCGATTTGGCATACAAAATTAACACGCAAAATGGAGAATTAGTTAAAAAATTGGCAAAACGTCTGTGATATTTAAATTATGTTGGCATATGGAAAGCAAACCTAAATTTAATTTTTTTTTATATTGTGTGCCCTTTGTTGTGACGATTTTACAATTTACTCTGTGCAATACCTCCTAAGCATCTATTCTTAACTATTCCTGTGCAATTGACGACTTCTGACCCATATCAAACCCAACTCGAATCTAACCATGGCAGCATGCCCCCACTACATAATACATAATATACATATGTACTACAAAGGAGTATATAGACGGCATAAGATTTATATTATATTTTGCATTAGAAATACATACATATTTAGGCTATATTTATCACGGCTCATTGACTGAGCAGATTGAGGAGGAGTCTGAGACGCGATGAGACAAAATGAGTTGTGCTTAAATTTAAGAAGCTGAAAAAGATGAAGCAGATGGTTGTATTCCAGCTACACGCATACGCATAGGCTATTCAAATATAATTTATTCCGTGCTCATCATTGAAATAACCGACTCGTAGCATGCAAACAGTATTAAACCCAATAAAAGGACACTTGCAAACCATAAGTATTTATCTAGCTAAAGTGAATGCATTTAGCATAACATAACATAATCGCTTGATGTTTACCTTCTGGACTTAAATAAACATTTTATTCTATAAACTTCAATGGGTGGTGGGTGGCATTTGGATGGCTATACCAGTATGAAAGGTGCTGGCAATCCACACTACGTTGTTTAACACGGATGAAACAAATTTCCGTTATTTATATTTATATATTTAAGTGTGGGAGGACAACAAAGAATTGACGAAGGACTATGATATCTCTTGGACTATTACTGGAAATACAGAAAAACTAATGGGAATATAATGGTGCAGGAAAATCGACTTACGGAATAAAATAAATAAAAATTACATAATATTAATAATTCAAATGTGTAGTATTATTTTATTTTGTTTAAATTTTTAGTAATTTAAGGAGAATTTACTATTAATTTATTATTTTCGCGACGTAACTATATTGTTCCACCTTTTTATATAGAAGGGGGTTATGTGGGTTAAGTTCGTTCATTTTGTTTTCATCGGTATTTTTCGGTATATGTCAGAGGATCAGACGGTATATTTCTGAGGGTCGGACGGTTTAGACAAATCCGCGGTCACACTCTTGTTGGTTGATAATTTTAAAATTTATTTATTAATTTATTGGTTTAAATCAGTTGAATTAATAATTTGTTTGCTGACCAGCGTGGTCGCACGTGGCCACAGCCTATTACGCGCATTATCGGATATCGATATCTGCTGATGGTAATTGGAGAACGTTTTTTCTATTTTATCTCCTCCTTTTCCCACTTCGTTTTGTGCTCTTCCTCTCTTTGTGCTCTGCTCTTCCGCCAGCAGCAGCCAGCCCCAATGCCTATGCCAATAGTAAACTCTGTGCGTGAAAACATATAAGACAAAGTAAATGCAGCGATAAACGGCGGCCGAAAATGCTGTGGGCCATGTGTGCAATAAAGTAAATTGTTCAGTTTCCAAAACACGAAAATGGTACCCAGACCAGACGCTCCCATTGCCGTGCCGAGCTGGCATATTTTGATACGCGACGCCGTCGTCGTTGAGTTATGTCCCGGCTGCGGACTGTGCGCGAGGAATTTACAACAAAAACAAAATGAAAATTGTATTTAAATTGTATGAAACCAATTAGAAAACCGAGCTGGAGTTAATTTTTAATCAACGAAAATCATTTTGCAAACACATGAAAATGTTTTTCTTTGAAGGCCAACTCTAAATGACGTCACAATTGTAACAGAGTGCAACAGACAGACAACAATGACCGATGAGCATAAAAGTACCATTAACAGTAACAGCAGCAGCAACAACTCTAACAACAACTGCAACGACAGCAGCAGCAACAGCAACGAACGCATAATTGCAGAGGCGGCAGCACAGTTTCTACTCAAAAATGGTTTGAACGGCAGCTTTCCTCTGCCCCCGCCCCTGCCCGCGAACCTAAGCACGAGCACTAGCACGACAGCAGGCAGGACGCCGACGCCCTCCTCATCATTGTCATCATCATCAACATCAGCTCATCCAGCCTCATCAAATGGCTTTTTGCCGCATGTCAGCACGCCCACAACAAAGACAACTAGAAACAGCAACAGTCCCAGTCGCAGGCCCAGCCCAAGCCCAACAAGCAGCAGCTCCTCAGCGATGGCGGCATCTGCTACGGTGGCAGCGACTAGTGCCCTCGTCGGCTCTGTTCCCAAGCCAGTCGATGTAATGGGCGGTGTGCTGGACTACAGTTCCTTAAGCAGTGTGCCGAGTGCCACCGCTGCCGTTGCCGCATCCATGGCGCCCACAGGATCGCTGAAGAGCGGGAAGGGTGCTGGCAGCAGCAGCAACAGCAGCTTTGATATGGGCAGGCATCCGATATCGACGCACAGCAACAACAGCACGGCCGGCTACGGCGGTCGTTTGCAGTTCTTTAAAGGCAAGTTTAAAACATAAACCTAAACCCATTTCCGTAAAGATAAAACAACAAACATCCATCCTCTGCGCAACAGATGGCAAATTCATATTGGAACTGGCACGTTCGAAGGACGGCGATAAGAGCGGATGGGTGTCAGTAACGCGCAAGACATTCCGCCCCCCATCCGCGGCCACCTCGGCCACCGTGACCCCAACGTCTGCAGTGACGACAACGTATCCAAAGAACGAGAATTCCACATCTCTGAGCTGTAAGTGTTACCCATTTGGCATTTGACTAACCATTAGCTATACCATGAAGCGAGCATGAGAATTTCTGAGCAACAAATTAATTTGTGTGTTTGCAGTTTCGGATGACAATAGCTCGATACAATCATCGCCGTGGCAACGAGATCAGCCCTGGAAACAGTCGAGACCACGACGCGGCATATCCAAAGAACTGTCGCTCTATTACCATCGTCCCAGGCACAGTGTCCTTAGCAGGGCTGCCCTTCAGACAGCATCACGCAAGCGACGACGACCACACGAGCCCATTGTCCAGAGCGAGGATCAGCAGCCAATCTTCGAAATGGTCCAGGCGGAAAATGGCGATGAGACACTGAAGGCCGAAAGCGGAGAGATAGCTGAAGGTGGCACTGGCACAGGTACTGGCGCTGCTGCAGCGGAGGCTTCAGTAGAAACTGCAAATGAGATTAAAACGGAAAAACCAGAAACGATCAAAGTAGAACCGGAAGAAATGCCCGAAACGGAGTCGAATAAGGCCGAAATCAATGATAACCGCGAGTCAATTGAGGAAGCCCCTGAGCCGAATGCCGAGACAATAGTTAAAGTCGAGCCAACGGTTGAGGAGACTGCTACTTCCGCTGCAGCTGCGGAGAAGATGAACACGAGTGAGGACGAAGATGCCATTTCGGTGACAGTTAATGAACCTCCAAAACCGCCGTTGATAAGCACGAAGACGGTAAACGGCAGCAGCACCGGCAGCACTGGCAGCGAAGTAAATGGCGATCACAAGACGCCGCGAGCAGACAGAAGACTTAAAAAGCCGAAACCCAGAGCCAAGCTCAGCAGCATCATTCAGAAACTTATCGATGGGGTGCCAGCACGTCTAGAGCAATTGTCCAAGACACCAGCGTCGACAGTGGCGGCAGGCACGGCAGCAGAGCGCAGCGGTGGCGGAGCCATCGGGAATCTAAGTCACTCACTGACGCACAAGGTAAGTTGGGCTCTGTCCATGTCCCCCCAAAATAGCTGAAAACTAACGCACAATCTTTTAGGTTTCGCCACCATCGTCGGCCGCGGCAGCCAGCCGTCTAGTCGAGTACCATCATCAGCATGTCTCGCCCAGGAAGCGCATTCTACGCGAGTTTGAGAAGGTGTCGCTGGAGGACAATGGATGTGTGAACAATGGCAGTGGAAGCGGAGGCAGTGGTAGTGGTGGAGCCGGTGGTAAACGCAGCCGTGCCAAGGCTTCGGCGCCGCCCAGCAAATCAGCACCCATGAATCTGGCACCGCCACAAGGAAAGCCCAGCAGCAGCACACCAACCACATCGCCAGCCCCGGTACAGGCATCGCAGCCCACACGCCTGAACAGCTCATACAGCATACACTCTCTCCTGGGCGGAGGCAGTGGCAGCTCATCATCCTCCTCCTCGTCATCTTCCAAGAAGACCATCGACCATCCGGCGGCCATCATCAGCAATGTGCATCATCAGCATTCGTTGTACGCCAATTCCGGAAACTATCCACGCTCCCTACTCAGCTCGCCCAAGTCGCCCGATATGAGCGGCAGCAATGGTGCGGGTGGTGGTGCCGCCGGTGGAAAGTCCCCCTCACATGCTGTCAGCAAGAAACGCTCGCCCCCTTACACGGCTGGGTCGCCGCTGCCCGTGGACTATGGTCATTCGTTCTACAGAGATCACTATTCTGGAGCCGGGGCTCGATCATCAACGTCGACCGGATCAGCCGTTTCGCCACACATTTCACACGGAGGAGGAGGAGGTGGCGGCTTAGCGTCGCAAGATCTATCACCGCCCCGTTGCACGACAGCCTCCCCCGCAACCACACCTCGCACCGTTCCCAAGAAGACTGCCTCGATACGCCGCGAGTTTGCCTCGCCAACGGCCAGCAGCAGCAGCTGTCCGTCGCCCGGTGACCGAAGTACATCGCCACCAGATCGGCGGCACATGCATCTGCAGCGTGGTTCACCAGCCTCCGGCTCGCCCTTGCACTACTATATGTATCCACCGCCGCAGGTGAACGGCAATGGATCATCCGGCAGCCCGACGGTGCCTGTGTCATCAGGCAGCAGTGCAGCCGCTGCGGCGGCGGCAGCAGCAGCCGCTGCCGCGTACATTCCCTCGGTGGTGTCGCCATCGCTTTACCATCCCTACATATCCACACTGGCAGCCCTGAGACACAACCCATTGTGGATGCACCATTACCAGGCGGGAGCCTCGCCGTTAATGCCGCCGCATCCACAGGCCAGCAGCAGTTCGGCTGCAGCCGCGGCCGCGAGACTGTCACCGCCCTCGCCGTATCATCCGTTCGGCTATAATGGCGTAGGGGCTGCTGCTGTGGCGGCTGCTGCAGCTGCTGCCGCGTTTGGACAGCCCGCCCCCAGTCCGCATACACATCCGCATTCGCATCCGCATACGCATCTGACACATCCCGCGGCACTAACACACCACACGTCTGCACACCTGGCCACGCCAAAACTGACTGATAGTAGTACCGATCTAATGTCTGCAGCGTCCAGTCATCGCACAGCCTCCACTTCGCCGACCAGCTCCAATGCATCTGCCTCCTCGGCGGCAGCTACCGGCGCCGGCTCCTCCTCCGCATTGTTTCATAATAGTAGCCTAAGGAATGAACAAAGTTCAGGTGAGTCTCCCTCCATCTAAGACTCCATCGGAGGCTGAGGTCTGAGCTAATGTTAATTTTCCTTCCTTCAGACTTACCACTGAATCTGTCGAAGCACTGAGACACAAACACACACACACGCCCCAGCTGGCACAGTTTATGGGCCAACCATCGAGTTAAGTACATTACCGCACTAGTAGCGCTTAAGATGACATTCAACTACACATACAATTATTTGATAAGATCGCTGCTAATTTAGTTGTAACCGAATTGTTTTAGCCTAAGCCTAATCTACGAGTAGTTAGGTTCTCGATTTAGGGCAGTAAATTCAAACAAATCGAAACGAAAGGAGAGGAGATGAGACGAGAATAGCGGAGATGAAACAAAGAAACGAAGAGCTACAAGGAAATCAAAACAGACTCCGACAAATGTTTTAAGCCCCTTCAAAAAAAAACTACAAAAAAATCTAAAAACTATTTATACAATCAGTTGAGAAATGGAACCCTTCGAAACACATATTTAATATGCAAAGGAATTTTATTCTCTGCCAACTAATAAGTAACAATACAATTAACGCATTTTTCTATAGGATGGATGTATAAATTGCACGTCTTAAAGAATCTCAAACAAAATGAGTTACGTTTTTTCATCAAAACATTTCCTTGAAACAGACTGAACCTGAATTTTTTTTAGAAAAAAAAAGAAGAGAAAAACGATAAAGAAATATAAAAGAGTTATTTATGGATCGCAGCATCTAACATTTAAAGTGTATTTTACAAACCTAAAAGAACAGATAACATTTAAAGTGTATTTTACAAACCTAAAAGAACAGATTTTTATAAAAAGCGTGTGCCTTTAAAAATGAAATGTAAAGAAAACTAGGGATACATATATTTAAAAACAAGAAGATATAAACCCAGAACACAGACAAATTTACCACAATACATCTAGAGAAATAGTAATCCATTCACAGATGCTCTACAGGTGGAATCACTTTAGATATGATATCCCAAAAAGCGAGGTCCAAAAGGCAAGAAGTCGACGAGGTGCTGTACAAAGTAGACCGACCCTTATATACAATTTTAATTTGATATTTTTAAATCCACTGGAATAACTTTTTGGATTGATTCTGGCCTGATTCCAGAATCCAGCCAAAGATTGTGATATTCCCAAAAACCATATTTTTGTGCTTGAGAGGTTCTTTTAATAATAAACCCGTTCCATTGTTCCTTTAATGTACTTTACTTATGGGGCTTAACTCAAACCTCATAATAATGATTAACATTACTATTCAATTATTGTTCTACATTTGTATAGCTCTTCTTAGTACAGCTCTTAGTCAATGTCCAGCCCAATCAAAAGCAAATGAAAATGTACAAAAATTCACATATACAACAAAAGAAAATATTTACAAAATACTGAAAACAGAAAACTGACAAAATTTATCCTAAAAATGTTAAATTAAAGCCGAAATTCGTACAACTGAAACTGATAAGTACTACTATATTCCTAAATGCAAAAAAAGACAAAAAACAAAAATACGAACCGCGGTTTCTCATATTTTCTAAATTATTTATATAAATCAAATGACTATTTATATGTATGTACTGGTACGTGTTTATATGTAGGAAAAAGGAAAATAATTTTAATTGTATATACAGTATTTTTACATAACAACAAAAACAAACAAAGTAAAAATTTAAAGCAAGAAAATAACCAATATATTTAATACACCTATTTTTATAAAGGATTTTAACGATATAATGCTGTATATTTGATAAATGTATGTATACACAGAAAACGATTCCATTAGAGGTCAAGCGGAAAGCGAAAAAAAAGTATCAACATGTTGCACAATTTGCTGTTAACCTTTTACTAAACAAAAAAACGAGAAGAACAACAACAACAAAACGAAACAAAAATATTAATTTCCATGAAAATTCCATACGGTTTTTACTACCTACTGATTAGCTAATAGCTAGGCGCCTAGGGACTATTACTTTATTTTTACATTTTTTTGCATCGATCGGTACTGTGTACGACGTTTTGTTTTATTGAATCCGTAATGTTAGTAGACTTAATCATCAGTTTGTTTAGAGCACTGGCATTGATGGATTGATCTATCAGTGTATGTATGTTACTATGTATCCACTGTCCACCAGTGAGCGGAGCGGCATAGCCCGAAAATTATAATGGGAAACAGCAAGCAAAAGGGTTTTAGATATACATATGTATTTAATATTACTGCATCCTCTTGATGCCGGAATGCGTGTAAAGTAAAACGGAAACAAAATTAATTTTAAACAAATATATTTTATATAGGTCTACTTATGTATACATATATGTACATATACATATACTATATGTATGTATGTATACATGCAACTGAAACTGAATACTTGATGTCAAATAAAAACCTATACTAAATGTGTGACAAATAATTTATTTAAATTTTTCCCACATTTTTATTCAGTATTTGTTTTTTTGGACGACATTCAGGATTTGAAGGCTGTACAGGGCACAGTACACTGTCACCTGAGATATCAAACGGAGCACCTTCACAGGAATTGGCAAATAAGACCAATCAATGATCCCACACATAATATTCCTACTGGCCGGTAATTATTTATAAATATGGTCCAAGCGCCGTAAGGCCTTGCTTTAATAATAATAATACCCATCGTTTGGTATTGATAATGGTTGCTAAAATGGGTCTCTTGCGTCGTCACCCTGATGGCTCTACCAGTATGGATTATCAGCTTAGGTGGCTTAGTGTTCAAGGTTCGACGCTTGGATTTGGGTTCTTGCTCTGGCGCTTTGCCCACCCAACACAATCCCATTGAAACACAATTGAGTTGTTGAGACGAATACAAATACATTCGATCGTAAACGTAGAAGCACATGATGTACATACATACATATGTATGTATGTTTGTATGTATTTATATATTTCTTGTTTTGATTACATTCTATACACTCGTTCATATATGTATGTACGTATGTATGCATGCATGTATGTGTATAATTCATTTCATTTAATTATAATTATCCAGCGATTTACAAAATACATTACAAGTACTAGTACATATAAGACTATAACGCTATGAAATGAACAGAAACCAGGGAAACACACGCAATAAATTTCAGATTTTCTGCTTGCTGCTGGAGAGGAAACAAATTATGGTACAAGTACACAATATAAATCATCGTAATTTAGGTATAGAAAACAAATTAACGTTAACGTTTTAACTTATGGTGTAAATGTCGCACTTAATTAAATACATATAGCATAATAGGATACATTCTTCTGCACAGGTGCACGGGGTGTGAGTGCACAAGTTTCGATACAACAAATGGATGATACGACAACAAAAACAATACAATAGGGTCCAAAAGGTCAAGGGTCATTGTTCAAATATCAAATATATATATATATGGGGCAATCGAAGAGACAGACATTTAAATAAGTAATCAGTACAGTAAACTATATTGGAGCACTTGTGGGAGTGACTGTATCAATCGTATAACATATATGTAATATATATATATATTTATATGGGGGTGTGTGTGTGTGTGTGGTTTTGTGGGGGGTGTGTCGGCCTAACATAGTGAACACATACATATGTAGTTTTGAACTTGGTTTTATGCATTTTAAGGATACTCGCCCAACCGCCTGTTGCGGTGGCAGTACCAATGTAAATTTAAGCAGAAACGATTCAGAATTGATCCTTCTAGGACTTCGCTTCTGTGTGGGTGAGAGATAGTGTTTTGAAAACACAACGGTTGTGCAATCGTGCGCTGCTTGTTGCACTTTGTTGATTTGATGTACTGCTTGTTCCTCACTGTCTACTGTTTGTTGTTCTTGGAGAAATTGTGCGAGGCCCAATTTAGGGAAGTTTTCCAGGAGTTGGCCAAAGCTTCGCTGAATTTCGCCCGGAAATGTTCGCGTGCTTTTTCCTCCGTATAGTCCAGCACCTGAAATTGATGGTAATTGTAGACGGGGCGTGGCTATCGATCGATCGACCATTCGATTCCAACTTACCAAAGTTTCGCGTAGATAGTTCAAATCCTTCTCGGAGGACAGTTCCGGCAGTCCCGTTGAAATCATCATTGAGAACAGCGATAAGATAAGGCAGCCGTGTTTGCGTAATGTTAAAAATGCCTGCAATAGAAGGGTAGATTAAAAACTATATAGTCCTGCCCTGTCCTCTGTCTGATGGAATTTCACATACGCGCTCGCACAATTCCTGAAAGTGACAAAACTCCTTCGCTTCGCGATCGTTGCAGCCCTTGTTGATGACGTACACAAAATCGTGGGTGAGCACAAAAGGTACACGCTCCCGGCGCACACCAAACTTCTCCTTAAAGTGTCCCAAGATGTGTCCAAAGTCGATGTGAAAGAGCTGAGGATCAAAAGGATTTCATTTTCATACAGAATTTGTTTGATTGAGTGACTGGATGGATAGATGGATGAATAGACTCACCTGTCCATTCCTCTTGACCATTATGTTGTCGGAATGACGATCTGCCACGCCCAGTACATAGGTGGCCACACAGTAGCCGGCACAGCTAAGCGTAAATTCATTGATTGCCTTGTTCAGCTTATCGGCGGGCTTGTTGTGCTCCTTGAGCCAACTGTATAGCGAGCCCTTCTTGAACGGCGATGTGGCCGAGAACATGCCCTTCTCCTTTTGGATATTGGCAATCGTCTCCGCATGTCGAACCACCTCAATCATGCCCAGGCGCTGCTCCATGCTGATGCAGTTGTAGATGTTCATGCGAAAGTCCATGCTGAGGAGGAGAAACAAGGATAATTAAATTATGTGGCAGAGACCAGGAGCAGGAATTATATGAACCATCCTTACCCGTCTCGTTTCCACAACTTATCCATCACCCGCAGCATCTGCAGTGTGAGCATGTCCTGGCGCAGATCATCGCCATTTTTGAATATAATGTACACATCGTTCGAGTTCAGATCGGCATTCTCGAACACCACCCACAGCGGACGCATCTTACTGTCCATCACCTTGCACTGGTCGGGCGTGACGCCGCTGCAGCGAAAACTGGGATTCAGAGGGTTCTGTATGTTCTGGAAGACGCCTGTGTTCCGCTGATCCCTCAGAAAGTCCTGCAGCATGGTTTTCACCTTCTCCTTGCTGCCCTTCTTGGCTATAACAGAGCCCTGCTTCAGCTTGTCCAGCACCTGCAGCTGTTTTCGCAGCGGCGCCACGTGATGCTTGCAGCCCTTCAGATAGACCTCCAGCAGGAGGCCGAATCGCGTCTGCATTGAGGGTGTTTGCATCTCGGATCGCAGATGCCAGAAGAAGTAGTGGCCGATACGCTGATTGCGCAGCGCTCGCTCCAGCAATAACACAACCAGATCACTCTCCAGATACGATTCGTGCTTGATGGCCTGCACCAGTTGAAGCAGATACAACAGCAGATCATCATCCCTATCAGGTGCAATAAAATATAGTAAAGGTATTGTTGATTAAGTGGGGGCCTCCTTACTTGAGAATTTGTAGACACTTGATTGCAAATCGACGCACAGCTGGATCTGGATAGGCATAGTCCAGCAATTCCAGTGATCGTTCAATCGAGATGAGCGGCCACCGCTTCAGGAGGTACCAAATGTCGGCCACATCATCGCGCTCCTTCCAGTACACGCAGTGCAGCAGTATCGGCAGCTCTTCTGGCAATTCGCGCAGGATTTCATTCCTAAAACGGGTCGATCACACATTGTGGAATTAATGGAAGTTGTGGAGTGGTTTGACTGGTATTTACCTGCGCTCCCAAATGGCATTGCGATCCTGGTCCACCATCTCATAGATCTTGTCCAGGCCGGTGTAGTTGGTGAGCAACTCCTTGAGGTCTTTCAGTGGCTTCTCCGGCTCCGCCGGCTGCTGTTGCTTCTCACGGAGGCTGGCCACTGCCCGATCCGCTGCATATTGCAGGACAGTATTCTCGCAGGGATAGCGCACAGATTCGGCGCCACTGCTGTGGAATGTAACGTGCACCAGGGCGCACTCCTCCTTGCGCGGATTCGGTTCGATGGTGCCCAGCGGATGGAACACCTCGTCCGATTGTATATCGTCCGCATATGTCCACGTGTAAAGCACCTGTCGGCCAGTTCGCAAATGATCCTTGTAGTCCAAGAGCGTTGTGTTGACCCAGGCCAGGGGATTCTTGTTGTACGACACATCCTTCTGGGCGTTGTCCTTATTGTTGGATGACTTTTTGGAGCGCGACAACTTGGTCACCTCAAAGATGACGATGCAGAGCCGCGTCATGCGTGGCAGATTGCGCATCTGTATGTCAAAGTCCATGATCTGATCGTTGAAGAGGAACGTGTCCGAGCTGCCATTGGGCGCATCTATCGATCGCTGCGAGCACAGCTTGTGCTCGCCATGATAGAGACCCACATCCACGCCCACGCGAAACGCCCGTGTCTTGTCGTAGTTGACATTGCTGATGCTGTGCAGCGTCAGCTGAAAGTAGTTGCCCAAGTCCCACAGCGACGTGGGTGCCTTGTGGAGCACTACGGGTCGCTCCTTCTTGGGCGCACGCTTCAGGCCCATGCTCTGCTCGTTGTGGTGATTGATGTACGATTCCAGCCGGATCACAGACTGCAGCACCACATTGGGCACCGCCGAGTCCGAGAGCGCCTCTTGTATGTAGAGGAACTGTATCAGCGGATGATCCCCGAACAGATACTCATCACGGCCGCTCACTTTCAGTATATAGTCGCCGGCGCGATCGTTCATCTTCATCTGCGATCGGTTCATCTTCTGCAGCGTGCTCTCGATCAGCGAGAACGGTGTGTCCTTCTCCATGACGGACAGCGTGAACGTGCTCTGATCGTTCTCGTTCTTAACAACTATCAGAAAGGCAGATGTCGGGTGACGCTGACGTATTAGCTCGGGCATATCTACCGATCCGGCCAGCCTCAGGGGATGCTCATAGAGGAGGCGCTGCTGCCACGTAAACTGGGAGCGCTCCACCTCTATGCTCTCGCAGAGGTCTGTCATGCTGCGCCTAAAGTCATCGATCTCGGGCGTGCCTTGGGTTCGGTGATGATCGAATGAGTTGCCAATCATCCCGCTGACCATCTTGGTTAGTTCATAGTCGCTGGAGAAGCTGGTGGCATCGGTACGGTCGCCCAGGGTGAGTAGACCAAAGTAGGGCTGGACTTCGCACAGGCGCTTCGTCTCGTCCGTGTAGGGTTCGATGTTGAACACAGAGATTCCGTAGAACTGGTAGTCGCACGCATCCTTGATCATATAGCCCAGGTAGTTCTGCTTCGCCAGCTTAACGACCTCCACCTTGATCTCCCGTATGGTCATCGACGAGGGGGCCTTCATCATCAGCATGGTACCATTCGGGATCATGCATATGAGATCGACATAGTCGGGCGGATCGTTCTTCCACAGATTAATGGAGAATCTCATGTCGGATAGGTCGTACTCTGTCACGGGCATACCGCAGCCGGAGTCCGTGTGTGAGTGCACTACATACGACGATTGCCTGTCATCCAGCATACCGCCAGGATGATGGTGATTGTGGGAAACGGAGGCGGTGCGATTCATCGTTGCTCTGATATCAACCAGGTGCATACCCCTCGCCGGGTGCAGTACTAAGTTTCTGGTTCACTTCTGTTTTGTCTCTCTCTCGGGTTTCCCCGACGTTGCATGCAATTATTAGTTTTGTTGTTTTTGTTGTTCTTTTCGTTCCTGTCGTTATCACCAGACTCGCCCTGTTTGTTGTTTTTAATTTTTTCCATTTAAATCAGCGCCGCAATCTCATTAGTCATGCCGATCTCTGTGAATAATAAAGTAGAAGGTGGCGTCGGGTTATTGAAAAGCCGAGGGACATAATGTATTGTTTTGAATAGAATGGCGATTATCGGCAATGTTCAATTACGGAAATTACCCGCCCGCCCATTCGATAAGCGCCAGAAGAAACCGCTGTAAATGTAGGCGTTCGGTTCGGTTCGGTTTCGTTGCATTGAGATCCGGAAACATTCGGTCGTATCCGGTCGCCTTTAACGACCATCGGGATTATTAGTTGGATATATTTTTATGCCGCCACACATTAAATTTGAACAAAATTGGGGGCATAACTAAGCATACTACGTAAATGAAAACTTCTTCGGAACTAATAGAAAAAAGTTGACTTTATATTTAAAATGAATCACACACACAAAAGACATACGCCAGCGGAGAGGGGGAGGGCGGTGTGGCCTTAAACACAAAAACAAGAATAAACCGCCATGGCCCATGCCAATGGTGAACCTTCAATACACTATTCGGGCAACTGCAGAGAATATCGCAGGGGTACCGTTTGCGAATTTGGTGGAATTTTATTTGTCGGTGAGATTTCCAGTGAAGAACTACATGGGGTACTAAATATTTAATTCAGGCCTAGGTTTCATCCTCGCCAATTTAAATTCCATCACAGAACAGGTGTATCTAGAGCTCGCGGAAGGGTATCTACAGTTACGCGGCACCGATGTCTCATCTCTAAGTCGGGATGCCACAAAAAAAAAACACGCACACACACACTCATATGCAAAGGTCCGTGGAAATGGAAATTGCAGCCACCAGGAAAAGCAAACGCCAAGGGACCCAGCACCGCCCTAATTTTCCCCGCCACCCCGTTTAGCAGATAATTTTTAGTCATTATATGCGACCGCGTTTGTTTTTGTTTTTGATATCTTCTCCCCTTTTCGTCGCACTCTCAGTTTCGACATCTTTATCACATTTTTTTATTTTTATTTTTGGGTGTGAGCTGCGCAATTGTTGCAATTTACTTGTATTCCGGCACCGGCATCCAGTCATATTTACGATTTGCCATAACCGGATGTAGCTGTATTTGACGCACGCAATATTTTTAATACGAATTTTTTGATAAATATTGTTTGTTATTTGCGATCAGTGTGACCGTGGACTTACCGATAAAATATACCGCCTGACCCTCAAAAATATGCCAAAATATACCTTTCCATTTTCATAATATACCGAAGAATATGGGTACATCAAGGTCCATTTCCCCAATTTTAATATTCGGATTAGTAAATATTAATTACTGGAGCCCTCAGCACTGATTAAATAATTTAACACGATAAACTTATTAATTTCCTAAAAGATTTGGTTATTTTTAGTACTCATTTCCATTTGATTATTCGTAAAATAAGGTTTAATCATGTCAAGAAAAGGTCTTTTGATGGCACAGCATCATCTTTTACATAGTAACTACACGCTAACTACAAACTACATTTGCTACAAATTAACTATATATCTATGTAAAATTCGACAGCGACCTCTAGCGTGTAAATGGGTAATATGCTGATTGTTATATCGATATTTAATGTTATCCAGTAGAGTTGCCAGATCCTGCTAAGAAACATCGAAGTTTGGGTCCATCGATGCTATACCACCTCTAGTAAAAAAGGTAAACAAAGAGAAAAACAAAATTTTAATGTAAAAGCTGTTATAAAAAATTTTTAAAATTAGTGACGAAACTCTAAAGTAAAGCAGAGTGAGCAATGTATTAGATGGAAGCCATTTGACAAAGCGATATGAGCGACTCCGATGAAGGTACGAAAATAACTCTGAGTGCAATAACAAATGCAGAAATAAACGCTTTCCATATACAATATATGCCCATATACATCATTCGTTCGTGAGTGGGGGGAGTGTGTGAGCATATTGAAAGCTATTACTCGCATGAACTCACAGACAGGCCATTAAATTTCCCCCTGCAAAAGTTATTGGTTTTTCAAAAACATGAACAAGTGTGACCCCCCCCCCTGTCACTGAAGCGCGCCAAGATTGTAATTTGAAATTGCTCCCCCACACACAACCTAGCACATCCATGTGAGATGTGGAACGCAACTAGTGCGCTTCAGCCAATGGGCCATTTGAAACCCAAGCAGAAAACCCAATGCCTCCGCTTTCAAATCAATGACGGACGGGGACGGTGGTTCTTGACCAGCCGCAACAGTTGCTTTTTCACTTGTCTTGCGCAGTGGTGCGACAGTCTATGGGCTTTGGATCAACGACCACGGAACGATAGCGTGGCATGGCCCCAGCCGTATCAATGACAGACTCCAATCGATTTTCCAGTCCTCAGTTCAGTTTTCACCAGCGCCCTGTTCAGATCGCATTTATTTTCTGTCCAATCGTTGCTTTAATTTATGTGGCTTGGCTGTCGGTCGGGGGCTGGCTGAGAATGATTGCATAATGTCCTGGAAATTTGTGGAGCAGCCCAAGCCGGGCACAGAAACAGCCTTAGAGGCCTGCGACTATTTCGTCGATGAGGTCACATACGTCTCGTGTGGCCCAGGAGGGCGCAGACCTGGTAGAGGAGGGGAGAGGTGTTGGCTTTATAATCCATATGCTTAACCTAAATACGTATTTCTTTTCTTTGTGTGGATAGATGCCCGGGAGGAGGTGCGCCAGATCAAGCATGGAGAGCTCAGGGCGGCTGTTAGCGAGGGGGATGAGCGCACGGTTCGTGTCCTTCTGTCGGCGCTGGGAACCGAGCGGCAGATTATAGTCAATATGGCACCATCCGGCGCCAACACGCTGCTCTTCACGTAAGTAGAGTTGTGGCATTCCATCCACCGCTCCAGCGCTCCTAACTCAACCATCGTCATCAATTATTTTAGAGCCTGCCAGTCTGGCTATGAGAGCATCACCCAACGACTGCTGGACGCCGGGGCTGATGGACGATCCCATGCGGTGACAAAGTATTCCCCGCTGTATGCAGCCGTCCACAGTGGCCATCTGGGCATCGCCAGGCTGATGCTTGACCGATTTCCAGAGCTGATCCAACAGCCGACAGTGGAGCGCTGGCTACCCCTGCACGCGGCATGCATCAATGGCCACATCAAGCTGCTGGAGCTGCTCATTGGCTACAAATATCCCGACTACCTCTATCAGACATATCGCGACGAGGAGGGCCAGTGGGAGTGGCGTCTGCCCTTCGATGCCAATGCCCATGATGTGACGGGGCAGACCAGTCTCTACATAGCCAGCATTTTGGGCAACAAGCAACTGGTGGGAGTCCTGCTCAAATGGCAGCTCCACTGCAGACGCACGCTGGGCGACTCTCCCAGTTCGGTTAGCACTCCCATAACGCCGACAAGGAAGCGCATTTCCTTTGGCATCCAAGCCATCATGTCAAAGCTGCATATATCCGGCGAAGCGGAGGCCCTGGAGGAGCAGTCACCGGCAGAATCGACAGAATCGCAGCGTTGTCCCATCAACGTGAATTTGTTGGGCGGTGCTGCGAGAGAAACGGCATTACTGGCTGCGGTCCGTGGCGGGCATTTAGATGTGGTGCAGTCGTTGCTGCAGCATGGGGCCAATCCGAACATTGTGGCCAAGCCCGTGGAGGATCAGAACGATCCCAAGTGCAGCGAGGAGATCTACGGACTGAGCAATGTCCCGATTGCCGAGGCCTGCAAGCAGCGTTCCCTGGCCATGCTGGATCTGCTGCTAAAGCACGGCGCACGCGACGACAATGGCTCAGCCATCAGCATGGCCCTGGCTGGTGGCGACGAGGCAATTTTGAGTCGCCTGCTGGCGCGCCGCGTTCACCCGGACTCGGACTACAAGATCAACAAGAAGGGGCTGCCCACACCGGTGGAGGTGAATGCGTTTCTGCCCTCCACGAGCAACATATCTACAACCTACAGCGCCATGTTCCCCAACGTGCCCACCATCGTCGACTGGCATAGCCTGAGCTCAAGCGTTCAGCTGACAGTCGTGCGGCTGCCTTGGCTCGTCAGTGGAGTGCTGCTGCTGAATCCCAAACTGCAGTCCCATCCCAGGCTCACTGAGGTGTCGCTGACTGCCATCACACGGATCGACTTCTCGCATAATCTGCTCACGACCATTCCACAGGAATTGCTCCACCTGGTTAGCCTCAAGTACGTGTTGAATGAAGCACTTGTCACACACTCCCGAAATGTAATGCTCTTCTTCTCCCTTCCAGATATCTAAATGTGGCCCAGAACAAGATCACGGAGCTGCCTGCGCCCCTGGGCAAGACGTACAGCTGCCCCGTGCTGGACGAGCTCTTCCTGCAGGACAATCAGCTGACAACTCTGCCAGCTGCCATTTTCCATCTGCCTGCATTGAGCATTCTGGACATCTCGAATAATAAGCTGCAGGAGCTGCCATTCGATCTGTGGCGTGCTCCCAAGCTGCGCGAACTGAATGTGGCCTTTAATCTGCTCAAGGATCTGCCGGTGCCGCCCATGCAGACCAGCAGCTCGGTCTGGAGCCTGGACAAGCTGCAGCTGCAGTCCTTTGATGAACCCGCCTCGAATAAGCCGCACAACCTGACCCAGCAGGAGCTAACACATCGGAATATTTGGTCCGCTTCGCTGGAAATCGCCGACAATGACATGAAATGGCACCAGGACCAGGAACTGGGTGACGGCAAGGCCCCTGGGGCAGGAGCTTCTCAGTTGAGCAGCCTGAACATAGCCAACAATCTGTTCAACAGCATTCCCGCTGCCCTGCCCTGTCTGGCAGTCAATCTGACCCGCTTGAATATGTCCTACAACAGTCTGCGTTCCATGGGCCATGTGACGAGCTACCCTGCCACGCTGAAGCAGTTGGATCTGAGCCACAATGAGATCTCCTGCTGGCCCAGTCTGCCTCGCATAACCGAATCAGATCCGCATTTGCTGTGCTACAGCTACGTCCAGGTGCCGGAGGGTCAGGAGGAGCCTACCTATAAGTCATCAGCGTCGAAGGGCAACGCCTCCTCCTTCCGCGCTTCGGTGCTGAAGAGCGTCTGTCGCCACAGACGCCACCTACGCTTGGAGGCGTTGCGCACGCTCATCCTGGCGGACAATTTGCTCACCCGGATTCAGCTATCGACTGACGATGCCACAACCCTTTTCAATGAGAGCGAGGACGCAGACTGGAGTGTGGTGGGGGTGAGCAAGTCCAAGGTGATGTTTCCAAATCTCTCCATGCTGGACATGACCAACAATTGCCTTAAGGAGATCCCACCATCGCTGCACGAACTGAGCAGCCTCTCGGTGCTGAATATAAGCGGAAACGTGAACATAACGGAGCTGCCACCCCATCTGGGACTGCTCTCGAGGCTGTGGAATCTCAACACACGCGGCTGCCTGCTGCAGGAGCCACTGCGGTCGATGATCGATAGCAAGAAGCACAAGACAATGGACATTGTGGGCTACCTAAAGTCCATCTACGAAGATGCCCAGCCCTATGCGCGGATGAAGCTCATGGTGGTGGGTGTGGCCGGCATAGGCAAGAGCACGCTGCTGGATTTGCTGCGTCAGGGTGTGGGATCGGGGTCCAGCTCCAGCTCCAGCTCACATCGGTCCCGAGCCAGTGAGAATCACTGGGCCAAGAGGATGGGCCATGCGCGTAGTACGTCCCGCTCCCAGCGACATTCTTCTACCTCAAACTCAAACATATCCACAGTGGGCGTGGACATTGGCACCTGGATATGCGAGAAGCGGAAGCGATCTCCCGGCTCGCACGGTCCAGTGGTCTTTCGCACATGGGACTTTGGTGGCCAGAAGGAGTACTATGCCACGCATCAGTACTTCCTGTCCAAGCGCAGCCTCTATCTGGTTCTGTGGCGCATCAGCGACGGCCACAAGGGTCTGGCAGAGCTGCTCCAGTGGCTGGCCAATATACAGGCACGAGCTCCCAACTCGCCCGTCATCATCGTGGGCACCCATTTCGATGCAGTGGGCGAGTCCATCTCCGCCCAGCAAGCGGAGCACCTGCAGCAGTTGATTCGGGAGAAGTTTATTGCGATACCGGATGCAGAGAAGATCGGGCTGCCGCGTGTGATTGACTCAATTGAGATAAGCTGTCGGTGAGTGTGTGATCCATATCCATATCCATATCCAGCCGCGAAGGCATTCAAATACAACAAATGACCGACTCCTTGCAGCACGTTGCACAACATCCATTTACTCGCCAACATCATCTACGACACCTCGATGCAACTGCGCTCGCCCGGCTCCAAGGAACCGATGCTCCTGCAGAAAATCCCCGCTAGCTACATTGCCCTCGAGGACATTGTCCATGTGATTGCCTGCAACTTGCGGGCGGCGGGTCGCGATCCAGTGCTGGATGCTGAGCAGTATCGCCGCCTGATCACCGAGCAGATGCGTATGCACAACTATAAAAGCTTTCGGGATGCCGCTGAGCTGCAGCAGGCCACCACCTGGTGCCATGAGAACGGAGTCCTGCTGCACTACGATGATGCCACCCTCAGGGATTACTATTTCCTCGATCCGCAGTGGCTGTGCGATATGCTGGCGCATGTGGTTACGGTGCGCGAGATTAATCCCTTTGCGCCGACGGGCGTTATGAAGCTGGATGATCTCCAGCTGCTGTTCCGCAGTGTCCAGGTTCAAGGGAACGGCATTCGCAGGTGAGTCGCCACCTAATTGCAGCTCTCCTTACACTAATTTCTCGTCTCTCTCTGGCCTTCAGTTACATTGTCAGTTTGTTGAACAAGTTCGAGGTGGCCCTGACCTGGGACTCGCGGACTCTGCTCATTCCCTCCCTGCTGCCACTGCAAGAGGGGGCCACGCCCAATACTGGCACCACGGTGAAATTGTCGCAGCGTTCACGTGGCCGCAACTTGGGGTGCTCCGTCTCGCAGGAGCTGAATCTCAACAATCTAATCTACGAGCAGCGTTCGCACCGCACTTCCCCATCTACTTCGTCAGCGCCCAGTCAAGGACTGCGTCGCATTCTTCTCATGACGTATTTCCCCTCGGGCTTCTGGTCGCGCCTGATCACACGGATACTTGCCGATGAGCAGATCGTTGAAGCCATCCGAAGCGTCTTTGTGGCTGCCCAAGACGTAACTGAAACTGTTTATGCTTCTGTTTCTTTTCCCATTCATAGACTCTATTTCTCTTGTTCCAGAAATGCGTAGAGTTTGATTTACGCCTCTCACTGGAGCAGGACACACAGTGGAATCTGTGGCAGACGGGCCTAGCTCTGTATTACGGACCCATCATGATCTTTCGCATCTGGGAGGTGCCCTTCCAGTGCAACGAGCGCACGCAGCCTTTCCGCACGGCTGGCAACCGATTCAAGCTCAAACTGGATGGCATCTGGAGCGATGTCAGCTTGAGCTCTTCCAGCATTTTGGAGGTTTACTTTCCCCTCCATCATGTGAACATCTATCAGGAGCTGGACGACGGAGAACGTCAATTGCTGGCCGAGCTGCAGCCGCACATGTCGCAGGTGGCGAAGCTCTTGGCGCTGACTGTGGATCACATCGATTTGCTGCTGGAGGACTGGTATCCGTCGTTGGGCACCCGGTTTGTGCACACTTCTGAGGGTCGCTTCCTGATCACTCGCATGGTATTGTGTCCACGCTGCCTCCGGAAGCTGCAACAGCATCACAGCAATGAGCCCGGGGACCGAGAGACGCCTGCCCTCGGATGCAATAGACCGAGTCGTAGTGCCAGACGCGGCGCTGGGGCATACTTCCTGCACGGCGTTGGCGATCCCGGGGATGATGGTGCACTGAATGTCTTCTCCGCTTATCTCAATGCAACAGCGCGAAGGGAACGACGCTCCGAGGATTCTCTGGGGGCAGGGTCGGATGCGGACTCCGGTGTGGGTCCCGATTCTGCCGGCTCCTCCCGCAACACATCCGTGGACGGACACCCGGGCTACCATCTGCCGGATAATTCCAACGTTTGCTACGCCTGGATGATCGAAGAGTGCATCCTGTCCGTGTACAATCAGAGCAAGCTTAGCTGCCCCGTGCATCTGGAGCAGTCGATGGCCCAGCTGGCGCCCGATGTGATCTTCGCCGATATTCCCGACAAACACACCATCGCCACGGAGTGCATCATCAAGGGCTCGCTGCTGGGTCGCGGTGCCTTTGGCTTTGTGTTCAAGGCCAGCTGCAAGCTGCGAGGCGCGCGATCCTTCAAGCCTGTGGCCATGAAAATGCTGCAGCCAGTGCCGCCTGGCTCCCGAGCCAAAGAGGTGAGTCATTGCATTGATGGAGAGCACATTTATGCTTATGGACTCCATGTTCATTTCTCTTGCAGAGCGCTCTGATGGCCTACAAGGTGGCATTGGGTAAATGGGATCGGGATCCCTTGCAGCACTCCTGCAAGGCGTATTGTACCGCCCGGCAAGAGCTCGCCGTTCTGCTCACCCTCAAGCATCCCAATATAGTGCCCTTGGTGGGGATTTGCATTAAACCACTGGCCCTGGTGCTGGAGCTGGCACCGCAGGGCAGCTTGGACGCTCTGCTCCGGCAGTACCGGCGCAGCGGAGCTCACATGGGTCCGCATACTTTCCAGAGTCTGGTGCTGCAGGCCGCACGGGCCATTGAGTATTTGCATCGTAGAAGAATCATCTACCGAGATCTGAAGTCGGAGAATGTGCTGGTCTGGGAGCTGCCGCAGCCGCACACCGAGGACAGTCCCCGCAACCATGTGCACATCAAGATTGCCGACTACGGCATTAGCCGGCAGACAGCGCCCAGCGGAGCCAAGGGCTTTGGTGGCACCGAGGGATTCATGGCACCCGAGATAATACGCTACAACGGCGAAGAGGAGTATACGGAGAAGGTAAGTCGTGCGTTGATTCCACCATTGCAGAGCAGTCAGTCATATGTGTGAGTGTTGTGCTTGTTTCCAGGTCGATTGCTTCTCCTTTGGCATGTTCATCTACGAGAACATAAGCTTGCGGCAGCCATTTGAGGGGCACGAGTCCATTAAGGAGTGCATCTTGGAGGGCAGCCGACCGGCTCTCACCCAAAGGGAGACTCAGTTTCCGAGCTGCTGCCTGGATCTCATGGTGCTCTGTTGGCACGAGCAACCGCGTCGTCGTCCCACAGCGAGTCAGATCGTGTCCATACTTAGTGCACCAGAGTGCATCCATTTACTGGATGTGGTGGCCCTGCCGCACGGCGAAAAGATTGTCTGCGGTGTGTTTCAGTCGACGGTTGGCATGGGCGATGATGAACGATCCGGCTTGGAGCTGTGGCTTCCCGCTTTCGGATCCCGCATCGACATACTTGATTGCACGCCCTCCGGCTGCCTGGTGCAGTGCAACAGCATCAGTTGTGCCCCACAGCCGCAGGTTGGCCCACCCAAGACCCCCGAGAGCGGCAGCCAATCCCGTTCCCGGTCTGCGCA
Organism: Drosophila tristis; assembly: GCA_018150885.1. Classification (NCBI taxonomy): domain Eukaryota; kingdom Metazoa; phylum Arthropoda; class Insecta; order Diptera; family Drosophilidae; genus Drosophila; species Drosophila tristis. The sequence continues at coordinate 17,542,894 of JAECWT010000002.1, forward strand.
GCGCCAACCCAAGATGAACATGCTCTGCTGCTGCCTGGTGGGCGAGGCCATCTGGATGGGTGACGTTTCCGGCAACCTGCACGCCTATAGCACCACCACCTACGCCCATTTGTTCTCCTACATGCTGGATCCGGCCATCAAGTCGGCTGTGGTGAGCCTCGTCTACATGGAGTTGATTGCCCGCGTCGCCGTGGGCCTGCACAATGGTCGAGTGTTCCTAGTCGATGCCACAATGATGCCCAGCAACTGCGCCTTTGCCGAGGGTTCCTTTGTGCTTACGGAGATCTGTTCCGGCTTTGTATTGCACGCTGCCTGCTCAGTTCTTGTCGATGGGTGAGTTGGACACAATCATTGGCAACCATACCCAGGTATACCCAGGTATATTGTGTATTCCTTTCAGGACTTATGAACTTTGGTGCGGTGAAATAGCCGGCAAGATAAATGTATTCCCGCTGAGCGAGTCGGGAGTTAGTGGCCATCAGGCGCTGTGTCACAGCGAGGAGCCCAATCTAATTGAAGATGTGAAGGTGGCTCGCCTGTGCAGCAATGAGAGCCACGTCTTTAGCTGCCTCTATCCCGGCTGCATGGTCTACCAGTGGGGCGTGACCTCGAAGCGCATCGAGAACAAGTTGGACTGCTCCAAGCTGCTGCCGTGCTCCGAGTCGCTGCAGAGCATCGCCATCGATGAGCATGTGAGTCTCATCAAGTGCCAGATTTCGGCTCTGGCGGCACACAACACAGAGCTGTACATAGGCACCACTTGGGGATGCCTGATCGTGGCCGAGCTGCAGACGCTGCGTCCCATAAGTGTTTTCCGACCCTATGAAAATGAGGTAAGCACGTGAAGCGTTCCTTCCAGCCCCGAGCTTTGACCCTAGCCCTTCTTTTTGTTGTTAGATAAAAGCCATCATAACGCTTTCGAATGACAAGGTGCCGTTGATCGCCACCATTGGGCGACGGTATCGCTCTCTGATCTCCCGCTACGTGGACTCGGCTGAGTCCTCCAATGCCTGCTCTGCAGTCAGCACACCCACACATGGTGCCGCGAAGTCCTTGCCGCCAGTTGATGTGGATAATCATATCCATTGCCTGCTGTGGCGCGCCAAGCACTGGACCTAGTAGGCCTAGTAGATCTCAACGACAACTTCGGCGCATTGTTAAAGTATTCCTAATCCACTTACACACGTACACATTATTGTTGGCACTCGCTGGACTCTGGCTAGGATAGGAATAGGACTAGGAATAGGGATCTTCCATCCAGTTGCATAATTGCTGCTTTCTTTGCTTCCAGTGACGTCTATCCCCAGTGTCTGCTACACACAACACACAAACATTCCATTTTTCATAATAAAATTTAATTAAATTACGCATAGAATCTCATGTGTCCGCCGAGTCTTGGGCCATGGATGCCACCGACATGGACGACTGACGGCTGCGCGAATAGATGGAGGCGGAGCTCTTCAGCACCCTCACATAGTTGTTGAAGTCAATGACGAACTGGAACTCCTCCTTTAAGGCCTCACGCAGCGGCACCTGGCAGGGAAATGGATGGAAATTGTAAGACTGCTGCTCTGGCTGGAGTGGCGAGAGTGGATGACCTACACGATAGTGGTGGGCCTTCTTCATCACAAACAGCACCCAGCTGATGATCCCGTACAGCAGGGCGCAGCAGCTGCCCACGAGTAGAACGAAAAACACGCCCTCCAGGTTGTTCATGTCCAGCGGCGTGGCATCGGGTGTATCCTCTTTGGTGGCGCAAATGCCTGTGCCCACCTCATTCCACCACTTGTTCTTCATTTTCTCGAGCACACCCTGCTCCTGCAGTTCCAGCAGAGCATTGTTGAACTTATCCCGATGCGGCCAATCTAGAATGTGGATGATACATGTGGATGCTACATGAGAGACAGAGAGAGAGAGAGAGAGAGAGATTAGCTTACTCTTGCGCATGGCTATGCCATATCCCTTCTCGTCCAGCGCGTCGCCGATCTTCTTCAGATTGCACTCCCGCTTCGTGTTGTACTCAATCGATGTGGACTCCATCAGAAAGGCATAGTGGGTGCTGGTCTTCACTCGTAGCACGCCCTCTTGGTTGTCCTCCGTTAGGTGCTCGGGATGCTCGGTCATGAATTGGTTCATCTTCTTGTAGCGATCATCCTCGGATGTCTAAAATCAAACACATTTAGCCGATCATTTGCGGCACACCGGATATCTTGTAATTACCAAAAAGAAGTTCCTCGTGGAGCCAGTACGTTTGGCTCCGTAGACAACACCATCTTTGTTGTCAGCCAGATCGTCGACGCTGTTGATCAAACTCTGCGGCTTTTCGATGGTCAAGAAGGCAGCTAAATTGGCGGTATACGAGGACACAACAATCAGGGTAAAGAACAGCCAGAAAGTGGCCACCGTTCGAGTGGACAGGGCTCTTAAAAAAGAGTAAGAATGGCTTTAAAATAAGGCTTAAATGAGTGCTGCGAACCTACTTTGGTCCGATTTCCGATCCCTGCTGCAGCAGAGCGCCCGTGGTAAACCAAATGGAATTGCCAATGGTAAACTGATTCTCCAGCTCTTCTGGCTCCTCAATGCACGGATATGGATTGTCCCATTCGCTGGGCGATAGGCGACCCAATATGAAGAAGCTCAAAGCTACGCCCAAAAAGGAAAAGCCCAGGAACCACCACACCTCTTCTGAGAAGGGATCCATGAACGTAAAGAGCTCCGGAGTGGCCTTCTGTGGCTTCAAGTAGAGAATGGCAATGCCTAAAAGAATCTTGTACATTAAAAGAAGAAGTTTAAAGGGCGTTTAGACAGGTGGAACATACCCAGATTCATGAAAGGTATCGTAAAGTCAATCGCCTCTTCACGCTCCGAGGTAATGGTCAAGTCTGTGATGGCTAAGTCGGCGCGCTGTTATCAAATGGATTATGAATGGAAATGAATCAATGGAACTTTGCGCTCACCCCCATCATAATCTCCCTCAACATGCCCGTGGACTCGTTGGAGGTCTTGTTATACGATCCATAATCATTGCCACCGTTCACAAAGGTAAAGTTGAAGCCCAGTTTGTCGGCCAGCTCCTTGATCAGATCCACTCCGTAGCCCTCGTACTGACTGTTTCCCTCCAGCTGCTTGAATGTCTCCACCAGCTGTGCATAGGGCTTGTTCTAATGCATAAATGATCAGATTTAAATTGTCCGTATAGAATTAAAGTCCATCATTTGCTTACCGGCACCGAAAGCAACACAATAAATGTTTTGTTGGCCAGCGAGTTGTCAATGTTGTCGAACTGGGCGGTGGTGGCCGCCAGGCGTTGGGCTCTGTATTCGCGCTGCTCGTCCCAAGTGCCCACCTTGACAATACCCGAGGGCTGCAGCTCAATGACATCCAGGTGATATCCCTTGCGGACATTTCCCTCGAAAAAAATGGGTCCGGTGAGCAGGCGATCCGTGAGACGCAGCTAACGAATATATTTTAAATACTCCTGTTCATCAGTTCGCTCTGCCTGCACTCACCGTTCGCATATAGTTCTTGAAGGAGGAACCATCATCGCGGACACTCTCTGTGCGCTGGGAGCAGTTCTGTGGGACTGGCTTGAATGGCAGATTCTTCAGCGTCTCTGCGAATAGCTGCACGGCATCGTAGGTGAGAGCCATTTCCACGGTGATGGGACAGGAGCCTTCGAGAATGTTTTAAATTTAACTAAAGGTGCTACCGAGTGGTTGATAAACGATTGACTACCATTTCGAAACTCATCCTGATCACTGGGGTAGCCCAGTTTCATGAGCAGCTCCTTGACGGCCATTTTCTCGGGCGAGAACAGGCGCAGCCCTGTTATGTTGGCCTCACTGTACTTGTACTCCTCCAGCTCAAACGAGTGAAAGTCGAGGTTGCCAATTATGTACTTGTAGTCCTCATTGATGATGCCCACCTGTTGCGCCTGATTCAGAAACTCTGGCATTGTCTCACTGGAGCCCACGACCACAATTCGATTATCCACGGACTTTCTCACCCGCCGCAGCACCTGCTTGTAATTGCCATTCAAATGCATGTCATAGCGCAGCACCGTGACCACGGGTCCGTTCATCCCGAACAGCGTGGTTAGTTCATTCAGAATATTTAGATAATCGGCTGGAAGCGGAACAATAAATTATGACACGAGAATCAACAGCAGACAATGGCGACATACCCGATTCGTAGAGGAATATGAATCGTGTCCAGTTGAACTCTGTGATGAGACTGTAGAGCGCCTTGGCAAGATCCGTCGGATGTGGATGCAGATTGAAGCCCTCGGCATACTCGCTCATGTAGGAGTAAATGTGCGGAATGTCCATGGCATCGCATATGGACATCAGATGGACGGCAGTGTGCCGCGAAGAGGGTCCAAAAACACCCGCAATGCCCGTCTTCGAATAAAAAGAAAGAAAATTAATTACTTGCGAGTACTAATTCAGATTGGAAGTACCTCCATCATCCGGCACAGACGACCGTAGCTCTGATAGGCATCCCCATAGTTAACCTCCGCCTTGAGGGATGTCAGTGTTGTGCCCACCTCCTGGTTGGCTACATCGATGGCATGATCGAAGACAATATTCATTTGCTCCGTATTCTGGTCGGTGAGCAGACCTTAAAAATGTGGAATGAGTTTTGGCCGCTCTTGCCGGTTGGTTTGTTTATAAACAAAATTTTGACCTCATCGAGCAGCGGTCTATCGCCCATTCCGCTCGGAGACCCAAACCCAAACAAAACAAACAAATCGAAATACATACTAAAATACGTTTTTATGAGCTTTCGGCGTTGATGGAACGAACAGCTTGTTAAAAATAAATCGCCCATTGCGAACGGTTTGTTATGAGCTAAATTAAACAACAAGGAAAACTCACTCGCGCGACACACATATTTTTCGGTGGATTTTTGTCCCCTCGATTTTCGGAATTACTTACCAATGGGGACACTTCCCAAGTTTTGGAAGCTGTCGTAGCTGCTGCTGCTGCTGCCATAGCCCTCGTATTGAGCGCTGTGCAGCGAAACTCGGCAAAAAATGATGACGAACAAAGTGAGAATATGTTTGCTAAACATTTTATTAGTTATTGTACATATAAATAAAAATGTATATGCACGTTTAAAATCCACACAAAAATATAATACAGAAAGATGCGACGATTCGGAATTCCGCCGCACACTTGAAGAGAGGAGAAGAGCCGCAACACAACTGACGGATCGAACGGATGCTTCCAAAATGCCAAAATTTGGAAATCTTTTTGAGTGAAAGTTGCCCAAAGCTTTTGGGAAAAGTTTTGAAGGAAAACTGAGTGCCAGCAGCCGCATATACTCGCGTATTTAGCTCAATTATCAATCATCCTGCTCGGCTGGCACATTATCCTCGGAATCCGTTTTCAGCGACTCTATGGAGTGCGAGGAGTTGCGGCTGCGGGAATAAACTGATTGGGCGCTCTTCAGGGCACGCTCGTTCTCCGAGAAACGGATGACAAATTTAAACTCCTCAACCAGAGCCGCACAAAAAGGCACCTGAGAGGAAGCAACTGTGAGAGATCTGGTTTGGCTGTGAAATGTTTTGAAGATGTTTTACCTCATAGCTTTTGGCCTTCTTGAATACGAAAATGCACCAGCAAAAGATGGAAAAGAGGATGGAGATGATGGTGCCAACGGCCAGCACAGCATAGATACCACTCAGATTGTCCACACCCAGCTCTGAAGGACCATCGGAACTGCTTTTGGCCTAGAGCACGCACACGAATGGAATGATGGAAGAACTGGCTGTTGCAAAAACTTACACTGCAAACTCCGGCTCCGATCTCGTTCCACCATTTGTTCTTGAGCCTGGCCAGCACACCCTGCTCCTGCAGCTCCAGCAGGGCATTGTTGAACTTGTCGCGATATGGCCAGTCTGAAATGAGTAAGCCATGGCTTGCAGTTGATTGGGGCTCGTGGGGCTCTAGTTCTGGTCACATACTTTTCACCATGGCTATGCCGTAGCCCTTCTCATCCAGTGCATCCCCCACTTTGGTTAGGTTGCACTCCCGCACCGTATTGAACTCAATGGAGGTGGATTCCATGAGAAAGGCGTACTTGTTGCCAGACTTTACCTTTTCGACGCCATCCTGATTGTTGTCCAGCAACATGGACGGATTGTTGGTCATGTATTCGTTCATTTTCATGTAGATGGGATCTTCAGAGGTCTGTAGAAGTCGATGTTAATTAATGTCATGCCCTTGCAGAATATGTGACGTCCTACTAGAAAGAAATTCCGTGTGGATCCTGTGCGCTTTGCCCCATACTGAACACCCTCCTTGTTGTCGGCCAAATCTTCAACGCTATTAATGGGACTGGTTGGGTTTTCGATGGTCAGGAAGGCAGCCAAGTTGGCCGTGTACGAGGACACCATAATCAGGGTGAAAAACCACCAAATGGCAGCTATGGTACGTGTGCTGAGGGATCTAAGGGCAGCGAAAGATTGTTACAGAAATCGAATGAATGAATGGAATGGAAATTGCAATACTTGGGGGCGATTTCGGAGCCCTGCTGCAGCAGGGCACCCGTCGTGAACCACAGCGAGTTGTTGATGGTGAACTGATTCTCCAGCTCTTCTGGCTCTTCGATGCAAGGAAACGGATTGTCCCACTCCGTGGGCGATAGTCGACCCAGAATGAAGAAGCACAGGGAGACACCCACATAGGCAATGCCCAGGTACAGCCACACCTCTTCTGAGAATGGGTCCATGAAGGAAAAGAGTGCCGGCGGGGCCTTCTGGGGCTTCACATATAAAATGGCAATGCCTGCAGCAGAATTTCACATTTAATTATTATCGAAGTGGCGGAATATATTGAACGGATGGCCTTACCCAGATTCATAAAGGGTATGGAAAAGTCGATGACTTCTTCTCGTTCCGATGTTATGGTCAGATCGGTGATGGCCAAATCAGCTCGCTGTTGAATTGATTCATTCGATTCATGTGCCTAAAAGTACTCTTTCCGACTCACCCCTTCGACGATCTCCTTGAGCATTCCGGTGGTGGTGTTTGTGGTCTTGTTGAAGGAGCCATAGTCAATGCCACCATCCAGGAAGGTAAAGTTAAAGCCGAGCTTATCGGCCAGTTCCTTGATGAGATCCACACCATAGCCCTGATACTGATTATTGCCAATGAGCGTATCAATGCTGTCCACGAGACTGGCATATGGCTTGGTCTGGAATCGAGACAGCTCATAAAAGTTCTCAAGTCCCATCCAAACTTGCTCCCACTCACCGCTACGGATATGAGCACTTTGAATGTCTTGTTGACCAGCGAACCATCATCGATGTCGTTGAAGTTGATCACTTGTGCTGGCCGCTTGAACTCAAACTCCTTGCCCTCCTCCCAAGTGCCTACCTTGACGAGGCCACTTGTCTGCAGCTCAATGACATCGAAGGTGAAACCCTTTCTCACATTACCCTCGAAAAAGATGCGACCAGTGATGGTTTTCTCCTTGAGCTCCAACTGTAAGAAAGTCAAGGATGAATCTATGTGGTCCTCGGGCAGCTATAAACTGTTGTGCACACCGATCTCATGTAGTTCCTGAATGTGGAGCCATCTGGTTGGACATTGTCATGTCGCTCGGAGCAGTTTAGCATCTGTGGCTGGTAGGGCAGGTGCTTGGTTGTCTCTGCAATCACTCGCACTGCATCGTAGGTCAGCGCCATGGCCATGGTGATGGTTGATGCGCCTACAATTTCAATATAAACCCATTAAAGAGTTAGCTCCTTTTCTAAACATCTTCTTACCATTATCTGTGGGTTCGCTTTCGCCCAGCTCTTGATGCAGTCGCTCCACCAGGTCTCGTACCTCCTCCTGATCAGGCGAGAACATTCGAATGCCCGTTATGTTCGCCTCACTGTACTTGTACTCCTCCAGCTCGAAGGTGTGCAAGTCCAGATTGCCGATGATGTACGTGTAATCCTCATTCATGATGCCCACTTGCTGCGCCTGCCGCAGGATCTCGGCCACACCCACTGTGGATCCCACAACCACAATGCGACTGTCCTCCGATTTTCGTATGCGTCGCAGCACCGACTTGTAGTTACCGTTCAGATTGAGATCGTAGCGCATGACCTTAATCACGGGCCCCTTGATGCCGTACAGTGTCATCAGGTGGTCCAGAATGCCCAGATATTCGGCTGTGATTGGAACTAGATTAGTTGGAACTCGCAAAACGCAAATGCTAAAGTGGAATGCTAACAGGACTCGTAGCAGAATATGAATCGCGACCAATCAAACTGCTTGATGATGCCGTAGAGAGCGTTTGCAATGTCCTCCTGATGGGGATGCAGATTGAAGCCATCCGCCTGGGCAGTACCCGAGAGATGGGGATACACGAAGGGTATGTCCTTGGAGTCGCAGGCATTGAACAGATGCGAGGCCGTGTGCTTGGCAGCTGGCCCAAAGATGGCACCCACTCCACTCTATTCAAAGGAAGATTCTGCTTATTTTATGCCGAATTAAAAGCAAATTCCCCAGCTCACCTGCATCATATTGCAGAGTTGGGCAAAGGCCTGGACAGAGTTGCCATAGGCCACCGCCTCGGTTTGCCCCACCAGCGGGACGCTTAGCTCGTTGTTCACCACAGAGATGGCGTGCTCGAATGTCTGCCGGATTCTGTCCGTTTCATCGTCTGTGATAAGGCCTGCAGCATGCTTTGTTTTAGTGAAAGTTTTGGTGGGAGAGCACAAAATGAGTGATTTACTCACCCAGGCGTATGGCCTGTCCACTGGCTGCACCGTAGGAGCTGCCTCCATAAATCTGTCCCTGTACTCCATTGCAGCCCAGAAAAGTCAGCAAAATCAGCCACAACTCCATTTCAATCAATTACGGAAACAATATTTGACAATATTTCATTTCCCTGTCGGCCGCTTTACTGGCTATTTCTGATTGGTATATGTATATAAATATACGATACATATATTTTTGGAACACCCACTAACACCGAACGATCTGCTCCTCAATGTTCTTCAGTGGACGAGCGCACGTTCCGAACTGAATTTTCTTTTATCGAGAATTCCCACTCAAAAGTTTTCCAAATTTTGTCTCAGCTTTTCAGTGTTGAAATAGTCCACGAAATATTGAAAGTTTGTGTATTATTTTGTTAATTTACATACATACATACAGACATATACATAATTAGAATTATCACAAACATAAATGGTTCAATTAACTAAGGATATTGCAAGTTACAAGTAAAAGTAGTTAATGGCTAGGAAAATATATAAATTGCAATTTTTGGCACATTATCTTTGCTGTCGTGGGAGAAACTTCCCACACGCTTGATCCTTGACTTATAGCAGGGCAGGGACAGTCTGTTATACGGCAACTGAAAGGTAAATAAAATATTAGGCACGAAGATATTTTGCCATGCAGACAGATGTTAACATGCAGCCCCCGCCAGATATATGTATTTATAGTTGCGTATCAATGCACACTCCAACCACTCGGTGGCAGCTTAAGTAGCACACACCAATTGCGTTTTTATTGGAAAGACAATTGGAGAGAAGTTTGTGTCCCCCGGCAAGAGCTGAACTGATTCAACTGCTGAGCATAAATCACCATTAATTAAGTGTGTGAGTGCGGCCCAATTGAAGTGTTGGCACAACATACCCAGAGCCGCGCGTCTGCTAAATGCATTGATGGAGAATGTGAAAGGGTAACCAGCACTTACTCCACCCTAACCCTACCCCATACCACAATCAAAGTGAAGCACCAAAGTGGAGCAACAGGGGAGGATCTAAGTGGGGATACTCACCAACTGGCATGCATCTGGTGAGCGCTAGGACTGCGTGGCGTGGAATACATCTTGTACATATGTATAATACTCGTAGGCTACAGGTAACTGCTTCGGGGGACTACCACACGCTGCACTTGGTAGAGGGATTCATGGGCGTGTCGGCTGCACACTGAAACTCTCGGGCAAAGTCGTAGGAGTTCGAGAGGGTGCCAATGACGCGGAAACGTCCCGGACTGTGGATGGCCGTGTTGAGCTTATTGCGAATGGCCTCCGGTCGCATGGCGCCGCACCACACCTGCCCGAAATTGAGGAAGAACAGCTGCGGTGCGGTCATGTTCAGGCCAGGCAGCATCTCGTCGTTCACCTGCTCCGGATGGTCCTTCAGCCAGCGCTTGTAGGCATGGAAGGCCTGTCGCAGTCCACCATTATCGGCAATGTTTTCGCCTGCCAAACGAAAGATCTTGTGTGAGGAGCGGAAGGCGGAGATGTAGAGTAGGAGTCGCAACTTACCCTGTGTGCTCTCGCCGTTGAGGACGATGCCCACCTCATCGACCGTGTAGTTGCTGTACTGGCCAATGATGCAGCGGGCGCGCTCGTCGAATCCCCGTATGGAGGAGTCGGTCCACCACTTGTGTATGTTGCCATTCCTGTCGAAGAGCCGACCCTTGTCATCGAATCCGTGGGTCAGCTCGTGGCCAATGACCACGCCGATGCCGCCAAAGTTCAGCGACTTGGGAAAGTGTCGATGGTAGAACGGAGGCTGCAGAATGCCGGCGGGGAACATGATCTGGTTCTTGTTGCGGCTGTAGTAGGCATTCACAATGGCCGGAGCCGTCTGCCAGTTGGTCTTGTTCACGCGCTCGTGCAGCTTCGTCTGCTCCGTCCGGGCTGTGTGCAGCAGCACATTCAGCGTGTTCTCAAAGTACTTCTCGGGGTTGATGTCGATGCCCGCGTACTTCTCGTTGAGCTCGGCCGGATTGAGTATGAAGTCCGGATAGCCGATCTTTAGGGACATGGCATTGACCTTCTCCTCGGCCAGCTGCTTGGTGGTCGGGTCCAGCCAGTCCGTCGTCTTCAGTATGTCCCGGAAGGCCTGCTGCAGGTCGTGGGTCATACGCAGCGTGTCCCGCTTGCTGTTGTTGTCAAAGTAGCGAGTGACGAACATGGAGCCCACCGCCATGCCCATGTTTGTGTTCACCTGGGCGATGCACACCTTCCACCGCTGCGGACTCTCCTCCCGCCCGAACAGGGCGTGGTAGAAGGTCTGCTTGATGTCGTCGAAGCGATCGTCCACATTGTTGATGCGGTGCCGCACAAAGCGCCACATCATGTAGTTGGCAATGGTGCGGGGCTCTGTCTCGGCCAGCAGGGTCACCAGCTGCTTCATATAATCCACCGCATAGATGACCACCTCCTCGGCCTCGCCCACCTCCCGATCCTGCAGCGTAGTCAGATAGGCGCTCCAGCCGATCTCCGGCACCACTGCCCCCAGTTGCTGCAGCGTCATGCGCTTGTAGAGCTGCGGGAAGGGGGGAACTATGTATAGAACTATGTACGTGGTTCAGGGTTCTCAGGGTGGTCTCTTACCTTGGTGACGTTGAGACGCTGCTCCGCTGGCGCTGTGATGCCCGCCAGCGCTGTCTCGAACGCGATCAGCTCTCTGGCCGTGCTGAGGGCATCCCGCCGGGCAGCCCCCATTTTGTGCATCACCTCGGACATGTAGCGCTGGTAGGCCATCAGGTACTTGCCATTGCTCGGCTGCAGAAAGTACTCGCGGGTGGGCAGACCCAGACCCGTCTGATCGAACTGAATGATGTTCTCCTCGGAGTTCTTGATGTCCGCCCCCACCCACTGCACGATGAGGATGTCGTTGTTGTAGCGCCGCAGAGTGGCCGCCAGCACCTGCCAGTTGAAGTTTGTGTCGCTCCACTGCTGGTCGAGCACTGGCCAGCCGCCCAGTTCCCGAATGAGATTGTGCAACGGCTCCAGTCCGCGCCTGGACAGCAGCTGGCTGTTCACACAGGACCTGTACAGATGCTTGGCCTTCAGCTGGGCATCGTGCTTCGGCTTTAGGTACTCGCTGGTGCTGGTGGCGGAGTGCAGCGGATCCACCTCATGCCTCTGCTTGTCCTTGGCATTGGGAGCGGGCAGGGCGGCGGCCACTTCCTCCTTGGTCTTCTCGCGCGTCGGATCGATGAGGCGCTTCCGCTTGGTGCTGTTGGTGAATCGCTTGTAGCGCATCAGGATGCGGTTGAGCAGGTGCCTCCGGCTGACAATGTGCCGGCGCAGACGTTTCGCCACCAGCTCCGCGGCCTGGTCCGTCTCTGTCTCCGGCTCCATGCCCTGCTCGTTCAGCTTCAGGTTGTTGCGCACTTGAATGTTCCGTTCCTCCGGCACGATGGCCGTCGGAGTGCTCTTCTCGAGCAGATTCCGCAGCACGAGGTCGAGGCTCTCGCGCAGCATTTCGAAGGTGTCGAAGCCAGCCTTGTCCTTGGGAATGGGGTGGAGCTTCTCCCAGTTGCCGCACGCAAACTTGTAGAAGTCCTCGCAAGGATCCACCGAGGTGTCCATGTAGCGCTGCATGGTCTTGGCCTGGGCCAGGCGGATGCCGTCCCGCGTTCCCTCCTCGTTCCAGAAGGACTGCAGGGCGGCGGTCGCCTCGCTGATCTGTGCCGCCAGCTCCTCGGCGCCCGCTTCCCGCTGCTGCTCGGCCTCGCGACGCTGGCGACTCAGCTCCAGCCAGTACGGAGCAAAGTCCTTGTATCTCTTGGGTGCGGACTTCTTCTGGTAGCGATGCAACTCACGCAGCAGCTCCCCATCATCGGGCTGATCGTTGTCCGGCGCCGATTGGAAGTCCAGGTCAAAGCCGTTGGAGAAGCATTCGCGCGGCATGCCCTGCGGCAGGAAGGAGGTGCGCGAATCCTTCATCAGTGTGCTGCGATCCTCCAGATCCATGGTCTCCCCGTTGCCATAGCGATAGGGCTGGCAGCGCCTGGCCCGCTCCGCCATCTGCTGCTCCAGGTGGGAGCGCTTGGCCTGCGGCACTAGGAACTCGTCGTGGATCAGCTCATTGTAGGTCTCGCCCTCCGGCAGCAGCGACTCGTAGCTCTCCATGTAGCCGGGCATGTTGGAGGAGGCTGCCGCCCGCTGGTCCCGCATCCGCTGCTCGCTCAGCTGCAGCGCCGCCAGCATCCCGTCCAGCCGCATGATCAGAATAAGCACCAGAGTCACCGGCAACATCACCACTGGAAGCAACAGAAGCAGTTTGCAGCAGGTCAGCCCGGGACACCACTGCACCCGGCCCGTCTGCTGGTTCACACCCAATCCCAGCTTGACTCCGCGCTCCCGGGCTGACAGCGACGCCGACGCCGACGCCGAAGACGAAGCCCTGTGCACCGATGCCACCGATGGCATCGCTAGCTTCAGCTGGCTGTGGCGACTCATGGCACTCACTCACTCACTGCTCGCGCCGCGGCGGTTATGCCCAGCCGCAGTAATTGAGCTAGCTCTGGTGGCCTTTATACTTTAATTAAACCCAATTTTTCGCGCGACGCAGTTGGTGAACCGGGCTGAGCTGAGCTGGACTGGACGTAACCGAGATCGCGAGTGGACTGGCGTATCGAGAATGGAGACTAAAGAACGGAGACTGTAAACTGCAGACTGCAGACTGAGGACAGCCGCGAACCGAGAGCTGTGTGAATTCTGCGCATCAGTTCGGTCGCGTTCGCATGGTCAACTCAGCTGAGAGATCCGCACGGCGACGTGGGGACGTGGGATGCGCAATCACGGCGCGCGACAACCAATTGAGCGCCGACCACAGCAGCAACAGCAACAGCGGCGCGGCAGCGTCGGCGTCGGCGCCTAAATGAACCGTCGAGCGGGGGTGTTGTGGTCGGAATTAGTTGGTCGGTTGTGGATGGAACTTGGAAGATTTCTTGGAAATCTTTGATCTTTGTATGCAAATATCAAAAATTATTTTTCTACCTACTCTGATCTAGGATATGTCTTGATTGGCATCTACTTCGAAATAGGAACTGAGATATCAGAGATATCTGGGATAATGTTCTCTTGGCTATCCTTGGACTTTCGTGTATCTACTTTAATTTGCATGGAAATAATTTTATGTTTATGGTTATGTACATAAATAAATGGGACTGATTTTAGTAAGAGTAATTTGGATCTTAGTTACAAGTAGCTCTGAAAATAGTAAGCTGATTATCTGAATCTACTCCTATCTGGGATCGGGTTCTTTCATGTACTGCCAATTGGATTTTGTAATTTTGAGTTTCTCAATGATCGTTTGAATTAGATAACTTCTTTGATTTGACCTATTAACCTCATTCAAGTACAAGCACAATAGCAGCAGATCCAGTTCTATTAATACGTACACATACATATGTGTATGTGTCTGTTAATCAACACAAATGGCAAACAAAAGCCACAAAGCAGATCATTCAGAAATTTGTGTCATTATCACTGGAATACGAGTAGTAGCAACAACAATCAGCAACAATCACACATAGCAGCAATAGCAACAACAACAGAAACAACAACAGTAATAACAACAACAACCACATCAATCAACCATCACATAAAAAGCACAGTAAGAGAGTCAACTCATGCACCTCCGCATTGACCTCTAGGCACCTCCTGCTCGTAACGATGCTCACAACTGAATTCTGTCTAAATTCAATCAATTTAATTTAATTTCACAAAACAATTGCTTAGCCAGGCGGACACTGGACACAGGCTTATGTGTGTTTGTGTGTGTGGAGCCTGAATTCTGAGAGGTACGACGAGTATTCCGCACTGGGAATGGATTTGGTTCGGACACTTGGAACATTCAATAGAATAAATCTAAGGATTCCCAGTATAAAGTCTCACAGCTGTTTATAATTAAATCAATCAATCAATTAAATTATTTATAATTCTGCACCACTCACACGCAATTGGGGGGAGGGCTGTAATCGCCGTGTATGCAATGCTACTCGTATAATGCAGTGTTTATAGAGAATTAAAGGTTCGTGAGGCGTAACCGAAGCCCATTTGGTTGGGGTTAGTATTACAAGATTATGCGGGTAATTGGCGGCATGCGATGCCATCTCATACAGACGCACCTTCTCTCTGCCCTTCCCTCTCTCTTGCCCACTCCTAAACGTTCCGCTTTGCATATGCCTAGCCTATGGCTGGAGGGGAAAGGTCAGCAGAAGCGATGTATGGACTTTTTGTTCACGTCATGTCTGAATCTGAGTATCATGAACACTACACAAGAAGGTGTATCTGTATGTGTGAGAGAGATAGCCGGTGTATCTGTGTGATGGAGCCCACATATGCATGTATGTGTGGGCGCCTGTGCTCATGTTTATGCGTAGCTGCCATTGGGGATGGGATGTTGTGGTTCGTTCCGTTGTAATTGCAATTGCTTCATATGCTAATTTTGGCCTTAAACCTTTTAATTAGCGACTATGACCGAGATTAGCAAACTTGTCCATTTATCAATCAGAATAAGAATCAGAATCAGTACTTGCATCCACTATGGTGGGGTACGTGTGTGGGATGGCCTGCAGCCCCAAGAGTTATCCAATGCTATACAATTTGCCAACGCTTCGGTGGACTCTAATTGCAATTGCCTTTTGTGTTCACTTGATCTGCGGTTCAAGACCAAATCATCGTCAGGTGACCCAGTAACCGCACATGCTTATACATATATGTATGTATGTACATATGTACACATTCGCATGTATATTCGCTTGAGGCATCAGGTTCTGCGAAAGGTAAACGAACGAATTTGTGAATCAATCAATTGATCAATCAATAAATCAACTAAACAAAGCCAACCCGAAACGAGGGAGGAGTACAGATCAGTTGCAGTTGCGGTTGAAGTATGACCTGAGGTTATCGACATCAGAACAACGATGTATCCGATTCCAATGGATTAAATGGATTTTCTTAAAGAATCCATCACTCCACTGTCTGCTTTCGGTTAGAAGTTTTCCGCATTTCCGCATCTCAAGGTTCAGCTAATGCTAATCGAATGCAACTCATCGTGATGCACTTTAAGCATTTTTGCTTTTTCTATTGGACAAACCGGTTGGGCGCGCACTTCATTAGACACAGCCAACTTGAACTTGACTTTGGTAGACGCCAAAAGAAAAAAAAGTATTCCTTTGCACTCCCGGAAAACACTCGCTGACTCACTCACACTGGTGAAAGGGTAGTCGAGGGTTTCTGGGCAGCACTTTATGTCGCTCTCAGTCCCGGATTCGGAGAAACTTCACCTCCAAATCAATTGAAATATTATGGAGTGTTACCGGTGCCTGTCGCTGTCGGTCGGGAACTGATTTCAGTTCGCAATCGGAAAACTGTTTTGCGTTCTGGAGAGGCTGCAGTCGTGGCTGGTTGAGGCATCTGCTTATTATCGCCCCGGGGTTGGTTTGCACGGAGTATCTGCTGTTTTATGGTTGGGTCTGGATTTGGGACTGGGGATGGTGGTGTCACCTGTTACCACTGCTACCGCGGATTTGTTGGCTGCTCAATTGTCAAGCGATTGTGAGTAATAGGACCGATTAAACGGCATCTGCTTTACAAAAAAGACGGAAAGACTCACCTGTCGCCTGGATTTGGTTTAATTGCTTAGCTGTGACTTACTTTCCGAAGCAATCTAGAAGGGAATCGCACGGAAACTTCAAGATCCCCAAGTGGAATTCCATTTAATCGATCGGTTGTCATTGTTTAAATTCAGTGGAGCTCTTAGCACGTGTAGGAGCAAGTGGCAAGTGGAGGAGTCACTGGATATAATTAAATTTTAAAATTTTGACAGAATGAAACATAGGCATGTATATTGGGCAAAGTTAAGTATAATTTCATTTATTGGAATTCCATCAACGCATGATTGTAATTTATTCAAAAAAGATCGTCAAGTTCTTTTTTTATTAATATGGGAGATAAATGATTCTTTATGATTTCAACCAAAGGATTAGCATACAAAATATTGTGCACTTCGTATACACTTCCGAGACAGATTTTGATCTTCTCGCGCTGTTGTCTCTGTTCGCTCACCCAGGTACGAACAATATTCACAAAGTTCACATTTTCTGTTGAACGAAAAAGTGGTACACCCATAGCTTTCAAGTTCGGGAGCCCCTTCACGAGGTTCAGAAGTTGGTCATTCTTAAGGCTTTTCACATATATGTGAAGGTAAAGAAGGTTCTTAAGTTTCTGTAAATCTGCCAAGCGGACGGTGTCGCAGGATATAAAGAGTTCCTTGAGGGTAGAAATATTGCAAAGCATTTTAAGCTGTGCCTCCTTTCCCGCTATATTCAGAAGCAAACAACTTCAGTTTCCTTAGAGACGGGAGCTTGAGATTGTAAAAAAAATCCATATACATCCTATCTTTTTCTTCGTCAAATTCTAAAAACGTATCGGGGTCTTCTGCACAGCACAAATGAATGTTCAAAGATTTGAGCTTTTTCAATCTGTTTAAATCGTCCCATCCGCGCCTGCTCGCAATAAAACTCAAATTCAAATGACGGAGATTCGAGCAGTGCCTCCGCAAGAGCCGCAGATGCTGATCGATTTTCGAAGTGTGAGGATTTTCAACTTCATAGCTAATAAGATGCTCACCAACGATCTGCAACAGTTGTTTCAGATCTTCGTCGCCAAGACGATTCGTGAGCGTCTCATCCATATGTTTGTACCGATAGCTTGCGTATCTTTTAAATATCTCTTCAATCCACAGGTTTGAAGAAGCGAACCTTAGCTGGTCCTTTACTTCCAGATATTCCATTATGACTCTCCAACAATCTTCATTTAAATGGAGAGCAGTTGCTCGAGATGTTCCTACTTTGGCTTCATCTGCATTGCCAGCGCCAGCAGCCCTCTTCCCATCAGCTTTTCTCTTTCTATTTTTCGCGGAAGCAGCTTCTGTCACACTACCACCGGAAGCGTGCTCACTCATTTCGCTTTTTTGCTGTATTTTCTGTTCTGAAGTTCCAGTCACGGGTTGAGGCCACGTCGCATTCGCGCTAGTTTCCAGGCTACCTCCTTTTTAGTCTTAATTTCTTGAATATTTATACTTGCTGAATTCATTCGAATATTTTACATATTCGTTTCTTTAAACTTTTTGCCAGTTCCAGTTCGACTACAGCACCGAGTTTGAGTTATAAGAAGCAATTTTCCACGGTGCTGCAGATAGGCCATTAACCCCGAAAAAAGGAATATTTATATATACTATATACCAAAAAAATATATCGATATCGATCGTCAACATTTTTTCGCTAGAGGTTTTTTACAATATGTAGTTCATTTGTAATTAGTTCGCGTGTAGATACCATGTAAAACATCGACTTTTCCATCAAAATACCATTTTCTAAATGAAGAGAGCGATTTTCCTAACGGGAACGGAATGTAGATTCATTGTTGCCAAGCGTTCCTAAGCGTTCCCGTAAGATACATTTGATTTGCATGGGAAAAATTTCAGCAACATGGGGAAATTAATTAGCAGCCCTGTTGTGCAACTTTGGCAAGAAATGAGCAACAAATCTGAATACCTTGGGAAAATGGATATAGTAGACTTGAGATATTGTTTGTAATTTCAGGCTCCAATTAATGCAGAAACTAATCAGTCTATGTTTTAAGGATATTAACGAAATTTTGCAGCTCACGGGTATCGGGACAGGGATAAATTTATTTACAGATAACAAATCCAATGCTTAAATAGTTATCAAACATGTAATTCTTAGACAAATTCATTATTAATGTTTCACAGCAGCTTAGAACAAAAAAAATGTATAATTAATTAAAAGAAATAAGGTATACAAATGTCCATACGCATGCAGAATTGGAGACCAGCAACAATAACGGAGTGTGACCAGAGCTCACACTTTCGTTTTATGCTTTGGCCGTTTTTGTTTGAACCTTATTATATAAACAATCCAAATAGAAAACTAGGCAATCTTGTAAAAAATTTATTGATGAATTGGATAAAATTATTTTTTTATCAAAATATCAAAATCGAGGAGGATCAACATCTTGTCGTGTACATCAGTATATTTACGGTATATTTTGATAATGACAAGGTATATTTCGGTATATTTTTGAGGGTCACTTTATTTAAATGGCGCTGAGTTTGCAAGCGTGCATAAAAATAAATAATTATTAAAAATCTAGAATGTCCAGTGACAGTGAGGAATATTACACGAATGATGAAGACGACGCAATCGGCAGCACTGTTTCAGGTATTTATAATGGTCCCTTATATGAAACAATCCTAAAACTAATGTGCCTTCCTGCCATTCAACTCGCCTCGCGCTGTAGTGCAATCAAGCCACTCTTCCCGCCAGAGTCGCGGGAGCAGCCGCAATAGTAATTCTGGTGTTATTATTGACGAAACCGAGTCGGAAGATGAAGACTTGCGTCCTTCAAGGGCTAAGCCGCAGTCGAAGAAGAAGCATCGTCTTGCGGTGATCGCATCCGACAGCGAAGATGAAGATGAGCTGGACTCGCGCGCCTTGTCCCCGAGCACGCGCATGAGCATTACAGGTGTACGCCCACAGGATCTAAGCGATGACTCCAGTGAGATTGACTACAGCGACGAAGAGGCTTCACCAGCTACAGCGGAAGAGACCTACAACGAGAATGTCGAGCGAGCGGACGCAGCTGCTGCACGCGACCGACAATCCATTGATGGCGGAGGCGGAGGCCTTTTGCCACGCTACAGCACGCAGTTTGCGGGAAACATCGAGGAGACTTTGCACTCAACAATATTTCCAGGAAATATTGAAGCGTCACTCGACGATTCGAGTGGCAGTGATGTCCTCATACTGAGCAACAAGGAGATTCCCCCCATTGAAATATCAAGTACGGATGATGAAAGTAGCAACAACAAGGAAAACATATCTGCTCCGCCCCCCTTACGTCGATCCTATTCGCCCCGCAGTAGCGCTGGAGCACCAGTCGTTAATTCTACCAAGAGCCTCACGCAGCCTACTATACAGACGGCATTCAAAAAGAACGCCTCCCCGGTTTCTTCTCGCCGTTCCCTGATCAAGAGTGAAAATCGCCAGGATGTAACTCAAGAGTACTATGAGGAGGAGATGCGCAAGCTGATGGAGATGCGCACCCAAAAGAGTGACGCGGAAAAGCTCTATGAGAAAGTGGCCAAAAAGCTGCCAGATAAGGGAAGCCAAATCAAGAAGCGTATCGATGCCTTGGGCCGGCAAATTGAGTTGAAAAGTAAAATTATGAGTGGCCTGAAAGTAGCAGTCCCAGCAATCAAGAAGGTGACCACTACGATGAAGGCTCCCGAAACCGCCTACGACGATACACCAGACTGGGATGTCCTCTCGGCAGCGGTCAACTCTATTCAACCCAAGTTCACTGGCGCTCAGGGAATGGCGACGTTTAACAACCAGAAAGCCTTAACGCTGGAATCCCTTAAGGTGGGTGCTAGAGCTTCAAAGTGCTTTTAGAAGTGACTGTACTTGATGATGACTCAGAACGGATATTTGAGAATGATCCAATTTGGGGGTCGCTGGGCACGAGTTACTGTGCGGCGTCTGTTCAAGGGCATTCCAAGATTAAGAATTCACTACCTGAATTTGTCCCGCGGGTAACCATCTACCGTCCCGAAGAAGCCTGATTAGTATTTTTTCTTTTTAGGATCTCCATGGGTCGCTGAAGGGCTGCCCTGCAGAGGACGTTCTGGCCGACGATCCAGTGGGACTGAAGGTAACATTAATGGATCACCAGAAGCATGCCCTCGCGTGGATGTCTTGGCGCGAGAAGCAGAGTCCACGTGGAGGCATCTTGGCCGATGACATGGGTTTGGGCAAGACTCTGACTATGATATCATCCGTTCTCGCCTGCAAGAACCGCCAGGAGAGCGGGGCTGGCGGCCACGCGGACAGCGACAGCGAGGAAGAGAGCGACACAAAACGGAAAAGCACTGGTGGATGGAGCTCTAAGGGCCGCAAAGAAAGTAAGTCGAATAATGTCTTTCGAATGTATACGCACCTTCTTAACTGGCTGATTGTTCGTTTTGGTTGCAGCTCATCGCGGTGGCACATTAGTCGTGTGCCCGGCCAGCTTGCTGCGCCAGTGGGAGGCAGAGGTCGAGTCTAAAGTCGCCCGCCATCGGCTGACCGTGTGCGTGCATCATGGCAACAACCGCGAGACGAAAGCCAAACACCTGCGCACATACGACATCGTGGTAACCACCTACAACATTGTGGGCAGGGAGCATAAGGAGTCGAGTGCCTTGTTTGGTGTCAAGTGGCGTCGCATCATACTGGATGAGGCCCATGTTGTGCGCAACTACAAGGCACTGGCGTCAATCGCGGTAAGCGATCTGCGCGGAAAGTTCCGGTGGGCTCTGACTGGCACACCCATACAAAACAAGGAACTAGATATATATGCGCTTTTGAAGTTCCTGCGCTGTTCGCCGTTCGACGACCTGCACACATGGAAGAAGTGGATCGATAACAAAAGTGCTGGCGGACAGAACCGTCTCAATTTGCTGATGAAGTCCATCATGCTCAGGCGCACCAAAGCACAGCTGCAGCTGGAAGGGAAATTGAACAGCTTGCCGGGCAAGGAGTTGCGTTTGATTGAGATTTCACTTGACAAGGACGAGATGAATGTGTACCAGACGGTCATGACATATTCCAGGACATTGTTTGCCCAATTCCTGTTCCAGCGCGCCGAAAAAGACTCGGACTCCAACTTCATATCCGATGCCAACAGGCCCACATACAACCAAATCAAGGATCCTAATGGGGCCTACTATAAATTGCACGAGAAGTTCGCCCGAATGGCAGGCCAAAAAAAGGAAGTAAAGTCCCATGAAATATTGGTGCTGCTGTTGCGTCTGCGGCAGATTTGCTGCCATCCAGGTCTGATTGATTCGGTAAGTGAATGATTGGGGAAAAACGGTTCGAACTTCCAACTCACGAATGAACTTACTTACAGATGTTAGAGGGAGAGGAAGCTAAGAATATGGACGCTGACGGCAGCGAGGGGGAATCCCTGGAGATCGATTTACTGGCGCAGCTCAATAAGCTGGCCATTAAAGACACCTCCACTGCCTCCAACAGCAGCGAAGAAGATGTGGACGGGCCGCCGCTAACTGGGGATGAGGCTCGCATTGCCAAGGCTTCAAAAATGTGCTAAAGCGCAGCAATCCAGTTTTCAACATGAAGCGTCCCTCAACGAAAATGCTCAAGGTGATGGAAATACTGAAATTGTCGATTCTGAAGGGCAACAACGACAAGGCCATTATAGTCTCGCAATGGACATCGGTACTGGACATACTGCGCGACCATTTGGAGAATGATCAGATGTCGACCCTTTCGCTGAATGGCTCTATTCCAGTAAAGAATCGACAAGAAATTGTAAACCAATTCAACGATCAGCGCAATCCGAAGCGCATCTTGCTGCTGTCACTTACCGCTGGCGGTGTGGGCTTAAATCTGATTGGTGCCAATCATTTGTTGCTGCTTGATCTGCACTGGAATCCGCAGCTGGAAGCCCAGGCCCAGGATCGCATATATCGCGTGGGGCAGAAAAAGGATGTCAAGATCTATAAGTTTGTGTGTATGGACACAGTCGAGCAGCGCATTTTGAATTTGCAGGAACATAAATTGGAGCTGGCTAATGGCGTCCTAACAGGCGCCGGGGTTAGTTCAAAACTAACCATTGATGACCTGAAGGGTCTGTTTGGAATTTGAGACGACGGCCGATTTTCTTTAGTTTGAGGTATTCAGTATTTAGTATTAAACACACAAACCAGAGTTCATTTTATTTACAGGAAAATTTTTATTTTAGTTATTTCAAAGTTGTTTTTATTTTATTTTGTATTTCTTTGTTTTGAAGCACTTGTATTTAATTTAGCTACGATACCATTTGAATTGTTAAGTGGTTTACAGTGAGTTCCGTTTAAATTGAAATGTGTGTATTATTAATGTTTAATTTCCTTAGTTTATATAATCTTAATCTTCCTTAATCGCTTTCTCTGCTCAAGCAAATACGAACAAATTCAACTACAATTTGATTAGCATAACATTTTTGGTTGTTTTTTTGTTGTTGTTTTGTTTTGAAAAACTGTACAAAGGATAAAAGCCGGTAATGCGTATGGAAAAAAAATAGTCTTAAGCTTAGTAAAGATTCTATATAGCCGACGCTACACTATTTTCAGATCAGCTAGATCAGTTCTCACAAAGTATTAAACCGCATGCTTTCTTTACATGGCAGCGCACAGCCCTAGAAAGTGTAATATATATATATATTTATCTGATATATGGTGATATACTCGTGCATAAATATGTTTAATTAGAGAAAATTAATATTTCTATACTTCAAGCTGATAATCTCATATCATAAGTAAGAACTATATGAGTAGAACAAATTTTATTAGGATTCCTCATACTACCAGATGCTGTACATAGTTGTGTTAAAGGTTCCGAATGGACGTGCTGAAGCCTAGGACTAGATATCGTTTATTTACTCATATGTCTATGTGTCTATGTCTACTCTAAGTTAGAAGAACTTTTTTTCGCTTATTTGTGCAGGTCAGTGATAGATTCTCGCAGAGAAAGATTTTAGAGTTAAATTTTGTATATACAAAACATACATGTACATATGTAAACATATATACATAATTTACATATGAATAACGAGCTATGTTTTACTAGCAATAGATGGGTCATCAAGCTTTTAGACCACTCATCAACGAGATATTTTAATTTATTTAAGATTTTTGTTGAGATCAATTTGAAAATATGTTCTTGGGATAGCCTATTTTTACAGTTCGTGTCATATAAGTCTCTAACTTATCTTGAAATATGTCCATACGTTGGTTAGATTATATATGTGTATGTAACATTCATGCAGAAGTCGGGATCGGGAGTTGTGTTCCTTCCAGGGGTCTGATCTCCAATCAAGCGGGCTGATACCATTAATTATCGCTGCGGAAGGAAAAGACAGGTGAGAAATGCATCAAATTATTATCTTGCATCGATATTCGTGGCTCGTTAATTAGTTAGATTCAATATTGCATTGGCAATATGCTTAAGCGCAAATGCGGCATAAAACAATTTTTAATGGCACGATACCAGCGCGCCCATATGGGTGCAATGTCTCAGCCATAAAATCCATTAAAATCATTGTAATGTCTGTTAGTCAGTCAAAGACAACCAACCATCAACATCAACCACTGCAGTCTTGGGCCCTGCTTACCTGCGGCCCTGAGGTAAGCGCGTCCTCGGACGCAGAAGGATAAGCGCTGCTCCGGCGCTCGTAAAAGCCACTTTTAATGGCAGCCGTTACCCACGAAGAGTCCAAGTGGCTGGTCTGGCCAGGCAGGCTGTACAATATGGGGAGCAGCTGGGTCTCGACACCAGAGCTTGATTTTTATAATACGAAATGTGATTTTTACGACGCGTTTTAAGATAATGCGGCCGACCCTGATTCTGAGTTCTCGATTCGTTTTGCCTGATTTCTAATTGTCGCAGACAAGCTAATTTGCTCTCAAGCGAACACTGAAAAGCACTCTGATCCTACCCTATACAACTATTGAGTACTTTCGGGCCCATCCACTTCAATTGTTAAAGTTTCTGTCATAAATACCATGCTTCATGGCACCATGCTGAATTAGAAGTATATTCAATGAAAGAACATAATAATGAATACAATGTGAATAATGTTTTTCGCATCCAACTCCCTTCATAGAGTACCAGCGCTTCGCTATTCTCCTGGAGCCTACCATTCAACTATATGCTTCTTTTTTTTCGCGTCTGCTTTTCTGTTTTCTGCTCGCGTCAACTTTTTATGATGGCCACGAAAAAATTTCCACCGAAAAAGGAGTAGCTGAAAATGATGCGGTTCTGCGTTGAGTACGACTCGGCTGGGTTTGGTTTCGGATTCGGTTTCGGTTTTGTATACATCATACATTATTGTTTATTTTTTAATAATGCGTGTCCACTAAAAACCAGGGAGAAGAGGAAGCGTAGCAGCGCGGCCCCATAAACAGCGAGGAGCAGGGCGCTCTGTGCACGCAAGACGACGAGGAACAATAAACACGAACGAACACCAGAAAATCCATGAATGCAAGAGTACGAGCGGCTGGAATTGAACCGATTTTGCCCTGCCGGAGAGTGTCGGAGTAGCATTGTGAATGGGGCAGAAGAGAACACCATTTGGAGCCAAGAGCAGGGCGAAATTTGAGCAGCGTAAGCTGAAACCGAAACCTCGACACTCGCTCACAGAAAACTATAACATTTTTGTTCTTATTCCTTTATTTTGTTGTGTTTTATTTTTATGGCAAGCATTGCATTTATTATGGCTGCCTCCGGGCAGCGAGCAGTACCAATACCAGACGCTGGCGCAGATGGGGCTAGGCATGGGGACGATGACTGTGGAGCATCAAAATGAAGGGATTTACTCTTTAATGACAAGTCAGCGGAAATTAGAAATCAGCGGAAATTGTATGGCAACAATCATATCCACAGTATATGTACATATTTTCTGTGTTAATGTTTGTTAAATGGCTTTGCACACTTAAGCTTGGTGAGACGAGATCAAAGTGAAGACTACAAAGTTGCTGCTTATGGAAGCGAGCCGGAAGTCAGCAGTTTGAAGCATTTGTTCTTGGAGATCTTACGAGTCGCCAGTATTTGTCACAACCTATAAATGTTTATTGATTGAAATGTATTTATCTATGTATGTACATATGTATATGTACAGTATTTTGGCTATCTGTGTTTGGTTTCTTGAACTTTGATTGGTTTTTAAAAAATTATGTTATCTGATAAATGGCTCTGATAATTACTTCTTTAGTTGTATGTTATTTACAACTTATAAGTATTTTTTTGCTCTATTACTATACCAAAAAAATGTAATGGCTTTAATTGCTAGCATGAAACGGTGCTAAGCAAATTTCATTGTGTGTCTTGTTGTATCTTTTTCATGTTCTCTGCAACATGACATGCACCAGGGGATACATACATAAACGTGTATTTTGTACATATGTATGTATGTATATTTATGTCTGTCTGACACTTTTGATGTGCCAAAACATCAGTGAAATTACAAAACGCTCCCATGAAAAAATGATCTGACAAGTAAAATTAAAGAAAAAACTAAGACAGCCTGTGTTGAAAATTTCCTGACTTCGTTGCACATTTTCCTCTACTTACCCCGAGCGGGAAAGGTGCGGAGAACTGTCTACGGAAATGCGTGGCAGAAAATGGAAACACAATATCGTAAAATGGAAACTTATGCATTTATTGCCATTTTGGCCACGGCAACAAAGGCGAGTTGGCACGGAATTGAAGTGCCATTCGAAAGGATATTTGCTCCTGCGCGGTGTACGGGTATGTGCACGGGTATTTGAGTCTCTGCGAATGATATGCTTTCAGGAACTGCATCTACTTCTGCCAGGATCTCCCCAAGGCTCGTAAAAGTTTTCGGTATTGTTTGCCCACTTTTATGGGTTCGAGTTTTGCCCGGAATAATTGTTTGTTGTTCCTGATGTTTGCTTCCTCTTTTCTGCTTCTTTTTAATAAGTTTGATTTCGCAGATCCCCGGCCAAGTCTCTGTCTCTGTCCCTGTCTCTACCCCATTCGTCACAGAGTTAAATGAACTTTGTGATAGTTTTACGAGATCTCACTCTTTGACTTTGTAGTCTCGCCCTCTCAAAGGAAAATTTAATTGCAGCCCAAAGTGAGTTCTAGGCTTAGAAGAAGCCACAAATACTTGCCAACATACGAGTGCGAGCGTAGAGAAAAAAATATTTCCACGCAGTTCTCGTGCGATTCAGTTTCGGTTTTATGATCCAGACCCATAAAAACCGAACACAGCGTTGCGTCTCTTTGATGCGAGTGCCACAGGAGTGCGGTGAGAGGTGAGTCGAGGCGAGTTGAGGTTTTTAATGTGCCGCAAGGGCGCGCGAAACAATCGAAGGGCCGAGAACGCAGGGCGATTTCTAGACAAGATTTAGATGCCAGTTCTCGCTCTTTCATATTTGTGCAATGCGAATGTTTTATTACCATTGACGAGACCAAAACATTGAAATATGCATTCTGAAGTGTCGTCTTCGCGGTCTGCCGGGGAGCATCGTAAAATGTGCCAAGCGAAAGTTCTGATGCCCATTCGCCTCGCCAGGGCATCGGCAGCATTATGATTTCTGTGGCTGTGGACCCTTCCCCACCCCTCACTTCCATCAGCGACAGGGCAACCGGAGAAGACCTCGCCTCGCCGCTTCTGGCGCCACTTGAGTTTTTAATTAAAGCAAATCGCTTAGCAAAACAAAAGACAACAAACTGCTCAAACGCTGGGAACAAAACCCAACCTCGCCCGCCCCTCTCTCCCGTCTGAAACTAGAAGCAACAAAAATGCCAGCCAGCATGGAAATTTAACACTTGCTTCTGAATTAAGCAACTGCAAGTGCAGCAGCCATAGCGGCAGGAGCGGCAACAATGCCCTGGCAAGAAATGGCCAAATGCTTCAATTGTCAGCACCCGAACAGGGGCAGGGGGCAGGGGCAGAGCCAGGGACTGGGCCATCCAAGAGGAATTGTTTTTCATCTACAGCCCGAGACGAGGAAGCTTTTGTTGCCCACGTTGCAGTCATCAGGACAAATGATGAAAAAGCCATTGCATACTTTCGTGCGCAGCCCGGAAATGCAACCAACAGCAACAGCAAACAGCTAACGTGGCAGAAAGGAAAACTTACACGCCGGAAAGCACCAGGAGCCAGGAGCCAGGGCATGGCCCGGAAAGGCAAAGGCAACGGCAACGGCAACCAACCTAAATTGTAAACATAAAACTATGCTGCGAAATTGATTTGATTAAAGGAAACGCGCCTGGGCCAGCATGCGAAATGAGTTGGAAGTGAGAAAATGGAAGTATGGCCACTAAATCTATTCGAATTCAAGGCTCCCTTCGCTCTCATGCTAAAGTGTTGGGTGGCTCAGCGGGAAACAGTCCTAGCTGCGCAATAAAGCTGAATGATTCATGATATACGGCGCATGCAGTTCTATGGACCACAACAAATGACAAAAATTGTGTTCTCCTTTAATAAGTTTTGTATGTTGGTCACAAATATATGCAATTTATATGGATTTTATATGGAATGTAAACAAGTAATTGGTTTATATTTCTCGTGATTCCGGAAAAACCATTTACGAGTAATTATTTTTTCATCGAATTTTCTCTCTAGAATTTTTCATATATTTATGTCCCATGAAATCTGGGAAATTCCAAATATTGTATTTCTCTGTTCAATTTCCGGTGTTGAAACTACATATTTGAGTTTCGAGTTTAATCACAACAAAATCACAAAATGGAGTTCCAGTGTGTTCGAGGCTTGGCTTACTATTGCAAGGGGTGCACTTAGAGAAGTTCGCATAACGAAACCCATAAGAAATAACTAGTGTCTAATGTCCATCAGTCTCTCAGTCTGACCGTCCGAATATCCGTTTGTATCTATGCCCTGCAGATTGCTATGTGGCTATTTATGCCCGCTATTTATGCTCCTATTTACATGTATGTATCTCCAATTACATTCTCCTGTGCTGCTTTTCTACTTACACAAAGAGTACGGCTGCCGCTGCTGCTGCTGCCACAGCGGCGGCAACATTGCGATACTGCTACGTGGCAGCCGTGGAGCTGACCAGATGGTGGCCATGATGGTAGCCTCCATTGCTGCTGCTGTGCGCTGGCGGTGGTGGAGGCGGCGTGGAGGGCGTGCCCGAGCGGGACCTTTGGCGATGGGTGGGCGTAGA
Source organism: Drosophila tristis (assembly GCA_018150885.1). Classification (NCBI taxonomy): domain Eukaryota; kingdom Metazoa; phylum Arthropoda; class Insecta; order Diptera; family Drosophilidae; genus Drosophila; species Drosophila tristis. The sequence goes on from JAECWT010000002.1 coordinate 17,571,439, forward strand.
TGTGGTCGCCATTGTGGTGACCATTGTCGGCGAGGCGGCCGAATGCACGGTGCCGTTGCTGCTGCCGGGCCGCGAGTGTTTCTGATGAGGATTGGCGGCCGCTCCACTTGGACTGGATGGGGAGCGGCTCAGAGCCAGCGGCTCGGGCGTCGGCGGACGAATCTGGGTGAGCGGCAGATGGGTGAAGTGCGCTCCATAGCGACCCTGCTCGATGCTCGGATAGGTCAGGTACATCGGTGCTCCGTTCACCAAAGCCATCGGCGTGTAGTAGTTGTAATATATTTGGGCTACAATACGATTTATTTCTACACGTGCTGTGGATTGGATCAACAGAGAGTAGAGATTAGAAATTGGTTTCACAGCAAAAGACACCGAGAATGGATAAAATTAATTACTCGACTGTTACTTGGTTTAGGTGTAAAGCTAAATAATCTAATTTTTTTCAATATCGCTACTGGTTGATATATATTTAGCCAATTCTTAATTATAGTAATTACTCTCTTGTCAGAAAGATCTCGTTGACTGTTACTTCCACAAATGTAACTTCCGTTTTCAAATGTTTGCATTTGCATTCTGGTCTATTTTGAATGGAAAATGGTACATTTTCCATACATTCTAATCCAAAGAACTTTTAATTTTAAATTTTTCAAATATCGAATTATCCAAAATTTATCTAAATAACTTAAAGCTTACTTAAAATAATTATAATTATTAGTTTTTATAAATTTTCCCAAATTACTTTAAAAAAAACCCATGAAAACATTTAAAATTTTACTTTTCTTAAATCTTAAATCTATGCAATCAGTAGCTCAGCTCAGAAATGTTTATCGCTGAAAGTCCGTTACATCTAAGTCTAGAATTGATTGAGGGTATTCGTAATTTAAGTTATTAGCTAATTTGCTTATATCAGGTACTTTAGTTCCTGAACCTTTTTCTTTAATTTATGCTTATTTTTGTTTCTTATTCATTTGAGAGGAAGACTTTAATGCAGAATTTACATGTGCGCTGCGTCCCATATAGTTGGCCATAACGTTGGTTTTCACACTTTATAACAAAAATGTCCAAGAGCGTTGCGGTGGAATAGTATAAGCTATGGGAAGGCACCCATAACTTTAACTATGGCCAGCACTAAATGTCTATGCCATCCGACAAAGATTTGCGCCATTTTGGAAGGCACCTGGGGACCCGGCCCGGGCCGGGCCGGCCCACCTATGGCCTCGGCATGCACTTTATGTGCAACCTTCGCACGGTGCTCACACAATAAACCCTCCCCAGCACGGCGCTTCTGCCCCTGCCGCTCCAGATCCCATATACAGGCAGAGCCAAAGCCAAAGCCACATCCCAGCTCCAGTTGGAGTTTCTGTTGCAAGAGCCTTTGTCTTCCGCTGCTCCCCTCCTTATCTGCGTGGCAAAAACTTTTCAAAATTTTACTGCTTGCTGCAACATCAAAATGCCAAGTTTTTACGATTACTCTGGTGCTGCTGCAATTTTACTTAATTTTAATGGGATTTTTTCTTCCGCCAACTGCAGAATGCATTAAACAGGGCCAGAGCATACGAGGCAGAATTACGCATGAGCGTGCTCCTGCTCTCGAGACTCCAAAATATTTGATAGGGAATAGGTACAGTCAATACCGGACCCAACCTAGTCGCAACTAATGCCGCCCGCCCATTGTGCAATTTGACGAAATAATAAAAAGTCGTAAAGAAGTTGTGACCTGACGTTTGGTGGATCGAGGCGGGTGGGGCAGAGGGCAGCAGTCCAAGACAGCTGCGATCTCCCTCTAAAGTAGCTCTTAAAGGAACTTGTTAATATATAGCTATCTCGCTTGGGTCAGTCCATAAACTGAGTCCTGGTGTTGGGTTAATTAAAAGGATGGATTTTCAAGTATTCTAAGCACAGGTGGAAGCCGCCTCCATTCTCGACGGGTCTTAAGCCAAACGCAGGTGAGAGATTTCTGCTTTGAATTTACACATAGAGAAAACGATTCCAAGGCTATGCAATTTGGAAGTTTATAGATTTAATTAAAATAAATTTGATTCGTGCTTGGGAAAAATACTGCAACATTGATTGCCAGATTGAAGAAGGACATCATACGAAGAGGGCATTATTGGTCTTTTGTTACTAACAACCATAAGAAGGTATCTCTGACCCATTGTCATTGTTGCAGCTACATGATTTAGTGGTCTGAGAAAAGATAATATTAGCTAGAATTCTGAAAGTAGGAGCTGCCAATATCTTAAATGAGTGTTCAAATACGGATCAGGGGCAATGCAAATGAAGAATATTTCTGAATGCTTTCTAGCCATGACCCAAATAACAGCTCACCGAACGAACTGCTTAGACGAATGACTAACCATTATTCACGTGTATAAAGCTCTCCGCTATGAAATTAGCTCCATGGCCTGCTCTCACCCTCTCTAGACTCTAGAGTTTCATTATCTGGGCGCTTGCAGGCCACAAAACCCCGACAATAGTTTTTCAGTTGACTTGGCCGAGAAGGCAACCATTGTACCATCCATTACCCGAGGGAGGAACATGAATAAGGCAGTGAACTTGGCCAATGTAAAATGGCCAATGGAAAACTAAACGTATGTCCAGACTGATTATGTTAGGGGCATTTATGACAAACTGGCTGGTTATTATTTAACGGGGATGGACCGGGATACATCCTGCCTGTCTCTATATATAGATCATATATCAGATGTCTGGCACAAGTGGCAGCTTGTGTCGGTATCGTATCCATGTAAGTTGTCGAGCAGTAAAAATAACAGTAGCCCTCCAGGAAGGAGATGGAAATGGAGATGTGGAGTAGAAGTTGACGCTGCACAAATATTTAACGACCCGCCCACAATATGAAGTCGTAAAGTTGGCAATATTTGCTTCCTGCTGCCGCTGGGTCTGCACTTCCCTATAGTTTTTAATAAGCATTGGTAAATGTTTGGGATGAAAGTGGAAAGAATTTGTACTAGAGCTCGCTGAGCTGTGCGAAGCTGAACAGGACTGGACTGGTCTGAGGTAGGCGGGCATCCGCATCCACACTCACATCCACAAGATGATGATGATGATGAGGCTCCCAACTCGTTATGGCGCCCCATACAAAATGGTATACTTGCGAGTCTATTTTTTATGGGAATACAAAGAGAGGCGTCGCTCAAAATATGACAAAACGCAAGGATATGGAAATGCCTCATAAAATAGTTATGTATGTTGGGTTGAGCTAGATTCCCATCGGGTGTGTGCATTGAGTCATTTGCTTTGTGGCATATTATTGGAAACGAGGAGCTGCACCCACAATTGTAAAGGGCTTCGGGTACGGTTCTAGTATTGCAAATATCGCTTGGTTCCAGTAAATTATAAAACTTTAAATTGTTTGTTCTAAGATCGGCCTTTTTTTAATTGGATCGCCTATTGGCGGGCAAATCGCTGCCTGCCAATTTCAATAAAACTCTCAATTCTTTGCCATCGAATCAGCTCACATGTTGGACGATCCCCTTCCTTTCCACGCACTATTCCAGCACAATTCAACCATAAACACTTTTAAGCTTTATGGTGCCCACATTTACACGTCGCCATTGCCTACCCACTGCAACCCAGAGAGCCCGTTGTTCATGCCCCAGTCTCAGTCTCAGTCCCAGTCTCCGTCCCAGTCTCGTCATCCCGCAATCCTAAAATACCATCGTGACGTGTTTAGTGCCGAGAAACGATGTTGAGCTGTTACGGCCGGAGTTCTGTAGCTACCTGGCAGCAGAGTGGAGCGTAGTGGAGCTTTCCCATGCCGGAAAGCAAGGAAGCAGGCAAAACTGAGAACTGAAACCGAAGCTGGGTCTCCCAAGCCTCTGAGCGACGGTGTTGGCAATGTCGTAAATTTTTCGCATGCATTTTTCGGTTTAATGATGCATTTACGATCCCAGCAGCAGTGGCGACACAGGCAACTCCCAGCTCCCGTACTGCCCCCAATCCACCACGCCACCGCACCACCGCTCCACCGCCAAGCCCGGACTGGAAGCAAAAAACTTCATCTGCTTCTGGGACGTGCCACGGTAATGGTTTCAGTGAAATGGCAACAACTTGAAAAGCAATCGTTACAATTTTTAATGTCATCAACAAAACAAACAGCAGCTGATACTTCTGCCCTGAGGCAATTCCATTTTCTGGGGATTCGGGTTTCGTTTCCATTTGTTAATGGCTTCAATGAGTGGGAGGGGGTAGGTAGTGTAGGTCGGGAAAATCCTCTTCGCTCTTCGCCGTTGCTCTCGGGAATAAAGGTTAGCCTAACCGATTCTCAGATTAGGGAAAATAGTTTATTTTTGACATTTCAGGTTTATGCTTTTATAATATTTCGTTGGACTAAATCCTACTTAAGTCGATAACAATATTTATACAATGAGAATTATTATTATTAAATACTACAAGTAGAGCTTCGCAGTACATCGAAAGAGTTAACCTATTAACTCGTATGTATTTATATATATATATATATATTATTTGTGCACCATCTCACAACAGTTTTTCGTAGCAGATCACCAGCTGGAAATTAGTTTTCCTTCTTCGGACAAAAACTCTCATAGATATTTATACGTAGCGAACATTTTTGAGATTAGCGGGTAGAACTTTATGGATGAGTATGGAATATTTGTAACGTATCTTCCTCCATGGCACCTATTGATATCCAATTTCAACTGTACATAAGTTGATTAAATTCATTAATGCTTCAATTAAGTACTAAGGTAACAAAGGAATAACTTAAGTGACTCGTGTGAGAGCTTTGAGGGAAGGGAAACCAAAAAAAAAACTAGCTAGAAATAAAGAAAGACTTAAAGAAATTTTTAACTAAATTTGTACACCCGATGTGCAGGTTTTTGTTGATTGTTGATTGTTGAAATGTTGTAGAGTTGCATTTGATTTGCTGTAATTTTCGAAAATATTAAAAATCTTTAGATTAATTTTTCATAGTTGGCTTCTTTCGTTGGCGGCATAGTTTTTCTTGAGTGTTGAATAGGATCCAATGGGGGCGTGTTGATTGAAGAGAAGAGAATGTTGATTGTTGATTGATGATTGATTGATAGAAAGACATCGACATCGTCCTCAGAGTGGGGGGTATATTGATTGAAGAAAAAGGGCGTGGGGAGCACCGGTCACAGCTCACACATCGATATATTTGGTTTGTTGATTGAAGATAATCCAGTGGCGCTTTAGCTTACCGATAAATTCGATATATTTACAGAGGTTTGGCTTCTTAAAACTTTATTTTAATTTAATTTACTTTACTTTGATTTACTCAAGTCGAACTCGCGCGCGCTTCTTCGCTTAAGCATTAGGCTAAGTTTGTGATGCTGAACAATAAATATCGGGGCAACAATAAAATCGCAATATTCGTAACTCAATAGTCAGTTAACGAACAATTTATCATCCACATTGCCGCGTTGTGTTGCGTAGCTCCCCCCCGTCATAGATATTCAAATTATGCTGACGGGAGTACTCATTCACAACGTACTGGCCTGGTTTGGATCAGATCGAAAGATATTGGGCATTGATTATATATGTAGGTTCGTTGCACATATGGCGGAAGTGAGGTTTATTCACATGTTGTGGGGGGTGGGGTGGGGTGCTACTTCCAGATCTCTTCACTTACCCTCTTCGATGCGACGCGAAGCCTCTTCGATATTTGCGTCAGCGTCCTTCAATATCACATACATGAGCGGCATCAGCTCCCAGGGATATCGGAATTTCTCTAATAGCTTTTGGCAATAGTCTAGGAAAACATCTTGGCCTGCAATGTATACAAAAAATATGAGACGCACGTTAGTTTTTCCCATGATTTCATTGATCGGACACCGATCTGTCATCTAATTCACAGTCAGCTTCATTCATTCATCAATCCACATAACATAAACATTGAAATAAATAAACAAAGGTCTAGTTGGCAGCCACAATCCCGACTTATCTCCATACGGTGCAGCAGCGACAGACCCGACTCCCACTCTCTCCCTCTGGCAATCCCTGCGAGACAAAGGCATGCGAGACATAAACATGGCGGCGAATACGTAGGCACAAATTGCAACCCAATACTGGAGGGAACCCAGAACGGAATCGAACCACTCGAGGCCCACAGCGCAGGTCATTAAAATAATAAAGAGACAAAAAAAATGCTCAACCAGCATTAAGAGGAGGCTGCTGTAATGCAAGAAGTAAAGACTAAGCATTGGGCTGAAACTGAATAGTTGTTTTATATCAAAATTGTCATTTTATTACTTCTTAGGCATATGTATAGTGTACAATGTACGTTTTGCATGCTATGTAGGCGAATTTATTTTACTCATACTTGCATTCAAAAATAGAAAATGCATTAAACTCATATATATAGGAGACAATCTACTTTACTTTGTAAAACTTTCAAAGTTGCTTAAACATTATTTGTTTTATGGCATCATAGAATAGAGCATGAATAGATGGACATTTTTGAATGTTTAATGTTGAATGTTTTGAGGAAATTAAGGGGAAACACATACATATTTTATGTAGCTAAATATGTATGTAGATAAATATTAAACATTTCCTATATTATCCGGTAAGTTTTTCGACATATGTATGTATATGAATTAGAAAATGTTTTTACATAGGATTTGGCACAGAAAAGAAAGCCATTTAGAGTCCGATCCTTTATAATATATTGTATTTTAATAAAGATACATACATCTAGTAGGTAGCTTACGAGCACTTGCAGAAAATATATTTGTATTTGTTTATACATACGTATGCATTTATGTAAACTATGTAGCACTTGCAGGAAATACATCTTGTTCAATCAAGATACATAAAACTGTACATAATTGTTGGTGTTGCGATTGATCTGCTATGCATTTTAATATAGTTAAACTTTCCGAGTGGCTTCATGAACACCAACACATTATTTCGAATGCTTTTTGTACGAACATTGCAGATTTCTTTCACTTGTTTCCCCAATGGCTACCTGTCCGCCCATTCTTCATTTTGCTGTGGCACTATTCGTGTGGCCTCTGGTGCTGTCGTTTCACGTTTAAGTTGCTTGCCCTCTCTTTCCCACTCTTTCCTCTCTCTCCTTCTCTCTTTGAGCTTATGCCATTATGCTCTTCGTATCGCCTGCCATTTTTTTTCGTTCTTCTTGTTTTTACCTACACAACAACAGCAACAACAGCAGCAACAGCAACAACAGCAACAAGAGCAACAACAATAGCCTCGGCATAGTCATCGTCATCGTTGTCGGTAGTTTCGTTGTAGGCGGAGCTTCATATCCATTGGCCCGTTTTATTATGTCTCTCGCTTCTTTCCTCCTTTAGTGCTGTTGTTGCTGCTGGCGCTGCTGTTGCTGTTTTTCTGCTGCTGCTGTTGTTGCATGCAACTGTGCTGAGTAGTTGGCGCTTTGTTGCAGGGAGTTTGTGGCGAAAGATTTGCATTGGTGAACTCAGTCAGTGGGCAGTGTGTGTGCGAGCTTGTGTGTGTTTGCGAGCTGTGTTGAAGCATGTCTTTCGAGGAGCTCTACTTCCTGTTGTTGCTTCTTGCTGCAATTGCAGTGCCGTTTAGCTTACATGATTTCTGGCGTGGCACAATGCACACACGCTCAACCGCACCACACAGACACAGTAGAGGCATGAGGCATGTGGCATGCATGCATTTGATCGCATTGCACGCACATTTGTTGTGCTGTTTGCAGCACTTTAATTTAGCAATTAAGCCATTAGTGCGCCTGGCCATTGTTTTTTTGGGGGGAGCGGTGGTAGTTAGTATTTTATGCTTTCAGATTATTTTATTAGCCGCAAATAAATCTAATAAATTGATTTATTGCTGCCGCCAAACACAGCATGACCGTGGCCATAACAAGCCAAACATTTTGATTAGCCCCAATTCGTTTTGCTTTTGCATTTTAATCACTATGTGCAGTCGGATTAGACAGAACTCTGTCCGATAGGGTTTATGCCCTAAGTATGCAAACACAAAATTAAACTTTTCCAACATCGCTTCGTTGCTACATATCAAATAAAGTTACTTATGTAAGATTGCATGAACTTACATGCACCTTTCATCTTATTGAGATGATTAGCAAAACCTTTGACAGCGGACGATACATTTTAATGAAACCAAATCGACAGAATCAATATTTGCGTATACCATGCCATAAAGGATTTGTGTCCCTTTTCGTTCGCATCCCAGATATGTGGAATATTTTTAATTTGATTGACGTGAAACAAATTCAATATTCATCCCGATCCCAGGACATTTTAGTCACTTTTCCCGAACTGAACGAGTATACAGATTATGTATTTATTATGTAAGCTGCTCGGAAGATGCTGGGAACGCCCACTTTAAACGAATATTTTGTCTGCTTCCCCTCTGCAACGAGCTGCTGTTGTTGTTGCACCGCCACACCCATACAGAAATGCCGAGATGCATATACACATATATATCTTTGGATATATATGTACATGTGTATGTATGCAGAGGTATGTACATGCACTTTATATGTATGTACAGTTAGCCAGTAAACGATGCCATTAACGCGCATAAACTGACTCTGCGCAGGGTCGAGTGGCAGGAGTGCATCCACACCAACGCAGAGAAATATAAGTATATATGTATGTACATACATACAAGGTACATATATACACCACGCGGGTACATATGTATATGCAGGTTGCACTGGTATTGGTGCTGTTATTACTTTTATTACTGTCCAAACTGCAGCTAACCTTCCACTCGGCTCTCTGCTCCTGCTCGCTCTCTCACAATATCCGACTCCGAATCCGACTCAGTCTCCGGCTCCGAGGGTTCCCCGAGTGTCCTCGTTCCGGGCACTCCATGCTCGTCCCCATCCTGCTCCCCGTCGAGTCGTTTAAGTCGTTAGCCAAGTTTTCTTGCTCGTTTTTCTGCGCCTTTTTATGAGTTTGTTGCTGCAGCACGAAGTGGGTTTTTGGCGCTGCACCTTCTCCCTCTACAGCCCGCCCCTCCTACGGCGTCTGCTGCAGCTGCTCAGGCCACGCTCCTCGAGGAGGAGGTTTATATACAACTTTTTTGTACCAATTGGCAGGCATTACATGGCCAAAGGAATCCATTGCCAATCGACGACAGCCGCCTCGGCACCGACTTCGTTTCGATAGCTGCAAGCAACTACTCTGCGCCAACTTTCAAATATAACTGTAGTTTTAGTTTTAGTTTTAGTTATACATGACATAATGCAGGTACATAGTATGTACTAAATATATTCAAATTAAAAATGATTTTGAAGCCAACTGGCCACGACTGAAATCCTGCTTCAAATAATATCTATATATAATAAAGCCTAAGCTTATTCTTTTATTACTTTGATGTGTTTTATATACTTTTCTGTGACTGGCTATTGATCGGATCTAGTGTACATTGTGCTTGCGTACCACCTTAAACATGATTCAGGTCTGGTTTCGTAGACAAATGTCAACATGTGCATACTCGTTGAGTATCTGTCAACGCTCTGCTCCACACAATTCATCTATGTATCTTATCCGGGTACATTGTATTCAAATTGGTAGTCGTTTCGACCATCACGATCTTAATTCTACGCTGCACACTGCTAATACACAATTTATATCAATTATAATAGCCCGATTAGAGAGCTTTACAGATGTTGAAGCTGCAAAGATACTTATTTAGAGACATATAAAACAATTGGAAGAGCAAACCTGAATTTGTATCTTTTTATAGTTTGGAATTTACATTTGGTAATTCTTTTAGTATTCATTAATGAATCATTTTTTGACAGCCATTCATCTTGATGAATTTCAAAATAAAATTAAAGTTTCTAGAGGTATCTTTCGGTATAAAATATAGCAAAATATATATTGAAAATCTTTATTGCTCCATTTATAACCAGAGCACGGTGAAATATTTTCCAAATAAAATGCATTCATTTCACAGCTGCTAATAAACCCAAAAAGTCTGTGTCTCTCCGAGCAGAACACTTTGACATCGTGCTGTAAAATTAACTTGAGCAATAAAAAAAGGATAGAACCAGAGAGCTAGAGAGAGAGCGAGAGAGAGCGAGAGAGATGCTTTCGAAATATTTTGATAAAATTTCGTTGAGTTCTGCAGCTGGATAAGTTCTTGCTACCGAAAAAGATGAGGAACTGAAAGCTGAGGAACGACTGTGCTGTGCCGTAAATGCCTTGAAATATCTCCAGATCTGCCCTGCCGCCTGCCCCGTCGGCAGCCCCAGGAGCACGGATAGAGCGGATAGCAGCCTGAGTAGTCGGCAAAGTCGTAAAACGTAACAACAATAAAAAATAATAAATCGACATATCCACAAAATGGCAACTCAAAACGTTCAGTATGCACAGAAAGGAGTAAGTAGCAGGCAAATGCCACAAAAAGGGAGACGAATTGATGAAATCCTCGCATCTTGCATCTCGCATGGGGCAATGTGGCAAATGAAGCAAGCATTGGAATGCTGTGTGGATGGGCCCGGACCGACACAGGGACCGAGACCGAGACCGGGACCAAGACTGATGTGTCGGCCAGAAGACGGGGATGGTATAATGCAAATGCAAGCTGAGCAGACAATACTCGAATAAAATCTTTGGCTGTGGGAATGGAAATGGAAATAGAAAGGAGCAGAAACAATGTTTTAATGAGCCACAGCAGCAGTCGCCGTTGGGATGACTCCAGAAGTTGGCCAAGCACTTGCCAATGTTCGAAATGTATGGAGTGTGTAAGAATGCGGAATATTCATACATATATGTACTTTTAATCACGATCATATCTTTAATTTCGGTAGTTTTAATTATAAAATAAAAAAAAAATAAAAAAAGATTACATCCTGAATAAAAACGTCATGGAACGTGTGGACACTACTCTATGTACTCAGTCAGTAAATACATTTTTGAGATATGATTTTTAATAGAATTAAAAAAAAAAATTTTACATTTTACAAATTGATTCCAGACATTAGATACGCTTTCGACAAATTCAATATTACTCCGAGAGATAAATTCCATTCATATGCACCCAGCTAGTACTGAAGCAGGTGTCGGCGAGAGAGAGTATGAGTTGTTTTTTAAATTGTGTTTTTGGAAGCAACTGAAAATTAATTTCTTCATTCTGGCTAAAATTATGAGATCTGTGTTCAGCAATCTTAGATATGGTCATTCTCTACGATACTGCGTTTTTAGTTTTAACGTATTTAAAATTTTGTGCTATGTGGGGCGGAAGGGGCGGGGCGAAATTTTAAAAAACTTTAGCAGTGTGATATCACATGAGTTGAAACCAAATTTGTTGCCTTTACTCTTATAGTCTCTGAGAACCAGGCGTAAACAAGACGGACAGACGGACAGACAGACATGGTATCGACTCGGCTATTGATGCTGATCAAGAATATATATACTTTATGGGGTCGGAAATTTTTCCTTCTCTTTTTTACACCCCTTTTATTTTCAATCTATAACCCCTAATCTTTTTTGAGTACGGGTATAAAAAATAGAAAAAACTGGAATCATAAAACGATAGAATAGTTAAATCAGTGTGCGGAATAAAAAAAGCTCAACTGAAATGTGTTTTAATCTAAAAGTTTCTGTCTTTGCTTATTAGATCATTATTTCAATAGAGCACATTGATCCGGTGATCAAGTTAGACTGCCCTACGTATGTAGCTAAGTTGTAGGAAAACATTAGCTAACATTTTATTGAGCTTTGTTTTTTTTATTGAGACACGTGTGCCAGATGTCTCCGATAGACATTAAGATACCCGGTACACAGGTTCTATTAATGCAAAGTGCAATGGGAGGAAAGGGTTCGAGTTGAAGTCTTGCTGGGAGAGAGAGGGGGAGGAGATGGTGATATTTAAGAACTAAAGCGAAATAGAAAAAGTTAAGGGGACTCCAAAAGTGTGCCCGTGCCCATATTATGTAAATACATTTCTAGAATACTTGTGTCGCAGCAGTCTCACTTCCTTATGGGAGCGTGTTAGATTATAATAATGTTTGCAGCTCTTTTACACATTTCTTAGTAAATGTTCACACTGAATAAAATGCTCAGCTGGGAAGAATCTATCCAGAGAAAGGCTCCTTGCTTTATAACAGCGAGTATTGAAGCAATAAAACTGGAAAGTAACCATCCTTGGATTGCATTCGCCTTTTCATTTGTTATTCATTGCCTCACCTTCAATTGAGTTAAATTTCCAAACACTAAACCTCTCAGCCAATATCCGTTGGCTGACTGACTGGATGGCTTGGCTTGCCTTGGCTCACCTTTTCCCGAAGAGCTTTCCTTTCATCGCCGCAGCTCATTGAGGGGGTTAGCGGAGAGCTCTTTGTGCATTCGTCAACACAACTGCAGTAAAGGCTAATAAAAGTGCATGTAGCATGTAGCATGGAGCCTTTTTACGAGACATGGGTAGGGGATGGCAGCGGTAACGGGAATGGGAACGTGAATGGGAATGGAGGGGGGACGTGGATAAGGATGTCGCTTGTCCTTGCCAAAAGGCGGAAGTTGGCTTTGACAGCGGAGCTGGGTCGCTTTTGCTTTTGCCGTTGGCCAAGTTAAGCTTGTTAAGCTTGGCACGAAAGCAGTTTTAATCTCAAAATTAAAACGTTTGCAATTTTCAGGAGACTTTACGAGTTATATAAAGAAAAGGCGAACGCTTCTCTCTCGTCTTTGTCGTCGTTTTCGTAATCGTTGTCGTTGTCGTTGTCGTTACCCCCTCTCGGCTCCTGCCGGCTCCTGGCATCTTTCGGGTCTCGTCCCATTCGAACATCCTTCTCCTTGCCATCGTTATTCACTCCAACTTGTGTAATATTTTAGTCATCCTCGTGTCATGCATATCCCCACACTCAGCCCCGCCCGCCCCCTATCTAAGGGGTAAATCTTCGCCCCTGCATTTTGCATGCATTTATATAGTTTTTATTTTTATTATCGAAAATAACAAGCTTTTTCTGTAGATTTATTTTTATGATCGCCGCGCTGTCGCAAATTTTTTACTGTTTGAACTTAACATTTGACTTCAACTTGTTCCCGGTAATAAAGTTTCCTTTCCCCAGCCCCAGCTCCAGTCCCAGTCCCAGTCCAGTGCTTTCTGTTTCTTTCTGTTTCTGCGTTATTGGTGGATACAAATTAGCAAAGATTAGATAAGTTCTATTCCCACAAGTTTGCCAACTCAACTTTTGTTAGGGTAGCCATTTTTCCCTCCGCTTCGAAAGTCGGGAAATCATTCTATAATTTCTGCCTGCATTATCAAACAGTTTGTCCCCCACCTATCAGGCCAGTCGAGCTTATCAGCAAATGTTTGTTACGTATTATTCTTGCTACATTGACAGGGCTTTATGTGCCTATTAATACAACACACAGTCTTAGTATGCGCACGGGTATAGAGCAATTGTTTAAATAAAAATGTATATGCACTTTGTACCACAATTCCGATTATACAATTATACTTTAAGAATGAACAGCTCACTATTGTGTGGAAGATATTACAAGGATCTAATAAACTACACTGATGAATGTGATATAAGGTATGCACATAGTGTGTTTGAAAAACAATAATCTGACACTGAACATTCATATCTACATACATATCTATGTACCTGCGTACATCACCCATAATTAGTTCCAAATTAGTGTCCTTCTTGATAATGTTCTGTGTACGGTGTAGTAACATTTCCATGTCAGCTTTTGCTGTTTTTTACAGGTATGTTGCAGTGGCCAGCGGTGCACTGAATCCCAGTTGTCGTGGGTTTTTTTTCTGGCGAACTGCTTCTACTGCTCAAGTCCGAAAAGATCAGACTGCATAGCGGATCAATTCGTGTGCAAACTCACTCGTTTAATCCGCCGATTCTTACCACTAAAAGTTGTCTCTGGTTCCTTCTGTCGTTCATGTGCCTCAGTTGTCACAATTCTCCCATCGCGATGCATCGTTTGCATTGACACTGACTTTGCCTCTCATAGATGCAATTTTTAGGTACATTGGTTTCTCTTTTGCCAGCACTTACATATGCTTATTTAATTGGCATTTTTCGTTCTCCTCTACATTAAATTGGCAAGCTCCCGACATGCTCGAACACCGCGGACTGATCTGACTTTACCGTCAGCTCTCCTCTAGTTTAGATGTAGACCCCCTCCGACAAAGGGATACATTGTATGGGCGCTGCATATTTAAATAAATTTTAATTGCCAACAAAAATGTTTTGGCTCTACGTCAATCAAGTCGGCAAAATACATGTGGTTCATTTGTTCAATTCTCGCCGCCTTTCGGTAATTTTATGACATTATAATGAAGACAACCATCCTCTAGTGCCAGCTCTCGTTTCCTAATAGTCGGCATGAAACACGAGGCAAGTCTATAGAAATGCCAACTCTCCCCTTGGATGATTTCTGGCCAAGTGTGTGCAAGTTTCACAATCACAATATCTAAGGACTCGAATTAAAATGCACAAGCATCGTACAACATTTTAATTTTAAATCATGCTGAATGCTAATTACATGCTCGTGTCTACGATAATTATCTGGCTGCTTGAAAGGTTGGGGGAACTCTTAATGATCTTTAAAATGTGGAAAGCATTTCTTGCTCATTTTTGATAAGTTGGAGGAATGAACGAGATATTTAGCTATATTATTCAGCTCAGAGCATCAGAATCAAATAAATACTGTTAATCTGATTAAAATTTACCTAATTTTACGTCTGCTACATTATTATTATTACATTATTACATGAACAGGTACACATTCTATGCCGTAACCTATATTCTATATTCTCCTTTATCTTTGTTTAAATACACACACATATATAAGTAAAGATAAGCTTTAAAGAACTTATATTTGAAGAAGAATTAAACACACAATTTACTTTGAAGGTCGTTGATGTAAGACCCACACCAACGCCGTTTGCGGTAAGCAAACACACTCGCTAATAGAGCCGTCAAGCAACACTCTGCCCCAGAGAAGCGCTGACAGGGCACAGAGCAAGCACAAAAAGTAAAGCAAAACTAAGCGCCAAAGCAGAAGCAGAAATAGCCACCGTGAGGAGCAGCGGGTGGGTCGACATGACACAGTGGACCTACTGTCCGTCAAACTGTTGCTGGCTCTCGTACATGGCAGCACCAGTCGCCAGCACATGCCAGAGGGTGCGAGGGTGCAGCCCTCCCCAAAACGCCCCAAGTGACCACGGTCCGTCGCCGCTTTGGAGCAGGAACGGTGGATGTGCAGGCGATGCCTTGCATTCCGCGGCGGGTGGGGCCTGGGCAACTGGGGACTGGGACTACGTCAACTGTTTATGGATTACACGTGTCGGGCATGCCAAGTTCAAGACCACGTCGCTTCGTGTCGCGTCGATATCTGTCGCCACCGTTTATTGGGGCACACAGTTGCCAGATCAGACGCTGTCGCTAAAACATCAAACGGCAGGAAACTTTAACGCAAGCCCATTTTCAGTAATTAGCTGAATTCCAAAATGAGTCAAGACAAGCAGATATGTAGATGCAGGGGTCCAAAGCGGCACACATTAGTTTCATCGACACCTTGCCCAAATAAATATTAGACCGACTGAGTAGCCGCCACATCCTGATTTGATTTGTGATTTGATTTCAGCGTCTCCGAACAGAAGGCAGCAATGTAGCATAGTAAAAGTACCCCCTGGAAGGGTAAATATTCTATATATGTAAGTATAACTGTTACTATCGGAGCACCATAAACATTCGAATTTTATTAGCTTCGCCCTCGCCGTGCCGTCACCCACCTAATTTCTTCCGGCAGTTCGGATTTCCCATAAATATTACTTGATATGTACTATACCTGAAAGCACAGGCCTACACTCGTATGCAAAAGTGCATACCTATTTTTAAATATATATCTAGTGTGTCTTTTTGTGTGTCGCAGATTATAATAATATCATATTGGCTAGGTTCAAGAGGCGGTGCCGCTGCTGTCGGGACGTAGGAAATTGCTCAAAATCTGCCTCAGGGATGATCCGCAGGTAATCAGGTGAGCTGCAGAGAACTCTATCCTTGGCATCAAATGAAGCGTCAATCAGACTGGCATGCCCCATGCAGAATCAGCCATTAATTATAGCGCAAATTAGACAAAACTATGGGGGCTATTTATAATATGTACTGTGTACCTACAACAAGTGCCCGTCTTCGGGAAACGCACTCCACTCTGTTTCCCTCTGCTGTCAATTGCCAACTGCTTTCGCGCCCTAGGCCTCAGCGTCTATTGAGAGAATGCCGGCATCGGTCTGGCAGATTGTTCACATTACATATCGGACAAGCGCTCATTAGCACACGTCGTGGCGTCAGAAGTAATTGGATTTTAATATGCTTCGTAAATGATTTGAGACACACAGAGTTGAGGCATCTTCCAGCCCATTTCCGTCTGTTTCTGCAATGCCTTCAGCATTGATAGATCAGATATATATACTTTATCGGACAAGATATTAAATAACAAATTTATTATCTGCAGTCCGGGATGATTTTTATTAGTAGATATTTGTGTCCAAGATAGACTTTTTTTTATAATTCTGTGCACTATTTCGGGGTAGTCTACGGTGAGAACTTCTGCGGAAATTCACGCTCTGAATGCTTCAGTTGCTGTTGCTCGGCTTACATTTGTCATCGAACAGCATCATCATCATGCCAACGAAGCGACTTCAAACCTGACGACTGACAAATGCCACGGGCTGTATCTTGCATCTTGCGTCTCGCATCCCTCGATGCACATTTTTGGCATCATTTTGGTTTTGGGTATTTTTAGGCAACGAGGAGGTTCTAAATTAAATGAAATGTGCAGCGGAACAGTCCTCAGATGGGGCAGAGGGAGTGAAGAGCACACCACCTGCCACCACCAGCAGCGTCAGCGGCAGCGGCAGAAACACATTTTACTTTCACTTTCAAATGCACATGTCATGTCCCACTCAGCGCTTATCATTATTATCAGCGCTTGTGCGAGCAGTTTGCCCTTTTCCCTTGCCTGATGATGATCGCGATAAGCTCCGGGGCTTAGTGCCTTATCGGGGAATCGGCCAAGGTTTTTGCAGGGCACGCAGTAAACGTGATGGGTGATGTTGCACTGGCAGTGGCACTGGCACTGCTGTACCACAGCGCTTAATTGAATTTGGCAATGTTCGTGTTGTGTTAGGTCCCGGAACACATTCCCAAACCCAAAACCCAAGCCCGAACCCCCCATTAAGCGCTATTGCCAATTGGCTCCGGCTCAAGCACTTGGATAGGATGTGAGAGAGATTTTCTTTGGCCACTGTGCTGGCCACTAATTTCATACATCATTGACGGACGGGTACAGCTGACGGCTGACTGGAGTGGAGTGGAGTGGGGGGCAAGGATTGGAGAAGAAGTCAATGTTTTGTCTCCGGGCTTAGCTGCCTGCTAAGTAATTCTTCTTATTGACAGACGCCAGGCGAGTCGAACGAACGAACGAATGCTTGCTAGACTGTGCCATCGTAAAATTTTCCTTTGCGCTTTTTACGAGCGAAGCCCGAAAAACGTTCCCGCTCCCGTAGACGTGGAAGTGGACATGGACGTGGATGTGGATGTGGACGTTGATGATGACGGCTATACAAGTTGTACGACTACGAGTGCAACGACAACTGCGCCAAGCATATTTATTTGGGTTCGCCCGCAAGGTTTTTGGCGCTCGTAAAATTAAGAATGAAAAGCACCAAAAACCAAAATTTTCACAAAGAGCGTAGATTTCCTTCTATTTGCACTGTGTGTTTCCCCCTTGCGTGGCTTTTACTGCCGCTCGTTACATTCGCGTTAATTGCTGCGACTCTGATATAAATCAGCTGATATGACGCCCGTGTCCTTTAAAGTCGAGACACAGCCATACAGCATGCGAAGGATCCCTGAAAAGTGCCGTGCCGTGCCTGGAAATTGATTTGTGGCCAACCCCTCAGTCGAATAAAAATTCAGTTTCTGAAATACGTGGTAGATTGATAGATAGATATGTTCTCTTTGATCTATAAAGGGATTGAACACTGAGTCTTTTGGATCCATGTGATGAAATATTATGTTAGGGTAGAAGTACATAAGTATGCTAATGTCGAATCTTCGCTTGGATTCTGCAGCCCTTGAAAGCTACTTCGTGTTGCAAATGCCTTTCCTTCTAGTAATATTTAATTGAGTATGAGCACTCCATTATTCGGAGTGACTAATTGACGGGATGACTCATCCCACCTACATATGTATGTAATTAAGCGCTAAGAAAAACATTTGCCCATGTTTCATAAAGGATTTCAAGAATTTATTGTCTTTCCTTTCTTTAATGTTTTAATACTCATCATTAACGGAATAGTTATCAGTAATAAATTATGTTCTTCACACCAAAGATATTTAAACAAATAATTTTACAATATTTATTCACTATACTCGAAGAATTTGTATTCCCATTTATTGATGAATTGTTATTATCTTTGACATTTCTTTTAACGATTTTATTCATAATTTATTTAGCGTGCGCACAAACATGGACTAAATTAGAATTCCCATTTGACCAGGCAGCGCACCACGATAAACCAATCTGAATTTGCATGCAAATTTTAACGTTAGATAAATTATACACCTAGTCCATACATATGTACATATATACTGTATATATGTGGATACATACATACATATATATATATATAAGAACGTCTAAAGTTCTTGCGCAGTTGAAGCGACAAAAACTCGTAAAGTTAATGAATCAATTAAAGCCAAAATCACCCCGATCAATACCCCTTCACACTGCTGTGTTGTCCACAAACCAGATTCCGATTTCGCTGCATCGATATGGAAATAAAAATGCAATTTATTGAGCCTCCATTGAGTGATAGGCAACATGTTATTTGAATTAAAAACCTGCCTAATTGTCAAACAGTTGTGGCAACTAAAGGCTGATTGAACCGAGGCATTGCCATTGCCGCTGCCACTGCCACTTGCTGTGTTCTGTGTTAATATACTCGGACATACAGACGTACTTTTAATAGTGTTACCAGCCAGTGGCACATACAAATTAAGGGGCGAATTGAGCAAAGTGCGAAATTTGCATGTAAACAATTAAAAATAATAAATTTATTGAATTGTGGTTCGATATTAAATGTTGGGCAAGCGTCGGGCATGGCCGTAAATCAGGCCGAAGAGATAGTAGCACGAGTACGAGCAGAAGGGAATGGCTGCCGGCAGGCCGTCATAAATCCATGCCAACCTCAAGACAATTAATGATATAATTATATCAGCTGAGCGTGAGTGGATAATTTTGTTGCATTTACCAAATATCTGCTCTTTTGAGGCCCTGAGGCCTATTAAATAAGATGGGCCATAAATTATACCGGCGATTGCACTTGCACCCTTCCCATACAATAAATACATATGTACGGCAAAGCAGCCTAATCGCTCGAAGAATGCACAAGTGTCTAGGACCCTTCCCCGGCCCAGCCCTCTGCTCGCATGCTTCATCCGAATAAACCTCGCCCCACGCTGCGTATACGTATTGTTCTCGACCAAGCATAAATTAATAAGCCAAATGAATTTTCATTGCGCACTGCACTTCTGTTGCCAAGGAAAGTCCGAGGCGCAAACAATCGCAGAGAGAGAAACTAGTCGCCATGGCCCGAGAGAGTGAGTTGGCTTGAGAGCGATGGGAGACCGAGCGTTCGCATGCATTTGTTTGCGATTACGACAACAAATTGCTTACACGTGCCGATTGTCATAGGCAGGGCAGGGTTGGGGATGCAGCCGGGTCCGTGGTTGTGGTTGGGGTGGGGGTAGTGGTGTAACTTAGCGGGAGAGATAGAGAAAAAGTGAATGCACTGACAGCTGTTCCGCCTTTCCCTGTGTGTGTGTAAGTGTGTATGCCATAAGCAAATTCATTTGACTTTGCTTTCAGTTTATACTCAAACACACAGCACACATTCCCGTTCGGGGTACAGGTCTGCTCTGCTATGGTGCACACAGACGATGCAATGATTCTTTGAATGTAAAATGCATTTCATTTAAATATTTTGTAATCGATTTTCTTGGCCTTTTTTCACTGGACAAACGAACGTCAAATGAATCACTATCAGATACAATACCTGGGCTACATATATCTACATTAAAAGGGCTAAAGACCAACAACCCAAATTGTTTCACATCATTCCAAACGTTGAATTTCCAATTCTCGATCCCCCCGACACGACTGGGGAAAAACACTTGATTACACATGTTTGTTCTTATTTTTATTCAGCCGCCCATGCTATGTTTTACCGTACACTGCGTTTGGCGGGGGCCGCCGCAAAGTGACTTTCAAATTAAGTTTAAGACTCGTACAGCACTCTCTTGTGTCTGACAATTTTTGCTTTCTTTTACTGCCAAACGATAAAGATGAGCGAGAAATTCCTCATCTCAGCATCGCATGTGGTCCATTTTAGCGCCTGTGCCTGTCGACAGAGAGCAATACATTTTCAAACGCTTAAACGTGTCTGCAGTTCTGCTGATAGCCAACTCCCAGCCATAACTGCCCAGGAACAGACCCTAGCTCATCCCACCCCACTCACTGAACTGTCCACTACGTGCCTTATTGTCTTATAATTTGTGCTGTATTGACCATGTCGGGGATGTGGGCTAAAGGAATGTGTTCGGCAAGACAAATTGACACTCTGATAAAAATGCCAGAAAAAACAATGATCATCCTGTTGTGAGTGGGGGAGGATTCTGTTCCATTGACTTCACCGTCGCGACGCAGAGCTCTAGTGTGTGCCTGTGCCACAGTGTGGCAATTATTGGGCACTTAAATTTGGCACTGTTCTTGGCAAGAGCTTAAATGGCCGAATGGGAGGGGATAAATATAAATGAAATCATCGGCAATTTGTTCATACGACTCGTTCGCTAATTTATCTGTTCTAAAAATTTACTTAATTTATTTATACGTCTAGAAATTGTAGACATTTCTGACATTTTGTAGTGAGCCTGCGGCCGGCGGCCATAAAAATCCATGACCGCGCTCGTAATTCTTGTGCCACTTTCCGAGTGACGGGAATAATGCAATTACAAAATAAATCGTGTAGTCTTTATAGGTGTCTGGGAGTACTTAAGGGTGGTATTTTATGGAGAAAGGATTGAGTAGCTTGGGTACAGACTGTCAACAAGCATTTGGAGTATGTATTCGTAACGAGACTCGTGCAAAATACAACAATTAATTAACTGCAAAATATAAAAAGATGTTTAAACTTGGAGATGCTACTGTAGCTGTGGCTACCAATTGTTAATGAACATTTGATTGCCGTAAAAAATATCAATGCAGAAATATATGTACAAAACTCCATGTATTTAATTTAAAAGTTGATTTAAATGTTGACTTAATTTTTATCTGATTAACATTTCAGAAACAGATGCAAAAATATCAGAGATAACAGCTATGAGTTAAGAAAAATAAAAGTGGAAAAAAGAGTGCTCTAGGTGGATGGTTTAATAACGAAGGATAAACAAAACTGACCAATTTCATAACATTTTCAGTTGCATTTCCTTTGCACGTCCATTGCCCCATCCGCTGGCCAGAGTCAAATGCACTTATAAAGTGTTTTCACTTTCCCTCACTTGGATAGATTTGTGTAACGAGGGGCAGAAAACACCCCACGTGCCCACCCTTGGCCATGTGTGTTTGTGTTTGTTTATATGCAAATGCGCCAGCACAGGCATACACATATGTAGATAGATACAGATACGTATGTATATTCACACACTTGGATATGAATAAGCAATGCAGCGGAAACTAATTCAAGTTCAAGGTGAATATTGTCGACGCTTGCTCATCGGTGCTGCTGCTGCTGCTGACGATGATGATGATGATGATTGGGTGTCATTCTGTAGCTGTCAATGTTCGCTCTGTTACGCATGTTATGCAATATGTTTTCACTCTCCAGACCCCCGCAATCGGTGTGTGTCTGTGAGTGCGTGTGTGTTTTTCGATATGCGCTGGCCATTGGTTGGGGGTTCAATAGCCATTCGAAGGCTGAAATAGCATACGCTGCAGCGTACTAGAGTTTATGCACCAAAAACGGTCTTTTTACCCATAGTGCGCTGGTTAGCATTTGTCTATTGCACTGCTCCCGGGAGCTTTCAGAATTTCAGGTTACGCTATATGAGCTATAACCCACACCCTATAAATATGTATGGTATATTATTTAGCTTACAGGGAATATGTATTAAGTTATCAAGGGGATTTTAACTATAATTAATCTTGATCGTTGGAATTTTCTCTAATTACACTCAAGCCAGATATGCTCCGATTAACTAGTTTCTATGGACATCATGGATCGCTCGCTGGATCTAGCATAGTTCTCCCAGGCAATCGACAACATTTCAACAAAGAATAAATTAGTAAATTCCAAGCTCGAACCAGTTTCTATTTTAGTTTTGTCAGATGGACAACATACTCAATCGATGAGTGTCATAAAGTAGTTGGATTCGCTTGGGTTCGGGGGCGAATGTTGTACTGGTTGAACTCTGCCTGCGATACATACCGGCAATTGTATGTATGTGTATAGAGAGCTGAGATAAGGCATAAAAACTAAATGGAAGCGCTTTAAAATTAAAACGGAACGCCATTTCGCAGGCAATCACAAAAGCCACAAGCAGAGCTAATTAAATTATTTCGCCAAGATGTATAGCGAGAGGCCCAGTCGAGTGGCGATGATCGGATCGACTGAGGACGAGGACGAGAACCCGCTGGCTGAGAGCTGAGAGCAGAGTGAGCAGAGGGAGATATTGCCGGCAGCTTCGTGTTCATCTTCATCTTCATGGATCTCCATCTCCATTTCCATCTGTTTGCTGCGCATTTCACGAAATTACGCGCTGTTAAAATCAACTTAAAAAGACTCCACGTAGTTTTATGTTTTCTCCTCTCTGGCCAGCGAACAAAAAACAAAGTTGTAAATTATAATTTTATGTTTGAAATCTCAAACCAATAATGTGCGGCGGGACCCCGAGAGTATGCGAAAGGGAAGCCAATTGCAAGATTGCAAGGGGAAGCTATAGGATGGGAAGTGGAAGTGGAAGGGAAGCCATCCACTTGGGCAATGATCTACGATGCAGCCATACAAGTATCTGTATCTGCGGAAGATATTGGATTCTCTGCGAAATTAGAAATCAGCAAAACTAAATCACTAATAGAAGATACTGGCACACATCTCCATCCCTGTGACTCTTGGTGTGAGTGTCCGTCTGTCCGGCTCGGTCGTAGGTCGTAAAGAACCTAACAAAAATATTGTAGAAATTGAGCGAAAAATCATAAAAAAAAAACCTCTCCAGGTCCGACCCAGCGGCGCGCAGCTCATTAAATGCGTCTGCGCAACGTAATTTGCCTTTGAGGCGCGCACGTTCCCAGCGTTAAGTTCCTCCGTGGATCACAGAGAAGACGGGACGCAGATCCCAAACCGGCAAACCAGCAACACAGCAACACAGCACACACGTAAACCCCAACACAAGTTTACGATGCAACGCGACATTTACAACTTTGATGCCCAGCAACGAGATGGGATGCAAAGAATGTTTTAGAATTGTAAAAATGTTGAAAATAAATTAAAAGTGTGCTAAAAATTGCGAGCAGCCACGATGCGGGGCAAGTGGGGACACGGCGACTTTTATGATCCTTTTTGTGAGCATTTTGGGGCTAGCTAATAGTTTCTACACATACAAACATACATGCATGCATACATATGTAAGTATATATTGTACGGGCATGCGTGTGGGCGAGTCCAAAACTTGCCGATCATTTGGACTTTAATGAAGGCAACAAAAACGGATTTGAAGTTGTCCGCCTGGAACGCAAAAACAGAGTGCCCGAGTAGAGGATCGTCTAGAGATCTGTCAGGCCGTAGACGGAAAAACTTTAAATATATTTATGTTTTCATTAAATACAAGTACTTATCCTCACTAGTTGAGTGCCTCAAAGCTAGATTTGATCACCCCATTAGCGGTGTTCAGAGCTTTCTTATCAGTAGAACAACAGCAGTTGATGACTGAATACTTTCTTAAACCATAGTTTACGTCAAACATATAATTAATTTGTAATTTACATTGCATCTTAAGGACTCTTAATTTCCCGTTTGTGTTGACATAAATAAGATTAAACTAAATAAGAATTAATTTTCTATTTTATTATTATTATTCTTGTATTTATTATAGCATTTTCAATAGAGCTTTAAGTTTGATTTATGTTTATCTAATGGCAGATGTATCTATGCAAATCATTTATCATATCTGACAACTCGTTACAGGTGCCACATCCATTTTAATTGCTTATCCAATAAGCAAATTAAAGCAGATTCGAGTATAATTCATTCACTTTCAATTGACGCAAGCATGTCGGTGCGAATGCCCGAGTTAGAGCGCTGCAATTTAGCACCGATTTATGGCACTCACCTCAGCATTCGCACTCGCATTCACACTAGCACTCACAGCCAGACAGACCTGGGAGCAACTATTTGCTCGGGAAATCAGCCAAAAAAGGGGGCCAGGTCCAGGTCCGGCCCTCCTTATAGACACACGCAGTGTGGCCAGTGGCCAGCGTCCATTAATGTAAATCAACGTACACAATTTCATTTCAATGCAACAATCTGTGGCAGCCAGCAGGGGGACTTTGTTTCGTTTTTTTGATTTTTTTCCAGCTCGAAATTGAAATTGCAACAAGTTTTTAATGAAGTGAATGGGGCGGACGCGTACCGCACTGACCGTAATGTACGGAGTACACTCCGAATTGTTGATAGACAAACTTTGTGGAGGAGGACGGAGAGGACGACTGCAAGTGACAGTCGGGTCGTCGCGTGTTGAGGGCGTTGCTCGGCTGTCGGCTGTCGGTTGTGGGCTGTGGCCTGTCGGTTTCGGGCTGCCAGAGATATGCAAATGTACATATTTATTTTAATAGGCTGAACATGCTCTAGCTCCTGGCCATTGCATATCAATCATAGAATTCTGGACATTAAAGACCGTATTCAAGGCGGAATGAAGTCGTTTAGATCGCTTTGGAGAGCGCCTGCAGTCAGGTCAGTCCTTGTATGTGAGCTTCACATCAATCAGCATTAATGTCTGGTGGTCACCGATGCTGTGATACCGCGATACCGGTTAGACCAGCCTTGAGTCGGGTCAGATGCAGGCAGAAGGAGTTTTGGCAAACAAAACAAAACAATACAAAACACGAAGTCCGTCATCGATGACCAAACATTGGAGTGTTTACTATAATTATGTCATTTACTGGTATATAACAGCCTGCCATTGCTGTGATTTGATACTTGGTGAACTTGAGTTGAGTTCTCTGCACCCAGGCCCAGGGCGGAGAGAGATAGTCGCCACGTTGCCTGCCCCTTTGCATAATTAGCATGCCGGAGGCAGGTGCCGTCCAAGAGAGGCGGGGAGACTCATTCTCATTGCTCTGTCTCTCTCTATCTCTCCTTCCCTGAGTGAATGAGTGTGACTCCTACGAGGTAGTTGCGTGATAAACTGGCTCTGTTATGTGTAAAGTATCTGAGAACAATGCATATTTATGAATGGGCTTGCCTACGGTTAGTTTGCACTTTCAAGTACCTCGATGCCTCGTAATATATGGTGATACAGATACCATATACATGCGAATTTGGTGGCACCATTAATGGTGATTCCTCCCCCACCCGCTTGCTTTAAAAAATATCACACATATAAAAAATGTTGGGGGGGGTTACTTTTTACATCTTAATAAATTAATAAAAAAAACCAAATTTCCCCCTTTTTTTTTTTTTCCCCTAGGGGGGGGAGGGGGAAAAAACCACCATTTTAAAAAAAAAAAAAGAATTGTTTAAAAAAATTTAAAAAAAAAAAAAATCCCAACAAAAAAAAACTTTTATTTAATAACCCAATTTCCCCCCCCCAAAAACCTAAAAAAAAACAAAAAAAAAAAAAAAAAAAAAAAAAAACCCCCCCCCCCCCCCACCCCCCCCCCCCCCCCCCCCCCCCCCCCCCCCCCCCCCCCCCCCCCCCCCCACCCCCCCCCCCCCCCCCCCCCCCCCCCCCCCCCACCCCCCCCCCCCCCACCACCAACAAAAAAAAAACTACAAACAAAAAAAACCC